>JAUIMM010000608.1:13855000-14455000 GCA_031769625.1 Taudactylus pleione | reverse complement strand
CACAGTTCCGTGTGCATTTACAAACCTGTGGAAAGACAGATGGAACAGCTCACTAACATCATCTCATTGCATTTTACTAGGTGCCTATATTTAGATGAATATATATGGCTATATTCAATTAGCGGCGAAAAGCCGTTTTTTGCGAAAAAGTTTCGCCAGTGATGTCATTTTGCCAGCGGAAACTTATCCCCGTATTCAATTGTTGCGATTTTTCGCCAGTGCAAAAACGCAATGCAATGTACCCAGTGGAAAAGTTTCACCTATGAATAGCTGGCGGAAAAAAGTGGTTTAGTGGTGCAAAGATGGGGTAACCACACTGCACTCTTAGGACAGGTCCCCAAAGGTAATCTGCGTCAAACAAATCCAAAAAAAGAATTAAAGAACACCCCAAAAAATGTCTTTGAAAAAGTTCAAAGTTGGGGTACAAACTTAAAAACAAGCAAAATAGACTTGGGGGCGGGGTCTGCAAGTATGGGGGATGTGTGTTTTTGATTACAGGTGCTTGCTGAAGGAGCGTTTTTAAGACCTCACTTTAGCAATTTTTAACCATGCTTGCACCCATTTTCAAGTACCCCAAATCTGCTGGGACTACTTATTTTTTCACCCAAAAAATGCAAAATACTATTCTTCACCCCTTGTGCAAAGACACAAAATAGCACCAATTGAGAGCATTTAAGCACCCCAAATACCTCCAGCAGGGATATTCAGGAGTATCCATAGTGATCTCCCGTGTCAGTGCATCTTTTGGGGGGGTGTCAGGCTGATTTCCCTATATCTGCCAGCACTTTTCGCCTGTTTAAGTTTCGCTGGGACGCATTTTCGCATCCTTTGGAATACGGGGAGAAGCGGGGACACGTGCGATTACTTTTTCGCATGCAAAACCAGCGATGTTGGCGAAAAGTCCGGCATGCGAAAAGTACAGGACTTTTCGCTTCTAATTGAATACGGCCCATAGTGTGCCTGCCGCCCGGCTTACCTTCGTTTGGTATGTCGGGCTCCCGGCATAGGTATAATGATAGTCGTCTGGATTTCGACGCCTATCATTAGACCCTTGCCGGGATTAGACAGTCGGGAAGCCGGCGGTCGGCATTTTGACCGTCTGCTTCCTAACTGCTTCCCGTGTGCTTTCTAATGCACTACAATGGGACATGAACATTTATAAACTATTGAGATATTTATTTCAAGAACAGAACTAATAAAAAATTATAGAGTGCATATAATTATATCAGTAAGATGAGTAACACTCTACAGCTTAACGGTTTCTATTCTCACACAAATATTATATACAGTATACCTTTTTAAATATGAGATGTGTACATTACTTTATTGTAGCTTCCTGTTATTAAATAAGCTCACCGCTTTAGTAATGCTTTACATGACTTCAGACTGTAATTAACTTTTTCTTTAAATGTGAGCAATTAGAGTTACTGTTAATTATCACAATGATATCAGTGCTGTGTACTCCCTCCTAGAAGTAATGCTAGTTATGTTTCAGTACATATGCTTGCGCTATCCTCTTAATTTGCCACATGCATTTAGTATTGTGTGAAATGAAAGACCTGTAGCGTATAAACTGCAGTCGCAGTGATCTAATAACTACTTGGACTTTTTATAATGTTACGTGCTGTGCCTTGTATCAGCTAGCAGATTATCTACCTTGGTAACTAATGCATGTGCTACAAAGTACACACTTTCTAGAGTCCAAAAGACAAGGCTGGGTAAATATTGACATTTTTTAATATATCTATTGAAAGCGGAGTTTCTTAGCTGCATTACATGATTCTAAATTGTTGAACTATTCCTAAATCAAACATTTTTTGGAAAAATAATTTTGGACTTTCACAGTTTTTCATTGGGGCTGTCAGGAAGCTGATTGCTGTCTGGTTCAGGGTAATTTGCTTTCTCTAGCAGTCAGAGGGAAGAAATTAACCCAGGAGCTGACTGACTGATTTATGCATGGTAGGATCTCTGTTAGATAAAATGTATGAAATTTGAAATCCTTCTTTGTTCATTTGTACCTTGAGGTGTGTGTAGTCCTTTCGCCAGCAAGATGCGTTTGCTGTACCTAGTCATTCCTTTATCCATTGTTTCCCAGAACAGACTTGCTGACCCCACGTTTCCGTGATCACATTGGTATGTTGCTCTAATGTAGGGCCTGATTCAGCTATGTACGGTATTCCAATGTTTCCTCATTTGAGCGAAAATCGGCAATCTGCGCATGTAACATTCCCATAGTCGTTCCCAGCGACTATTTATTTGCTGTGTGATTGACCCTTAGGGATTGTTTGGGAGATGTAACGGGGAGTGGCAGCCATGTTTGGTCTGTGATCCCGTATGCAGTGAAAGTGACTCTGGCATCTCGGTACACGCAGCCATTCTGCGCGACCATAAGGCTACTCAGGCGTCCGATTATCGAAGATTTGGCTGATGCTGCATCTTTGTATGCAGGTTCTTGGACTTGCAAAGCCGCTGATGGGTGCCTCAATATATTCCTTTGTGTCTGCAGCATTTGTATATTTTCGCATATCAGCTGCGTACAGCATGCCAGCTGTGATAGCATTAGTGTACTTCTCTGAATCAGGCCCCTAGTACATAAACCTGCATGATAAGAAGTGTTATGGAGGACCAGTATCTTAATTGGAGTTGAAAATGTTCTCTACATGTACAGCAATGCCAACAATTTGTGTAAATAATATGTACAATATAGAAACTGTACTACTACTGATAGATGTACCTGTAAAGTGCTGTGTGGCGTGATTGGACTAAGGAAGGCCACATTGATGGCTAATTTGCACTGACGTTTAAAATCTGTCGGTGACAAGGCAAAGAGTTTGCAGCATATTTGAAAACTTGTGTTATATCTGTTGACTGCATTCAAGCAAATTGTTTTCAATCTGTATTCATTTTGTAGCTAAATATAGCATTTCAGTTATGCAGGTTTGGGAAAATATATAAAAGAAATTAATTTTCACTCTTTAATGTGTATTAGTTATATTAACGCATTAAACAGGCTAGAACAAGTTGAATGATTTTGTCAAGAATAATATGTTTGTCATTGTTTGAGTAGTCTTTTAACAGTTTGTTAGTATACTTTAAAAAATGAAGAACAAAACAACTGCTCGTCATTTACTTATGTGGACTTGATCTGTTCCCCACAGAGCACTCCTTTGTTGTGTGTTTGGTTTGCTCACGAGCAGGGAAGCTGGTACGATCTCGTACCTGGAAGTATAATTGCTGCTTCAAAGTGCTGGGGACATGCACTCCGGCCAACACATTGTGATCTCCTAGCGAGTGTTATAATGGGAGGAAGTGGGGCTGAATTCAGGGAAATTGCTGCTTCTGATTTGGCCATTTTATTACCTATAAGGCTCAGCTTCTTCCTAAATACCCTGCAAGTGAGTGCCATGGAAATGGGAGTTTTTGAAAGATTATGCAAAAGTTTTTATTTTAATTTGTATCAACAAAGTGTTATATTAATGTTGTTCATTTTATTCTGCAGGCTCTTGATTATTTCTCTGCTGAATCAGCTGAATCATGGATAGTGGTAAGTAATGGAGTCTGCGCTTCTTATGGTATTCATAGAAAACTGAAAGATTTACATTGTCTCTAAAGCGGGCCATACACTGTGCGATAAAGCAGCCGATCCGATGGATTGGCACAATTTGGCTGCTATATCGCACCGTGTATGGGCCTGATGTCGGACTGAGTGCGCACCCGTGGGGTCGTACATCTCTACCCCTGATCTTACTGCAGGATCAGTCGATCAGGGGATCCGATGTGCGATCCCATGCAGCGCTATGCGGGTAGGGGAGGGCGGAGCCTGCATATTGAGCGGTCTGCCACCAGATTGCACCGTGTGTGTTGGGACTGCCCGATATGTCGGATCTCCCATCATGGTGCCATCACACCATCTATGCCCCGCTTTATTGTATAAACTGCATCTTTCATGTCTGTGCTAAAGTATTCCTCCATAACCACCCCCCACCATCATGTGACTGTAAATTGCCATGCACAGACATGGATAGTGGCAGTACAAATACTTGGGGTGCTGAAGGGGTTGGGTACCGGCCCTCGGGATCCCGGCAGTCAGAATCCCAACAGTGTTAGGATACCAACACTTGTCAGTCAGTATCCTAGCACTCTACCTGCCCCTAACCCTCCCTGCCCGGTGCCTAAACCTAACCTCACACCTCCTCACACCCTAACCCTCACCCTAGTACCTAACCCCCAGTACTTACCGTTGGGATGCCGAAACCGGGATTCTGACAGGTGTTGGGATTCCGGCACCGGCATTCTAAGCCTTGGCATCCCGACTGTCAGTATTTTGACCGGATCCCATGCTGAAGTACCCAGAAAGATGACTTATGTGATATAAACATACATTAGTCCCATTAGTAAGTTAATTATGGCTGATTTACATTATTCAATATGGCTAGCCATAATTTATGTAGTATTCTAGTGTGATCAGTTTTTTAATGCAATTTTAGTTTTAATATACATTCTATTTTGGAATGTAATGCCAGTGCTGCACCATCTAGGAATGTATGAACAGAATCATTTTGTGTTTTAACTGAAGAGAAACCTTTAAGTATTAGCCATCTTATATTGCTTTGTATGTGTCAATATATAGTTATTTATTTTTTATGCTCTTGTCATACATCTAGTTCTACCAAGTCCCACGTGTTAACAGATCTTAAACAAATCAACATATGTTAGATATTTTTAAACAAAAGCATTTCTAGACTAAGGGCAAAATTTCCTTAGTGGCAGGTTCTAAACCCCGGCGGTTTGGCGGCAAATTTGCTATCCGCAGACTTACTAAGGCCAAAACTGCTTAAAAATTGCTGCAAAACCGCCGTTAAAACACATTTTAGAATAGAATAGAGTAGGGCTATGGATAAAATTACTAGGCAGCGGTTTTAGTGTAATTTAGAAACCGCCATCAAACTGCTGATGTTTAGAACCCGCCGCTTAGTAAATTTTGCCCTAAATTGATTATTCCATATAATACACACTGTATATAGGTCAGTGAAAGGATGTTTGACTGACAAGTGCTTGCTTGTCATCCAATCAGAAACTGTCGCTGCTAGGTTTGCCATCAAGCTCTTTATTATAACAGAGCAATCCTGTCAATAATGAAATAATTACCACCGTTCTTGATTGCTTCGTAATTTTGTAAATTTTGCTATTCAGAACTACTTTTTTGTTTTTCTTATCCTGATGGAGAATAGTTGTATTTGACGCTATTAATCCTTATTTTTACTGAATGTAAATGTTTTAATGCTCCACAGCTTTGTTTTCAATTTAACAGAACCACCATAGGAGTCATGTTCATTAATTCAGATGAAAATATTATAGCTCACTGATGAAGGGGCCTATTTACTAATCTTCTACTTGTGCTAAGTCCTCTGAAAATGGCTGTTATTGCATGGTTGACCCATTATTTAATATTGGGAGAATTTACCCAACAGACAAATGCTATATATATATATATATATATATATATATATATATATATATATATATATATAATATTTGTCCCCAATATGCTGGCACTCGGTCACACAATCAGCAACTTCCTCTGGGGCCCGTCCTAGGCATGTCATACATCTCAGCAAAAAAGATTGATATATAAACAAAAGTGCATATATTGTTCATATATCAATCTCTGAGTGCCGTCTCGTTTTTGCTGAGATAGAGATTAATGTACGTGTAGGTGTGTGTGTGTGTGTATATATATATATAATATTTATATATTACACGTCCCAACTGCACACATAGAAAGTCACTTAGGGGTGCCTGGCACATAAATTCATGTAATATAGGTAAAAGAGGAGCCAGCACATCCAATAATAAATGCAAAAATGATAATTTTATAGAGGCACCCGACTACATGTGTCCACTATGCTGAAGGACTGGCACTTTTTGACCACCCTGGCTGTGCTGTGCTAAGTATCTGTTTTTTTCCGTCACACTTTCTGATATATAGTGGTTCATGCACTATGTATATGCACTTTACATTATGCTGCTACTTTCTCTTTTTTTTTTTTTTGTATAACAAAACAAACAAACTGCAGCACTCACGGGACCTTGTAAATAAGACTCCAGACACCAACAGGTCTAAGTTCCACATTTCAGTCTCATCGAGTTTTATCAAGAATGATAAGTCGGTGCGACTGAAATGTCGAACTTAGACCCGTGTGTGTGTGTGTGTGTGTGTGTGTGTGTGTGTTTATCAATTCTAGATTTCTGTTAAAAAGCATTGTGTATTCATTAACTTTAGTGAGTGCAGATCAGGGAGGACCCCCTGATAACACACATGAATTCATTCCTATTCTCTGAGGCATTTGGATTTTTTTTTGTAAATGGCCAAACATTTGTCATCTGCTCTAGAAAAAGTTTTTCTCTCTGAACAGCTAAATGATCTCACCTGACAATGGATTACTGTAAATAGGCTTCTGTGCTGGCTGTGAATGCTGGCACACAAACTGCTGTCTCTCTCTCAGCAGATGTGATGTGATAAGCCCAGGGGATCTGTCTCCCAGAGAAATTTCAATTCATGAGCTATCAGGCTTGGGAAAACACGTGCCAGCAGTGAATGGTGGTGTTGTCCTGACCACCTCTGACATTTGTGGAGTGTGGCATCAGTTACCCTTTTCAATTCTGTGTGTAACGGAATGTTTTTTTTTTTTTATTTTAATTCTATAATCCTACGTTGAAAAAAAAAAATACAAATAATAATTTTTGCAGTATTTGTACAAAACATATTTTTGTGGCAGAATTTAAATGAACAGTGCTGCATCAATATAATAAATTATCTGGCAAACAGTGAATAGGTATTTCTAGCACTTTATTTTTAAACACATTTTAATTTAGTTAGAATTATGTTTGTGTCCTGTGTAACCATAACAATAAGAGTTTGAATGGCACAGGAAGCATCACAGTACCTGGGTGGATTCTAGTTATATCCCTCCATGCCTACCGGTAAAGTTGCCCCCAGTGATTACCAGCTTTGTGCTTATTTGCATTCTTATCACGGTTTATCCCGCTGCTATGACTTTTGTTATGTGTGTAGTTCTTTATACCTAGGCAAAGATCTGATATTTATTGGCTGCCCTTCTCTTGGGGCAATTTCACAAAGACAGTGTTTCTGTTCTGTTGCCATCTGGGTAACCCGCAGTAACAGGCTCCACAAGGCCGGGATATAGAGGATTTGGACAATCAGAAAAATTAAGTGTAGCACTGGCTTGTGATTATGTTACCGTGGCAATGGCTTGTTTCCCTACTCAGGTGTAACTATTTGAAGTAATAATCTGAGGCTGGACTCTGATTACTGTATGCGACTCTGAGGGTTGTACCATGATCAAGTTCCTTTAGTGATACTGGTATTAGGAGGGCACACTGGGCAGCTGCCCCGGCCTCATGATTCTAGGGGATTTTGAGCATGGGCGTGCTGGGCCGGGTGCTTCTACAATAACATTAAGTGCACAGCCGCTTCTTCCGTACACAGGGCACCCGGCTCTGGTTATATATAATATATTTTGTAGGTGTGTAACTGTGTGTGTATGACTGTGTATAAGTATGCGTGGGCTGCAGTTATTATCTATATGTTGAAATGTTTGTGTTTTTCAAGACTAATAATGTTCAAAATTTGTATTTAATCCTTGCTTTACATGACGTTTTTTTATGTTTAAACACTGAACTTGTTGAAAATACCAATAAATCTAAAGGTTAAACTTTTTTATTCCCACTTCCTAGTAAAGTGGGCAGGATGGGGAGATTTTATGGAGAATTTGTGGGTCTGTAGAGAAGGGATGGGGCTAAAATGATGCAAATCTTGTAATTTAGCCCCACCCCCTCCCCACGGGCCTGCAGATCACGAAGGTGCAGGGCTTAATGACGTTTACCATCCGGCCCCACCCCCGACCCTGTCCGCAGCATGCTCTGAATGCACCACTGTACGTGTTCTTCATAGAGTCCAATGATCCCTCCTTGAAGAACGCAGCTCAAACATAACCTACCATTGGTGCTTGAAAAGTGCTTTTGTTTGAGGCCCAACATGCAAAATGCTGTGTCATGCATTCACATTGTAAGGTGATCCCTGATGCGGACTGGCAGGGGAAGCTGTTTATTGAACCGTGGCCCTGATTCAGAGCCGGATGCTCTGAAAGAGCGCTCGCTCTGAATCAGGGCGTCTTTTTTTTTTATGGTACGGCCTCCTGGCTGCTCGCATTGCTGTGGGTTGCCACCCACAGTTAATGCGAGCGGCCAGGATGATGGTCGCGATGGTCAAGACCATCGCGACCATCGGGCTTGCGACGAGACCCTTGTGGTAGGGTCTCATGGCCGCAAGCCCCAGAGAGCTTTCGGCTCAAACAGAGCCGAAAGCTCTCCCACTGACATCACTTGTGATGTCAGTGGTGCCGCCCCCAAACGGAAGGCGCTCCCATGGGAACGCCTCCGTCTGGGCAGCCACCCCTCCCGACCCGCCCACCAAAGGGAGCGTGCTGTCACTCAACATCACGCCCCATTTGGTGCGAGACCCGGAGCGACGGATTGCCCGTCGCTATCCGGGTCTCGCGCATGCGCACGATGGAGCCGGCTCTGTCGTGCGCATGCGCTCTGGGCCACCATCGACCCAGTTGCGAGCGCTCAGCGCTTGCGACCGGGTCTGAATCAGGCCCAGTAATCCCTGACCGCTGCAGTTTTCACTGGCAATGTTCAAGCCATATGGTGCCCATACACGGTACGATTTTTTTACCCGATATGGACAGTTTCGACAGGTTGTACAGACCAATCATGTGAAAATAGGTGTTTCTTGTGTGTTCTGCGACCCCCGATGCGCATCCCCGTCGTCCTCTAGTTGGGTCGCAGATCAGATGGCTTTGCAGAGAGATCTACGATCTTTTGAGTACAATGTGATACGATCATAGGATAAGATACATAGAAGTGTAACGATCAATCGTACACCATTTGACCACATCTTATGAGGAATTTCAAGGGCAATTGTACAACACATCTTACCAACTTTGCATTGCACTGTGTATGGGGGCCTATAGGCGCAGAGGCGTAACAAGGGTATTTGGAGCCCAGGGCAAATTTAAAAATGGAGCCCCCTCCCCTCTGTGTGTGCGCTGAAAAATGGGTGTGGTCATTTAATGGGGCATGTCAACATGACACACACACTTTTATCGTCACTCTGAACATTCCTTTCCATATGCACCTTAACCCCAGTAGTGCCCCTTATACAGTACCCCCAGTATGCAATGTCCCCAGTTGTGGTTCCTCTTATGCAGGCCCATAGTAGTGCCCCTTATACAGTACCCACAGTAGTGGTCCCCCTTATGCAGACCTCCATTAGTTCCCCTTATACAGTACCTCCAGTATGCAATGCCCCCAGTAGTGGTCCCCCTTATCCAGTGCCCCCAGTAGTGGTCCACCCCTATGAAGTGCCCCCAGTAGTGGTCCCCCTTATGCAGTGCCCTCAGTGGTACCCCCTTATGCACTGCCCTTCATATAGTGCCCCCAGTAGTAGTCCCCCCTATGCAGTGCCCCCAGTAGTGGTACCCCCAATGTAGTGCCCCTTATATATAGTGCCCCATGCAGTGGTCCCCCCAGTGCAGTGCCCCTTGTGCCCCTAGTAATAAGCCCCCTATATAGTGCCCCCAGTAGTAGTACCCCTTATGTAGGCCACTCGTAGTGATTCCCCCTATCCACTGCCCTTATAAAGTGCCCCCTGTAGTGGTCCTCCCTATCTAGTGCCCCCAGTAGTGGTCCGCTAGTAGTAAGCCCCGTATATAGTGTCCGCAGTAGTAGTTTCCCTTGTGCTCCCAGTAGAGGTTCCCCCTCATGATGCAGTGCCCCCAGTAGTAGCCCCCCCCCCGCCGTAGTGCAGACACAGAACTTAATAATAAAATAAATACACTTGCCTGAATCCACGCTGCGGCTCCGGTCACTGCTCCCACCGCCGCACGTCAGTCCTCCCGGGCTGGCACGCTCTGCATTATGGGAGAGACGTCATGACATCTCTCCCATTACCCACTACAAGAGCCAGAAAGGCGGAGCTCATGAGTGAGCTCCAGCCCGGTTCTTGGAGTGGGTGAGCGCTGCAGCAGTCAATGAGAGTCTGTTTGACTCTCATTGGCTGCTGGTTAACACACACATTACTGCCACGCTCGTGGCGATGTGTGTGTTAAACTGCACAGCCTGAGCCTGCCTCCCACCCTCCTCCTGGCGCTATTGGGTAAGCGATCAGGGGGAGGGAAGGGGCTCGGCTATGCAGCACAGGACCGGCGCAGGTAAACACTACACTGCCTAACTAGGACAGGCCGGACCATGGCCGGTGGCGGCCCCCCCCCCCCCCTGCGTCGCCTGTCCTAGGGCGCCCAGGGCACGTGCCCTGCTCGCCATGCCCTAGTTACACCACTATATAGGTGTAACTACCATGGGTAAAAGGGGTGCAGCTGCTATGGGGTCAGGAGCTGAGGGGGCCACCTTTCTTGTCAAAATTACATGTGTTATATACATTTTTCACCATTGGGTGGTACATAGGGGCCCTTACAAACTTTTGCTATTGGGCCTTCAAATACATAGTTAAGCTGGCCACACATTTTAAGATTATCTGTCCAACCAGTAAACTAGTTGATTGGTTGGAATGAAAATCTGGTAAGGTATGAAAGCAAATGACAATCAGCAATTTGCTCCCAAACGCCGGAAAATGGACCAAACTGTTGTTTGAACAAATTGTTTAGATCAAACATTTAACAAACTTGTCTGACGCCATTTTCATCTGTTTTCTGGCATTTAGGAGCAAATTGCTGATCATCAGTTACTCCCATACGTTACCAGATTTTCATTCCAACCAATCAACAAGTTGGCTAGTTGGATGTAAGTTGGTCTAGTGTGTGGCCAGCTTTAACGCCCCTGGTTCAAGCATATTATTGCTGCAGTGAATGTATGCAACACTACTATGTATCACACCTGTAAAACTGAACAACTCTGAAAAATGTTGTTTACACATGTACAAGGCAAATGAAAGTGACATTTACACAGTCAGCAGTGCTACTTCTCTGAGACCTCTAAAAGGCCATACACACTAGATGCTAAAAGTGACCAATATGGACGGTAGCGTTATCGTTCATATCGTCCAGTGTGTATGCCAGAGGTTCCCAAACTCCACCATTACAGTCCAGTATTTAAGGATATCCAAGCTTGAGTTCAGATGGTTAAATCTAATTGACTGAGTTACTAATTAAGTCACTTGTGCTCAAGCATGGAAATCCTTAATATGTGGACTGTAATGGCGGAGTTTGGGAACTACAAACTGTTTGGTGAATGCTCAAAACGATGGACGATGCGCGCTCCCGTGGGTCATCCACGATGTCTGTTGTCGTCCGAACATGCAGGTCAATCTGACAATATAGTCAGGAACTGCATGTTCAGGGAAGTGCAGGGTGATGTCACGGAACAATATCGTTAACGATATCCTTCAGTGTGTTTGCTCAATGTCTTTTGCCCGGGAGATCAAGGCCAAACACTAATGATATCGCTCATGGAGCATATCATCTAGTGTGTATGCCCCTTAACATTGTGTGCATACATTGTACAAATTAACAATCCCCCCTCCCCATCTAGTATAATCATTCCAATAAAGTTTTAAGATTTGTCTAGAATGTGTAACGAATGTTTTGAAAGGTATTTGATTTGTACAAGCTTCTGACAAAAAATTTTTTTATTTATAGTTGTGTAACTGGCAAGGCATGCTGGCAATTGTAGTTCAGCAGCTGCTGCTGGAGTGCCACAGGTTACCTATCCAGAAAGAGAGAAGCATACTGGTTAATGTTTACTTATGAATCAAATGCATTTGGCTAGATAATTACTCTATGATCTCATATGACTCTATTATCTTGTGTGCTTCTACCTCCTGCCAAGAAGTATCACAAACAGAGTCCAGTGCTGTTATTTTTAGCTGTGGAATTTCCTCTAGTAAGCTCAGGGGGCCGCTGGTGATAAACTTTGTTGCAGTGGAATGCACAATCTGACTGATTCGCTGGGATCGGGGAGGTATTGTCCTTAGGAATTAGTGTCAGCTCTGGAAGATGAACTTTTCATACGCTCTTACTGTTCATTAATATTTTATTTCTCTACTTTAACCTTTTTTGTTGTTGTTGTTTTTACAAGCTCTTTAGTGATGTAACTGATGCTAGGGTATTATGCTTTTATGCTGTATTTGAATTTTAAACCAAATACAATTTTTCAAGCAGCTATTTTTTTTTATTTTTTTTTTTTACAGATTTCATCATTATTCCTTTTTTTTCCGTTCTTTTTTCTTTTTTTTTTTTTTCCTTGTTGTGTATTTATTTACCCAGCTATACGGAATGTTACATGAAAACGGACTTAAAAGATACCTTTCATGAGAGGATTGTTTATTTATGCATCATATCTATTATTTGTAACCTTTTGTTCTATGTTAAGTTACTGGACACACCAGGTCATGAGCTCCAGTGGGAAAAAGATCTAGGGAGTCCACCTGCTGAGGACACATGGTCAGTGGTGCGGGAGAGAGTATCGAAGTCCTCTATTTCCTCCTTAATCAAGGAGAATGCCTACAAGGTTTATTATAGATGATACCTGGTATCTGAACATTTGCACAGAATGTATCAATTAGCCTCTGACCGCTGTTGGAGAGCTTGTGGTGAAGTGGGTACTTACATATATGGTGGTCATGCCCTAAAATAGCCCAATTCTGGGATGGGGTTGCCAGTCTCCGTCAGAAGTTCTTAAAGTACCACTGACTAAGTCTACCTGGTCTTTCCTCCTTGGCTGTCCACTCGAGGGCCTTAATAAACATGCTGATAAGCTCTCTTCACATTTTAAATGCAGCTCGATGTCTAATTGCAAGACAATGGAAGGGTATCACAAATATATCTCAAAAATAGTAATGTATCACCAGGTACCCAGGACTGATAGAAAAGTACCATGCAATATTTAATCATACAATATAAAAATAAACTCAGCACAGCTATTTAAATGCAGCTTGTCCTGAGAAAGATGAGCCTGCTTGGCTACATAAATGTCCAGAGACCTGTATTCCTAATTTAGACCAGTGGTTCACAAGCAATTACCTCCTGTGTCTCCTGTGGTTTAGTAAAAAATAGCCCATTTGCAAAAAAAGGTGTCTTTGTTTAAACTAAAATCAAATCAGTCTAATCGGCTCTAGGTATGTCCAGGGACCTGTAGTCCTATTAAAAATATCAAATGCCAAACCTCGATTTCTATGCCTCCTGTATGTAATCACAGCACAGCTCAACTGTTATGGCACATTAAAATCCTTTTAGATAATATCCACCTGTCTGTGTGCAATATTACTCAGTCTCTTGCAACACAGGGCCTGATTCAGAGCCGCTCGCTCTGAATCAGGGCGGGCGGTGTTTTTTTAGTTGCGGCCTTCTGGCCGCTCGCATAGCTGTGAGTTACCACCCACAGCTTATGCGAGTGGCCAGGTGATGGTCGCGATGGTCAAGACCATCGGGCTTGCGACGAGACCCTTGTAGTAGGGTCTCGTTGCCGCAAGCCCCAGTGGACTTCCTGCTCTAATAGAGCAGGAAGTCCACCTACTGACATCACGAGTGATGTCAGTAGAGCCGCCCACAAATGGCTTGAACGCCCTGTTTTTGCCCAGCCACCCCCCCTCACCGCCTACAAAAGGGGCGAGCTGTCGATCAACATCGATAGCCGCCCCGTTTGTTTTGCGAGCACCGGAGCGAGTGCTTTTTGCGCTCGCTCCGGGGCTCACTCATGCACTGGCCCACAATCGACCCGCTTGCGAGCGGGTCTGAATCAGGCCCACAGGGTGGAGCCCTGCGACCTAGGTTAGTGGTTGATTACCTGGTCTTTTCTTACTGCGGTGGTCGATCCCTGTTACTTCGCCACTGCTTTTGGTCCGTTCTGCAGCTCTTCACGTCCTGCCGCTTCGCTTACTTTGCCCGGCGCCTTTGTGTACTTCCTGAATGCTGGAACGCACTGTGGCGCGCACATACGGCTATTTCCGGTTTCTCTTGCGCAGCTTTTTCCAGCACTCTGGGTCCTCCGCTCTCACTTATGTGAACACAAAGTATCCTACCGGTTTCATCCTTCAGAGCTTCGTCAGGGATCATACTTGTAATAGGAAATGCGATCTGCTTACTAAAATAATGCAAATTTAAAGGCTTGGAGTAGTTTTTTTTTTTTTTACCGAAAATTTCTCCAAAAGCCCTTTAATATGTTTAAGTGATACTAAAATAATATGAAAAGGGTGTGACAATGCCAGTTTTCACATTATTTTAGTAAAAAAGGAATGAAAAGTAGAGCCATTAGATACCTTGCCTGCCTGACTATCATTTTTCAAAAGTGTTGTGTTGACTCAAAATTTTGAAAAATGACTAAATGTATACAATTTAGCGGGCTTTATTTGTTTATTTAATTGCAAATCTCGAACGTTTTATTTTATCTTGAACCACAAACTGTACACTGACAGCAATCTGTATATTTCGGCTTATCATACTATTCTTTTAAACCAGGACACCGGTACAAGGCAAATGAAAGTGATTAAAATCAGGTCAAATGCAGGATTGAAGTCAGCTAGTCACAGAACCTGTGTAATTCATGAGTGTCTTGGTTTAAAAACATAGTATGGTATAAGCCTCTATATATTTAAACCACAAATTTGAATCTGGTCTGTTGACCTTTGTAAAGCAAATATGTTCATCAAACCAGTGAATAGAAATCGAAGTTCAAACTTGTAAGAAATATTTAATTTCTAGTCATTAGAAATGCTATACATTCTCCTGGAGACGGTGACTGGACCATGAGGTGTATACCCAAGCGGCTACTATATCTCACAACACAGGAAAACTCAAATCTGCACAGTCAGTAGAGCTTGGATAGAAGCAGTCTGCTGCAATGCATGGAACTAGATGGATTGCTAGCTTCACACAGACAACGAGATTCATCTGCTGGAAAATTGGAAATACCTTGCAGATGGGAACTTCAGAGATGAATAAGAAACCTCTCTTTATAAATAGTACATATCTATAAAACCTAGCTTTCACTAGTCTTTGGTCTCCAAAGAACATAAGAGCTAATTGGCTATGGTTATAGTAGAATTGTGAGGTCCTCTCTGAGAACTCAATGGGCGATGGCATAGACCGGCGGCTATTCAACTGGTACTTGCGGGCCATATGCTTCCCACAATCTGCTGCGATCCGATTTTTAACATTTTTTAACTTATTTTTTTCTTTCTGTGCATCTGCACGTAGAGCAGGACTCGACATGATGTTTGCCACCCGGCAAGAGTAAACTGAGAAGCTGCCTGGCAAGCCCAGAACTCTGCGAGGGGAAAAAAATAGATAAAAAAAAAACCTAAAATAAAGTCATCATGAATAAATAAACCCCCTAAATGAATTTTGAAGAAGTTGTAGTCATTCTATCTAATGACCTATCTAATCTATCTAGCGATCAAAGTGGAAATTTAGAAGAGGTGGTATAAAAAATTTAATAGGAGTGTAAGTGAATGGAATTTGTTAGTTTTACAGTGACGGCAGTATACACCCCCACTTCCACCATTGTGTGTGTGTATGTATATGTGTATGTATATATATATATATATATATATATATGTATATATATATATATATATATATATATATATATATATAAAAATATATATGTGTGTGTGTGTATACAGGACCATCTTAACGTATGAGCACACGGGGCAGCTGTCCAGGGCTCCACAATTCTAGGAGCCTTTGAGGAGGAGCTGGCTTGGCCTGGGGTCATCTACATGGAGTGTGCAGCTGCTCGCTCAGTGCTTAGGGCAGCGGGCTGAGAGGCAGGCAGAGAAAGATACTCCCCACCTGCTCTAATCGTGACTGACATATAATCAGAGTGGCCAGGCAACATTTTCTACCTGCTCACCAGCCTGTAGCCACAGAGCTGGATTCAGAAGAATTCCCCCCCCACCCTACTTTCACATCTGCAGTGCAGAGCAGGAACTGCTATGGACAAAAGAAGAGGGAGGTGGAGGACAGGGAGTTAAGGCTATATGGCACTGTGCCAGCAGCATCATGGGAGAGAGGAGGGGGAGGGGGAGGAGCTGCTTAAGATGTATGTGTGTGACTGCATATATGTATTATGTATGTGTACAGACTCTCCAACATATGACCCCTTCCATCCGGTACAAAATGCTCTGCTCCTGGATTTCTCTCTTAATTGATGATTGCAGACACCTGTGGTGATACACCTGCCTCATCACATGTGTCTGCAATCAGCAATTAGGTGGGAAGCCCAGGAGCAGAGCATTTTGTACCGGATGGAAAGAGAAATGTTGGAGGGTAGGTGTGTATAATGTTAGATATGCACATTTGTGATTGTGTATGACTATATACAGTATGTACAGTATATGATTGTATGTGTGTGACTATGTATATGTGCGTGTCTGCATGTATACTGTATACGTGTGGGATGCAGTTATCATTTATATGTTGAAATTTGTGTTTTTCAAGGCTTATAATGTTCATTTCTTCTTCGGGTTCTATAGGGTCCACAGGAATTACCTTGGGATATATAGTTGGACAGCGTCCATTGCACCAAACAGCAAAGCTTTGGAGCTCCTAGCACGCACTGGTCCTCCTCCCTATATATCCCGCCCCCAGCCACAGGCATTGTTATTTTGTTTGGTGCGCAGCAAGACGCACCTGTTATAACAGCGGGACTGCTAGGCAGTCCTAGGCTTCTTTCTTTTATTTTTTGCCTTAAATTTGTGAGACTTAAAGAGTTTAGCGGTATTAGTGCCGGTAATGACGCTATACTACGGCTCCATCTACCTCCGCTGATGCCAAAACACCAGTATCGCTGTAAGCCCTGAGGTTCTCGGCAGGCTCAGCGTGGCTTAGCTGGCGGCCTAAAGACGCTGAGGTCCGGGACTGCGGTTGGGTAAATGGAGATGTCAGGTAAGGATTCTTCTCGGGGAAATCATGCGCAAAGCAATCGCTAGCCTCTGGTATTGAGACGCGCCAGAGGCCGCTGCGGGTGAAAGACGCTCCACGATTCCTCACTAAGGTGGCCGGGACATATCATCTGTTGCCGGTGATGGGTGGTATAACGCACTGGAGCGCACTAGTCAATGTCACATTACCGTGTAGTGCAGCGTACCCGGCAATCAGAATCGCAGCTTAGGGGAGGTAAGGCGCTCCTCCCCGCAGACACCAACTTCTGGGTATGGATTCCCGCATCTGGTATAAATAACCACCTCATGTGTGAGACGCGCGCAGTTTAGCGTCTGTCCACGGCTGTAGCAGTTGGTCTCAGAGGTTTGGTCTGTCTCTCTATAAACCTCTCCCTTGGGTTTGGCATATAGCATACTCTATATCCTACCATCCCCCTCCGGGGGCCGGTTTAGTTGATTGAGGGCCTGATTCAGAGCTGAACGCTCTGACCAGAGCGCTCGCTCTGAATCAGGGCCCTCCTACCTTTTTTTGGAGCTTCCTCATGGACGCTCGCATAGCTGTGGGTTACCACCCACAGCTATAGCGAGCGTCGATGATGATGGTCACGATGGTCTTGACCATCGCGACCATTGGGCTTGCGACGGAGACCCTGCGGTAGGGTCTCGCTGCCGCAAGCCCTGTAGTGATTTTGGCTCTATCAGAGCCAAAATCACTCCCACTGACATCACTAGTGATGTCAGTGGGGCCGGCTTGAGACGGTAGGCGTTCCCATGGGAACGCCTCCGTCTGGCAGGCACGCCCCTGGCACGCCCACCAAAGGGGGCGTGCTGTCAATCAACATCGACAGCACGCCCCCTTTGGTGCGAGACCCGGAGCGATGGTGAGCCCGTCGCTTGCCGGGTCTCGCGCATGCGCACAACGGAGCTCCCTCCGTCGTGCGCATGCGCAGTGGGGAACATCGACCCGCTTGCGAGCGTCCTGCCGGGTCTGAATGACCCCCTGAGTCCATATTGCTGTAGCATTGAATGTGACTGTATGCCAGCTGCTGTATGTATACTTCCTATGTTTTCAAAAACTGTCAGGTACTGCTATCACTGTGTTTCTCCGGGAAGCAATCTGGAAGCCGGCTTCCCGACTGTCATATCCCGGCAAGGGTGAAATGCCGGGCGTCTAGATGTAGACGCCAGCATTTCCCCAACGCCGGGAGACCGGCGCCCGGCATCCCGATCGTAGTGATGCCGGGCGCCGTGAGCGGACAGCCGCGGGGGGGGGAGGGTTAGGTTTAGGGCTCCTGGGGGGGACAGGGTTAGGCACCCCCCCGGGAGGGTTAGGGTTAGGCTAGGGGGAGGGTTAGGGTTAGGTACCCCCGGGGGGAACTTAGGGTTAGGCACCCCCCCGGGGGACTTAGGTTTAGGCAGCGGGAAGGGGGTGGTTAGGGTTAGGCACTTAGAGGGGGGATTAGGGTTAGGCACTTGGGGGGGAAGTTAGGGTTAGGCACCCCTTAGGGGGGTTAGGTTAGTAGATACTCACCTATCCACGATCGGGATTTCCAGCGCTGTTGGGCTTCCGCTGCTCGGAACTCTGCTGATGTCGGCCTGCCGCTGGCGGGAATGGGTATTTCATACCCATTCCGATTCTCCTTACCCCTCTGAGGGTAAGGAGGGTGTTACTGATATGCAAGTCTAAATGCAATATGACTTACACTATCTTGTACCAGTTATACATTTTGATTATGTCAAAAGGTGAAGATAAGGATAAGAGTCCTCCGGTGCATATATCCTGTAAATCCTGTGCCGCAGGCCTGTCTGAGCAGGATATTAATCTGAATGGGTTCTGTAAAAACTGTAGCAAGAGACCGTTACCTAGTACATCTGGTACTCCTGCAACAGCACCAGAGCCGGGGGTACCTCAGGCTATGGGGTTCCCACAGAATGTACATCCTATGTGTTTGCCCCCCATGAATCCTTGTTGGGCTTACATGGCTGCTCACTCTAGCCAGAGTATGCTACCATCTTCAGCCAAACCGCAGGTGGAAAGACCGATGGTAGTAAAGAAGCAGGGGCTCTCGACATGTGTTGCCTCAAGAGTCGGACTTAACCTTCTCGTCAGACAAGGATTCTCAGACTTCTGGGTCAGTCTCGGTAAAGTAGGATCATCAATGCTTGGTGGATGTTCCCTCTCTGGTAAGAGTGGTGAGGTCTGTCCTCAATATTCAGGAGGAGGAGGTCACACTGACCTCTAAGGAGGTGATCTTTAGACTTTAGGCGGTGGCTAAAGACTATTTCCCGCACTCAGGACAGTTTGTCATGTCCGTTTTTCACTCAGGACAAATTTCATTTCTAAGGTATAGGAAACTCCTAGCCTGCATTTTACGCCCACTAGATATGCATCCTGAATGTCCACATTCCCCTCCCTCGCCTGTGTGTTTGGGCTGGGCGTTCATGAGCCAGTCAGGACATTTGATTTTAGACATTATCAGGCAGGATAGAGGAACTGCACGGGTTGTGGCAGGTGCAGGGTGCTAAAATGAACACTACAGGTATAAGTGAGGGTAATGTGTTACTACATGTGAGTGAGGGATTGTATTTCCACACAGGTGAGGGAGCGGAAAGTTGAATGTGTTACAACACGGGCGAGGGAGGGAAATGTGTTACTACAGTGGTGAGCGAGGTTAATGTGTTACTACAAGGTGAGGGAGTGAAATGTGTTAGTACACAGGTGAGAGAGGTTAATGTCTTACTATAGCAGTGATGCATTACTATACACAGTCAGGTGCATAAATATTGGGACATTGACAGAATTTTCATATTTTGGCCTCTATTCACCACCACAATGGCTTTGAAATGAAACAAACAAGATGTGCTTTAACTCCAGACTTTCAGATTTAATTTGCGGGTAATTACATCCAAATCAGGTGAACGGTGTAGGAATTTCAACGGTTTCTACATGTGCCTCCCACTTTATAAGGGGCCAAAAGTAATGGGACAGTTGGGGGTATTCAGTCAGGAAGCCGATGGTCGAAATGCTGACCGCCGGCTTCCCGACTGTGCAATCCCGACAGGGGACTAATCATTATCCCTATGCCCGACGCCCAGTATACCGAATGAAGGTAAGCCGGCGGCCGGCACGGACAGCCACAGGGGGTGTGTGTGTTAGGTTAGGGGCTCCCTGGGGGACTTAGGGTTTGGCACCCTCGTGGGGAGGTTAGTGTTAGGCACCCCTCGGGAGGGTTGGGTTTAGGCTTCGGGGACGGGGGCTGTTAGGTTTAGGCACTTACGAGGGGGGGGGGGGTTAGGCACACCTAAGGGAGGGTTAGGATGGGGAGATGGTTAAGTATAGTACAATTACTTGCCCTGTCGGGATCTTCTAGTGCCTGTCATAGGTTCGGCGGTCATTCATACCGATTCCCCAGTCGAGATCTTCAGCGTTTGGGCTTGCGGCGGCGGTATTTCCTACCCAACCCAGTAAAGAGTCCTTTTTTTTTTTTTTTTGTATCCAACGTTTCAGCAGTCTATACAACTTTCGTTATAATATAGTTCTTTTTTTTAATTAAGAGGCTTTCCAAATTATGCCAGTGGTTCATGTTTCGGTGTTGTGGCAAGTGGTGTTTATTCACCACCTGGTTATAGGAACATTGTTAAAACTAAGCAAATGTGTACAATCTTAGCTAAATAACAGGGTATTTACCTCCAATTTCAGACTGGTGTGAACACTACTTCTGTGTCACCTGTATGATTAATTGGTCTGTGTTTCTGGGGGTATTAGAGTGTGGTATACTGTGAACTGTGTGTTCAGTTTAAGGGGTCTATTTATTATGATAATTATCGGGGTCCTAACTCGCCGCAGACATGGGAGCAATTCATCATTGCTCTGGTGCAGAGACAGCTGATGTGAAAATCAGCTGTCCCCACGATCGGCTTCTCACTGCTCCGAAAGGAGCAACGAATCTTTTCACAGCTCCTTTTGTAGGTCACGCATGTGCACTAGCATCACTGCTCCAAGTCACGCATGCGCACAGGGGCTCCGACATCCGGCGGAGGGATCCGGAAGATGGCAAATGGTCCCGCAGGGGTGATGGGATCCGAAAGATTTCTGTCCAAATACTAGTGTATGGGGACAGCGGGCCATTCCGCAAGAGGAAGGTAAGTCATACTTGCCAACTCTCCCTGATTGCTACTATGTCAGGGAGTCTCCCTGACAATCTCATTGATTGCACCTCACCTCTATTATATAACTGATATATACTTGGGAAAAAAAGAAAGAAATCAGAGATATATACATTCAAATGGTATAATCAGTGCCATTTCCCTGCATTGGTTATAAGGCAACAAAAAGTACTCCACCAGCACTCAGAATTAAATCAGCAATAAGATTTGACTACATGTGGGTAGATAATTCAGAGATCTCTGTTGCATATATTTGCAAAAATATGGCTAAGCCTCCATGCCACGTCACGGCTTCTCTGATCCTGGAGGTCCCTATCACTTGGTCAGAGTCTGGCAAAGGCCAGCCACCCCAGGGAAGCACACCAGTGAAAGACTAAAGTGTTAGTATGTGTTAATAAGAATAAAGCAAAAACTCTGTTAATAGGTGATACATAGGTGAAAGGTGTAATTAAAATGCTAAGAAAAGAAAAAAATAAAATAAATATAGTGCTGGGGGATTACTTTTTGTTGTTTCTTGTATAGAATAACCCCCCCCCCCCCTTATATGCACCTGAGTGATATTACTGAAGTGATCGAGCAGCTACCAATATGTAGTGGTTATAAGGCACAATGATCCCTATGGCTACATGCATTTTCATATATGGTTTCTCTTGGACCCTTATATGGAATAACTTGTAATACACAAAGTATGAGCAAGCCCTTCATCAACTAATAGATCTTACTAACTGCTTTGGGGCTCATTTACATGTGGATTAACAGGTTGTACAACAACCTGTTGAACTAAAAACTGCATTAGCATTAGCACAGCACTCAGGCAGTGACCGCCATATCATCATCATCATCATCATCATCATCTTTGTCTGTGCAGTGCTGGTCAGACTGACCTTTCCCTGAGTGACATTGAATATCTCTGATAATATGGTTACACTTCAGATTATTGACTGGCTGTTTTTGTGTATAGAGTGAGAAAGAAAAAAATATATTGGAACCCCACCCCTAAGCCCAGCCCCTTGACTATTCATATAAATAGTTTTTACCATCTAATTCTTTCGATGTGATGGTTAGTTACCATCACATCGAAAGATTCAATGGTGTAAGCACTGCCATCATTTGATGGTGGGCTTCCGATGTCCATCCCTACTTCCTAGTGAACTGGGCAGAATTTCTGCTGCGATCGTGGGTCCCCGTGTAGGGGGCAGGGCTTAATGACGCGGTTCTTCATGAATCATGCCATTTTTAGCACCGTCCCCTATTTAAATTTGTGACAATTTACCATGAAGGGGGTGGGGCTTAATGGTGCGACCCTTCAGGCTCCGCCCTCGTTACAACCCACCTGCTTGGAAAAAAGTAGGTAGTTATGATATACAGTATGGAGGAGCTAATATGTAGTGGAAAGGGGTACACTACATACTGGGAGGAGGACTGTATTGTGCACAGGTACTAAATATTAATAAATAGTATTGCGCTAATAGCTCCCAATTACCTTATATAAAAATATCTTGACATGACAGAAATAAGAACCAAAACGCCAATGTAATATATTAAATGCAAGTAATTTTTGTAAACCTATATCAAGAAAAATTCATGCACTATAAATAGTATCACAATAAAATTGATATCAACACTGGTAATAATAAAAATATATATTGTGCAGTGACCAGTTCATATATATAAAGAGAATAGGAACCAACATCAAATTATTTAAAACAGTCTATCCAGACCGTATTTCTCACCGGACATTGTGTTCCAAGAAAACTTTTTTTTTTTTGTCCTCCTTTGGTCAGACCTCCGTGTACATACCACAAGAGGATACGATATACTAGCGGTTCTTTATGTCCACAGAGTGCGGAGTCCCAACTTTAGGGCATACAGCCCAATTGTTCCAACTATCGCAGCTCTA
The DNA here is from genome assembly GCA_031769625.1 of Taudactylus pleione. Classification (NCBI taxonomy): domain Eukaryota; kingdom Metazoa; phylum Chordata; class Amphibia; order Anura; family Myobatrachidae; genus Taudactylus; species Taudactylus pleione. Next base: position 14,431,949 of record JAUIMM010000608.1, on the reverse strand, counting down.
GAGACTATAATTCAGTCAGTTTGTGTCCGCTTTTGTTAGCTGCTGCTTCCATCTGGATTATTATAACTCCATCCTGGTATGATGAAAAAACGTCTCACACTTGGTATAACCTAATCCTTGGTTGTAATTACATGAATGTCCGGCAAGGTGCAGGTACGCCTGATGCGTTTCGCTTCCGTTTGAGGAGGCTATATCAAAGAGCATGGATCCATGTTTATAAATTACTTGCATTTAATACATTATATTGGCGTCTTGGTTTTTATTTCTGTCATGTCAAGATATTTTTATATAAGGTAATTAGGAGCTATTAGCACAACACCATTTATGAATATTTAATGCTGCATTGACTATTGTTGGATGGTCTTGTTTTAGTGGGCTTACACAGTCCCACAGGTGTATGCTGCTAGTCTTTTTGATTTACTACTATAGGCTTATTAGCTCCCAGCTGGAGTGGTGTTGATTTTCTATATAGTGCACAGGTGTCTACTAAACCTCAGGGAATCTACCGCGGGCACCTTCAATACATGAGTTTCTATACTAAACATTATTAAGCCATATACTGTGTGAAAGGGGCCCCAATGAGAGTCTGGTTTAATAGGAACTATATGATTTTGCTAGTGATTGGGCTGCTAGTATGCATAGGCAGGCTACACTATTGCTGACTACACTTCTAAAGGGGCAAATCCCCGGTCAGTCTTTCATGAACCTGTACAACACTACTAACCTTTTATGTTTTTAAAGGCACACGGTTAGTATGTTACAGTAGATATTTGCAGGATTTTGTGATGTAAAATCTGAAATCAAGATCAATTATGCCAGACATTTTCCAGCTTTTTTTAAAATTACATTAAAATCAATAAAATTCAGGTTAAAAACAAATAGACCATTTTTAAGAAAAAAAAGTGAAAAAAAATCTACAATTTCAGTAAAGGTGTGTAGACTTTTTATATCCACTGTACATGTATACTGTAGGAAGACTTGTCTGGTACTAGCACATGGTTGGTAAGAATATTTGGACAAATGTTATGTCTGCTATGTTTGTATGGGTTGGATACGGGATGCCGTCGCTTGAGATCCAAGCAGAAAGCATCCCGACTGTTAGGATACCGACACCTGTCGGTAAGTATCCGAACCCTCCCCCCGCAGCCTAAACCTAACCTTCCGTGCCTAACCCTAATCCCTAACCCCAATACTTAGTCAGGATGCGGGGGGTCGGGGTGCTGGTGCCGGGTGTTTTAAAGGGATTTTCATTCTATACAGCATTGGTCATGGAAGGTTTATGTGTATGAACCATTCATCTGTAACAAAAGGGAGTCAAGCAGTGATGATTTTAGTGAAGCAAAGTCACAGAGAAAAATCTTGCACCAAGCTGGTGGCCAGGGTGCTGAATCGGAAAGAGACGGTGAAGCCAGTCAGAGATAGCAATGTGCCTGGGTGTAGTAGGTATTACCGCCGGACGCATGTCCAGAGGTTCAAATCCCGACAGTGGCAGCCCGGCAAGGGTGAAAATCCCGATCGTCCCTAAGGTAAGTATCGCTAACCCTAATCTCCCCTCTAAATGCCTAAACCTAACCCCCCCTTCCCCCGCCACCTAAACCTAAGTCCCCCAGGGGGGTGCCTAACCCTAACCTCCCCCGGGGGGGGGTGCCTAACCCTAAGTCCCCCACGGGAGCCCTAAATCTAACCCTCACCCCCTGCGGCTGTCCACGCCCGGCATCACTTCGATCGGGATGACGGGCGTCGGTCTTCCGGCGTCTGGTTAATGACAGGCATCTAGATTTAGACGCCTGTCATTAGTACCACGCCAGGATTAGAACGTCTGGAAGCTGGCGGTCGGGATTTAGACCGTTGGCATCCAAACTACATCCCATGTGCCCTGTTGCTTAGCAGCAACCTAGAGAGACGGAGGGAGTCAGGGACTTTGCAGAGTCACGTCTGAGGCAAACAGCCTCCATTCCTGGGGGCACTGCGTAATGGGCACTACTGGGCAGGGCCATAACTAGGGTGGTTAGGTCGGTTTGCCGGCAGAGAGCGCACATGCCCTGTGGGCAGAACCCGGCCGCCTCCACTCACGATCACCCCCTCTTAGCGGCCGCCTTCTGCAATGTATAATAGTAGAGGTGTGCCCTACTCCTTCTCTGCCGGGTGCACCGCTACTAAATTAATACACACTACAGCGTGCAGTGCTGCAGCTGCCTGCCCCATGTGGTCCACCCCCCCCCCATCTGCTGTACCGTCTTCCATGACTGGGAGTCCCAGCCCAGTCCCAGAGTGCCTTGCGCCAACAAGCCGTTCCTTCGGAAGCCCAGTGCAGAGAGGAGACGGCACAAGGGAGGACAGACTCTTCATCTTACCCCGGCTCCCACAGAGACCTGCTCAGGAGCTGGAGCTATACAGGTAAGTACTGAGAAACCTGGGGGGGGGGTGGCTTTGTACTGTGTGGCATAATGTGTAAGCGGGGGGCTGGGCTTTGTACTGTGTGGCATAATGTGTATGTGGGGGGATGGGCTTGGCTTGGCTTTGTACTGTGTGGCATAATGTGTAAGGGGGGGATGGGCTTGGCTTTGTACTGTATGTGGGGGGCTGGGCTTTGTACTGTGTGGCATAATGTGTATGCGGGGGGGCTGGGCTTGGCTTTGTACTGTGTGGCATAATGTGTATGCGGGGGGGCTGGGCTTGGCTTTGTACTGTGTGGCATAATGTGTATGTGGGGGGGCTGGGCTTTGTACTGTGTGGCATAATGTGTATGCAGGGGGGGGCTGGGCTTTGCACTGTGTGGCATAATGTGTAAGGGGGGACATAATGTGTAAGAGGAGCTGGGCTTTGTACTTTGTGGTGTAATATGTAAGCGGGGGGCTGGGCTTTGTACTGTGTGGCATAATGTGTATGCGGGGGGGGCTGGACTTTGCACTGTGTAGCATAATGTGTAAGGGGGGGCATAATGTGTAAGAGGGGCTGGGCTTTGTACTTTGGTGTAATATGTAAGCGGGGGGCTGAGCTTTGTACTGTGTGGCATAATGTGTATGCGGGGGGGGCTGGGCTTTGTACTGTGTGGCATAATGTGTAAGGGGGGGCTTGGCTGGGCTTTGTACTGTGTGGCATAATGTGTAAGGGGGGCTTGGCTTTGTACTTTGTGGCATAATGTGTAAGGGGGGGCTTGGCTTTGTACTCTGTGGCATAATGTGTAAGGGGGGGCTTGGCTGGGCTTTGTACTGTGTGGCATAATGTGTAAGGGGGGGCTTGGCTTTGTACTCTGTGGCATAATGTGTAAGGGGAGCCTGGGCTGGACTTTGTACTGTGTGGCATAATGTGTATGTGGGGGGCTGGGCTTGGCTTTGTACTGTGTGGCATAATGTGTATGCGGGGGGGCTGGGCTTGGCTTTGTACTGTGTGGCATAATGTGTATGCGGGGGGCTTGGCTTTGTACTGTGTGGCATAATGTGTAAGGGGGGCATAATGTGTAAGAGGGGCTGGATTTTGTACTGTGTGGCATAATGTGTAAGGGGAGGGGGAGAATTTGTACTGTGTGCATAATGTGCAAGGGGCATTACTACTGTGTGGTGTAATGTATAAGGGCCACTACTACAGTTTAGCGTAACGTGTATAAGGGACACTACTTGTAATGTGAATAAGGGAACCCGCTTGTGGCGTATTGCGAATTGGGTGTACTATATTGTGGCCATGCCGCCTCCCTATGTGACCTCGCCCCTTTTTTGGCCGCACTGTCTCTGTTTACCATTTGAGGGGGGGCAAACAGGGCCACTGCACACAGAACACCAAAATGTCTAGTTATGGTTCTGCTGCTGAGGGCACTGCATAACGGGCTCTAATACAGGGGAATCTGCATAATGGGCACAACTACAGGGGGAACTGCATAATGGGCACAACTACAGGGGGGCATTGGGGCTCTAATACAGAGGGGCATTGTATAATGGGCTCTAATACAGGGGACATTGCATAATGAGCTCTAATACAGGGGGCATTGCATAATGGGCACAACTACAGGGGGAACTGCTTAAGAGGCTCTAACACAGGGGGCATTGCATAATGGGCACAACTATAGGGGGAACTGCATAAGGGGCACTACTACAGTAGCAGTAGTCATCGTATAAGGGGCGTCACTGTGTCGTAACGTGAATAAGAAACACTTGGTTATATTAACTGTTTAACGCTGTACTTAAACTAAAACAAATATTTAATTTAAGGTGGCGTTCTTCAAAGGATAATTCTACCATTGTTTGAGATATTGTTCATTAAAAATGCTAACTTCAGTTATTGAAATCCAGCCTTAGTGCTTTAAATACTGCTCTATGTAAGCTGTTGAACAAACAAGCTAGATTTTGAAGTGTATTTATTGAAATCAATGATTTTCTGCATTTTTTTTTTTATCACAATTTTATTAATAAATTATTTTAATAAAAATGCTGTTTTACAAGTCACATAGAAAATATTTGATTCAGATATATTACTATGTGATTTATAACCCCCCTTGAGTGAGCGTGCTGTCTGCTTTAGGTAAAGTGGTGGGTGGGTAATATCTGCTGTACATGGAGGGCATGCCTACTGCATAAACACTTAATTTAAGAACTACTTTAGGGAGTAATGCTGTGTTGATTGTTATTTTTTCCAATTTGTTTTATTTCTTATGAGTTAAAGGTGCCATTTTATTTTTAGTGTTTCTGTCTGAAGATCAGGCCAACTCCATTTTAAGGCGGTATCCAAGAGCTAACAGTTTCCTAGAAGAGATAAAGCAAGGGAACATTGAGCGGGAATGCAGGGAGGAATTGTGCAGCTATGAAGAGGCAAGAGAAGCTTTTGAAAACGATGAGAGCACTGTAAGTATGGGACTGGCTTTTTGAGTTATTGTGATTTGAGTTCGAGGCAGAGGAGTAGCATAGAACCATGGCGCCCGGAGAAAGTGCATGTCGTAGCGCCCCCTCCCTGTACTCAACTGTGCCAGTGGGGTATGGCCAATAATGGGATTACTGAAATGAAGAGAAAAACAGCAAACAGTGGCAGTATCACACTGGGTATTGAGGTCCCCTTTGGGGGAATAGAATGCTTCAGTGATGCACTATCTGACATTAAGGGTAGCTCATTTGGCATTGCTTTACTTATGTATAGCACCTAGAATCTCACTTTTATCTCATTTGAATCATTGTTATTAGTCAATAGAGCAGATTGTATTACACTGTATATTCTGATCATTTAACTTAAATTGACAGAATACATGTGCTAGGGTGAGATTCCACAGGGTACAAAGCAGTGATTTTTTTTTTTTAAATTCGTACCTGCCAATAAGGAAAGGAGAGAAGAGGGGAAGTGACAGAAGCCACTAAGAAAGGAGGGGGGAGGGACAAAGAGTTGATCAGAGAGGGGAGGTGACAGAAGCCAATAAGAAAGGAGGGGGGAGGGACAAAGAGTTGATCAGAGAGGGGTGGTGACAGAAGCCAAGAAGAAAGGAGAAGACAGGGGCAAAGAGCCGATCCCATAGTAGATAGGGGAGGTAAGAGGTGAATAATCAATCTGACAGGAAAGGGCAGGTGACAGAGGATGATCACAGAGGAAGGAGGGCTGGAGGGGAGACGATCTGGGCAGCTTGAGGGAGCATGAAATGTAGAAACGGATCTCAGATCCGTAACTTATTTAAGATATAGAGCAAACAAACCGAGATAAAACTAACAGGCGGCCTTTATACTGTGCAGCGCCCCATGAATTCTGGAAACCTGAATGTCGCCCTCTGTCCATTTTGGCGCCCGGAGCTCATGCTCCACTGGAACCACCCTCGCTACTCCCCTGGTTGGAGGTGTAAGGCTGACCATGTGTATAGGCCTAGGTCAGATGTGAAGGGATTCTGTTGGAAAAAAAAACATTTTGATGAAATGTAGTTTAAACCAACCCAGTACGATTTATCCAGAAATCCATTATCCAAGAAGTTTTGAAAAGCAAAATGAAAAATGATTTCTTAGTCCTCCATTAGAGTACACTGATAACACATTGGGGTTTAGTGAGTACAGAAGAGCATGGGCACTTTATATTTTAATGTGTTCATGTTTACTCCCCTTCTAAACCCAAATATGCCAGAAGCACTTCAGTTACGTTTAGCAAAGCCCCAAAAGAGAGAAGAGTAAGATAACAAATAGAAAGAGGATAAAACAAGAGCATTAATGTGCTCCTTTGAAGGAGACTGGAAGTTTGGGGCATCCCACTGCTGGCTCTAAGAGTGGATATGGTCAGTAGAAGCCATACCAAGCATCTGCAATCCAAAACTGGCATCTCTGGATACAAACACATAAAGCCTGTGAAATCGGGTGAACAGAGACCAGATGACAGTCCTGCACAGCTGCTCAGTTGTAGCCCCATTCCATACTGCCCAGCAGGTACTCACTGAACTAGTAGAATGAGCCATGAGGTTTTTTTTAGGATACACTATGCAGCCTTGGAATAAGCCTGACATATGGGGAAGTAATTCACTTGGCAATGAACTGCATGGAAGCCAGCAGGCCCTTTCTCTGAGCATCATAAAGGATCACGGCATCATCTTTCTTTGGGGTTAGCACTTGTCCTGTAAACAGAAGCTCTTAATGTCTTTATCACATCCAAAAAGACCCTCTTCATTCATAGACCTGTTATGATCCAAGGCTGGGATCACAATATCCTGGTTGATGTGACAACTAGAAATTACTTTAGGCTCTGTTATGTACAATAATAAAATCCTACATCTCCGCCCCAGTGCAACTCCCAAACAGTGTTGTTCCAATTGACATTAATCCAAGAAAAATGACGAAGAGAAATATTAAAGTGAAAATCGATTTACTATAAATGCTTATCTGAGAGAGTTGACCACCTTATAGCCAGGACCTACAGTTTTCCTATTCAAATTCCTAGGTACATAACAAAAATACTTATTCACATATTTATAAGGAAAACATACATTATATAAAATTAAAAGCAGCTTATCTGACATGCTGAGTACAGAGTCATTCTTCCTGGATCTTTTATCTGTTCCTCCTTAGTATTCAGCACACTTGGAGAACTAGAATTCCATGGCCTTCATAGGAGACACCATCACCTAATGGGGGTTTCAATACCTCAGTCAAATAATTTCTAGAATCTCATGAGTCTAATCATCTCATAGGACTCTTGGGGCCTATGCAGCAGTGTCCGTGTCTGCGTCTTTTGCCGGTGTACAGCTGTGCGGCTGAATGTGCAAGTACTTTAGATTTTAAGCTTTCACGGCAAGGACCCTCTTCCCTCATGGGCTTTTATGTCCCTCACTTGTACCATCAACTCCCCACTGCCAACAACGGCACCAAACATTTGGATTCGGCCACCCTGCTGCTTATTTGGGCAGTATGACTGCTGATGCAGCAATGGTTATTAACCATGTCTTGCTATGGGGATGCGGTTAATATCCCTATGATCAGGATGTCGACTGCACGAATCCCGATCACCAAGAGAACACCAACGCCGGAATCCTGAATGACTGGGGATTCCGACGTCTGAATCCCGGCAGCCGGCATCCTGATTGTAAGGATGGACTTGGGGTTATGCTTTGGGAGGGGCGAGATGTTAGAGTTAGGCTCAAGACAGGGGGGGGTGGGTTAGGTTCAGGCACCACCGGGGGGAGGTTAGAGTTAGGCACTAAGGGGGGAGTATTAGGTTTAGGCACTTACCGGGAGGGTTAGGGTAAGGGGTAGGGAGGGTTAGTGTTAGGGGGTTAAATAGGACAGGGAAACAGTATTCACCGTTCCCCTGACTGGATTCGAACCATCGGGATGCCGCTGTCAGTGTACTGACAGCCGGCATCTCCTCCGTCAGTATTTCATACAGATTCCTTGCTATGTTCTGTACTGTAAGCCACTTTTTCCTAGTTTTGTTTAGACTGTTTCTGTTTATGTACTTTGTAAGGCGCTGTAGACCCCTTGTGGATCTTTAGTTGTCCAATATCACTTTGTTGCATCTAAAGTCACACTATCGGTCGCACCACAGTAAGTTGCACCATCGTAAATTGCACCAGCTCTATGCTAGGTGCAGATTCTGCCTTAGGGCCTAATTCAGCAAGGAACGCAGCCACGATTTCGCAAGCACACAGTTGATTGTTTCACACTGGGTATGCATCGCAGTGCGCGTGCGTGAACCGGTCACTGCGTTCAGGAAGCGATCGTAGTGAGTACGCAGTCCAATTGCATAGTACGTGACATGAAGTGACCATTTGGGGGTGAAGGTCGAAGGAACGCAGGCGTGTCTGTGCATTTCAGCGCCGTTACAGGGGCGTGCATAATTAAGTCCCTGCAACAGAAGACGCAGCCAGAGCTCTAGATGCACACCGGAAGCTGCCCAAATTCTGAGTGAGGTCAGGTCAACCACTATTATGCTGATGGTTCTCGATGTTACTGATGTTTTTGCTGTCTAGCAAGGTATTGCAGATATGAGTAAAAGGAAGTGGGAGACATTATGTAGTGGTAGGCATCTGGTTCTTGTGCTGCGGTGTCATTGCAATTGGGTCCATTAGCATATTTTTGCAGCGGCCAGATTTTATATCTGAGTTCACAGCCGCTACAGCGACACACCTGCAGCATGCCAATAACATACCTATAAGACAGGCCATCTCTGTGCTTAGCCAGCTCCCAGAAACTTATATTTGCAAGACATTTCTGAGACTGTGTCTCAATCACAGCTGCGACGGACTCTGGGCCTGATTCGGAGATGTACGCTAATGCAATAGAAGCTGTGACTCTGTGCGTATGGACTCTGGGTCTGATTCAGAGATGTACGCTAATGCAATAGCAGCTGTGACTGTGCGTATGTACTCTGGGCCTGATTCAGAGATGTACGCTAATGCAATAGCAGCTGCTGTGCAAAAAAATGCTAATGCATGCAGTCCCCTGACAATGCATTGAGGCGCCTTCTTGCAGATTGCAGCAAGTGCATACATACACATAGCAGTGGTCACAGATTCTTCAATAATCAACCATCTGAGTAATCCTATGGTCATGCAGAATGACCGCGGGAAATGAGACACTGGTGCAGTATTTTCTACTTACGGGATCGCAGATGTAGGCAGATACACACCCTGAAAACTGTCACGACACGCCCAATGGCTTGAGAAGAAATCCTCACTACAACCATAGTCACATTTGATCGCAATACAAACGCTACATGTGCTCATTACGGCTAAGACGCATGCGTAGTCGGCCGATAATGGCTCAACTGCGTAAATATCGCCATTACGTATATGTGCAGAGGAAAAAATCCTTCAATTGCATTTGACATCAACACTATACAGCGGGTAAAATAAGTATTGAACACATCAACATTTTTCTCAGTAAATATATTTGTAATGAGGCTGTTGTAATGAAATTGTCACCAAATGTCAGCAACAACCCATGCAATCCACACATGCATAGAAATCAAATCATAGATGTCCATAAATTAAGTTATGTGTAATAATGTGAAAAGACACAGGGAAAAAGTATTGAATACGCTTACTGAAATTTATTTAATTCTTCGTACAAAAGCCTTTGTTGGTAATAACAGCTTCAAGATGCCTCCTGTATAGAGAAACTAGTCCCATGCATTGCTCAGGTGTGATTTTGGCCCATTCTTCCACACAAACAGTCTTCAAATCTTGAGGGTTCAGTGGGCCTCTTCTATGAACTTTGGCCCTGATTCAGAGCCGGACACTCTGACAGAGCGCTTGCTCTGAATCAGGGCCGTGTTTTTTTTTTTTTTTTTTTTACAACGGCCTCCTGGCCGCTCGCATAGCTGTGGCTGACCATCCACAGCTATAGCGAGCGGCCAGGAAGATGGTCGCGATGGTCAAGACCATCAATACCATCGGGCTTGCGACGAGACCCTTGTGGTAGGGTCTCGTGGCCGCAAGCCCCAGAGAGATTTCGGCTCTAACAGAGCCGGAATCTTTCCACTGACATCACTCGTGATGTCAGTGGGGCCGCCCCCAAACGACATGAGAGCGCCTCTGTTTGGGCAACCACGCCCCCGGCCCGCCCACCAGAGGGTGCGAGCTGTCACTCAACATCGACAGCTCGCCCCCTTTGTTGCAAGACCCGGAGCGACGGAGTGCCCATCGCTATCCGGGCCTCGCGCATGCGCACGACTGAGCCGGCTCCGCCGTGCGCATGCGCTCTGGGCCACCATCGACCCGGTTGCGAGCGCTCAGCGCTTGAGACCGGGTCTGAGTCAGGCCCTATGATCTTTAGTTCTTTCCATAAATTTTCAATTGGATTCAAGTCAGGTGACTAGGCCATTCTAGCAGTTTTATTTTCTTTCACTGAAACCAATTGAGAGTGTCCTTGGCTGTGTGTTTGGGATCATTGTCTTGCTGAAATGTCCACCCTCATTTCATCTTGCGCATCCTGGTAGATGGCAGCAGATTTTTATCAAGAATGTTTCTGTATATTTTTCCATTCATTCTTCCTTCAATTATATGTAGTATGCCAGTACCGTATGCTGAAAAACAGCCCCACACCATGATGTTCCCACCTCCAAACTTCACTGTTGGTATGGTGTTTTTGGGGTGATGTGCAGTGCCATTTCTCCTCCAAACATGGTGTGTATTATGGCATCCAAAGAGTTCAATTTTGGTCTCATCTGACCAGACTATATTCTCCCAGTATATCACAAGCTTGTCCAAATATTGTGCAGCAAACTTTAAACAAGCTTCAGCATGCTTTTTCTTCAGCAATGGAGTCTTGCATGGTGAGCGTGCATATAGGCCATGGCAGTTGAGTGCATTACTTATTGTTTTCTTTGAAACAATTGTACCAGCTAAGTCCAAGTCTTTCTGAAGCTCTCTTCAAGTGGTCCTTGGATCTTGGACAACTCTTCTGATAATTCTTTTCACTCCTCTGTCAGAAATCTTGTGAGGAGCACCTGGTCGTGGCCGGTTTATGGTACAATGATGTTCTTTCCACTTCCGGATTATGGCCCCATCAGTGCTCACTGGAACATTCAGAAGTTTAGGAATCCTTCTGTAACCAATGCCATCAGTATGTTTTGCAACGGTATACAATTGGGAAGCCGGCTGCCTTAATACCGGCAGCCGGCTTCCCGACTGTCATATCCCGACGAGGGTGAAATGCCGGGAGTCTAGATATAGACGCCTGACATTTCCCCGACGCCGGGAGACCGGCGCCCGGCATACCGATCGAAGGGATGCTGGGTGCCACGAGCGGACAGCCGTGGGCGGGGGTGGGTTAGGTTTAGGGCACCTGGGGTGGACTTAGGGTTAGGCACCCCCTAGGAGGGTTAGGCTAGGGGGACTTAGGGTTAGGCACCCCCCCGGGGGACTTAGGGTTAGGCACCCCCCCGGGGGACTTAGGGTTAGGCACCCCCCCGGGGGACTTAGGGTTAGGCACCCCCCCGGAGGACTTAGAGGGGGGATTAGGGTTATGCACTTGGGGGGAGGTTAGGGTTAGGCACCCCTAAGGATGGTTAGGGTTAGGTTAGTCAATACCTACCTATCGACTATCGGGAATTCCAGCGCTGTCGGGCTTCCGCTGCTGGGAACTCTGCTGTGGTCAGCCAGGCGCTGTCGGGAATCGAACCGGCCGGCGGTATTTCATACCGATTCCTTTGCTACAATAACGTTGCAAAGGTCTTGAGAGAGTTCTTTGCTTTTACCCATTATGAGCTGTTTCTTGTGTGACACCTTGGTAATGAGACCCCTTTTTGTAGGCCATCAGTTGGGACTGAACCAGCTAATATTAATTTGCACTGACAAGGGGCAGGATTGCTTTCTAATTACTGATAGATTTCAGCTGGTGTCTTGACTTTCCATGCCTTTTTTTGCACCTCCATTTCTTCATGTGTTCAATACTTTTTCCTTGTGTCATTTCACATTATTACACTTAAATTAATTTATGGACATCTATGGTTTGATATCTTTGAATGTTGATGTGTTCAATACTTATTTTACCCGCTGTATATGCGGTCAGGCTATAATGTGTGTTTTGTTTTCCTCACATTTTTAGCATTACCACCCTATATGCATTTAGATGTTTTTTATTGTTATGCAACCTAAAAATTACATACATGGTTTGCCTGTGCTTGTGGAAAGCACACACACACACACACACACACGTACGTATTAGTAACAATTTCAATGTTTAATGTTTGACCATTTGTTTTCTTGCTAGAAAGAGTTTTGGAAGGAATACACAAGAGGACACGGGGACTCAAGTGCAGATGGCAGTTGGTATCCATTTTACATTGCTTTCCCCTTGATCACAGTCTTTTTTGTTATCCTTTTGGTCATTTTACTGGTGTGGAAGTGCGTCTTTAAAAAAAAGGCACGACGTCGGACTGCTTATGCTCCTAGAGGTGTGAGAGAAAACAATGCTGAAGCAAGGAATGATCATGAAGGAGGAAACCATTTGCAACATTCCAATGTGTTGTGTACAGTGGAAAATGCTTATGACGGGGCTCGGCCACCGAGTGGATTTATTGATTTTGATGTTCGTTCAGATACTTTGTCAGCTGGATTTTCAAACTGCGAACCACCCCCATCCTATGAGGAAGCCACTGGAGAGAGGGGTGTCAGAGTTAGTGAGCCACGACGGAATCCCACAGAACCGCCTCCACAGTATGAAGAAATAGCTATGAGTGCCTCTATAGTCACAATACCTCATGAGGTCAGTAATGCCAAGTAACCTACGCTGGTTAGTATGCATTCTAGTCTCACTTTTATTGCAAATAAGGAGTTTTAAACACAATATTCTTTGCCTTTGGACAAATTTTGACTTTCAGCACACTTTCTTCATTGGAGTATATAAGTCCACAGCAAACGCAAGTGTAAAACAATGGTTTCCAGCACCTGTCCTATGTGGACTGAATAGATGAAGTTGGAGGAATTGTGTCCATATTGAATATGGAAAAATTTAGTGGGCTGTATTATATGTTCATTTAACAAACTAAGATAACAATGTGCTGTATATTATTTAAGACAATTTTTTATTTTTCCAATCTTCTGAAACGATTTCTGCCTTTCTCCCTTTGTGGGTGATGCTGGTATTGCAATATAACCACTATTAACCTTACTGCATTTTTTATGATTTTGAATAAAGCTTGACTTTTTTATTTTTACATTTGTGCCTAATTTCTCTTTTGGGTATATACGTAAAAAATGCCTCAGGTCACAGTAACACCTAAGAATGAAAAATATTTTTCGTATTTGTTAAACAACAACAACAAAAAAAAAGCTGTGCGATTTAAATTGTTCTGATTTTATCAATGTTTTTTATAAATTATTTAGAAGTATATGGCTAGGTAGGGTTTTGTATAACAGCTGCTTTGGGCTTTATTACACGAAGAAGTTATTTTTAAAGAAAAAAAATTAGGCCTTCAAGATAATCCTACATGGATTGCTAGAAAATAGTGATTTTTTTTTTTTAAATTAGTAAATTTAGGATGCTATTTACATCATACTTGCCTACTGTCCATGAGTGTCCCATATTTCTTCCCTGTCTTGTGCAATGTACGGGGCTATGATGAGAATTTGCATCATCCGGAACCATTGGAGCCCATATGAATCCATAGGGAAGATCTACAAAGTAGGCAAACATGATCTACATTATAATTGTGCTTATTTGTATTTGGTTTAGTTGGCCTTACATAATACTTACATGTTTCTGAGTGAATATAGGGGGCGATTCAATTCAGAGCAATGCTTAATAGCCCCGGGTGGGAGCTCCTGGAGCTATTCAACGCAGCCTGCTGTTTACCTTGTCGGGAAGCAGTTAAGTTGGAGAATGCCGGTTCTCGTGACTTAACCTGGGTGTTTAGTCACAAGACCGTCATTTACCAACTGAAGTGCCGACCGCGAGGCTGTGATCGCCGCACTAAGCTGGAAAACAGTCCCGCGAACGACACTTTAGTCTGATTTCTCCTTGCACCCTCAGAAGAGTGCAAGAAGAAATCCTTTAGTCAGACCAAACAGCGCTGTGAATTGAATAGCTCCGGGAGCTCCCTCCAGGGGCTATTCAGCATTGCGTTGAATTGTATCACCCCCATAGAATTGTATTAATTTTTCTGAAGTATACCAGAATTATGAATGTTTTATGATATTTACATTATTAACTGTAAAAGATCTTCATGGAAGCCTAACCACTATTATAGATTGTAAAAATTGGCAACATCCGACTTATCATTTGAGTCAAATATTATTTAAATAAATTGTCTGTTTTATGACATGTAACATAAATACTGTTCCACACTTTTGATTCAGTTGTGTGTCTTGCAGATTACTGCTATTTCCTTGCAAATTACGGATATTAAAAATGTGCACTTTGTTTCAATAAATAAGTGAAATACACTTGTGATATAAAACTTGATATCAGATATTTTTAAAGTTCTCCATAATATTGTTTATTGAATGAATAACTGTCTGCAGCATCTGAACATACTGGTATCACTACTGCTCATTCAATACCAAGTATTACCGATATGCAGCACATTCTCTTGAAATATGTCATGTGTGACATAGCCAAAGTGGGCTTATCTTACATCAGCAGAACACATTTTACACTTATGTATTTGTTTATTAATAAAGCAAAATTGTATATGTTTTTTTTTCTCTGATCTCCAAGTGAACTTAGATTTTGTTACTGTTACAACCTCCTGCTGTTTGAACATGTATATCTACGCTCAACAAAGGAATAAAGAATATGTATGGACCTTTCATATTTTTTATATGTAGGTATATTGTTTGACCGTGTTAAAGGATTAACATTAATCCCACTGAGTGGATTTGTGCTGGCTAGAGATTTAGATGGAACATTACAGTTTCTGTGTCTCATAACGTATTGTAGTAGATACCCATATATACTTTTAATAACTAGCATTTATTTTCTCTAAAGTAGCACAGTATGTATTCCTAAATCTTTTTGTATGAAACCACAAAATGTACAGACTGACATGTATTGCATTATTATCAGAACATAGATTATGATTTTGCAATTTAGGTCAAAATACTGTAGGAATACTAATGAGTTTACACAAAGCAAACATTTTCTCCATCATATAATTATGTAAAAACACTGTGCACATGCAGGACACAATGGGTGCATAAGTTTGCTGGTTGGAGGAATTGGGCTGTTTGGGCCAAGCTTTGCTAAATACAGCATTGTACATGTATGGAAGTGTTCCCAGTTGTACAGTTTGGCAGCCTGTCAATTAGGCTTGAGACACTGCTCATCACAAGCCCGTGTTCTGTCTTTGAAAAAAATGATTTATTGCTGGGTATACCAGCAATAAAAATAAGGGTTATAATAATAATATGTATGTTCAAATTAAGCACATTTTTTCAAATTTATAGATCTGTGTATCTCACAGAAGCTCAAAGCCCATCACAAAATTTGCATGTGGCTCCAAGATGTTCCACCCATTACTCTCACATTAGGCACCAATATATAGGGCTCATGCACTTCAATCTATAAAGATCACTATAGTGTGATATTGTAAACAGTTTATTTTAATGTTATGGGTTGGGTACGGGATGCCGGCGCTCAGGATCCTGATGGTCAAAATCATGACGCCGCCATCCCGATAGGGTTAGGATACTGACCGACAAGTACCCCTAACCGTAACCCTCCCTCCCTCGTGCCTAAACCTAACCCTCCCCTCTTTAGTGCCTATCCCCAGTACTTACATCGGGGTGCCGGGATTCTGACAGGTGTCGGCATTCTAAGCGCTGGCATCCCGACTGTTGATGTATTAACCGCATCCCAATGTTATGCCCTCCCACACTTCATCAGGCAGTCATATTAAGCGACCATTTAGTTGACAGTCTGGCTTCCTCTATTTGCACTGCTCCCATGGCTGCAATTTGACTAGCTTCCTCCTTTGCTGGGAGTGCACAACTTCCCCTCCATGTTTGTTTGTCTTTTCAACGTTTTTTTTGCCTGTATCTTCCCGTCTATCCCCATTTCTTTAGTTCTTTTGACTCAAAAGGCCAAACGTAATAGGCTTCGAGAATTGCAAATGTGCGATTATAGCGCTATACTCGAACATTATGTAATAGGATGCGAGAACATGCAAACTCGCAATGATGGTAAAGCGCCATTGAAGTCTATGGTTGGAACCGCTACTTCTGGTTTTAAAAGTACCAGCAAATGGGGCAGGCTTGCTGGGACTTATTATTCAAACTTTTTTTCAAAATAATTTATTAACCCCACACCGACTGCCACCAGAGGTGTGGGGAATAGCCCCAGGCTATCAGCCAGGTCCTGGGGTACCCAGGAGAAGGGGAATCCCCATATTGGGTGGTCCCCACCTCCTTTGGGATCCCAGGAAAGATGGGCTGACTAGTGAAGGGTGATGAATGCCCACTAGAAAGAGTCTGGTGTTGGTTGTCGAAAATACAGGGGACCAACTCATTTTGTTCTCTGTCTTTCCACAACTCGTAATCTCACTGAGTCTGGTGCTGGTTGATGAAAATATGGGGGACACCTACGTAATTTTTTCCCCATATTGTCACAACCAGACCAGCTCACAGAGCCTGGTCCTGGTACACCTTTTCGGGGGAACTGCATGTCCCTTTTTTTTTGTTTTTTTGTTTTTTTTAAGTTTCCTGCCTTTTTACAGAGAAGGAGAGAAGCCTTCATGGATCTCACTGATCTGTGCAGGCTTCTGTGTAACTCGCACCTTGTAATGAAACTAGCATTGCAAGGGCAAGTTTACATACATTGTGAGAGTCCATGCAAGTTTTTTCGTATTAGCCCAGAACTCTCAAATTTGCAAGCTACATTTGATGAGTTGTGGGACAAACTCACACCTTTTAAATGTGCGAGAAGGTGCGAGTTTGTCCTGCCCAAAAAACTCCTACCCTATTACATGTGGTTCCATATGTTTATCTGTACCAGCTGATATAAAGTTCAGCACAAAAGGAGCAGAAAGAGTCATCTGAAAGTGGAAATATCATTTAAGGATTTGGACAATTTCTAAAGAGTTTACTTTTTAGGTCCCTCTTGCCTAATATAGTTATGCAAATGAAAGATTAATATTTGCAGATTTTTTTTTTCTTTTAAATGATTCTATAATAGGATTTGGTACATCCCTTATGATTAGTACATATCAGTGGAAAGGGGGAAGAGATGGAAAGTATTCAGATAGTTTGAAAATAACCATGGATACTGCAACTCCAGCCATCATATGAAAGAACAAAGCCCTGTATTAGTATTAACAACATGTAGTCAACTAAATAAAACTATTATACGAGTATTTAATTACATTAATGTGGTTTGCTTAGGTGTCAAGTCTTTTGTAACTGGTTATTGAAGAGGGTGTTTTAAGGAAATCTGAATTTGTAGAATGGACACCTGAACTGAGACGCCAGAGCCACTTTACATACGGGATCGCAGACGCATGCTACATCATGCCCCGAATATGGCTGTGATACGCCTGCGGTTTTTGACATCCCTCCCTGTTGCCTCCCCCAAATGATTCCTGACGTTCCCACTTTGCAATGGAAACCTCACTGCGAGCTGTGTCAAAGAGGTATCTTGGTGCGTGTGCAGTGCTACCGACAATCGCTCAACTACGTAAATATTGGATTAGCCTACATCTCTGAATCAGGCCCATAATGCTTACTGTATGTTTGTACAGGAAATCGGCCTGCCTTCTGTGCATGTGCAGGTAACAAAGGTTATTCAGTAGACGTTTGGTTGGGAAATTTAATGATTGTGGAGTGTAAAGGAGACCTTAGTTTCTGAGGAAGACTCTAGAGATGGCTGCATTTAACTCTGCAGCCAATCCAGATGACATTGTAGTACAATGTGTATAAAATAAAGGGTTTAGCAGTAAGTTACGTGATCACATTAGCACAGCCATCCAGTGGTTACTGTGAAGACAGCATATCTTTCCCGTCAACATCACCTGTGATGTACTGTAGGTAAACTAACAAGCGGTGTGATGGCCAGTGACTTTGGAAGTTACTTTAGTTAAGCTTTATGTCCACTGCCAGCATTGAATTAAATCGTTTTGTTTTTTCTCCAGCTGCCACCACAGTGGCACCTCCCAAGTCATGGTGCACCAGGCTGCAGCCGGTTTAGCCCAATGGTTGGCACTGGTGAACAGGGAACATTACTAAGAGTAATTCCCCTTTCACACCAGATGCAAGTTGCATCTCTGTGTGAAGGGGTCCCCAAAAAATAACCTACCTCTCATTACCACCCTATGGAGAGCCAACACACCGGTGTATAGAGACGTTGTGTGACAAGGCAGGGGATGCTGGGTGCGCTATAACTGTAGTGAGTCCGGCACTTAGAAGAGAGAAGCGGCTAATCATTCATTCTCGCGCATGAATGCTGTCATCTCGATCGGCACAGGGCTAGTTGCAAACAATTAAATTAGCTACCTTTAGACGTGAGCTAATTCTCTTAAACAATTGAATCACCCCCTTAAAATTAGAGATGAGCGGGTCCGGTTCTTAGAGAACCGGCCCCTTCTGAACTTCACAATCCGATCTCTGATTCGAGGCTGGCTCGGGTTTTCCTGCCTGACTCTGATCCGAAAACGAGGCAAAACGTCATCCTCCCGCTGTCGGATTCTCATGGGTTTTACATTCTATAAAGATTCTGGTGATCAGCGCCATTGGCTGTAGAGAGTGTGCAGAACAGACGTGCTCTGTCTGTGCTGCTGTTGTTCAAGGGTGCAGTGTTGTCATGCTGGGGGTCTGTGCTGCTGTTGTTCAAGGGTGTAGTGTTGTCATGCTGGGGGTCTGTGCTGCTGTTGTTCAAGGGTGTAGTGTTGTCAGGCCGGAGGTCTGTGCTGCTGCTGTTCAAGGGATGCAGTGTTGTCGGATGGGGATACAGTACATAAAGGGGCTGGGGCTGTGTTGTCCTGTCCATCAAGGGGCTAGGGCACAGTACATAAAAGGATGCTGTGTCATCCAGGGGTGCTCTTCCCCAGTGTTAAAAAAAAAAAAAGAATAAAATTATTCCACACACAAAAACAAAAATCTGTTTTGATGGGGGTTTTTTTGTGTGCTACTGTAGCTAGTAGATACACTATTATTGTTCAGTGACACTGCCGGCCAGTCCGCAGTTTATCATCCACGTATTTGTGAATCTGCAGGTGGTCCATCCGCACTCCGCAGAGGTGCTTTGTTGTTTATCAAGGGGCTGCTGCCTTGTCCAGGGGTGCTCTTCCCCAATGTAAAAAAAAACAAAGTAAAATAAAATTATCATTCCATAAAAAATAAAAGATCTTTTTTTTAAGTTTTTTTGTTGTGTGCTATCTACACTATTATTGTTTGGTGACACTGCCGACCATACCGCAGTTTATCATCCACGTATTGTGACACTAGAAGTCGTAGCGCAGTGTGTTATTCTTATTCATAAAAAATATTGTGACACTAAGTGGCAGCACAGTGTTTTACTCATAAAAAATCTTGGGACCCTGTAAGTGGTAGTGCATGGTGTTATTCTTTTCTTATTCATAAAAAATATTGTGACACTGTAAGATATTGATAACGCAATGTAATATTTAAAATTGGTGTAAATTGACGTGTGTGCTGTACCCCACTGCATTCGTGTTTGTTGATATGGAGAACGATCAGTTGAGAGGAAAGCAGGAACTACATACTAGTGCTGGAGCTGCTTCCAGTGCCACCAGTCATGACCGATACTAGTCCATCTACATCATCTACTAAAGCCGGGGCCCAAGGGCATATAGGGCTTAAGTCAGGCATCTAAAATCAAAGAACCAATCTTTTACAATGGTAAAGAAAAAAAACATCAAATGGAAAGTTAGCTGCAGAAAAACCTAAAATTGGCAATATGCCTTTCACCACATGAAGTGACAAGGAAAGGCTGAGGCCTTGACCTTTATATATGACTGGTGGTTCTGCCTCTTATGATCATTTAAGCACAGGTGAACATGCTGACATAGAAATTGAGGATGCTTCTGCGGATGAGGAGGATATTGATGATGATGATGATGATGTTGTTTGTGTAAATCAGGCACCAGTGAAAGAAACAGTTGTTGCCCATTATAAGGAAAAGCCCATTGTCATGTCTGGGCATAAGACAAAACAAATCCACTTTTTCTTATGTGTGGAATTATTTCTACCCAAATCCGAACCACAATTGTTAAGCCATCTGTGCCCTTTGTAAAGCCAGAATAAGTAGAGGTAGGAACCCTAACCATCTAGGAACCTCCTTCCTGTTACATCATCTGCAGCTCATCCATCAAAAATGTTTTTTCAAAATTCATTAACTTTTGCTAAAAAAGTACCAACAAGCAGTCCAGTGTCAGCTAGCTCCCTTCTCTCTGCTAGATCCAAGCACCTGCCATCTTCACCACCAACACCTTCATCAACAATATCCTCAATCATGAAGCAATTGGTTTGTTTGGGCCCCCAGAAGACAAGCTACCAATGGGCAGCTGACATTGCTGACTTTACAAAGGCAAGATGTTGTCATTACAGGTTGAGTCTCCCATATCCAAAATGCTTGGGACCAGGGGTATTTTGGAATATTTGCATAAAATCACTAAATATTTTGGGAATGGGACCCAAATCTAAACACAGAATGCATTTATGTTTTATATACACCTTATACACACAGCCTGCAGGTAATTTTATACTATATTTTTAATAATTTTGTGCATCAAAAAAAGTTTGTGTACATACATGAAATTAATTTATGTTTTATATACACCTTATACACATAGCCTGAAGGTTATTTTATATTATATTCTTAATAATTTGTGCTTTAAACAAAGTTTGTGTACATTGAACCATCAGAAAGCAAAGGTTTCACTTTCTCAGTCACGCTAAAAATATTCCGTATTTCGGAATATTTGGATATGGGAGACTCAACCTGTATCATTATCTGATTCCTCACCCGCATCAGTGTTTACATCATCTTTCTTTCACACAATATTAATTTGTCCCCGCTGGAATCCACCATTACAGGTGCCTCTGTAATTTTTGGACGTAATTGGTGGTAAAGGTCTTTCCAGTGGAATTTGTAGTTCATTTTGATGAACATCATCTTTACCACATTTTGAGGAAGTAGCCTCCTACGCCGAACGCTGACAAGGTTCCCGGCTGTGCCGAAAACTCTTTCAGAGTACACACTGGAGGGTGGGCAGCTCTAGTAAAGCAAAGCTAGTTTGTGCAAGGACCTCCAAATTGCCTTATTTTTCCTGCTAGTAGTCAAACAGACTGTCTGACATGCCTATTTGTATGCGATCATTAAAAATAGTCCTTAACCATTCTTTGAATGGTGACCGTATCAGAAAGAGTCAGCGTAGAGGTCTCAATTTAATTATAGACAATTATTTTAGACCCAACCAGATGTGAAAACTTGGTTGTGTTGACTCACCTGCATGACTAAGTGAGTCTTTGGGAAAGTTTCATTTTACCTTGGCAGCCGCACTTGCTGGAGAAACTGAAGCTGCATCACGTGCCACTTAAATTGACAATTTGCTTACCAATAGGTCTTTGCATCTCTTCAGATCTGTGTCCGTTGGGATGCCTTAAACCTAGGATCGAGCACAGTCGCCAGAATATATTGATCCGATTGGAAGTTCCTGACAATTCCTGGTGAAGTGAATAAAGTACTTGATCTACAAGTCCAATATACTTTGCAGAATTGTTCCGTTTCAGCTCCTCTTTCAGTTTCTCAAGTTGCTTTTCCAACAGTCTAATTAAGGGAATTACCTGACTCAAGCTAGCAGTATCTGAACTCCCTTCACAGGTGACTACTTCGAAGGGTTTCAGCACTTTGCACAACACGGAAAGTATTTTCCACTGAGCTTGAGTAAGGTGCATTCCCCCTCCTCTTCCTACTGTATGTCATAGTTCGCTGTATAGCTTTTAAAGGCTTTTTGCTGTTCCTCCATCCGCTGAAGCATATAAAGGGTGAAGTTCCACCTTGTTAACTACTGCTTGCTTCAGCTGGTGGCAGGGCAAATTCAACAAGTGCTGCAATCTTCTACATGCACCTGCTGAATGGCGAAAACGTCCAGAAATTTTTCGGACCAGACAGAGCATCTCCTGCACGGCCCTGTCATTTAATAAAAAAAAAAAATTGTACCACCAAGTTATAATATTGGTGGCATTGTCAGAAATTAAGAATGCTGAGGAGAGTCCAAGCAGGGTAAGCTATTTTGCAATGTCTTGCCTAGTTCTTCTAAAAGATTGTCAGCGTTATGCCTCTTAGTGAAACGTTGATACACCGAGTAGCCTGCCTCTGAATGAGCTGCTGTTTCTTAGAGGCAGTTGGTGCCGCTGAAGGCAATACACCCACCTAGTGGGCTGTTAGTCATGTAATCTTGTGTTTGCTCTGTTCTGCTTTCCCATATATCTGTGGTTAAGTAGACAGTGGGTGCAACGGCATTTTTTAGGACACATTCATTTTTTTTTTTTTTTAACATCCCTGTACAGGATGGGAATTGCTTTTCTAGTGAAGTGGAATATAGATGTGATTTGGTAGCGGGGACACAGGACCTCAATTAACTGTCTAAAACTAAAACCCACTGCATTATTGGTGGATATTTTACGCACATTTAATACCAGCATAGATGCTATGGTGTCATTGATCCGCTGTGCAACTGGGTGACTGCTGTCACACTTGCTCCCCCTTGCAAAGGATTGTTTGTCAATTGTTTTTTCATACTACTGGGATGAAGATCCTCTCCCAGGCGCAGCAGCAACAGGCATAGCGCTCAAGGATAATTCTGGGGCAAAGACTGAATGATTTAATATTTTCTGTAAGTGCCTCATCCCCTCCCAACCTCCCTCATAAATTTGCTTTGGAATAAAAAAATGAAATTAAATTTACTACTAATCAACCCTTCCTTTCCCTGCCTTCAACTACATACTGTACATACTCCAACTTCCTCAGGCCTCTTGAATAAAAAAAAAACATTTGTGTCTTGATGTGCCATGTTGGAAGTTGAACTGCCACAGCCGCTAAAATCTTTTACAAGTGGTTGCTGTATGCCAAATATGTTCAGAAATTACATACAGTGCATAAAGCAGGCTGAGGTAAACTGAGGCAAGTCACCTGTTGTTGATAAATAACTTTCATTAGGCCCAGCAAACATCCCATATGCTGGGCGTTCTAGTTCAGCTGGAGAGCTACAAGCTTCTTTCCTCTGATGTAAACAGCAAGTCTTGGTCCCATTATCCCTAACAACCTCCCTGAGCACAAAGTAATGTCTGTTTACAGTGTGTACTAGCAGCACCTCCACAAGTAAGGCCACCACATTTCTATTAGTTGTATAAAAAAGTTCCTCCGTATCAAAGACGTCTTCCATGAACTGAAGAACTTGTTTCTACATTGATCTTCTGTCATACATTTTTTTAAGAATCAAATCATTAAAATAAATACATTAAAAACTAATCAATCCTTCTGTCCTTTCCCTGATTTTAGTCCTTGAACATATTCCAACTCACTCGGGCCTCTGACCTAGTTCTTGATTAATGAAAACATTCTTGGTTTTTAAACTTCCTATGGGGTCGTATAGTTTATTAAGCTGCCATCCTGTCCACCACTGCAGCACCACTCTGTGCCATGTTGGCAGCTGAACTGCCACATGTTAGTGCCGCCCACTGTTGTCGCTTAGCTTAGTCAGCCAGCTAGTTGGATGCAACCTTTTGGTCTAAACTGGATGAAATCAATATTGTGAAGTGGTCAAAATTTACTGGAAACAATTGGAAATTAATGTTATTGAGGTACTAATACTGTAGGAACAAAAACTGGCCAAATTATGTGATTTTAGCTGTTTTTATGATTATATTAGAAAAAAAATATAGATCCAAAACACACAAGGGCGGTTTTGCCAAATTCAGATCCAAAACACAAAGGAGATACAGATCCAAAACCAAAGCCAAAACACGGGGGTTGGCACACATCCCTACTTAAAATGCAGTTGTACGACCGCCATATAATAAAGTGCATTTTTGGAACTTTATAATAATTACTTACTTGACCATCATCAACATTAGCCCTCACATATCAATTTAATATAATATATTAACCCCCTCATTACTTCCCTCAGTATAATCAAAATAACTCCTTAATCTTCATTAACTCCAATAAAAGCAATAACCCCTTCATCTTAGCCCTTTCACCCCATAATTTGCCCCCCTCCATATAACTTAACCCCTAATATTTATTAACTGTCTTTTACTATACCCTTTAACACCCCCTTCCAACTTACCTGTCAGAATATTTTCCTCTGTGTTGGGAATGCAGAATGATCTCTGAGGTAGAACTGTGGTGTCTGCCTTGTGAGGAGTTCTCAAGGAGTCCTGGGGGCATAACTACCAGGGACGTGGAGGCGGTACCACGGCGAGGAGGAGGCTGAGAGTCCCAGGGACAGAGGTGATGTGATGACGGGAGGAGGAGCCTGTGATTGCAGCAGCAATGCAGCCAGCACCATCGTCATGTTAAAAGTAGGGCTGGTCGCCAGGACCACCAGTGAGTAGTAGGGGATGCATATTATACAGCATGAAAAGGCTGATGCTGCATGGTCCCTGCACTGCATAGAGGATGTAATTTGCGGTCTTTCCCCTGATTGCACATCGCTCCTCCACTCCTCCTGTACATCAGTGCTTCTCATATTTTGGGAGTGGGGAGTGTTGAGCTGCCCCCTCCCCTCCTCCCAATTCCAGCACCTCTGCCCCTGATTGTTAGATATGTTATACATTATATTGGGTATCAACTCTTTTGGAGCCCCAGAGCAATTGCACACTGACATTTGGTATCCTGGAACAATGGCACACTGACACTTGTGGTCCTAGAGCAATGGCTCACTGACACCTGAGGCCCTGAAACAGGTTGGGTGCGCGATCCCGGCGCTGATAATGCAGATGGTCTGAATGCTAGCAGCGTAATCCTGACAGTGGAAATCCCGATGCATGCAGGTAAGTATTCTAATGCTTCTCCTAACCCTTAAACCACCTTTCCCGCAGCCTAGCCCTGACCCTCCCCTCCTGCAGCCTAACCCACCCCTCCCCGCAGCCTGACCCTCCCCTTCTGCAGCCAAACTATAACCCTCCCCAAGTACCTAACCTCTAAATCTAGCACTAATACTCATCGTTGGGATTCTGACTGCTGTTGGGATTCCGGTGCTGGGATTCTGACCGCTGGCATTGTTTGCATCGGAATGCCGACCACATCCCCCTGGAACAATGACACACTGACACTTGGGGCCCTGGAACAATGGCACACTGACAGTGACACACTGACACTTGGGGCCCTGAAACAATGGCACACTGACACTTGGGGCCCTGGAACATTGACACACTGGCACTTGGGGCCCTGGAACAATGGCACACTGACAGTGACACTTGGGGCCCTGAAACATTGGCACACACTGACACTTGGGGCCCTGGAACAATGGCACACTGACACCTGGGGCCCTGGAACAATGGCACACTGACAGTTGGGGCCCTGAAACAATGGCACACTGACACTTGGATCCCAGAACATTAGCACACTGACACTTGTGGTCTGGGAACAATAGAACACCAATGTTTGGATCCTACAACAATTATATACTGGCACATTAAATCCAGGAATCATGATATACTGACATTAGGGCTCCCAGAACAATAAGCCACGGAAACAACATCCCTGAAAAATAATATATCACACGACATTCCATAACAATTACTTAGTGACATTAGGGGGTAAAATTACTAATGCTGGCCACACACATAGCGATATTTTACCCGATCTGGCCGATTCCGACACATTGAAATGACAGATCGTGTAAAATATCGCCAAATCCTGAGTAAATCGTGAGTCCCCAATCACGATGTGATGTGCGTCCCCGCTGTTCGCACATCGCATCGTCAGATCTGCCATGCAGTAGGGCAGATCTGACAATCTAGGAAGCGATGCACTGTGAAAGTCTGACTGCAGGAGAGATCGTATGAAGATTGGACACCAAATCGTGTGCAGATCGTGTGCAGAGCTTCCGGGGAGAGTTTCAAGGGAAATCGTACACATCGGCTGATCATGTGCACATCGCCAGGTGTGTGGCCAGTTTAAGATTCGATTAGGTCCCGATTTGTCCCGTTTTTCAACTCGGATAAGATCGATCAAAAATGGCCGTTTTTTTAACACAAAAAATCGGGAATTTACCAAGCTCCCGGTTTTGACAGGATCGTTTTGATTAATGGTGTATATCGTCGATCCTGTTCGATTTGAAGTCCCGATTTAAATGGCCGAATTTGTCTCCCGAACAAGCAGCCTGCACATATCAGTGAAATATGTGCAGACTGTTTGTTTTATTTTTAGGTTACATTTTTTTTTAACGTGAAGTCCCCCCCAAAAGGCTAACCAGCTCTGGACTTGCCAGCCTGTCCTGGTACCTAATATTAAAGGGAACAAAACATTTAGGGTTCCACCGTAAATTAGGTACCAGCACCAGGCTGCAGGGCCAGTCCTGGTTTTAATTATAGGAGGGAAAAAATTGCATACAAGTAAAACCAGCATCAGACCATTTCTAGTGGGCTGCTGATGCCACAGCCAGGGGAGCCCTTTCACCAGGCCCCCCAGCCGCAGTCTCAGTCCTGACCGCTAGTCAGCCCAGGACAGGTCCCAGCAAGCCTCCCCCGCATGCTGGTACTTGGAGAACCACAAGTACCAGCATGCGGGGCATTAATGGCCCGTTGGTACCTGTAGTTCATCTGTAAAAAAAAAACACACACACCGTGAAAGTACAGTTTTATTACATACATACACTCACACACATACTCGCCTACATTACCAGGAGTGGTCCCCTTGTCCAAAGTAGGCATCCAAGGTCTTGTTATTGTTATTATTATTGTCATACTCATTCTATACCGGGTAACGTTTTATAATTCTGCTACTGCGATAGTTTTTATAGATGCCACCTCTTGTCCACAACTATACTATTTTTAGATTGTGCTCTGGGAAATATGTGAAGATGATTTGATTCCCTGACAGCATCAGATTGTTGATTCCCCATAAGAATTTATATGCCGCAGAAGTGATGATAAATATCAGTCATTCCTCATAGATGTTTAAGCATACTTGCCTACCCTCCCGAATTCCACGGGAGACTCCCGCTACCCCGAAATATACAGTGAATCCCCCGCTTTCTCCACTACCCCATCAAAAATCCGGGCTGCGCATGCGCGAGTCCGGATGTGACGGGGGGCGGGGCTTGAGGATGTCACAATTAATACTATAGGCCGGCCACCGCGGGGTTGTGAGTACCGGTGGCCGGCCACTTAGCCCTGCACACAGTAACTGGCTTCCCCAGAGCCTGATTACAGCGTAGACGGCTGTGTGTAAAATCATAAGCGGTAGAAGGGCGGGTGGTTGGCAGCGCCGCCTGTACGGCCACAGTGCTCTTACCTCGTCTTCACATTGCTGCGGGACCTGCTCCCTCCACTCCTTCCTTCGCTCCATGGCAGCCACGCTATCATTGCA
Organism: Taudactylus pleione; assembly: GCA_031769625.1. Classification (NCBI taxonomy): domain Eukaryota; kingdom Metazoa; phylum Chordata; class Amphibia; order Anura; family Myobatrachidae; genus Taudactylus; species Taudactylus pleione. The sequence continues at coordinate 14,404,506 of JAUIMM010000608.1, read as the reverse complement.
GGTACAGTGAGAACTGAGCAGCAGCAGCAGAGTCACGAATACCTGGTAAGTGAAAAACTGTGGAGACTGGACACTGGCCCTGGAAGGAATAGTTGAGGGAGTCAGTTAACTCCCAGTACACACTTTCATGGGGTATTATTTCTGCAGTGCTTTGCAGCGAATATTTGTCCATTCACATCACTTCCTGCCCCAGTGGAGCTTACAAACTATGGTGTCTATTTACTAAGCCTTGGAGGGAGCTAAAGTGAACAGAGATAAGTCCCAGCCAATCAGCTCCTAACTTTAATTTTTCAAACACATACTGTGACATGCCAGTTAGGAGCTGATTGGCTGGAATTTTATCTCTGTGTACTTTATCTCTATCCAAGGCTTAGTAAATATACCCCTATGTTCCCTACCACATACACACACACACTAGGGTTAATTTTTGTTGGGAGCCAGTTAACCTACCAGTATATTTTTGGAATGTGGGGGGAACCCACGCAAGCACAGAGAGAATATACAAACTCCACACAGTTAGGGCCATAGTGGTAATCGAACCCATGACCTCAGGCAGTAATGCTAACCATTACACTGTCTGTGCTGCCAATCTGCATCTATGCAGCAGCTGTAGCTCACTTGGCAGAACCACTGCTTCCAAATCCACAGCGCCTGACATCAAATCCCATGACGTCTATTTATATTTTTCTTAACGGAACCATGCTGATGAATCCTAAAAATACCCACAGAACCTGCATGTGCTAAGAACAATGCAGTCATCTGCTTTTCCTAACATTAAGCATACAGCAGGACACCGTGTGATAGATGTACTAAGCCTTGGAGAGAGATAAAGTACCAACCATTCAGCTCCTAACTGTAATTTTTCAAACACAGTCTATAAAATGACTGTTAGAAGCTAATTAGTCTGTACTTTTTCCTTCTCCACTTTATCTCTTGCCTGTTGTTCAGTTCACCATAGTTAACTTCAGAAGACTACTGGAATAATGTAGCCACCTTCTGTTATCTCAGAAAATCTAATGCTGGCCACAAACTAGTACGACCAGCATAAGATAAGATTTATCTTACGATTTCCCTTGAACTCCCTGGCAATCCTGAACGCACTTTGGACACACGATGTACATACGATCTCACGTTACGATCGATTGTGTGCCTGCTGAAAAAGTGATCATCATTCTTCAAAATGTCACTGAAATGGCAGCTGTCGGACGCACGATGCATCGCATGGTGAAAAACGTCACGATCAGCATATGAATACGACAGATTATATGGGCTGCACATCTGATCATACAATACGTTTTAGGAGCTGCGGGAGCGCGCATTGGATCATATCCTACTGAAAAAATACATGATTTCTACACGATTCATCTTACGATGCATCGAAAATCGGACAATCGGCCCGAAATCGTGCAGTTGTATGGCCAGCATAAGACGAGTTTGTAGTGTTGGATGAGATATTTCAAGATCCCTTGATGATTTCTCCTTGTCTCTACAGAGCAACCTACAGTATGCAGGCGGAATGATTTAATTTCCCTGAAGAGAAAAATAGGATCTCTTGTCTTTTACATGTACAGTTACACCAAGGGCCAGTGCCCCCAATAAATTGCAGAGGCTTGTTGTGCTGTATTTTGCTTAACACTCAGGGGCCTATTCATTAAACCTAAAAATTCTCTAGAGATAATTAGGTTTAGAACTCGCATGGAGTTTTACCTAATTATAGGTGGAATTCATCATTCCACCTCTCCATAAGTATCTATTCCGAAAAGCTGTCATTTTTGCGATGACAGCTTTTCGGGACATAGATACTTTTCCCTGCCTACACTACCTTATCGTATCTGGAAACAGTGCTGCGCATGCGCTGTTACATCTGTAAAACCAGCGCATGCGCAGCACTGCCTACAGATGCATTAAGTTTGTGTACCCCCCCTCCCCCCTCTGCTCACCTCCCCCCCCCCCGACTTACCTGTCCGCGCAGCAGCCTCCGGCTCCATCCTGCTGGTCTGTCATGTGGTTTCCCAGCAGACCACATGACAGATTAGAAAAAAAAACTTTTTTTTTTTCTCTAAACTTTCTTGTGCTCTGCTGGGGAGCACACATGTCCGACCAGCCTCCGGAGCCTGAGGACGGAGCAGAGCGCCGGAGGGACTCGTCGGGGGACCTGCACACGCGGATACAGGTAAGTCGATTCTGCTATTCGCCACCTCACAGTGGCGAATAGTAACTGCATCAAATTCCGAAAATTCATAATTTTCGGAATTTGATGAATACCACAATTTCCACATCCCCATACTAATGTATGGGGAGTGTGGAAATTAACGCAGGGGAACTTAGCAAGGAGATATGTGTGATATCTCCTGTGCTAAGTCTGTTCATGAATTCCAAAATAACGTTATTTAAGGAAAATGTCCTTAAAAACTTTATTTTAGTGTTGATGAATAGGCCCCTGTATCTTATACTTCTCACACCTGTAAATCTAAATGATCTTTTGACAATACCACACTATGGCCGGTATCCAATTAGCAGTGAAAATTTTTCAGGTTTGAAAAACTGGAGTTTTTCACGATTTTACCCGATGTTTTTTTTTTCGCCCGAAAACACATAGAACCTTGATAAGTTCATGGTCCTATGTATTTTCGTGATCACAGCGGGGAAACAGGGCACTCATCAGGGATTTTTTTGAGACCTCGGAGATCCCGAAAAGAATCCACAATTAGTGTCGGTGTTGCGGGGCTAATAGGATCGCCCAGGGGGATCCATTAGTGCCCGAATAATTTTCGGGACTAATTGGATACCGATCTATGATGTTAATAAACTATAACTGTCCATTGTCCAAAATATCTAGACACAGGTTCTCAAACTCGGTCCTCAGGACCCCAAACAGTGCATGTTTTCCAGGTCTCCTCACAGAATCGCAAGTGAAATAATTAGCTCCACCTGTGAATCTTTTAAAATGTGTCAGTGAGTAATGAACACACCTGTGCACCTGCCAGGAGACCTGGAAAATGTGAACTGTGTGGGGTCCTGAGGACCGAGTTTGAGAAGCACTGATCTAGAACATCCTAGATATATAAAAATTTGCCCAGAGCCACAACAACTAATCATACCTGTTGCCAATAACTAAATGTTATTAGACTAGGTTAGAAACAATTTATCTTTTTTGAGGTCATGGATTTAGATAAAAAATGAGAATGAACATCAGTGCCCATGGAGCAATTTTTAGTTCATATGTACTTAGCCTTAATTACTTTCGGACTATTAAAGTTAAATCATTTTAATACAGTAAATAATTTGTGTAAGATGAGATCGTTGAAAAGAAAAATAAAGATTTGTAGAGAGTTAATTATTAGAGGGATTTTTAGATGTCCTAAAGAACACAGCAGTTCCCAGTCCATCAAAGACTTCACTTCTACACCAGTTCAGAACTGGCAGAAAGTGGGTCTCTTTCTATACTTTTAACAGAACAAAGTTTGCTCCTTCCACTTCATAGCTGAAGCTTCGCTGCTAGGTGCATTTTTTAAATCTAAAACAAATCTTGAAACACACCACATGTAATAAAGTCAGCACAATGTCCCCTCTTTCTCTTGTACAATTTTCACCATAAATGAGACTACATGAAGCAGCAATTTAAGAAAAAAATTTAAGTTTTAATTACTGAAAGGGCTATTTTTAAATAGATAGGATGATGGACTTCAAAGTGACGTTTACAGTCAACCAACTAAAAATATAATGGGTAAGAAAGGTAAATAATTCCATAGTTCATAAAAAATATTCTTAAAAGTAAAAAGTAAATATTTGAATCTGATTCAAAATGAGCAATGGTATAGATCCAATAGTCTGAGAAGAGAAGTATGTCAGTAATCAGAAATATTAACAATCAGCGGGAGCCCCTGGCGGGGGGTTTCCAGTGCAGCAGCCTGGCCGGCTCTGTCCTCTTCTCTGTTTGGCTTTTGGCAGGTGCATCTGCCACTGTTAGCAATATACAGTAGAAGTCACCAGTGGTAACTTTAAGGGAATGAGACCCCATTACTACTCTATTTAGCGGCAAGCATATGAGGACACTGCCTTCAAACTCTAGTGCTCACTATAGGATTTTTTTGATCGGTGAAGAGGGCACATTTTAACTATGAAGATTAAAATTTTGGATGCAACACTGAAGCTGATGTATACAGTTTTCGTAATACTCAATATGTAATAATGAATGTTACATTCAGAGCCGGCGCAACCCACTCAGCAGATCCTGCACTGCAGGGAGGCGCCAGGCTGGAGAGGCGCTCTCCCTGCAGCTGCTGCTGAGACAATTCTTGCTGCTGCTGGCTGCTGCTGTGCGGCTGAAACTAAATGCTGCCCGCGGCCCGTCTGCCTAGTAACTTGTAAGGAGCCAAGGACACCTTAAAGCTCCGCCTCCTCCCTTGGCTCTATACAACTGCTATCAGGTAAGTGTGTGTGTGTATATGTATGTATGTATGTATATATATATATATATATATATATATATATATATATTATTTTTTTTTATATATATATATATATATAATATATATATATAATGCATATAGTGGTGTATGCACTCAAGTTCCACAGGTTTACTTTGCCTGGTGCCTTCAGCAGTATGCAGTCGGCATCCCGGCGTGCTGGATGCCGATGTTCTTAATACCAGCGCCGAAATCCCAACAGTATCCCGACCACCGTTACCCCTCCAATTGGGATATGGTTTTCGCCGCACTAAGTGAACAGGTCGCGGCCCTCTGGACAGGTATCTGGGAGAGACGGAAAACTAGGACAATATACTGAACACAAGTAACAAGGGAAACACTGGAAAAACACGGAGGAATGGCTTGCACTGAAACACGAGAACTGTACACTCAGCGATGCTCCGGAAAGGTACTGGAAGGGCAGAGATGGAGTTATACTGGAATTCCGGGACAGAGTACATGAGGATGCCACTCAGGGCGCACTGGAGACATAAACTACTGGTACTGATGTGCAAGGACAATATACACAATCATGCACACTTTTTACACAACTGTGCACACTTTGTACACAATCATGCATACTTTGTACACAGTGATGTGTATTTAGCACGCAAAGGTGCGACTCTGGATGCACCTGCAGATGGCAAAACTGCACTCAATGGTGTGTAGTTGGTACACTAAAGTGCTACTCCTGGCAACGACAGAGGACTTGAAAGGATGTTCTGAGAAGTGTATCTGTACATGCAAGATGAACTTGAATTGAACATGGAGTTTAGAATACACGGAGACACTCGGGATAATTATACTGGATGCAGGGACTGTATACCCGGAGATCTGAGTTTGAACACACAGGAAGAACGGCACTGAACACAGGAGCAGGATACACAGAAGTGCGACTGGAGACACACGGGATAATTGGTACTGGACATGGGAACTGGTAACACGGGGAGACTCGAGACACACAGGATAGATAGTATTGGTCACAGGGACTGGAGGAATGGAGATGCAACTGAAACACACAGGAAACTACGGAACACCAAGAGAAGGAAAACAGCCTCTGGAGCATAAAACGGTTGTCCTAAGGAATGACTATGTGCAGTCGTACAGCGATGTCGAACAGCAACTTCCTGTATGAATAGGGGCCGCATCATATGTCCAATAGGTAGGGGTGGCCAGCCAGGGAGTAGTAGTACCAAATTTATTGTTATTGTCCATCCCCATCAGTGGAAAATCACCCACCTAAATAGTTCATCTAACCAAAGTATTTTCTAATATTTCGGCAGATATGGCCATAGAGAAGAACAGTGCTTTTTGGTCCTACCTTATTGATGTATACAGGGAAAAGGAGTGTCTTTGGAAAGTAAAATCCAAGGACTATTCTAACAAAACTCTGAAGAACAGCGCCATCCAGGACATGGTGGAATACAGTAAAGCACACTACAGTGCTGCTAACGTGGACTGGGGGCCTGATTCAGAGCCGGACGCTCTGAAAGAGCGCTCGCTCTGAATCAGGGCGGTTTTTTTTTTTGAGTATGGCCCTACGAGAGGCCAGGTGATGGTCACAATGGTCACGATGTGTTTCTGAAGAAACACAAGAAGATCAAAGCATTCATGTCATCTGGAGTGGGGACAAAAAAGCCACTTTTTATAATTTGAAGAGGTTTTTTTTTTTTTTTTATATAAGGACTCCAAGTTTTGTCAAACCCAATAATTTTTGTGCTCAGTGATATATGGTGCTCCTGCCAATCATTTGACTAATATCAATAAACACGTGCCATAAGGCCTGATTGTAGTACCATTTATCATAGCCCACTAAAGTTATCGGGTATGATAAAACTTGTTGATAAATTAGGTTAAAAGTTAAGGATATTTACATTTATAGTAGGGGTGTGCACCGGACACTTTTCGTGTTTTGTGTTTTGGTTTTGGATCTGGATCTTTCTTCGTGTTTTGGATCTGGATTGGTTTTGCCAAAACCACCCTTCCGTGTTTTGGGTTCTGGGTTTTGTGTTTTGGATCTGGATTTTTTCTTAAAAAATTAAAAAAACCCGCTAAAATCACATAAATGGGCCTTTTTTTGTTCCTACGCTATTAATAACCCCAATAACATTAATTTCCACTCATTTCCACTCTATTCTGAACACCTCACACCTCACAATATTGTTTTTAGGCCAAAAGGTTGTACCGAGGAAGCTGGATGACTATGCTAAGCGACACAAGGGGGCGGCACAAACACGTGGCCCATCTAGGAGTGGCACTGCAGTGGCAGACAGGAAGCCAATCAGCGTTATGGTGCCCATTTGCATGTAGCACGAACCCGGGAGATCCGTGCTACATGCATCTGTGTGATTGGCACAGAGCAATGACAGGTCCGTGAGACCCGTCTGTGCTGCTGTGGTAAAAAAAAAAAAAAAAACCTGTGTAAAAAAAGAAAAAAATGGCGTGCACCCCCCCAAAAAAGAGCAACCAGCCCCGGGCATTAGTAACCCAGTGCTGGGTGTGCTTAAATACAGGGGACAAACGACGTAGGGGTCCCCTGTACTTAAGCACAACCAGCACCGGGCTAGTCAGAACCAGCGCTGGTTGCCAAAATACGGGGGACAAACGACGTAGGGGTCCCCTGTATTCTGCGCAACCAGCTCTGGGCTCTGATCCGGTCCTGGTTCTGGAAATATAGGGGACAAAAAATGAGTAGGGTTCCCCTGTATGTTCCAGAACCAGCACTGGACTTTTTCTAGCGGGGGGCTGATGCCACAGCCAGGGGAGCCCTTTCACCGGGCCCCCCAGCCGCAGCATCAACCCTGACCGCTAGTCAGCCCAGGCCGGGGATCCCTGGAGAGCTGGGGACCCCCCCAATAAAGGGGTCACCCTCTCCAGGGCACCCCAGGCCCAGGCTGATAGCCCGGGGCTATCCCCGCCACCCCTGGTGGCGGTGGGTGGCGGGTTGATTGTGTGGTGTGGTGTAAATAAAGAATATCAAACATTGTCTTTACAAGTAGAACTGCAAGTCCCAGCTAGCCTGCCCCGCATGCTGGTACTTGGAGAACCACAAGTACCAGCATGCAGGGCATTAAGGGCCCACTAGTACCTGTAGTTCACCTGTAAAAAAAATGTTTAAAAAAACACAGGACACACACACCGTGACAGTATAAGTTTATTAAACATACATACACACACACACACACACACACACATGTACACATACTCACCTATGTAACCCTGTAGCATCGGTCCACTTGTCCGGTAAAGTATCCATAGGGGACCTGTGAAAAAAAACATACTCACCATCTCCTATGCGAGGTTCTGTCCTCTTCGTTCCAAAGTAGGCATCCCCGGACTTGGCAAAAAAAAAAAACGAAAACGCGATCCACGAACTTAGTACCGTTCTATAGAACGGTACTTCCCGAATGAGAGCTTAGCGGCGGGGTATCACCATGGAAACCCCGCTGCTAAGCGTTCATTGGCTGAGAGAGGTCATCTCCCGTCTCTCAGCCAATGAACGGCTCCCTCCATTGTAGTCAATGGTGGGAACCGCAGGGTAAACTTTAATAACCTTGCGGCTCCCAGCATTGACTACAATGGAGGGAGCCGTTCATTGGCTGAGAGAGACGGGAGATGGCCTCTCTCAGCCAATGAACGCTTAGCAGCGGGGTTTCCATGGTGATACCCCGCCGCTAAGCTCTCATTCGGGAAGTACCGTTCTATAGAACGGTACTAAGTTCGTGGATCGCGTTTTCGTTTTTTTTTTTTGCCAAGTCCGGGGATGCCTACTTTGGAACGAAGAGGACAGAACCTCGCATAGGAGATGGTGAGTATGTTTTTTTTCACAGGTCCCCTATGGATACTTTACCGGACAAGTGGACCGATGCTACAGGGTTACATAGGTGAGTATGTGTACATGTGTGTGTGTGTGTGTGTGTATGTATGTTTAATAAACTTATACTGTCACGGTGTGTGTGTCCTGTGTTTTTTTAAACATTTTTTTTACAGGTGAACTACAGGTACTAGTGGGCCCTTAATGCCCTGCATGCTGGTACTTGTGGTTCTCCAAGTACCAGCATGCGGGGCAGGCTAGCTGGGACTTGCAGTTCTACTTGTAAAGACAATGTTTGATATTCTTTATTTACACCACACCACACAATCAACCCGCCACCCACCGCCACCAGGGGTGGCGGGGATAGCCCCGGGCTATCAGCCTGGGCCTGGGGTGCCCTGGAGAGGGTGACCCCTTTATTGGGGGGGTCCCCAGCTCTCCAGGGATCCCCGGCCTGGGCTGACTAGCGGTCAGGGCTGATGCTGCGGCTGGGGGGCCCGGTGAAAGGGCTCCCCTGGCTGTGGCATCAGCCCCCCGCTAGAAAAAGTCCAGTGCTGGTTCTGGAACATACAGGGGAACCCTACTCATTTTTTTCCCCTGTATTTCCAGAACCAGGACCGGATCAGAGCCCAGAGCTGGTTGCGCAGAATACGGGGGACCCCTACGTCGTTTGTCCCCCGTATTTTGGCAACCAGCTCTGGTTCTGACTAGCCCGGTGCTGGTTGTGTTTAAGTACAGGGGACCCCTATGTCGTTTGTCCCCTGTATTTAAGCACACCCAGCACTGGGTCACTAATGCCCGGGGCTGGTTGCTCTTTTTTTGGGGGGGAGGACGCCATTTTTTTCTCTTTTTACACAGGTTTTTTTTTTTTTATTTACCACAGCAGCACAGACGGGTCTCACGGACCCGTTAGTGCTCTGTGTCAATGACACAGATGCAAGTAGCACGGATCTCCTGGTCCGTGCGTGCATCTGTGTCATTGAAATACACAGCAGCACAGACGGGTCTCACTGACCCATCTGTGCTCTGTGTCACTGTCAATCACACAGATGCATGTAGCACGGATCTCACGAGTCCGTGCTACATGCAAATGAGCACCATAATGCTGATTGGCTGAGAGCCATGACAGACGGCTCTGTCAGCCAATCAGCACTTTGCCCATTAAAGGCAAAGGCATTTTTTTTTAAATGGCCGCTCGAGGCAAAACCTCGAGATCCGACAGCAGATCTCGAGGTTTTGCCTCGGGAGAGGGATCCGGGGCAGACAGGGAGATCCGAGCTTGGGCTCGGATCGCCCCGGATCCCCGAAGTTCGGGTGGGTTCGGTTCTCAGGGAACCGAACCCGCTCATCCCTAATTTATAGGTACTGTTATGTGCACATATTGGTATATTTGTAATGTACAAGCTCTCCACTGGCTCCCCTTCCCTTTTAGAACCCAATTTAAGGTTCTCACGCTCGCTCACAAAGCCCTCACCCATTCTTCTCCCATGTACATCTCTGATCTCATCTCCCTTCACGCTCCTCTCCGCCCTCTTTGCTCAACTGATGCACGCCGCCTTTCATGCCAGCTGATTACTTCCTCCCACTCCCGCCTCCAAGATTTTGCCCGCACTGCTCCCCACCTCTGGAACTCTCTCCCACTCCCCATCAGACTCTCCACCTGTTTGCAATCCTTCAAACGGGCTCTCAAGACCCACTACTTCATCAAAGCCTTCCAGCTATCATTCTAACTCCTTGCTACATGCTCCATTCGTCCCCATCTACCCCATCTGTGTCAACCCAGTTTGTCTTCCCCAACCTTTTTAGAATGTAAGCTCTTACGAGCAGGGCCATCTACCCTCTTGTGCTTCTCCTTACTATAGTGTCATTTACTTCTTTCTCACCACTAGGGCACCTAACACTTGGTTGCTTATGCTCTGTTGCTTATCTGGGTGATATGGTCGCTAATGTAGCAATATATATTATCCATGTCCTGTAATGTATTGTTCTGTAAGTCACTTGTATACAATTTGTTTTTGTACTTTGTAAGGCGCTGCGGAACACTTGTGGTGCCATATAAATAAATGATAATAATAATAATAATAATAATAATAATAATAATAATAATAATGTGTATTTTGTTGTTTTTTGGCTAAACAAGTTTTATATTTGCAGATAATATTAAGTTATGTTATTACTGTACATATTGTTATTTATATAATGCTTTGCATTTGAAATTTTTTTTTTTTTAAATGCTGCCATCCTTTCTATATGGAGGAGAGTTTATACTTGTAATAAAAAAAGTTATTCTTTAACAAGAAATAAAGACTGGTGTTTTTCTTACCTTACTACTGCTGCCTCAGGACAGTAATGATGGCTTTGAAGGTGTCAGGGATGATGAGGCCCAAAGCTTGAGGGAGCCAAACTTCAGGTGAGCCAGGGGCTTTCCAGTAGCTAGGAACCTCAGGGTAAGCCACTAGATTTTCCTCCGCCCTCTGCAACTTGGTATTCTGGATCTGGATGTAAGGCGTTGCCAGTCTCAGCAACTGCTGGAAGGTGGCGTCATCCATGCGCAGGAAATTGCAGTAGTCATTGGGATTGTTCTCCCGAATCTCCATAAGCAGTGGCATGTGAGAGAGAGACTCCCTCTGCAACAGCCACTCCTTTGTCCAGCTCGATCTGAGTCTTCTCCTACTCTGAGCACTCTCCCTATCAGCTAATACCACAGCCACAGCATATGATGCCCTCACCCGATAGTGAAAAGTATTCATCACAAGAGAATGTAGTATAGAAGCACTTTGTTAAGGCAAGCAAAACAAAGCAGAGCAGTAAAGCAATTTACAGCGTTCAGCAGGTATACACCAGGCCTCACTAGTCAAAGAGCAGTACTGCAAAGAGCTAAAATGGCCGTCTGACATTTACCCCCCACTGGAATGTTCTGCCTCATATTTAAATTTGGCAGAAATCTTTTAGATGGTCATCAGGTGTTTTTAAATGGTCTAATGACTGAACGACACACAATAAATCATTTGGAAGATTGCACAGTGTGTACGCACTATATAGTTTGCCCGAGAGTTCAAGGGAAATCAGGACAACCATCTAATGCAGTGATTTTCAACCTTTTTTGACACGAGGCACACTATGCAAGATCTTAAAATTGCCAAGGCATACCATTCGGCAAAGCGGCGTGCACAACCTATGGAAAACATACATATTGGCTCCCACATAAAAAAATACACACATTGGCCTCCACAGGAATAAAACATACATTGGCCCCATAGGAATAATAACACACATAAATTGGCCCCCATAGGAATAAAACACACATACATTGGCCCCCATAGGAATAAAACACATATATTGGCCCCAGTGAAATAAAACCCACATACATTGGCCCCCACAGGAATAAAACCCAAGTACATTGACCCTCACAGGAATAAAATGCAATACTTTGGCCCCCCATTAAAACCCACATACATTGGCCCCCACAGAAACAAAATAACATTGGCTGGCCTCCACAGGAAAAAAAATATATATATTGCTGGCCCCCAAAGGAAAAAAACCCCACATTGCTCCCCCCCAAAAAACAAAATACACATAAAATATAAATTAAAATTTTTCTGTCCCTACCTGTCCCTCATCGGCAGAGCTGTCAGCAGAGTGCAGCGTGCAGGCAGGCTGGCTGGCTGGTGATGGAGGGCTGGCTGGGGGTGCTGGTGACCGCGGGGCTGGCTGTGCTGGTTATCGTGGGCTGGCTGGCTGGTCAGGCAGGCAGATGAGCTGGCAGTGTTGGTGGAGCTGGTGGCCGCGGGGCTGGCTGGCTGGTGAGATAGGAGCTGGCGGGCAGGCAGGCTGACTGACTACAAATGCGACCTGTGTGACCTGTGATGTCACGCCGCAACGTCTGCTTAGGTGATGGCCCGGGCACGCCTGAGATTCCCAGAAGAGCTCAGCACTGCCTGGTCCGCAGTACGGCAGATCTGACCGGCAGCTCTGACCGGTGTATCTGACTGCTCGCGGCACACTAAACAACCGCTCGCGGCACACTAGTGTGCCGCGGCACAGCGGTTGAAAAATGCTGATCTAATGTGTACCCAGCTTTAGCTTGAGGATTAGGGTTAACATAAAGAAAAACACGTGTCGATCTTTTCTGTGTCAACCATTGCATGACAACCTTTTCACTGTTGACCATTTGACCCTTTCGACCTATTGCCTATCCTACATGTGGTGTTGACCTATTGACTGTCTATCTAGAGACACTGGCCCTCATTCAGAGGCGGTCGCAAGAAGCGAGCGCTCGCTCTGAATGAGGGCGGCCGCTTGACTTTTCTAGTACGGCCTCCTGGTCTCTAGCTAAGCTGTGGGTTACCACCCACAGCTTTAGCGACCGACCAGGTTGATGGTCTAGACGGTCAAGACCATCGTAACCATCGGGGTTTGTGACGAGACCCTAAGGTTGGGTCTCGGCAACCGCAAGCCCCAGGGTGCTTCCTACTCTGATCGAGCAGGAAGCTCCCCACTGACATCACTGCTGATGTCAGTGCGGCCGCCCAACAAAACGGCAGGCGTTCCTTATGAAACCACGCCTAAAAAACGGGTCGAGCTGTCAATCATCATCGACAGCCGCCCCTTTTGTAGTGAGCTCCGGAGTGAGAGAATTTCTCTCTCGCTCCGGGGCTGCGCACGCGCAGTGCGGCCACTGCGCGTGCGCAGGGCCTAAACATCGACCTGGTTGCGAGCACTCAGCGCTTGCGACCAGGTCTGAATGAGGTCCACTGTCTTATCTCTTATATCATACCCACATTCTGTCACAGGTAGGCTTGAAGGATAACAAGCTGCAACAAGTGTAGACATTTTTGGAGTCAGAGTAATGTACTCCTTTATCTATGAGCATAAATTGTCAACTATCACACTGGGGGCCTCATTTTGCCATTTATTTTTTGTGAATGGTTGGACTTTATGGGCCTTTTGAGTTTTTACAGTTTTCTATGTAGCTATGTAATATTCCCCTGGGATCACCTCTGAAAAATTTAGGCATACATGCTGCAAAAGAACCTCTCCTTCATTTATGACTAACACAGGTCAGAGAGAGTACTAAACTATTTACAACTTATTTGATAGGTTTGAACTCAAAAATAAATATCAGCATTCTAGATGTAGCTAAGGCTGCTTAGGATGAGGAACGTGGGCATCTTGGCCTACATAGAAACAGACAAATCTCAGGTGCACAACTCCAAATTATTAATAATATATATATATATATATATATATATATATATGCAATAAAATTTTGCAATCAATAGAGGTTTTTAGCATAATCATGGCCAAGGTTATGGGCCTACCCGCCATATCCAGGTAACCTCTTTCGGGTAGGTCCCTAACATACTAGGGTTCAAATCCAGAGCGCAGGACCCCCCAAAAGTGGCCCAGCCAAGCCGCCCCAGGGCACCACCATACTAAGAAAAGTGCAGTGTAAAGAGATAGTTAGGAGCAGCTGCAGCTGCATATAAAGAATGAAAATAAAAAAGTGAAGTACATATATATTAAACACACACAGTGAAGGGTTAAAATGTGTTATAAAGGAAAATGTGTTATAATGCGGTGCCCTGAGACAGATTAACCAATGCAATCCAGGGGGACCTACACCCCAAAAATGAACCAAAGTTGCACTACAGTATATAACTTGTAGGACTTACCTAGAATTGTGCCTAATACAGTGTGCATATACATTACCATACTCCATCCTTTGAAACCAATAAGGAAGGGTGCTAGTCCAGAATGAGGGCGTCTCCTTTCCCTCAGAAGTGCAATAAAGCAGATTAAATGGAGTACATAGGAAAGATTCCTGGACTGCACAACCTGGCTATATATATGATGGGAGGTGCAACCTGATGACACTAATTGCAGGCACAGAAACAGACAAATCTCAGGTGCACAACTCCAAATTATTAATAATATATATAAATGCAATAAAATTTTGCAATCAATAGAGGTTTTTAGGGTCCTGCACTCTGGATTTGAACCCTAGTATGTTAGGGACCTACCCAAAAGAGGTTACCTGGATATGGTGGGTAGGCCCATAACCTTGGCCATGATTATGCTAAAAACCTCTATTGATTGCAAAATTTTATTGCATTTATATATATTATTAATAATTTGGAGTTGTGCACCTGAGATTTGTCTGTTTCTGTGCCTGCAATTAGTCTCATCAGGTAGCACCTCCCATTATATATATAGTCAGGTTGTGCAGTCCAGAAATCTTTCCCATCTTGGCCTACATGTTATATGAGTACAAAAAAGGGTGGTTGCAGAAGAGCAAAATACAAAACTCCTATTTTGGTGCACACTTCAAAATGCCAATTTACAGTACATAACCTATAATATATACCATAGGTAAAAACTTATCATAAAATTTAGATTCATTGAGAGACCACACTAAAATAGATCAGTGGAACATATATCACTACCATATACCTTGATAACACTAGATACAGAGATAATATATATTGCACTGATCTATTTCAGTGTTATGGGGTATATTTGCTAAAGTGTGGGTTTTTAGAAGTAGAGATGTTGCCCATAGCAACCAATCAAATTCTAGCTATTATCTTCTAGAAGGTGCTAGATAAATGTTAAGTAGAATCTGATTGGTTGCGATGGGCAACATCTCCACTACCTAAACGTTAGTGAATATACCCCAATAACTCTTTACATGTGATAGAACTTTTCAAAATTCTACTCCTAAAGGGGTGAAAAGGGCTAAAATGTTTCCTCCTTAAGAGGTGAAAAGTGGCAAAATGTTTCCTCTTGACCAGGATGATGGGTGACAAAGCAACATGACCCAAGTGCTGTGGGACTGTAAGCTCATTGTAATTGTCTTTTGTGCTTCTGCACCCTCCCATTTATGTGTTCTATTATATCACACATAACCTTGGGAGCACTGCCCACCCAGTGTCATAGCTACTTTCTGATTATAGGCAACATGTTGGTTAAATACTATTTCTTACCACCCTCTTTTCTTGTGCAGAATCATACCTATTTTCAAAATGTTATATGAAAAACCACACAAAGGTCCACTTTACAAATTCAACAAGCATTATATACAGTACGGAAACACCTGACACATTCCACTATGTGGATTGAGTGGTTAACATATAAATTAAATATGACTTTAGCCACATATAAACAGGGATACTGAACACTAACGTTGGGTCCTCGTACACTGTCACTTCAGTCGCGCCAAATAGCCCCTCTCAGCACGCCAGGTCCGGGGCACCTCGGCTGTGCTGAGCGTCTTTTTTGCTCAGAATATGCATCTTATTTGCAGTGATAAGTGACAAAACTACTTTGCTAGATTGCACTGATCAATTTGCCGTTTGTACATGTGTGCTCATAGGTCTGAATCTATACAAAGTGCTACGATGCCGCGGCTTTATCGCAGGCTAAGTTCCCTTAGTGCTTCATCTATGACTTTGTTCATATTTAAAACAAATTCCTGTGCGGTAACAGTCGCTGCCCAGCGTCTCTAGTACACTTTGTATGGTGTTCAGCTGCATCTGCGATGCGAATGGCATATTGACAAAGGTGTATGAGGACACATCTATATACATTATTTAGTAGACGGTAGGATACTTATTTCTAGTCATCATGCAGTGGATAGCTAGTGAAACTCAAACCACTATTAATAGATTTTTTTCTTCTCAACCTACCCTCATTAAGTTGACTACAAAAAAGTTCTAATGCTGAAAGAAAACATTAAATGAAGAATATTTTCTGCTGTGCTATGTCTACTGCTTTGGAGTAGTGGGGTAAATCCTCTATGAGACCTGTTATTATTATTGTGCAACTTGTATCATGGTACAAACAATAAATAAGGTTATTTTAAACAGAGGTCACAGAGCATCTAGCCAAAGAGAGCTTTCAACCACGACAGAACTGTAGTCCAAAAATTTGCCACTTTGCAGTTCTATTTTAAGATGATGGTCTCTATTTACTACAATCCGCATTTGTAATGCAGATTGTAGTGTGATATTACCGAGTGAATCCGCATTGCGAATTCAGGCAATATCACAGGGATTTACTACAAATCCCTTGCAGGGACAGAGCTTGCGAGAAAGCTCTGACCCTGCAAATCCCCTCTGCACACTAGTCACGGTATCTTCTCAAAAAAATACAGTGACAAGTGCCCCGCACATGCGCCGACCGGCCGCCGCTGCTACCCCCAGCGGCGCTAAGCCCCGCCCCCATCACCAAGCCCTGCTCCCGCGATCGTGGACCCCCCGCGAACCCCCCTCTCCCTTAATTACACTTACCTGCACGTTCCGGGCTTCAGTGATGTCCTCCATGTCCTCAGGTCAGCTGACATCCCATGCTGCACTGGGACCCTGTCAGGGATGCTGTAGCCGTGGAGGGAGAGTGATGTCACGGTCTCCGTTCAACAGCAGCTGCAGCTCCGGGGAACGGGAGAAGGGACAGGAGGAACCCGAACCCACTCCTCCTCCTCCCGGCACATACACAGAGACACCCGGTGCTGCCCCTCATCCAGCAGAGCCCCACTTCTGAACGCTGCCAGTGCCCGGCCCCAGGTCACCTGTCTGCTGTCGGGATGTGCCCGGGCTGCTGAGGACTAATATGGGCTGTATCGGGAGCCGGAGCAGCGGGACCAAGGTGACAAGAATATGTTTATACCCTGTTGAAGAAATGGTTCGATTTTAAGAAGGTGGACTATATTGGAAATACCGTAGAAGTATTTTTTAGATAACGGTTCTACTAGCAAAACCGAAAAGGCATTCGAGTTCGGTTCTCTGTATACTAGAGGAGCGCAACTGACTGCAAGTACTGTATCTTTAATCAGCGGCAGTTGTCATTGTAAGATCAGCTGAAGTGCAGGAAACCCTGTGGGTTTCCTGTCATTCAGCTAGCGCTATAATGTAGATACAGTATAGCGCTGTCATTAGTCCAGGTAAGTGTTTTTTTTTCTTTTTGAAGTCCAGGATGTCTACATGGAGAAGAGGACCAACCGACGCCATAGAGAAGATAAGTATGTTGTGTGAGTGAATGAGTAAGTGCATGTGTAACAAAATATACATTTTTCCACAGTGGGGGTACCGGTGCCAGCAGTCTGCTGGCACTTGTAGTTCTACAAGTACTGCAGTGTAGGCTTGCTGGTACCTGTAGTCCCACTGTGCAAAACAATATTGAGGGGTCTATTTACTAATCAGTGTTAGGAGAAGTGAAAAGTGAAGAGTGAAAAGTGATAAGGTGCCAGCCAATCAGCTCCTAACTGCCATCTCACTGGCTTTGTTTGAAAAATGACAGTTGGGAGATGATTGGCTGACACCTTATCACTTTTCACTCTTCACTTTTCACTTCTCCTAACTTTGCTTAGTAAATAGACCCGTAACCATTTATTTAAACCATTATCACTGCACCCACTGTCACTAGGGCTGGTTAATGCTCAGGAAGGGAACCCATTTTTTTTTGAGGCGGTGTCCCAACCTTGATTAATGCCAGCCCTGGGCTGACCAGTTTGGGGTTGGTAAATGGTTTGTCAGGGGCCCCCACGCTGTGTGTCTCCCTGCTCTGCTGTTACCATCCTGCTGGTTCAGCCCGGTGCTGGTTCAAGGAAAATAGGGGGGACCTCACAAGTCTTTCCCCAGATTTTCCTCTCGCCGTCCGGGCTCAGAGGTCTAGGGATGTTTATGCTTTTGGGGAGGGGAATCCCACGTCTGTTGTTTTATTTTTAAACCCTTTATTCCTTTAATTACATTAATACATTTAGAAGACTGCAAAGATCACAGTGATCTGTGCATGCTCTTGCTAACACCCTGCTCATGCGATTGTTGGTAAATCCCTGTGTAGTATTCTTGTCTATGGAAAGTACTTGTGAGTTTGGCAGATGACATTTTTACTTCTATTTGTGTTTTCAGCTGTGTTTTGCAGAGAGATTTGTGTTTTGTCACTTGTGTTTGACTTTAGTAAAACTCTGTGTTTGAAAAACAGGGCAAACGCTCCCGTGAATGACATCTTGGACAAACACGATTAATTAATTGACCCCTACGTGTATGGAGGAAAACTGTTCTCCTGGCCTTTAGCTGTGGTGGAGAATTCAAGTGCTTTTGCTGGGAGGAAATAAATTAAACTGCGTGCCCGTTTTGTAAAGCTGGGAAAGCCTCTGTAAATGTCCTCTCCTCCTATTATCTCATTTAAATCATCCATCCAACAGCATAAAGCATAATTTCTGCATACACAGTGCAAAAGTCAGTGAACTTATGTGTCTATTCTGCACTTAACAAGAAACACCCTTTATCTGCCCAAATCCTCCCATTGGGTGCTGTACCCCAGCAGACCCACATCCATGGGTTCTCTGTAAATCTATACAGACTTGAACAAAGTAGGCACTTTATGATACAAAACAGTATTTGCCCTATGCTTTACTGTTAATGTGATCATGGTACCATCCTGATGTGATTGATCTAAAATAGCAACCTAGTGCACCCAAGTTGTTTGCCTTTCACCCTCTGCAAAATATGTACTGCTTTGTGTCCTAGTGGGGAGAAAGGTATGATGATGTAGCATCCACTAGTGTTAATGCATTAAAAAGAGGTGGAAAGATACATTACATACTTAAATTAAATGTACTCTTGTATTTGCAAATGCATAACTGTGGCTGTCAATTAGTAAATAGGAAGATTACACCAAAGGATGCAAAATGGTATAATGAATTGCAGATGTTTGGTAACGTGCAGGATACTGTAATAAATTAGATTTTCACTGTATATATTACATTAATGATGCAGACAACATGCAGCACACATAGATGTAATTACAATAGAAATAACCCTTTTATCTAGGGCAAAAGATAAATAGTAGTATAATGGTGGAAACACCAAAACAATTAGAAGTTTAAATGGTAACAATATACAAATTGAGTAAAATTTCTCCCAACCCTGCTGACTTATTATTATTTAAAAAAAAAAAAAAAAAAAAAGCTTTAGCAATTTTTTTTTCTACTACATAATTATGTTGAAACCATTTATTTCAAACTAACTTTGTAAAAAAAAAAACCTAATTATCGGGTATCTAGCACCACCCTGTGGCATTTATTGTAAATCATTGAAGCCCATTACCTTATCCCCTGACACCATAGATCCCGATATAAACATTGTATCCCTATCCCACAGGACATAGATTGCAGATTGTATGCATACTCTCATATTATATTTTATTATATATATATATATATATATATATATATATATTTTTTTTTTTTTTTTTTTTACTGCAGGAGTGGGCACTCCATATACTGTAATAGGTAAATCCAGATATGTGTTAGAGAAATACTTTTTAGAAGATGAATATAAGCCACGGTACTCCAATGTGTTTATTTGCATAAGGCAACATTTCAGGTCTGCATCATACCTTTTTTCAACCACATACCTATGTATATACCCAACAGAGGGAAGGAAGGGCTCTCGCCAGACTTCAAAATCGATAGTTCATCTTTATTAGTTAGAATCCATTCCACATGTTGACTTTTCAATTCCTAAGAACTGTTCTCAAGACATCAGCAATAGACCAGCATAGCAACAATACAGTATATTGCAGTAGAGCTTACTATACTGGTCAGAAATTGTTTAAAAAAAACGATGCTGAAACACTGTGTTCCAGCCTGGAACTCATGGACAACCGAAAGTGACATCACTTCCGGTTTCAGTAAAATATAAGAAAACACCTGCACAGAATGAATACAGTACCCTGAAAGACAACAGTAGTACATATTTGTCCATGCACTAGAAAGGGCAACCAATGGTCAAATGCAGCTGATACTGCCTGGCATGTATAGTGTCAGGCTCTCCAAGTCCTGACACTATACATTCCAGTATGAAACGCACAGACTGCCGGAAGTGACGTCACTTTAGTTTCCAGTGCGGTACAGCAACCTAGTATATTCCACTCACAAGGTGAATAATATATCTTAAGTAGGACCAGTGGTAAACCAGAATGCCCACACACTGGACAAGCCTTCCTTCCCTTTGCTCGGTTTATATCTATATATAAGTATGGCTATCTATATATATAATATGTATATGCTGAGTGTGTAGCATGCAACTCAGAGGAGACAATCAGTCCCATCTGAGCAGGGGCTGATAATCACATATCAGCCCCTCTGTGTGTTCAGAAATCGGTGATCAGAATAAAACTTCAGTTCCCCTCCAGTCACCCTCAAGCTGACCTATTGATCTACCACCCCAGAATGGTGATCACAAGGCATTCTGAGGCCCACAAAAAGCATGTGATGACGTTACAGCCCCAGCCCCTTCAAGAAAAGGAAAGTATTTCCTCTTATAGGGCACTGGAGGAGAGCAGAATAGCCTGTGGTGCCCACCTGCCTGCCATCGCATCACATACGATGCCGCCAGGTGAGTGGTAGAAGAATGAATGTGTCCATTGTACTATGGAACAATTGAGACATGCCTACATAGGAGCGTTGTCGGGGACCACAATATTACCTAACTGAAAAACAATTGTTAGAATACTGGGTTTATGTGTGTATTAATTTTTCTTATAGCTCTCGCACGGTACCCCAGTTAATTTTTGAGTCCCTTGGATCAAATTGGAAATGCACTATAGCAAATGGTACAACAATACCTTTATTTTACATAGCACATAATACAGTCATATAAAACATTAACTGAACTATATACAATAATGCCATTATAATAAGCCACACTCTGGGGCTTTCCACCCACCTAAAACAGTGAGCCCTTCAGTAATAGAATTAGTGATCAGTTACGCAGACACACTTACCTTGGGCTGGGGAAGCTGTGCTGTCAGGGGGGCTGCCGAACAGGATTCCTCTTACAGAGATTTCGCTGGTGACTTCACACTTCTCAGGAAGTGGCTTCTCCAAACCCTGCTCCGACAGATACATCAACAGTACAGCCATGGACTGCTCCTTATGGAGCACACAAATTGGCTGTGTATCCTTTGCCGGATGTACGCAGAGCCTGTTAGGATCCGTAAAGTCTTGAACCATCTCCTCTTCTGTCCTGTCACTCAGTCCAGGAACAGAGAATTGAATTCCAACTGGAACTCCCAACATTCAAGTTGCAAGGTGGGGCATCCATGGTTGGACTTATTTTTCTAAAACATCCCACAGATGCTCGATCACATTGAGATCTGGAGATTTTGTAGTCCAAGTCAACACCTTAAACTCTTCGTCATGTTCCTTTACACCATTCCTTAACAATTTTTGCAGTGTGGCAGGCTCATTATCCTACTGAAAGGGGCCACTGTCAACCAGGAATACCGTTGCCATGAAGGGGTTTACTTGATCTGCTACAATGTTTAGGTAAGTGGTACGTGTCAAAGTAACATCCACATGAATGGTGTGTGGTCCGCATCTGTAAACAGACAGTGTTCAACCTGTTTCATAGCCTTCGGTACTTTCTCAAGGATGCCGTTATTGGCAGTGGGCAGTCTTTATATCTGCTTGCTCCGAGTTTTTGTTCAAAATACTTTATTGAGTTTTATAAAAAATTAACTAGCAATCCTTTAAATGGATGTTAGGCTAAAGTGGTGGAAATCATATAGTTTTGTTATGTGTGTAATTTTGCACTTGTATATAGTATTGCAGTGTGTGTTACTATAAATATAATATGTTATAATCTTTATGTATTTGATATTAATAAATACATATTTTCTAAAAA
The DNA here is from genome assembly GCA_031769625.1 of Taudactylus pleione. Classification (NCBI taxonomy): domain Eukaryota; kingdom Metazoa; phylum Chordata; class Amphibia; order Anura; family Myobatrachidae; genus Taudactylus; species Taudactylus pleione. The sequence goes on along the minus strand of JAUIMM010000608.1, from coordinate 14,382,532 downwards.
GTGACAGTTGGTCTCTTTCATTCTAAAAAATCAACCATATGGGTTTAATGTCTACATGAAGTCAATCCATTTACTACAATTGTAGTCCCATTTACTTGCTTATAGAACTCCCCAATATACCAAACGTAATTATGATGTAAATGTAGTCTATACTGTCTATGATAAAGTTTACTTGGCTGTTGGGTAAGTCTGTCATGGTGGAAACATAGAATCTAGAATGATAACAACCTATATCATGCTGAAGGCATGTGCGTAGGAACTTGACATCACTGGTACTTAATGTGTATTTGTCTTTCCACTTAAAATGTATAATATTTGTAAGACCTGCATAGTATCCTCCAAATAGCTCTTTTGTTTGATTACTAATGGCTGTAAAAAATTGGTTAAGGAAATAGATGACATTCCATAAATACAATTCTTTTTAATTTATTTATAGAAGCAAAAACACTGCAAACAAATCAAGTTCAATATTCTTAAGAAACTCTGCCAAACTCATCACATTGCTCTCAACTTCCCACCATCTGTCCTTTCTATGCTACTGTATGCCACCCAGCTGCATTTTACGCTAAACCGCTATTGATATTGTATTGTAAACTTTATCTGCTGTAATGTCGCACACTTAGAGAAATGCCAGTTGGTGACACACTTAGCAGAAATGCCAGGTGGTGGCAATTTGAGAGCAATATATTGAGTTCGGCAGAGTTCCTTAAGAATCTTACGGATGTGTGCTGAGTAAAGTGGGTGTCCTTGTGTAGTGCTGCGAGGTCATTGCGTAAGCAATGTGTTAGCATACTATCGCAGTTGAACTGCGTGCATAATCGCTATTGCATACGCAGTTCTGTACGATAGTGAATCAGGCCCAAAGTCCTCACTTAATAAATTATAATAGGTAGATATGGCCTTACGTGAGAGTATTGATCCAGAAAGACATTGGTCTAACGGATTGGGCCAATCAATCAGCAGCCAAGAATGCTCGCACCACGGAGGCTATGTAATGCTGTACCTGAAAATAAGCTAAAGGATAAATACAATTCTTTTAACAAAAAATTAATTAGTTAAAAAAACTTGTGCCCCAAATCAACTAGCACCAATGCTACACTCTGGTGCTGACTCACACAAAGCAGGAGGACAAATGTGGGATCCCACTGCTAAAGTAAAAACAAGCAATGGGCTTCTGATCACACTATAACTGGAATACCCTAAGTGTGGGGTGCCACAGTCGTAATTTGAACTACCTCTAGCCTATTAAGTAAAGCTTGTGAAGCCTGGTGCTGATTACTGCTTTAGCAGGGGACTCCACAATCGTTCTCCCGTTGCTTTAGTAGGAGCCAGCTCCACGTTGCAACCTAGCAGCACTTTATTGATTGGTAATGATATTATTATTATTATTATTATTATTATTATTATTATTTAAATCTCTTTATTTATGCACTTGACAATCTTAGAACAATAATTTTCATGACATGTAAAGTAAATAATATTTGATTATTACAAAAACAGAGTATCAAACTACCAGTTTCGTGTATGTTTTCTCATAACAACGATACAGCATAACAAATGGAAAATAAGGATGGTGTGGAGGGGAATGGGAGAGAAGACAGGCAATGACTATTTCAATCATTATATTATGGGTATTGTGAAATCAAAGGTGCATATCCTAATGACACATTAGGATACATTTAGTGGATACATTTAGGTATCAACAGGTACCTTTATGTTAAAATGAGAAAACCAGGGACCGCATTTTGCATGGAACTTGTCCACAGTGTCGTGGAGAAGGGCGGTAATATATTTCATTGAGGCTGAATACCAAGCCTTGTTAATTAGAGCAGGAACAGGGGGGCAGCGGTTGGATTCCAGTTTGCGGCAATTAGGAGTTTAGCTGCGTTAAATATGTGACTACAAGGTTTATTTACAAAGCAATACATGCAAAGGGTCCTTAGGAGAGTCAAATTAATCACTCTGTCCACCAAAGAAAATAAACCATCCCAAAATTTTGAAATCAAAGGGCTTTCCCACCACATGTGAACATAAGTGCCTCTGTTCCCACACTGTCGCCAGCATAGGTCAGAGAACATCAAAAATATATAATGCAATCTATCAGGGACCATATAGCAGTTTGCGTAGATTTTCTAAGAATTTGCCTTAATATTGGTGTTAATGGAGGTTTTCACCACCCACTGCCTGATATCTGCCCAATCTTCCTCCTCTATGCTTATCCCTAAATCCTTTTCCCAGGCCTGTTTGAATTGTTCCTTAAATTCAACAGGTTGAGCGACCAAAAGATAATAAAGAATTGAGATGGCACCCCCTACCAGTGGCATAACTAGGGTATTTGAAGCCCAGGGCAAATGAAGAAACGGAGCCCCTCGGTGCATGGCAAAAAGTGGGCGTGGTCAATGGAAAATGGGGGCATGGCAACATGACACACCACTGTTTCTCATCACTCTGGGAACATTCCTTTCCATTCCATATGCATCTTAATGCCCCAAGTAGTAGTGCCCCTCTTGCAATGCCCACTTTAGTAGTTCCCCTTATGCAATGTCCCCAGTAGCAGTGCCCCCCGTAGTAGTGCCCCTTATACTGTGCCCCCAGTAGTGCACCCTTATACAGTGACCCTTATATAGTACCCCAGTAGTAGTCCCCCCTATGCAGTGCCCCCAGTAGTGGTCCCCCATATACAGTGCCCCTTATATAGTGCCTCCCTATGCAGTGGTTCTCCCTATGCAGTGCCCCTTATATAATGCCCCCAGTAGTAGTCCCCCCTATACAGTGCCCCCAGTAGTGGTCCCCCCTATGCAGTGCCCCTGATATATTGCTCCCAGTAGTAGTCCCCCCTGTGCAGTGCCCCCAGTAGTAGTCCCCCATATGCAGTGCCCCTTATGTAATGCCCCCAGTAGTAGTCCCCGATATGCAGTGCCCCCAGTAGTAGTCCCCCCTATGCAGTGGTCCCGCCTATGCAGTGCCCCTTATTTAATGCCCCCAGTAGTAGTCTCCATCTTCCCTATGCAGTGCCCCCAGTAGTGGTCCCCACTATGCAGTGCTCCATATATAATGCCCCCAGTAGTAGTCTCCCTATGGAGTGTCCCCAGTAGTTGCCCTCCCTATGCAGTGCCCCTTATATAATGCCCCCAGTAGTAGTCCTCCATATGCAGTGCCCCCAGTAGTAGTCCCCCCTATGCAGTGGTCCCGCCTATGCAGTGCCCATTATATAATGCCCCCAGTAGTTGTCCTCCCTATGCAGTGCCCCTTATTTAATGCCCCCAGTAGTAGTCTCCATCTTCCCTATGCAGTGCCCCCAGTAGTGGTCCCCACTATGCAGTGCTCCATATATAATGCCCCCAGTAGTAGTCTCCCTATGGAGTGTCCCCAGTAGTTGCCCTCCCTATGCAGTGCCCCTTATATAATGCCCCCAGTAGTAGTCCTCCATATGCAGTGCCCCCAGTAGTAGTCCCCCCTATGCAGTGCCCCTTATATAATGCCCCCAGTAGTAGTCCTCCATATGCAGTGTCCCCAGTAGTAGTCCCCCCTATGCAGTGGTCCCGCCTATGCAGTGCCCATTATATAATGCCCCCAGTAGTTGTCCTCCCTATGCAGTGCCCCTTATTTAATGCCCCCAGTAGTAGTCTCCATCTTCCCTATGCAGTGCCCCAGTAGTGGTCCCCCCTATGCAGTGCTCCATATATAATGGCCCCAGTAGTAGTCCCCCTATGCAGTGTCCCCAGTAGTGGCCCCCTCTATGCAGTGCCCCTTATATAATGCCCCCAGTAGTAGTCCCCCCACTAGTAGTCACCCCTATGCAGTGGTCCCCCGGAGCAGTGTCCCTTATATAATGTCCCCAGTAGTAGTCCCCCATATGCAGTGCCCCCAGCAGTAGTCCCCCTATGCAGTGGTCCCGCCTATGCAGTGCCCCTTATTTAATGCCCCCAGTAGTAGTCTCCATCTTCCCTATGCAGTGCCCCCAGTAGTGGTCCCCACTATGCAGTGCTCCATATATAATGCCCCCAGTAGTAGTCTCCCTATGGAGTGTCCCCAGTAGTTGCCCTCCCTATGCAGTGCCCCTTATATAATGCCCCCAGTAGTAGTCCTCCATATGCAGTGCCCCCAGTAGTAGTCCCCCCTATGCAGTGCCCCTTATATAATGCCCCCAGTAGTAGTCCTCCATATGCAGTGCCCCCAGTAGTAGTCCCCCCTATGCAGTGGTCCCGCCTATGCAGTGCCCATTATATAATGCCCCCAGTAGTTGTCCTCCCTATGCAGTGCCCCTTATTTAATGCCCCCAGTAGTTGTCTCCATCTTCCCTATGCAGTGCCCCAGTAGTGGTCCCCCCTATGCAGTGCTCCATATATAATGGCCCCAGTAGTAGTCCCCCTATGCAGTGTCCCCAGTAGTGGCCCCATCTATGCAGTGCCCCTTATATAATGCCCCCAGTAGTAGTCCCCCCACTAGTAGTCACCCCTATGCAGTGGTCCCCCGGAGCAGTGTCCCTTATATAATGCCCCCAGTAGTAGTCCCCCATATGCAGTGCCCCCAGCAGTAGTCCACCCTATGCAGTGCCCCTTATATAATGCCCCCAGTAGTAGTCCCCCCTTATAGAGTGTCCCAAGTAGTAGTCCCCCCCCCTCTGCAGTCTCCCCTATAAAATGCCCCCAGTAGTAGTCCTCCCACTAGTGGTCACCCATATGTAGTGGTCCCCCGTATGCAGTGCCCCTTATAAAATGCCCCCAGTAGTAGTCCCCCTTATGCAGTGCCCCCAGTAGTAGTGCCCCCAGTAGTGCCCCTTATATAGTACCCCCAGTACACACACAAAGAAAAAAAAACACCTGAATTCCCGCTCGCCTCCGTCTGCTCTTCTGTCCTCCCAAGCCGGCCCGCTCTGCACTATGGAGAGATGTCATAAATGTATGATGCTAGAAATTTGCAAAAAATCTAATTGGTATTTGGTCTGTAACCCATATTTCTCATATAGCTTCATACAATTTTGAGGAGCAAATTCACCTGAAATGTGGAAAAATCTATTTATCTCAACAGCAACCCAGGGGCACATGTATGCGTTCATACAGCCCAATGGAAAGTGAGGACGTCGCCAGAGGGGAGCTAAGGGGGATGGGTAAGGCACCAGCTCCATATGCCCAATCAATCTGTCCCAAACCCGTAGAATGGCTCTCAGGCAAGGGACTTCTTGTGCCGAAGCTGGTCTCAAATTTGGCGGGAGCCATGGGAGAAAGCCTACCGACTATTTTCCAACAGATCGCTCTCAAAGACCACTAATTTTTTACATCCCTCAGCCATATGCCATTACATAAAGTATTGTTCAAAATAGGAAGGCCCGAGCTACCATTAATATCATATTTAGCTAAGCAAAGCTCTACAGTGCCTGGGCTTTTTATTCGACCATACAATTGCGCCATATAGAGATTGGACCAAATGAAGATAGGAAGCCATAGATGGCCAATTCTGCTTTTAAGTTAGAAAATGAGGTTAAGGTGGATGTCAACATCAGCAACACGTCTTCCACAAACAGTGGTAACTTGTACTGTAACCTCTGCACTAAAATGCCTTTAATGTCAGTATTTCTCCTGATCTTACCCGCCAGTGGTTCAATAACTAGTGCATAAAGTAAATGCGAAAGGGGGAAACTCTGCCGAGTTCCATTGCCCAAACTAAATACAGACGAAGAAAGACCATTAATTGACATAGAAGCTGCCTGTCCACAATATAAAGCTTTTATTGCTGACAGAAAGCCATAGTTCTGCAAGGTCTGAAACATAAAAGGTCAGGACAGCCAATCAAAGGCTTTTTCTGCATCTAGTGACAGAAGCATTGCCGACATTTTGTGCTTATTGATATGAGATGAGGTTGACAGTGCACCTTGTATTGTCCGAGGCCGGTCTTGTGGGCACAAAGCCAACCTGACCTACATCAATTCATTGCAACATATAGGTATTCAACCTGTTAGCCAAGATCTTAATGTCAGCATTGAGCAGAGAAATGGGTCTACAATTTTTACGGCAAGTAGGATCTTTCTGAGATTTAGGTATCACTATAATTACAGATTTTAATTAGTCTGTGTGGAAAAGTTCCCTTTGCAGAATTTTATTAAAGACAGTGACCAATTGAGGAGATAATAGACCAGAGAATGTCTTGTAATAAGATACAGGAAGGCCACCTGGGCCTGGGCCCTTAGATGGTTTTTGCGATTTTACAGCTAAATTCAGACAAATGGTTAGTTATACCCTTCACCGCACTCATAAGATGTAAATACTCGTACCGTACTCACTCTGTAATTCAGAGTTTTCCTCTCATAAAGGTATCTTTACCCATGATTTTTTTTCACCACCACGTGGAAAGGTATAGTAACACTTCTAGGAGAAATGCAAATAGGCGTACCCTACTTACAATGCGACCTGTAGATATACATTCATAGCGGTTTCTTTGGGAGTCTTTATAATACTTTCTCCTATATGAATCCTCGATCCACCACAAATGGCGATGTATATCATGTAAATAAACAAGGAATGGTATAAGTAGCAAAAAATTCTTTACACTTTATTTAACAAATCAAACAAAAACAACCTGGTCAACAATGCAAACAACAAAGATGGAGTATTGTCTATATAAGTCACCTGAGGATAATGGGAAGGATCCGGACTCCCTTTTTTATGCTATATGTCCCAGTTTTATATCAATTATTTTTATTTAATTCATCATATTATTTATTATTCGATTATTTATTGTCATTTAGTGTATCTTTTTTAATGGAAGCATTGTGCACTTTATGCATTCAATAGTTATATCCCATAATTGAGGGATTCATATATTATGTTAGCTGTTAGATTGCTCTCATTATTTCACATATCCTCCGTGGCTAGACCACGGTATATTGGGAGGATGTGCTGCAGGTAATATACATTTAGAATTGTTTATCCCCGCCCCGTTTTATCAAGTGTGACATGTGTCTCTAGCTGCTTACATATAGGGTTGCCGGTTTCTGTGGGCACACAAGGATACATCCCGGTGATCACATCATTATTCATGTGATTGGGAGACCCCCAGCCATGTGACTCTGTTAGAGCCTTCTATTGGTGTGGGTGCTCCGATCATGTGACTAGGATCGAATGCACATGTCACTAGGGGGTCTATTTACTCATCTGTGTTAGGAGATAAAGTGAACAGTGCTAAGGTACCAGCCAATCAGCTCCTAAATGCCATTTTTCACATACTGCCTGTGACATGGCAGTTAGGAGTTGATAGGATGGTACCTTATCACCGTTCACTTTATCTCCTGACACAGCTTAGTAAATAGACCCCTAAGAGTATTGAAACTGGGAGTTATTTTTACCGTAGCAAGAAAAATGGGAATTCTTATACAGCACTACACCTAAAAGTGAGCAGCTAACAGTCAGATCTCAGTCCCCCCAAGGACTAATAAACTTTGAACTAAAAAATTGAAAAACTGACACAAGCGCTACCTCTTTAATAAAAAAAAAAAGTCACAAGTTAATGATAGATGATGATAAAGGTGGTATGATTACTTATGTAACTATGTCTGGTACACTAAAAACAATCATAGGGTGTACACTATTTATTGACATGGAACATATAAGTATAAAACACAATACATATGACACATAAAAACTTCAGCTTAGTTCTAACTCCCTCCTGCAGAATTACTGCAGGAGGGAGTTAGAACTACTGCAGCACCAGGATTGTGGAGAATCAATGGACCTGTGGATTTGAGGGACCCGGACTACCTCACCGCAATTTTTTACACTTTGCCCATGACCTGCATAATTCTGGTAAAGCAGCCACCTTATATTATAAACACCGAGATTGGACTTATATGTATTATATATGTCATGCATTCGTGATTTCTTGGTGACATAGTTATTTATATCAGAGCTACCAAGCTGAAGTTTTTATGTGTCATATGTATTGTGTTTTATACTGCATTATGCTTTTTTAACTCCATATAATTCACTGGTAAAACCGCCCACATGGGTCCATTGCTATCTCACACACAATAATAAAAACAGCCCATAAGAATTATATCTTAATCCTTACACCTAAGTATCCACAATCTTGAAAGATCATGGTCAATTCCCAATACTGAAAAAAAGATAAATGTATTAGTACTTACACTGGGGATAGTTCAACTTACACGCCTGTAGAAATAGGGAGACAATATATATATATATATATATATATATATATATATACTTTTTTTTAATATATATATATATATGTTTATATTTTTTCAGTTATAACACTTACTACATGCAAGCACTGTTTATTAATTTCTATATGTCAACAACACAGGAAAAGAGGGCATCAATAACAAACAAGGTGCATTGTGGGCAAGATAATTTTCATATATGCAAATTATCTTGCGAATAGAGCATTGTGGTTGATGTGGTGCTTACACTCTTTTCCTGCAAGGTTGACATATGGGAATTAGTGAGTGGTGATTGGTATGTAGTGGGTATTGTGGGAGAAGAGATCTATTATAAAAAAAAAATTTAAAAAAATTAGTCTCTCTAATTTTAAATGTTTCTGATATAAAGGGACATATAAGAAGCCTGATACACATTAACAATCAATGGAGGATACTGATAAGAGCAGAGGAGACAGAAGGAGACTAGGGATCATTTACTAATGACAGCTGTCTGTGGCACACTGCGCAGAGCAAACAGCAGACCAGTGTTCATTTGTTAATTATTTCGGGTGGCAACGGCGCCCCCCCTTGGCCGGTTCCCCTGCCGAGGGCCATCCAGGCCAATAGGAAGATACGCCCCTGTTATTTTGTGACTTGTCAAAGACATACTATACTATTGGGATCCCCACTTTTTTGTTTTCTTCTCGACCTTTTTTCCGAGGAATTGAGGAAGAAAAGAGAAAAAAAATAATTTGTCTGGGAAAACAATTGGACTATAAAGAACATTTGACCCACCAAAATTCTATCCTCATTTATTCAGGATTGGCTTTAATTCTTAGTAGGTTCAGTTGAGCATGACTAGGGACCTTCTCTATGTTCATTGCTGAGATAAGTAACGAGTCAGAATCACCCACAACTCCATAACTCCAGCATATGTAAACTGAGAGAACTACAAACTGATGTTCAACTAAAGCTAAAATCTAGGTACATACTAATGCCTGGAGACAGAGCAGAGACAATTGATCCCATAACCTCAGTGCTAGGGTAACAGGTGACAAATTGGACTACCAAACAGTTATAATTTCAAAACCGTAATATACATGCCCGAAATTCAAGTAGGGGACCTGTCCCAGGCACAAGAAGGAGCTCCTGCTCTTCTATCAGCAAGTCTAAATCTGTGAAGAAACTCTTTGTACGGTTTAGGAACTTTCACAGACACCAAGCGACCGTTCACTTCAACAATCAGACAAAAAGGGAATCCCCATTTCTACTTGTAGCCATTGTCCCGTAACACCTTGGTGTTATGCACAAAGATATCTGCACTTGAGGATGGTAGAGGGGGCTAAGTCCTGAAAACTCTGTAGGTGGGTACCCTAAAAAAAGATGTGAGGTGTGCTCTACTGGCATTAGCTACAGTATTTAGTCTTGAACAACAGGAATTTCAAAATAACATCCCTAGGTGGCTCATCATCTTTAGGCTTTAGGTCTGAGTGCCCTGTGATCTCATTCAATAAGCAGAGAATGATCTATGAGGGTGGGAACCAGCATTGGATAAAACATTTCAAATAGGGTTCCAGCTTCTGCGGGGGGCCACATAATCTGGAATATTACAAATCCTTAGGTTATTCCTCCTCTCTATGTTTTCTAAATCTTTTTATCTGTAAAAAAAACCCTCAAGCTCTCTGTACAGAAATGTAAGACTTGAAAGGCTTCCTGTAATCCTTTCAGCAACAGCTCTCACACTGAAAGTGTTCAGCTGTAAAAAATCATTCTGCTATACTGACGACTCTCCATTAACACTGTAACAACTGCAGTCAGAACTACAGTAGAAGGCCTGATAGTCTACAATACTGGTAATAATGGAAGTGCTTTTCTACATGTATCATTCAGTGGCAAACGCAGGATTTCTAGAGGGGGGTTTCCAAATGCTTGATTTTAAAGTAATGTGGCCATAAAGAGGACATAATTATCACTTATGCAGCTTTAATATGCATCATACAAAGTGCAGTATATGTCATAATTCCAGCATATGCACGACCAGAGATCACAGTAAGCCATTAGATATGGCGGGAGCCATCCTGCCTGAGCTGAATGTTTTTTATTTCAGATGTGGGCAACATTCCAGAGCCTGGGAGCAAGTCTGGGGGAGCAGCAGAAGAACCTAGCACTGCCCTGGACATATATGTACATATTGGTCTCCTTATGCACTGGATAACAGTATTAATAATTAACCCTGTAAATGGTCTATAGCAGTGCAACCATAACAGTGCTTGTTTTCCAGATTTCCTAGTTGGTGCACAGGTGTATTTATTACTGCCTGACACATGTTAAAAGATCCACAGGTGGTGCCTATTATTTAATTAGTGATATTGAGAAGAACATGCAACTCTAAAATTCTATTATATTACTATATCTATTGTGGCCATGGTGTGGGCTGGGGAGAGAAGTTTTTAGGCAACCGGAAACCCCCCCTGCATTTGCCTATGTCATTGTTGTATAATTGCCAGGGTATAACAATTCTTATAGGAGTCAGGACACTGTGTGGTGGCTACAGAAATACTTTTTAAACTTTAGTCAGGTCAAGTGTGGATGGCCATAGGTCTTTTCCAGGAAGGTTGGTGGTGTCTTTCTAGAAAAGAGGACCCGCCCTCCTCTCTGGTGGCCCCTTGCCCTAATACACTTCCACTCTTTGTGAGAACTGCCATGGAAAGTTAGATGTTAAGTGGGTTGAGTAGGATGATTGGATTTCATTATGAGGGTAAAATGGTTAATGCAAATAAAAGGGTTAATTAAGTGGTTCTTTAGCTGAAACTAATCGAGATATTTAAGTATTTAAGGGGTTAATGAATACAATTCATGTTTTGGTTACATTTTTTATTGATATATAGAGCCCCAGGAAATAAATCTCAAAAAAAGAAAATAAAGAAAAACATAGTGTAGCCTGATAATATATAATCTGTACTAATCTACTATATATATATATATATATATATATATACACATAAAAGAAGAAATTTGTTTGTTTGTTGGTGAATACCTTCCACAGCTCTCAAGGTAAAGCTGCCATATCTTAGTTATTTAGTATCAATAAGGTAGGCTAATAGACCAACAACGCGAAAGAGCGACAAATGTAATATATAAAATTAATTAGTCTTTTTGTTTGTCCAGTTGGATCCTGACCAGGTTTTAGGGTGGTTAGGGTCCCAGTCGAAACTCCTGTTGGTGTACGCTGAGCAGGACTTTGACCCTTGGGAACGCTGGGTAAAACTTTGACCTGGACAGTCTGTTCTGGGCCTTTCACTGCATGGATTTGGATGAAACTTCACAGATGAGTGGCAGTTAGTCTGAGATACCTAATGGAGTGGTTGGGGTGACAGTCGGACCTCGCGGCGGAGTACACCGGGCAGAACTTTGACCCAGGGAGCCTATTCGGACACAGAGAGTCTGTTCTGAGCCTTCAACTTAATGGATTTGGACCAAAAAATTCACAGAAAACATACTAAGGGGTTGAGATCATGGTCAGACCTCCTGTTGGTGTACGCTGGGCAAAATGTGATCTGGGGAGCCTGTTCTGGGCCTTTCACTATATGAATTTGGCTGAAAACTTCACAGTGACAATTGGTCTGGGATGCCTAATTGAGTGGATGGGGTCCTGGTTGGATCTCACGGCGGATTGCGGCAGTCAGAACTTTGACCCAGGGAGCCTGTTCTAGTTTTACCTCTTAATGAATTTGGACGACATCTCATAATAAAACTTAATAACTTAAAGATTTAAACCCAGGCAACCCTGGGTACTTCAGTTAGTGATTAGATATTTAATTATTGTAAAGGCATTAATAATGTTTAATTGAGTTGATGATGCTGAAGTTGATGATTTTTGAGCAGGGGTTACTTAATGATGAGGGGACATCATTGTGTCTGACACAAAAAAAACTCTAGTATACTCTTTGAATTGGGCTGTATTTTAGAGGGCTGATGCGGCGGCCAAGTGCCCAAGTGCTCACACACTGCCTTAAACATTGCCCTGACCTGGCCCAGTCTGCACCTCCCTGGCCTGCATCACACTGTATTACAACACATCTGCTGCCGGGATGTAATAAGCTGCGATGCTGCTGGTCAGGGAGACAATGTAATTGGGTATAGTGGCAGTGGGCAAATTTTTTTTTGGAGGGGCCCCAACAATCTTTAATCCAGCCCTGCAGGTATGTTATGTAGGTAGAGGTAATGCAATAATTTTTTAACACTGCTACAAATATTGTATTTAACCCCACCTACATGAGGATACTTTCATGATTTTTTTCAAGGACTATTTTAAATTCCCAGTCCACCCCTGCTTCAGACCTGTATATCAGAAACATTACAGTAATGCTGAGTACACACTGGTAGACTGATCAGCCAATAGCGGCCGGCTCCATTGTTCAAATGCTGCAACGCAGATGCTATTTCTCCCTACCTGTCGCCTGGTGCATTCCTTGCCGCTGCCACACGGGGTCCCTCTTTCTCAGGAAAACTAAGAAAGCAGGTATGCTGACCCTGCCCTGTGCCCCCCCCCCAGTCCAGCCAACCTTCCCTGCACTGTCCACCTCCAGTCCAGCCAGCCCACCCTGCACTGTCCTCACGCAGTCCATCCAGCCTTTCCTGCACCCCTCCAGACCCCAGTCCAGCCAGCCTGTCTGCCTTCCCTGCCCCTACCCCAGTCCAGCCAGTCTTCCCTACGCCCCTTCACAGTCCATCCAGTCTGCCTTCCCTGCCCACCCCCAGTCCAGCCAGCCTTCTAGTCCAGCCAGCCTGTCTTCCCTGCCCTGCCCTGCCCCTCCCCAGCCAGTCCAGCCAGTCTTCCCTGCGCCCCCCCATGTCCAGCCAGCCAACCTGCCTACCTTTCCTGTAGCTCCATCCACATTATCCACAGCTCCGCCCAACTCTGCTCCATACCCTGGGGGGGGGGGGACCTGCCTATTTTGTCAGTACAGGGTCCCACAATTTCTAATGTGTGTGGCGGGCAGTGAAGTAATATTTTGTGGAAGCTGCAGAAGGGGTTGTGTAACACCCACATTCAGTGGCTGGTGTCTCAGGTAGGTTTGCTCAAACGCAACAGGTGTGCTTCCTTTTTTCTTCATCGGGCAGAGAGGTAAAAGTAGCCTGACCCCAGACCCAATAATCACATAGGGTTATAGACATCTCAGTTTATTTAACAGACTGCGGCTCCGACTTTAAATGATGGAAAATGTAAAATTTATACATTAACATGTATAATATTGATGGTTCTAGAGCATTTCCATATAAGATAATGCTCATATAGATATAACACATAACCATATAATTACAAATCCTTAAATAAGCGATCCTTTGAACTAATAACACAGTTAAGGAGATAAATATATATATTAATTTCACTCTGCCCTAGATACTGTAGGCTTCACATGTTCTAACTTAAACAAAGTTGTTTCGATATTGGTGGTGCTCATACATTTTTCCTATGAATCTGCCTTAAGGTGCTTACACAATAGACGTTGTGCTCACGATGCGATATCCAGGGCCGGATTAAGGGGGGCGACAGGGGCGGTTGTCCCTGGGCCCCCACACACAGAGGGCCCCCACACTACTGCATGCAGAAGCACAGTCAGTGCTGCTGTATCAGCTTGGGGCATAAGTGCCGTCTGCACTACACAGCACAAACACACAGCCGCCGCTGCCGGCAGCTGTGTGTTTGTTTTAGCAGCTGATGAGAGTCACACAGACTCTCATTGGCTGCTGTGCTGTGGCCCACTGCCGGAGCCTCCGTCTTCCGGCTCCCGCAGCGGCTGATGGGAGAGACGATGATGTCTCTCCTATCATGCACAGTGGGCCGGCCCGGGAGGACGCCGGATGGAGGAGCAGATGCCGGAGCGGGGATTAAGGTAAGTGGAGATTTTTTTTTTTCCTGTGTGTGTGTGTGTGTGTCTGGGGGTGGGGACGACTACTCCTAAGGGCACTGCTGGGGGGGGGGGAACGGACTACTACTAAGTGCACTGCTGGGGGGGAAAGGATTACTACTAGGGGCATTGCTGGGGGAAACGGACTACTACTAAAGGCACTGCTGGGGGGGAAGGACTACTACTAGGGGCACTGTTGTGGGGGGGGAAAGCACTACTACTAAGGGCACTGCTGGGGGGGAAAGGACTACTCCTAAGGGCACTGCTGGGGGGGGCGGACTACTACTAAGGGCACTGCTGGGGGGGAAAGGGTTACTACTAGGGGCACTGCTGGGGGGGAATGGACTACTACTATGGGCACTGCTGGGGGGGGGAACGGACTACTACTAAGGGCACTGCTGGGGGGAAAAGGATTACTACTAGGGGCACTTCTGGGGGGAAGGACTACTACTAAGGGCACTGCTGGGGGGGAAGGACTACTACTAGGGGCACTGCTGTGGGGGGGAAGGACTACTACTAGGGGCACTGCTGGGGGGGAAGGACTACTACTAGGGGCACTGCTGGGGGGGGAGGACTACTACTAAGGGCACTGCTGGAGGGGAAAGGACTACTCCTAAGGGCACTGCTGGGGGGGCGGACTACTACTAAGGGCACTGCTGGGGGGGAAAGGACTACTACTAAGTGCACTGCTGGGGGGAAAGGACTACTACTAAGGGCACTGCTAGGGGGGATCGGACTACTACTCTGGGCACTGCTGGGGATACTACTGGGTGCACTGCACACTGGTGGGACCACTACTGGGGGACACTGCATAGAGGGAGGATACTATTAGGGGCACTGCTGGGGATACTACTGGGGGCACTGAACACTGCTGGGACCACTACTGGGGACACAGCATAGAGGGAGATTACTACTGGTACTCCTGGGGGGACTACTGTTGAGGGGGGCCTGCTACTGGGGCACAGCTGGGCTGGGCTCAGCTCTGTGTGGCTTGAAGGAGGCCCCTGCAACTTATTTGCCCTGGGGCCCCCACAAGCCTTAATCCGGCCCTGGCAATATCATAAGTGATTTCCCTTGAACTCTGCCCAGCAGCTCCTCGGCACTCCAGGACACAATATGGTGCTAAAAAGTGTCCAATCTGACTAACGATTTATCACACATCGTTAATGATTTGCAAATTGTTAGATCATGCACGATATATCGTTAGCTTACCAAAGACCTGACGATGATCTTCAAGATATCAGCAACATTTAAATAATGGGTGGTCTTACCTAGGAGGTATATAAAGCAGGCACCATTTTAGCTCTGTGCACTTCTGCTCTGTGACTAGTTGTCAGTATCTGCAGCTTCCAGCCTGAGGCACTGCATTAATTACTGCCTGTCTGTGTGCAGTGTCAGGTGCACGTTAATTGATTTTGCTGTCTGTGCACAGCACAGCTGCACACTGGTCAATCATTAAGGGAGACTTGCTCTGGTTGGGCCTTGTTCCTGTTAAATTCCAGCCAGCCCTGTACTCCATGCTGGTGATAAGAGTTTTTCATACTTCCGGTTTTCCAGTCTCCTGCTTGTCAGTCGAGTTCCTGAGTCAGTCTAGCTGTGTTTCGTGTGTGCTGTTTATTCCATCCAGGCAGCTCCACCTGCATGTTGTCCACACGTGCTGCTTGTACCATCTGGGTAGCACAGAGTGCTTCCTACCCCAGAAGTGTCTGTCACCATCCGGTGGCTTGTGTCAACCTGGCGGCACCTGTTGCAGTTTAGCGTTCCAGGTGCGCTATCTAGCACACCATCGTCAGTGTCATCCCGGCGGCACTGGTAGCAGCTCTGCGTTCCAGGTGCGCAACTTAGCACATCGTCGTCAGTGTCATCCCGGCGGCATTGGTAGCAACTCTGCGTTCCAGGTGCGCAATCTAGCACACCGTCACCAGTGTCATCCCGGCGACACTGGTAGCCATTCTGTGTTCCAGGTGCACAAATTACCACACCATCGCCAGTGTCATCCTGGTGGCACTGGTAGCAACTCTGCATTCCATCGCCGGTGTCATCACGGCGCACTGGTAGCAGCCCCACTTTCTTGTTGCATACCTCACCTGAGTCTCATCAGCCCAAAGGCTGCAATGGTCCTGGGGCCCCAGATCACTATCAGCCCTCAAGGTTGCTGCAACAGCCCAAAGGCTGCATCACACCATTAGTCCCTTGGCCACGACTATAAAGGCCACAATCAACCCTCAAGGCTGCCCCTACAGCCCATAGGCTGCATCACACTTTTTGCCCACGGCACAACTAGTCAAAACAAACCAGCCCCAAGGCAGCATCGACAGCCCAACAGCTGCAAGCAAATCCTTAACCCTTGGCCACCACTAGTATAATACAATCCAGCCCTCAAGGCTGTCATCAATTGGCTCTGCATTTATACCGTCAATTCTCTCCAGGAATCATAACATTAGTGAGGCTTGGTTTCTACCTGCCGAACGCTGTACATTGCTTTGTTTTTGGCTTGCCTTTAACAAAGTGTGTTCTATACTACATTCTATCCTGTACTCTGTGGTGATGGATCCCTATGGCTATAGAGTTTTGCTAGCCTATGCTAGGGCTAATGTGGTGAAGGAGAGGGCCCAGCAAAGGAGGAGAGCATGCTGGATGAAGGAGTGGCTGCTATAGATTTACTAGAGCTCACATGTCATTGGAGATTCGGTAGAACAATCCGAATGACTACCGCAACTTCCTGCTCATGGATGACCCCACCTTCCAGGAGTTGCTGCATCTGGTGACCACCTATATCCAGAGGCAGAATACTAAGCTATGGAGGGCCATCCCTGCTGAGGAGAGGCTGGTGGCTACCCTGAGGTACCTGGCTACAGGAAGGTCCCTGGCTGACCTGAAGTTTGGGTCCCTCATCTCCCCTCCGGCTTTGGGCATCATCATCCCGGAGACCTGCAAGGCTATTGTCAAAGTACCAGTTTTGCAAGGTAAGAAAAAACACACTACACATTAATTTCTTTAGAAAGAAAAAAGTTTTCTGTTTTTTTAGGATATGTAGAAAACAAGTGTAAAAACACTTTAAAGACAGTGTAAAATTTGCTGCCAACATGGCTGCATGTAAGTAAAACTGTCTTTATGACAACGCTATAAAATTGGCATTCCAAACATGGAAAAAACAACTGTGAAAATGCATTTTTTTTACTGTATATGCATTTATCATGTAAAAGGCAATTATCAAAAAGTTTTATCAGTCCCAATTGATATTCTGCTCTATGATATATGGTGGGTCAGACACCGGATTGAATAGGCCAAGAAACACATGGCAAGTATAGAGTGTGGCCCCGGCTTCCAACAATCTGTCCTCACACCATGTGTTTAGTGACCATGTCCAATCAGCGTCGTCACCACCATATACATAGAGTAGCTATTGGGAAAGATAAAACTTGTTGATAAATGTATAAAAACATAAAATAAAACTGTTAAAGGTTGTAAAACCCAGGAATCTCCTCCTCAGACTCCAAAAGGGCACTACAAATAGCCTTGCTTGAGGTAGATGGGTTAGTGGGTGGGGAGTAGGCTGTGACTGGGTTGGAGGCACCATAGAGGTGGGAGGGGCAGGGGAAATTCTAGCTGCATGTCAGGCCTCATCTGCCACATGTAGCTATTTATGTGGGAAGTTAGGTGATCAAAGTGGTCAGGGGCCTTCTTAAGACCTCTGCAACCTGCCTCAAGGAGTCGTCTGCAGGCTGCGTGGTCTGTGGCTGCTTTCTTCACTGCTGACGCCTTCTTTCTTGTGTAGCTGTTGGTGGTGGGCAAAGAGGCATTGATAACTCCCCCTCACTTTCCCCGATGCGGCTCAAATCAAGAGTCCTTTACAACTCCAGTTCTTGGGTGGGAGTCTGTTGGAAAAAATAAACCAAAAATTAATGATCATGTTTTCACCAATATTTCCTTTTTTTCTAGTTTCCTACAACCGTGGATAAGTGGAAAACCATCGCTGAAGAATTTGAACAGCGTTGGAATTTCCCTAACTGCGGAGGAGTCATCGATGGGAAACATATCCGAATCACCCCCACCTGCCAACAGCGGGTCCTGCTATTATAATTATAAAAAGTACTTCAGCAACGTTCTCATGGGGGTAGAGAATGCTTCTGCATTTTCCAGACCATAATAAACCTGCGTGTGGACAAAATTGACTGGATCGTCTTGACGTACTTTGTCCTGTAGAACTTTCTATGGTGCAAAACAACCCAACAAAGGGCATCTGGCACAGCTATGCCAGATGACCCTGACCACTCTGAGGAGATTGGCCAGTTGTCGTCTGTGGCAACACCTGGACTGCAAAACACAGGCCTATTTTAATGGACATGGGGCAGTGCCATTGCAGGAGGACTGTCGCAGATAAAAAAAAAAAAGGAGCTGACATTGGGGAAAGGAAAGTAATGTAAAAAAACAACAACAAAAAACATTGTGTATGCACTTACCAAACCTTCCTCAGGCGCCACGCTGGCAACTTCAGCCGCCTCCTCTTCTCCCCCTCGCTCAGCCATCAGTACAACTGACCCTCGCTGCGGTTCTTCCTCCAGGAGAAAGGAGATCAAATGTAATACCACAACTTGGGGTGGTACACATCATCAGCAGAGGCTCCTGATCTTTTGGACTCTTCCACTGTCTTCCTCTCTTTCACAAAACCTGTCCTGAGATTCTGGAACTTACTCCTCACCCATTTAACTGTTGCGTCGCTGTAGTATCACCTGGTATATTGGACTAACTCCTCCAATACCAATAGTTGTTTGGACTTGTTGGCATAGTCACGACAGGTGACCCTCCAGAGACATTCCTTGGCTTGCAAAAGCACCAGGAAGCCAGTAATAAAATCGTGATCCTTAATCAAAGACATGTCTATGGGAAAAAAATAAATAAAAAATTAAATGGACATTTGTGATAACAATTTTTAGTGATTTTACACAGTTTTATTTTTGTATTTTTAATATTGCCATGTGTTGTTGTTTTTAATGTTGTTTATAGTTATAGTATTTTTAATGTTGTTTTAAGTTATGCTGTTTTAATGTTGCGGTGGTGGTCAGTGGGTGGGTCATTTATACACATTGGTGGTCAGTGGGTGGGGTCCAGGGCCGCCGATAGCTACGTCTGGCCCAGGTGACAGGGAGCATGGCCTAACCGCGGGAGGCGTGGCCACGCCCCCTTAGAATAAAAATTTTCAAAATCATTTTGCAGCAGCGTGCACTGGGGAGGGGGGCTCTGTGTGCCCCTCAGCCCGGCGCACAGCCAATGGGGGGCATGATCAGCATGATCGCTCCCCTCATAGGCATAGTAGACTGCTCCGGCTGCTGCTGTAGCAGCTGCGAGCAGTATTCCAGTGCAGCCTAGCACACAGCAGCGTGTGCTGGGCTGCTGTGATGTTACAGGGAGGGGGAGCGATGCCGGACCCGGGCCCCTGCTGGACCCCTCCAGCAAGCCCGGGCCCGAGTAATTAGTACCCGCTCCCCCCCCTCTCAGCGCCCCTGGTTGGGTCATGCATTTAATAATAAACATTGGTGAACAAGGTTTGCAGTTAAAACACATTGGTGGTCAGTGGATACATTGGTGCTCTGCAGCACTACATTATACTTACCAAAATATAATCGATCGCGATGAGGTGTGCCAGCTGCTCAAGGAATCGCGTCTGTCTCCTTCCAAGGCACGATGCTGCACAAAATGGAGACAGGGCGTGTCCAGGGATATGTCAGTCAAGTGACGCGGAATGGACGATAGATCGTGCAATAGATTGTCAGTGCCAACACACAAACGATCTGCACAAAATCGTGTATGAGATTGGCAGATCTTGCCTGCTGTTGGCAAGATCTGAAAATGCAATGTCTGACCCGCGGGTATGTGGACACTCACGATTTGGACATATTTTACACGATTTGTCACTCCGATGTGTCGGAATCGGGCGAATCATGCAAAATATTGTCTGTACATGTGTACGTGCCTTTAGGATCCATAACAAATAATGCTCCTGTTTTCAGTTCTGTATGCTGTTTATAAGTATATCACTTGTGGCTAATAACCTTAAAAGACAGGCCTTGGTGCGTTGCAAATTTACAAATATATTTGCAGATATATACACATTTCCATGAGGATAATAACTTTCTGGGCCAGATGCAGGGGCGTAACTAGGGGGTTTGGTGCCTAGGATAAGTTGAAAAAACTGCACCCCCCATATATGTTACCTGGGCCTATTGCCCAGAGTCACTTATAGTCTCAGGAGCACAAGCCTAATGCCCGCCTATAAGTGCCACAGGCCCAAGGCCTGATTACCCCACGGGTCTAGTGCCCGACAACCTGGTGGTATAGGGAGGGTTTAATCACGGAAAGGTCTCATAGTGGGCCTACCTGTCCGGTGGGGAGCTTCTTTAGCTCTTTTCCTTTGGCTTGCCACATCTGTGATTGGCTCGAGACTGGCGCCAAATTCAAATTGGTGCCGCTTTTCAATGGCCGCCAGTCCGCTAGCTGCACCCAGCTTACGGCTGGCGCCAATTGTCACCTACCGCTGGTCCTGGAGACACATCTCACCAGACTGCAGGACTTCTGGCACTGGGATCAAACACTTGATTCCAGCTCTGGATATTGCCATGGCCTGGCGGCGCCCCCCTCTGCCGGGCCTGTCACATGGTGCCCAGGACAAGGTGCCCCACACGCACCCCCTCATTACGCCACTGGCCAGATGTGGTCCGCAGCTATAGCTGATAATTATGTCTATAGTTTATAATATTGTATTTGGTAACATCTCCACAGAATACTGCTGGCAAAAACTGTCGATTTAGTTTATGTAGGCAGAGTTCTCTACTCGGGTTAGGGTGTGGCTGCTATTTCAGTCAGAGGAGCACAACTCAATCATGTCTCCCCTGAGGTAAATTATTAAGGGATAGTTACCAAACTCCCAAGGTTACTGAGGGGGATTAGTAATTGGTAGTCAATATTGGCTGATCTCTCACAGATTCAATCTACTAGAGCTCATAAAAATCTCCTGTGAGAGATAATGTTATCTTTCTCAGTTATAAAGTCTCCTGTGATTATGTATTGAGGTGTAGATAGCTGTGGAGCTATGTCCCTTTGTGAAAGAAGCAGCAGTGTAATACAATTTCTCCTGGCTGATTTGTGTCTGACTATACACTGTTACAAGTACAGACCTATCTAGATGACTTCAGAACAGCACCCAGTCAAAGTGGAGAGCTTCAGCCGCACTTATCAGTCTCTTCTTTCTGGGCTGTCAGATCCTAGTCTCTAAGCGCTGGTTTCCCCGCACAGGTTGGGTATGGGATGCTGGAGCTCGGGATCCCGGAGGTGAGAATCCCGATGCCAGCATCCTGACAGGGTTAAGATACCTGTCGGTAAGTATCCTAACCCCATCCCTACCCCTAACCCTCCCTCCCCGCTGCCTAAACCTAACCCTCTCCCCGCAGCCTAAACCTAACATTCCCCCCCTAGTGCCTAACCCTACCCATTCCACGAGTGCCTAACCCCTAACCCTCCCCCTAACCCCAATACTTACCGTTGGGATGCCGGTGGTCGGGATGTGGGCACCGGGATCTGACTGGTATCGGGATCCCTGCGCAGGCATTCTGAGTACCACCATCCCAACAGCCAACATTTAAACTGCATCCCCCCCCACCCCTGCACAGCCTGCTGCCTCCAGCTGCTGCGCTGCACTCTCCTCACTGGTGCCAGCTCTCTCACTCAGGCCACTCTTCTGCTTCACTGATTGGAATCACCACAGCTGTCTCACTCTGCCTCTCTTTCTCTGACAGCAAGTCACATAGCTGTCTCACTCTGCCTCTCTTTCTCTGACAGCAAGTCACACAGCTGTCTCACTCTGCCTCTCTTTCTCTGACAGCAAGTCACACAGCTGTATAACTCCACCCCTTTTTCTCTGACAGGGCAAATTATCCAATTCAGCTTCACAATATATTTCCCATAGCTGTCACACAGATACATATGACCCTTCTAAGACCCAACCCTCTTCTTGTGTGGGCTCTATTAAGTGATGCCCCATTTTGGGGGTAACACAGATGTATTAATGATTAACCTGTACATACAGTGCATATGAGATTTGTTATATATATATTATATATATATATATATATATATATATATATATAGTATATATACTAGTGGTGACCACGAATGGGAAGACCAGCACACCAGATAAAGTATCAAAAAAAGTTTTTATATATAGAATGCATGTAAAAACATGAACATTGGTGTCCAGAGAGAAGTTTTCAGTCACATAAAATCGTGCATAACAAGATATACTTATTGGAATCTTGTGTGAACAAAACACTGGCACCAAATGTAATGTAAGCTGCCTTAGTAGATGGACAGCCCATCTACTAAGGCGGCTTACATTACATTTGGTGCCAGTGTTTTGTTCACACAAGATTCCGATAAGTATATCTTGTTATGCACGATTTTATGTGACTGAAAACTCATCTCTGGACACCAATGTTCATGTTTTTACATGCATTCTATATATAAAAACTTTTTTTGATACTTTATCTGGTGTGCTGGTCTTCCCATTCGTGGTCACCACTATACAATCCTATATGTCTGTGCACCCAGTTTTCACATTATTTTTGAGTGTGCATCACTTCTCTGTTTTTATAGTATATATACTATATATATATACATATATATAATATATATACATATATATATATATATATAATATATATATATATATATATACATATACAGTGCATCCGAAAAGTATTCACAACGCTTCACTTTTTCCACATTTGTTATGTTACAGCCTTATTCCAAAATGGAATAAATTCATTTATGTCCTCAAAATTCTATACACAATACCCCATAATGACCACGTGTAAAAAGTTTTTTTTGAGATTTTTGCAAATTTAATTTAAAAAAACCACTAAGAAATCACATGTACATACAGTCAGGTGCATAAATATTGGGACATTGACAGAATTTTCATATTTTGGCCTCTATTCACCACCACAATGGCTTTGAAATGAAACAAACAAGATGTACTTTAACTGCAGACTTTCAGATTTAATTTGAGGGTAATTACATCCATATCAGGTGAACGGTGTAGGAATTACAACAGTTTCTATGTGCCTCCCACTTTTTAAGGGGCCAAAAGTAGTGGGACTATCAACTCAAAAGCTATGGACAGGTGTGGGCTATTCCTTTGTTATTTCATTATCAATTAAGCAGGTAAAAGGTCTGGAGTTGATTCTAGGTATGACATTTGCATTTGGAATCAGTTGCTGTCGACTCTCAATATGAGATCCAAAGAGCTGTCACTATCAGTGAAGCAAGCCATCTTTAGGCTGAAAAATCAAAACAAACCCATCAGAGAGATAGCAAAAACATTAGGTGTGGCCAAATCAACTGTTTGGAACATTCTTAAGAAGAAAGAATGCATCAGAGAGCTCAGCAATACCAAAAGACCCGGAAGACCACGGAAAACAACTGTGGTGGATGACAGAAGAATTATTTCCCTCGTGAAGAAAAACCCCTTCACAACAGTTGGCCAAATCAAGAACACTCTCCAGGAGGTAGGTGTATATGTGTCAAAGTCAACAATCAATAGAAGACTTCACAAGAGTGAATATAGAGGGTTCACCACAAGATGTAAACCATTGGTGAGCCTCAAAAACAGGAAGACCAGATTAGAGTTTGCCAAACAACATCTAAAAAAGCCATTACAGTTCTGGAACAACATCCTATGGACAGATGAGACAAAGATCAACTTGTACCAGAGTGATGGGCAGAGAAGAGTATGGAGAAGGAAAGGAACTGCTCATGATCAAAAACATACCATCTCATCAGTGAAGCATGGTGGTGGTAGTGTCATGGCGTGGGCATGTATGGCTGCCAATGGAACTGGTTCCCTTGTATTTATTGATCACGTGACTGCTGACAAAAGCAGCAGAATGAATTCTGAAGTGTTTCGGGCAATATTATATGCTCATATTCAGTCAAATGCTTCAGAACTCATTGGACGGCGCTTCACAGTGCAGATGGACAATGACCCGAAGCATACTGCAAAAGCAACCAAAGAGTTTTTTAAGGCTAAAAAGTGGAATGTTATGCAATGGAAAAGTCAATCCCCTGACCTGAATCTGATTGAGCATGCATTTCACTTGATGAAGACAAAACTGAAGGGAAAATGCCCCAAGAACAAGCAGGAACTGAAGACATTTGCAGTAGAGGCCTGGCAGAGCATCACCAGGGATGAAACCCAGCGTCTGGGGATGTCTATGCTTTCCAGACTTCAGGCTGTAATTGCCTGCAAAGGATTTGCAACAAAGTATTAAAAAGTGAAAGTTAGATTTAGGATTGTTTAGTTTATCCCATTACTTTTGGCCCCTTAAAAAGTGGGAGGCACATATAGAAACCGTTGTAATTCCTATACCGTTCACCTGATTTGGATGTAATTACCCTCAAATGAATCTGAAAGTCTGCAGTTAAAGCACATCTTGTTTGTTTCATTTCAAAGCCATTGTGGTGGTGAATAGAGGCCAAAATATGAAAATTCTGTCAATGTCCCAATATTTAAGCACCTGACTGTAAATATTCATGGTCTTTGCCATGAAGCTCAAAATTGAGCTCAGGTGCATCCTTTTTCCATTGATAATCCTTGAGATGTTCCTACAGCTTAATTGGAGTCCACCTGTGGTAAATTCAGTTGATTGGACATGATTTTGAAAGGCATACACCTGTCTATATAATCTCCCACACTTGACAGTGCATGTCAGAGCACAAACCAAGCATGAAGTCCAAGGAATTGTCTGTAGACCTCCGAGACAGGATTATCTTGAGGCACATCTGGGGAAGAGTACAGAAAAATATCTGCTGCTTTGAAAGTCCTAATGAGCACAGTGGCCTCCATCATCCGTAAATGGAAGATCAGAACCACCAGGACTCTTCCTAGAGTTGGCCGGCCGTCTAAATTGAGCGATTGGGGGAGAAGGAACCTAATCAGGGAGGTGACCAAGAACCTGATGGTCACTCTGTCAGAGCTACAGCATTCCTCTGTGGAGAGAAGAGAAACTTCCAGAAGGACAACCATCTCTGCAGCAATCCACCAATCAGGCCTGTATGGTAGAGTGGCCAGACAGAAGCCATTCCTTAGTAAACAGCACATGGCAGCTCATCTGGAGTTTGCCAAAATGCACTTGAAGGACTCTCAGACCATGAGAGACAAAGATTGTAGTCTTTGGCATGAATGCCAGGCGTTATGTTTGGAGGAAACCAGGCACCGCTCGTCACCAGGCCAATACCATCCCTACAGTGAAGCATGGTGGTGGCAGCATCATGCTGTGGGGATGTTTTTCAGTGGCAGGAATTGGGAGACTAGTAAGGATAGAGGGAATACAGCAATGTACAGAGACATCCTGGATGAAAACCTGCTCTAGAGCGCTCTTGACCTCAGACTGGGGCGACGGTTCATATTTCAGCAGGACAACGACCCTAAGCACACAGCCAAGATATCAAATGAGTGGCTTCAGGACAACTCTGTGAATGTCCTTGAGTGGCCCAGCCAGAGCCCAGAATTGAATCCAATTGAACATCTCTGGAGAGATCTGAAAATGGCTGTTCACCGACGCTTCCCATCCAACCTGATGGAGCTTGAGAGGTGCTGCAAAGAGGAATGGGCGACACTGCCAAGCTTGTGGCATCATATTCAAAAATACTTGAGGCTGTAATTGCTGCCAAAGGTGCATCAACAAAGTATTGAGCAAAGTTTGTGAATACTTATGTACATGTGATGTCTATGTTTTTTTTTATTATTAAATTTGCAAACATCGTAAAAAAAACTTTTTACACATTGTCATTATGGGGTATTTTGTGTAGAATTTTGAGGACGAAAATGAATTTCTTCCATTTTGGAATAAGGCTGCAACATAACAAAATGTGGAAAAAGTGAAGCGTTGTGAATATTTGCCGAATGCACTGTATATACATACATACAGTGTGTATGAGTAGATAGATAGATAGATAGATAGATAGATAGATAGATAGATAGATAGATAGATACCATTATGGGCTGGATCACACATTGGGTAATACTACCAAGATGAGTGACATAGGAAAACTATGCTTTTTAGTAAAATAAAGCATTTTTACATTCTTAAAAAAAATAATTTCAGTTTTAATTGAATCTACACCAGGAAGCACCAAACAGGGCTTCTGGTGCAATATGCCCGTGTGATCCAGTGATGAGGTAAGTCTCTTCTTTTTGCTGTCTGACACAGTTTTCTAACATTTAACCATAACCTGCCCCCACCCAATACACACACACAAAACTCCATCTAGAAATCTTGCAGCAACAGTGTAGTATAGGTAGCGTTTTGCATCAGACATTTGTGTTTCTGGACTGCAGTCTCGCCACCCAGTAGCAGTTAAGATTTATTATTTTTTCCAAAAGGCACTTGTGAGGGTATTTGGGGGAGAGGGGCTGCAGGCTAAAATTTTGCCTAGGGCGTCATGACGCCTTGCACCAGCCCTGACAGAGGGGACAGACGGACTGAGGTGACCTGGCATATGCGGGATCCAATTTACTACTCAAAATATGAAACAATCAGCAAAATAAAAATAAATAGAAAGAAAGATTGAGAAAAAAAGTTAAATAAATTAGTGTTTAAAAATGTGGTGCCTTATATATCTCATTATTTAATTAATTAAAATATTATCGGAATATGTGTATCACAATGGTCAATATAATTTAGACTGGAAAATGCAGTTACAGTAAGTCTTGGTATAAGGTATAAGAATATATCCAAGAAGCAACTGCATTTCCTAGTCTTCAATTTTGGATTACATTTTGATGAACAAAGTAATGAGATGTAATAATACACATCATCTTTTCTTTTCACTTTTTGTTTTCATTTCACTGAATTTTTTATATGTTGATCCCTATTGAATTACTATCTTACTAGACCTTGACTAGGTATCAATATATAGATACTGTAGAAGGATATTTATGAACAGAAGTTTTAAATAATCATAATACACTTTTGGGATGTGTAGACAATAATTAATTGGTCTATGGTACGACACAACCCCCCATACCATACCCCCGTCCCCCCTGATATAATTGATCAAAAGTAGGCAAGTATGAGTGATTAGTGTAATGACAGATAGCTGTGGGTATTCTCCACCATCTCCTGCTCTCCCACTTGTCACAGTGATAAGAGCCAGCACCAGCAGCATCACTGCAGCAAGCCAGTGTTAATGAGTGTGAGGGGACAGAGACACTGGATGGTGGGGGAGGGCGGCAGGGAGGGATGGGTGGTTAGCAGTGCAGCATGTGTCTCCTGTCAGCAGCTCCGTGATACAGAAGCTCAGTGATACAGGCCAGCCGGTGCAGTGTCATTAGTCAGCATGAAATTCCCAGGTTCGGTCCTGGTGTCAGTCTCCCTCTTTGTAGCAGAGACAGTGACCGCCCTGTACATAAGCAGCACATACAGCTCGGCCGGGGACAAGATTTGGCAGTCCCTGACTCTTCTCTTCTGCCTCCTGCCCTGTGTGCTGGTACAGATCAGCCTCATCTTCATCCACAGGGACCTGAGCAGGGACAGACCGCTGGTGCTGCTGCTCCACCTACTGCAGCTGGGACCCTTAGTCAGGTGAGGAGGGGGATGGTACAGCCAGGGGGGCTCCGGTGGTGGCCTCTACCACCAGACAGAACGTACATCATATGTCTGATATGTTACACCTCCCAATATAGTAACACACGGAGCTACAAAGATGCTTACCTATAGAGAGTATGAGCCTGCACCCCATCTATGTAGTGGTTACTATAACATAAAGATCACAGATAGGATGTAGACTAGAAGACCATGGGTGGTGATCAAAATATTTCCAAATGGTACAGTATATAACAAATGTTTTCATTTGTTTCACGGTAGTATTTTCTATTATGGTGTGTGTGTGTACTGACTGCTTTAAATGGCCTGAGCTCATTGTGATGAGGAGGTTGGGATGTACAATAGACCAGGTTATTTGGTACAATAAGTAACCATTATACACATCTGTAGCACATATGGACTTTTTTCAACTAAAAACATAAAACAATCATAGGCTGTAAGGCAGGTTAATGTATTTCCTACTTTGAACTCTCACATTGATGTGTTGCTAATCCTGAAATGTACTAATAAGGGATCTAATAATGGGTATGTACTTGTATGTATTGCTACATACATTATACCTATACTTTAATATCTAGAATATAAAATGGTGTGGACCTGTTTCATTGAAATGTGTAACATTCTTAACCAGTTTCCTTATTAAAGGTATTTTGCCTTGCAATTTGAAATTCAGTCATTTTACTCTGCATTCTTATTATCTATTCTATGCTATTTGTTTAGTACTCCATGTTCTATTTTAAATAAGCATTAATAAAAGTTGCTTTAATAAAAGTTATTTTAAGCAATATCATAATTTCCAAAGAAATGTTGTTCTTGATACTTTTTGCCTCTGGGAACACCACCATTTTTTCTACTAATACACCCTAGACCAGAGGTTCCCACACTTATTTAAATCATGGCGCCCTAGAGTGTCAGCATTGTTTTCACTGCACCCCTAAGCCAAAATGTTGTTATTGAGAAATTCAGAAAAAACTGTAGTAATGTAGTAAGTGAAGTAAATTGTGCTGACCTGTCATCCTTAGGGTCAGTTATGTGGTGGTGGCCAGGTTTGTGCTTCTGTTTGTCCACATATTTACAGTGCATTGACAATAAATAATTTGATTTGGTGCTGGACCAACAACCTGAGGCACCCCTGCAAGTGTCCCGAGGCACCCCAGGGTGCTACGACGCACAGTTTGGGAACCACTGCCCTAGACTTATAATTCACCTACTGTTGGTTATATACTAACTCAGTGAACATTACTATTAGTAGTAGTAGTAGTGATATTATTAATATATTTGATTGAAATAGAACCAGCATATTTTGCAGTGCTTTACAAATGGAAACAAAATAGTTGACAAAACAAGTGTAGGCATTAAAAACCATTGGCATGGCAATATCCAATATGTAGGTTGTTTCAGTGTAAAATTCACATGAACTGTTAGAGGGGTGAGAAGTCGGTAGAACATTTTGGGAATTTTAAAAAGGTCATTCAATAGTTGGATAAGCTTGGATAAGAGTAGTTTCAGAGCAAGGTTGAAGGTGAATATATTGTACAAGGGAAATAATTCCACAGAGTAGGGTACAGGTGACAAATCCTGTAACTAAGAATTGGAGCAAATATTGAGTATATTAGACATGTTTAAGTAACTCCACTTAAAAGGCATGAAATAAAGCATATCACAGCGATTTGGAATGCTTTATACTGGAAATGTATCAAGAGTCAGATGCTGGGACACAGAAATAGCGTTTTCTGCTATATTTATGGGGCAGAATGGCTTAGGCACTATCTCCCTGATATGATGTTTCAATAGTAGGCATGCAGGGATGCAGATCTTGGGTACAAAATATAAAAGAAATTGAATCAGAAGAACAAAAGAGTGTTTTTATATTTTTATTCAACTGAATGAGGAATAAATAATGTCTTACAGAACAAAGGGCCTGATTCAGCAAGGATTGCAGTTGCTAATATGCACGCAGTCAGCTGATTGTTTTGCACTGCGCATGCTTATGCAACGCAGTGCGCGTGCGTGAATCAGCCCCTGTGATCAGAACTGCGATCGCAGTGGCGATGCAGACCTATCACAGAGTTATTGACAGGAAGTGCCATTTGTGGGTGGTAATGGGGGGGTCGTCGGGCAAATGCAGGCGTGCCAGTGTGTTTCAATGACGTTGCAGGGGCGTGCATAAATTAGCCACTGCGATTCCATATGAAGCCTGAGGCCTCATAGTGTGCGCTGAAGTAAGCAATTCCTGAGTGAGGTCTGACCTGCCTTTTCTGTGCGTATGGGTCTGATGTTACTGATTATTTTGCTATGTTGCTAAAGTATACGGATGTGAGTAGGGGTAAGTGGGCGTCCTTATGTCAGGCTGTGATCGCAATGCGAATGCAATTATTTGCATATTACCATTGATATTAGCAACTGCGGTGCGTGTGTATTAGCAGAATCGCGATCCTTGCTGAATCAGGCCCATTGTGTCAATGAGGTCTATTCAGCAATGATTTTTTGCAATGATGATTCATTTCCAAATTATTTTGGTATTTCCACTTTTCAGCAATGGGTTAATGGAGAAGATCATGCAATTATCTTCTCCATTAATTCCCATATCGCAGAGTACCACACTTTAGGGATCAGCCATTGCTCTCTACAGTACTTTAACGCTTTTTTCTATTTAGCAAAGCAAAAAGCATTAAATGACTTGAAAAATCTTTACTTTATATAATGCCATCTCAGAATGGTGTTATATGAAGAAAGTCCTTAATTATCCCGAAAACTGCAGGTACAGAGGGAAATTTTCCCATAAGTCCCTGAAGGATCTTGAAACACCTCCCAAGTCTCTGTCCCTGCTTTGCGGTAACCGCCGAGGGTAAGTACATCTCCAGCCAGTCAAAACTGTCTAAACTGTTTGAAATGTGTACACAGGCTTTATATTAGTCTGCTCTGTATACATTTAGATTTATATGCTTTTATATTTAAGATGTATATATACATTTTAAATATAAAAAGCACATAAATATAAATGTATACAGACTAATATAAAGCCTGTGTACACATTTCAATCAATTTAGACAGTTTTGACAGGTTGGAGATGTACTTACCCTCGGCGGTTACCACAAAGCAGGGACAGAGACTATTCGCAAGCGTATGACTGAGCATGCGCAGAAGAAGAATCAGGAGGTTTTGAAATCAGAATAATGAAAACAATGCTGCAACATCGCAGGTACAGCGTGTTACCGTAACCGATGTCCCTGCATAAAAAATTTATGAATAGCATCCATAAAATGTAATAATTGCTAAAAACAAATTGTGACGATGTTGCCCGATAATATTCGGGGCAACATCGTCACTGTTGTTGAATAGAGCCCAATAGGAGAAAAAAATAATTTTATTATGGGACACACACAACATAGTGACTAGTGATAACATAAAATAGCTATGTTAAGGATTTCGTTCGTACATGCACTTTTCTATCACACTTCCCTTTCACTTTGGAAACATTGAATGCTATGGTGCCATTGCCACTTTGTCTTTGATGTGCAGGCACTCTGCAATGGATTTCACAGAAGTTAGTATGTTTAATTTTACATCTGCTCAGCTGCAGCTTACCATTTCTTCAACTGTATTAAATTCAGGTCAATACATGAAAAAACAAGTCATATGCACTTTCCATGTATTAACTAGATCGAGGGTAAGAATACACCTTTTACATTACTAGCGTGATATTCTAGCTCGTGTTATGAATACGACACTTATGCATGATAGATGTAATGATCACTAAATGACACTTTTATGTAGATTGTTTATAATTGTATAGCTATAGTATAGTAGACATTTTTAGGTATGCACGTATACTTTGGGTCATGCAGGGAATGCCAGTGTCTGTCAGTCTGCTAGTTAAATAAGAGCTAATTAAACACATATTTCATATACTGTCACTTTCTTTTCACCTTCATATTCAGTTTATTTTGTCCTTGTCCAACTCTCAATGGGATATATACAGTATATTCATAGAAAATCTCACCGTTGCTAGGCAATCAGCACCCAGTATGCCACCTCACTTCCCTTTTAACTTGTGAATTGTGAGGTTTCCGAAAGAAAAATAAATAAACGTCAATGAGGGAGATTTATCAAAGCGTGAAGAGGGATAAAGTACCAATCAATCGGCTTCTAACTCATTTTACAGGCTGTGGGCCTGATTCAGAGCTGTATGCAAACCTGATGGGTTATGTACAACTCCGATGTTTGGAGATCTGTACTGCATATGTTCAGATCTGTGTCTGCGACAATGATCGCAGTGCCTCCTAAGCCGGTGTGCCAATTTGGGGGCAGGGAACAGGTGGCCTGTTTTCTGTGCGTGCCTAGGCCAGTGGCTGCGTCCTTGACGCAGCTTCACTGGCCCCGGCAGTGTGAAAACACCAGGCTTCCACAGTAACCTGAGGGTTACTCAGATGACCGATGGTTACGCAGATGATCTGATGCTGCATCTTCATATGCAGCCACGGATCACAAAAGCCTGCAGTGTGTGTCTTTCTACTACAAATGCCTTTTGCTGCTTTTACACATTTCCATACAGCAGCATTGTCCACAGATGCATCTACTCTGTGAACTGCATCCATATCTGAATCAGGCACTTAGGAGACAGTTAGGAGCTGATTCGTGTGTACTATGTACTAAGGGCCTGATTCAGACCCGCTCGCAAGCGCACAGCACTCGCAAGCGATGGTCCCCCACTGCGCATGCGCACGCCGAAGCCGGCTACGGCTTGCTCGAGACCGGGCCAGCGACAGGCGCTCCGTCGCTACGGGTCTCGCACCAAAACGGGGCGGCTGTCGATTGTGATTGACAGCTCAACCCATTTTGGAGGCGGGCAGGGGGGGTTGCTGGCCAAACGGAGGCGTTCCCGAAGGAATGCCTGCCGTTTGGGGGCGGCCGCAGTAGTGAGCCGGAAGCTCACTGTAATAGAGCTGGAAGCTCACTGGGGCTTGCGATGGACGAGACCCTACCACAAGGGTCTTGTCGCAAGCCCGATGGTCACGATGGTCGCGACCATCACCTGGCCACTCGCAAAAGCTGTGGGTGGTCACCCACAGCTTAGCAAGCGGCCAGGAGGCTGGCTCTCAAAAAAAAAAAAAAGCCGCCCTGATTCAGAGCGAGCGCTCTGAAAGAGCGTCCGGCTCTGAATCAGGCCCTAAGGCTTGGAGAGAGATAAAGTACCAACCAATGAGATCCTGTCACTTTACATACTGTGTTTGAAAAATGACAGGAGCTGAGTGGTTGGTACGTTATCTTCCTCCACTTTATCTTTCTCCAAGGGGCCTATTGATCATCGGGGGCTGAATGGCCCCTGATGATTACGTTTCCAACTCGCAGTGGGGGATACTTATCACCATAGCAATTCAGCATTGCTCTGAAAAGCAGCCGCCCCTACCCCCTTATAGTAGCACTGCTACTTCAGTAGCAGCATTACTTACCTCCCCCATTGCCGGCTTCTGTGCATGTGTGAGATCATGTATGTGTAAAGCCACTGGGGAAACAGTGAGTAGGCTGCGGGGATCCCTCTACGCAACCCCGGACCTTTTCCCCATATGAAGGAACGGGGCTCCGAGAACAAGCTCCATCTGAAGATGGCATTTGTTCTCACAAGCAAACTCCAAATATTGTAAGTTTTCAGAGATGGCTGAATATTAGGCGGTCCTATTGGACCCCTGATAATGAATTGCCTGGGACATTTTAGTGATGATGTATAGGCCCCCAAGGCTTAGTACATGTACTCCTCTATCTATCTCCAAGCTTTGATAAATCTCCCCCAATGTGTTTTATTTGTAGTGGAAGAAATACAAAAGGGAATGACCCATGGGAAACCACATTGCTAAGCTGACAAGGACTTTATGTAATATTATTCTCTCTATTGCTGTGTTACTTTACATTCTGTATCACTGCATCCCGTAAGTTTGCGCAGGTGCAGAACAATTACTTGGAGACAGCGGTTAGGTATTCATAATGACATCTCAGGATGTTTCTGACCCCAACTGTGAAAAACTTAGATTTTTGCAGTTCTATAAATTTATCCAACTTTGTCCGCCCTATAGCAGGCTGCGATACAATCCGAAAATGGGCGCTTGCAAGAGAAATCTGTGTTTACTCTACAGGGTCTGGTTAAATATGGCCTTCCAGCTCTCATCCTAACCCACTACATGCTCTTTACTCCCTGTCTACCCCATCTGTGTCACTCCTGTCTGTCTGCCCCTCCCCTTTAGGATGTAAGCTCTCACGAGCAGGGCCCTCTTCCCTCATGTACTTCTCCTTATACTTTCTTCCACTCCTTACTCCTCACAAGGGCACCTAACACTTGATTGCTGACTCCCTGCTGCTCATTTTGAATGTTTAATCGCTAACGCAGAAAAGTGTATAAACCACGTCTTTGTCCTGCACTGTATTGTACTGTAAGTCACTGGATTCTTGTTCACTTATTTGTTTATGTACTTTGTAAGGTGCTGAGGAACACTTGTAGCGCCATATAAATAAAGGATAATAATAATAATAATTAAAAAATATGTCTGGTTAAATAGGGAGAAGCAGTGATCACCTCTTTTCCTGGTACAGTATATTTGACAGAAAGAGGAGTTATCAGTTGTATTGCAAGTAATTTTAGCCTTATTGCTGTATGCACTTTAACAATAGCGCAAAGTGAAGGGCATTTGTTTTACTTATTAGGAATCAAGTCAGAGCCGTAACTAGGGGGGGGGGCTAGGGGTGCGTGTGCATCAGATGACAGAGTGGGTGCTGCAGGGCCGCTCCAGGGTCATGAGGAACTAGCGGCGGTGGTGCCCGCTGCAATGAAGGGACCGGCAGCCAGTGTCAACAGCAGGCAAGCAAGGCATGCTGGTGGCTGCCACGGGAGAAGATAGGAGGCAGTTGGGTCGGAGGAGAGCCAGAGGAAGTCCCTCCCCTTCCCTCCGCTCATCACACCCGAGTGCCTCTTCTCTATGGGAAAGGTTTATTTCCCTTTCAGTAGCCGTACCTGGAAGTGACGAGGACTGAGGGCGGAAGTGCAGTTTCCTGCCCACACAGTCCACCAAAAAAAGTAAGTTGGCCCCTCGCGGGCTGGCTTTGTTCACCACGCTTCGGGCTCGGTGGCTCCCTGCGCTCGCCACAAGGTTATGTTACCCCTATATGTGCACTTGGATGGTAGGGAATGACGTTGGACACTGGCTGATGACGTCAGGGTACAGAAATTGAAGGGGATCTATACACTTCCCTTCTCTAAGTCGGTACGACTCCGCACTTCCTGCTGTTTCCACGGCACCATCAGGAGTCTGAAGTCCCAGGCATAAAGACCAGTGGATAAGAGCCTCCCTGGCCCCTGCCTGCCAGCCCAGCACTGCACATCGCATCACAGCCCAGCCCTGCCTGCTCCTGCAAATAGTAAATTAAAGCATTTTATTTCTGAATGTGTATATATATATATATATATATATATGTGTGTGTGTATATATGTGTGTGTACAGTATATATACATATAGATATATACACATATTTATATATGTGTGTATATATATATATATATATATATATATACAGTATATATATATATATATATATATATATACAGTATATATAGATATATATATATATAAATATCGGGCTGCGCTCACCAGTTTGTAGAATAGAAAACATATTCTTTGTTAAAATTGTCAGCAATAGTGTTTCTTCATTGCTGATATTTTTCTATAAAGGACTTTTTTATATATTATATATATATATATATATATTATATTTTGCATACCTCCCAACTGTCCCCATTTCAGCGGGACAGTCCCACTTTTTGGAGATTGTACCGCTATACCACCTGCAGGCCACAGTGTCCTGCAGTCCGGAGGGAGGTTGTTTGGGCACTGTCGCGCATGTGCTCTTCATCCGCGTTGAGACAGGAGACAATGGGGCTGCCCCACAGCTCTTAGAGCTCTGGCCAAGCCCACAGCATGGCAAGAACAAGGACATTACTCGCAGACCCACCCCAAAAATGGGGCTGCGTGTCAGAGATAGGGGGGGGGGGACACACCAAATACTGCTTTGCCTCGGGTGACAAAGATCCTAGTTTCGGCCCTGATCAAGTAACTGAGAGCTAATGTAAGTTATGCAGTATATCTTTATGTTAGTGATCAGCAAATTACCCATGAGAATACCACAATCACACTGATGTGAGGAGAAAATTATATTCAAATGTTTAAGGTCAGGCACTGTATATAACAATTCACTAGACTAGGAGCTATTAAAATGTAGATTGAAACCTATGGGTTAACATGCCACTTATTACACATTCATGTTATATCTTTCTTTGTAAATCTATTGTGAGATTTCATTAATAATAATTAATGATATCTTAATATTATATAGTTCAAGTAATTAGTTACTAATCACAACATTTTATTGCAAGTAATATTTATACAGATGGAGCGTGTTGTGCAACCTAGTAACTGTACAGCTTGTCCCAGCCACATGCTACAAAACAGTCCTGGCTATGCAGTGTGTGGAAATTCAATACAAAATAATATGCTGACAAGTGTCAGACTGTGGTATAGGAATCACCAAGTATTGTTTAATATATTGTTTAATATGGCTACTGTGCTGCTCTTTCCACTACAAGGTACTGGGCTAATATAAAGCCAAGATGCTTAGTAGTTGTACTCAGAATATCGATACTTGTATGCATTTTAAACTTGTAAAGTATATGTAAATAATTAGTAAAAAAAGATTACAAATATAGGCATGCTTATTATAAGTGCTCCAGCAGATAAGTTATTCAACAAGTGAGTTAGTGACTTGGATGGAGAATAGATTTGTCTCAATAAAACAAATAAAATTGTTTTTTTCCTTTTTTGTGCAGGTGTATTGAGGTATTTTTCATCTACTTCAATGCTGGCAAAGTGGAAGAACCGTATGTCAGCATCACCAGAAAGAGACAGTTGCCCAAAGGAGGTTGTAGTGATGAAGTTGAAAAGGAAGTGGGACAAGTGGAAAGAAAACTCTTTATACACAGATCTGCATTCAGCCGGGCCTCTGTCATCCAAGCTTTCCTTGGATCAGCACCTCAGCTGACCCTTCAGCTATATATATCAGTATTGCAGCAAAATGTGCCAATATCCTTGTGTAAGTAAACTCTTGCTGGTAACAGGACAGCTCGTAGCAATAGTGAAGATTTTCCTTGAGCTTATTTCAGACATTCCCTATATGTTAATAGTACTTACATAGATAAAAATGGATGATATTTTGTACATTATGATAAGTCCACAGTTCTTACGTAAAGTTACTTGACTGCCTATAACATGAAAGGAATTATCCTTATCTAGGGAGCTCCTTGGCTCTGGCATGCATGCTAATCCGGCTGCGAGTTATTACCAGGATTGCTTGCTAAACAGTATGACCACTATGCTAAATTTGGGGATCCAGGCAAGATGCCGGCGGACGGGATGCTGGACATCAGGATACTGACACCCGAATCCCGATGCCCGTCAGAACGCCGACACAGGCATGTAGTGTAGACACTGCACAACAAGTACAGTGGCTGCTGCCCAAACCGTATGCAGTGTTGCACATGGCACCAATAAATTGACACTTTTAGGTTTAGGTTCAGCAAACAATACATTTGGGTTTGTGCACATAGTATACTCCTATCTGGGCTGTTCTGCTTTGTATGCCAGGGCTGCATATTAGTCCAAGTCTGGCCTCACTTATTAACTTCCAGAAGAAAGTGGTTTCTTAAAATCCCTATAATGAGAATGTGCTGTTTAATATATATGTAATTAAAGCTTTAAAATGATCTTTTAATTTCAGGCATCTTTATGAGCATTTCCTTGCTGTCCATTGTGTATGGGGCATTACGGTGCAACATCCTGGCCATTAAAATCAAGTATGATGACTATGATATAAGCGTTAGACCAGCTGCCTATATCTGCATATTCTTATGGCGGAGCTTTGAGATTGCCACCAGAGTTATGGTACTGGTCCTTTTCAGCTCCGTCCTTCAAATATGGACTCTGCCAGTGGTGCTATTGAACTTCATTGTGTTTTTCTTTTACCCTTGGATTCTCTTCTGGCAGAGTAAGTCACCCTTTCCTGAAAACATAGAGAAGGCATTGACGAGGGTTGGCACTACCATGGTGCTCTGCTTCCTCACCTTTCTATATGCCGGCATCAACATATTCTGTTGGTCTGCTGTACAACTCAAGCTCAATGACTCAGACTTAATTAACAAGTCCCAAAACTGGTACCGTATGGCTGTGTACTATATGGTAAGATTTATAGAAAATGCTGTCCTGTTGCTGCTGTGGTATATGTACAGAACAGATGTGTACATGTATGTATGTGCCCCATTACTAGTGCTGCAGCTGCTGATTGTGTACTGTATGGCGGTTCTGTTCATGCTCATCTTCTATCAGTTCTGCCATCCTTGCAAGAAACTGTTTTCCTCAAGCATCTCACAAGGGCTGCTATCGTGCTTCAAGTTCTTGTGTTACTTCTGTGTACCTTCAAAGGATCCAAGCAATAGGGACACATTTAGGGCCAAACTATCAGATAGTTCTGATATCCATGAGCACACAAGTTGTAAGGCTGTGGATGCTCAAAATGGAAATACACATCTGGATGCATCTTCCAGTGCATAACAATGGACTTCTTGGAGAAAGACTGTATTGTCACTGTATTTTCCCACGTATAGGAACTGTATGTGATCTGCGGGCTTTAATGCATGTATAGTACTTTGTAGGGCTCCAAAATCAAGCTAACATGAGATGTTTCACATGGGTATATAGGAGATATATTTTGCAGTAAAGAAGCAGATTTGTCATATTGTATCTGCATCATGAATGAAGAACATGGCTAGTACCCAAAAACAAAAATAAGGCTAAATTGGTAAATATTAAAAAATAAGACATAAATTGGTAAATATTCACAATAGTAGTGGACTCATTATACTGTATATTATATATTGGAATGCCAAAGGTATTTGTATTATTAGTGACAAATAGACATAAACCAAACCATGCTGAAACCCTGAGAACTCCACATGGTGAACATCTATGTCCAATTTGTCAGTCCACACATTTGTTGGGAATGTTTGATGCACTATAATATTACATCATGAGTATATAAACACAAAAAGGGTAAATTATAGCTTCTGTAACACATTATGATACATTGGGTGAAGAAATTCATACTTTAAATTTGGGACTGGAACAAATTTAGGAATATCACTAGATGTCTACATGTTTCTACTAACACCTGGTCAAAAGCATGGAGCTCTTGCCTGATAAGAATGTTTTTACCAACTCAGGGCTGAATTCAATTAGAGGTGAAAAGCCGCGTTCGGCGAAAAGTTTTCACCGATTTGCACTTTTCGCCTGTTTTCTGCTTTTCGTCCTATTCAATTCCAAAACGTTTTCACCTGCGCGAAAACTCCATAGGCAAAAAGAGGCAAATAAGTTACTCCACCCACAGGCAGGCGAAATGTAGGTGCAAAATCTCTATTTTGGGGTTCAAATGTGGGAACTTGATTCAGAACCCTTTGGACCAAACAAATGAGAAAAAAAAATTAAAAAGTGTTGGAAAATTGGTTTAAAGTAGGGGGTCTGGTATTTTGGGGGGCTATAAGGTTGTGCCAGGTGTTTTTAAAAATCTTCACTTTAAAGACACCAAAATATACTAGTACCCATTTACATGTACCCCGAATTTAACTGCGGTACTTATTTTTCACAGAAAACATTGCTTTATATCATTTTTTTCACACTTATGAAAAAATGCCTATAACAGCCCTTTGACTCATTTTAAGATCACTAAATACTTTTATTAGGACATTTAATACTCTTCTATATTGATTCTCAGGGTCAGTGAGGCTTTTTTTGGGGTACAGACTGATTTCTCCAAAATATGCTGTCCTTTTCGCTAGTTTCGTTATCCACTATATTCATTCCTGTTTTGGAATTGAATAGGGAGATACAGTAAGCAGGGACACGCATGGCGAAACATCGCATCCAAACAGGCGAATACGGCGAAATCAATGCGCTTTTCGATGACCTCGGCTTTTCGTCTCTAATTAAATTCGGCCCTTAGTGCAAATATTTTGGTATTTATCTGTTTATTTTGGTAACATATGTATATATATATATATATATATATATATATAAAATTACTGTATTAACTTTGCTTCCGCCTTAAGCCAAATGTAGCTATTTATTTTTCAAACATTGCAATTTATTTATTACAATCTAAGTTATACACTAACAGAAAGACAATCCCCCGGGTTCGGTATATATGTTAGACATTCACAATGTTAACATGAGGATCTCAACATGTTGACACTGATGTTATTTGAGACATTGTTAGAATGCCAACGTACTGTTACCATGTCATTTTGTCTATATCGCTAACCCTTACCCTACCAGCAATCCTAACTTATGAAAATGTAGACTAAATGACAATGTAACATTTCCTATGTCGACATTCTGTCAATGTCCACATTTTGACAACATGAATGATGTTGATATTTTAACCATGTCAATATCATCAATATCGACCTTCAGCTGACGAAATGGTAAATGGAGACATGGTGACTGCGCACCCTTCTCCCACACCTGCCATGCGGTTGGGGTGTAGAGCCTGGGTCACTGCTTGTAGTTCTACTGTGTAATTCCCAGTAATGACTTCTTTACAAGGACCTTATTGGCTCATGTGCAGGGACCTCATAACATTAACCACACAATGCGAAATACTGGATATCACTGATTTAAATAAGTAGGAATCCTTGCTGTAAATAATGAGTGCCGCAGGCAGTATAGTATCAAAGCAGACACAAGAAAGATAATCTCTGAAGTGACATACTGAAAAGAATGACCTTACACATAAAGAACCCAACAAACTAGGAACTGTTGTATCTTCTATCAGATCAGGACATGTTTGTAACAGGACAGAAAGGATTCCCTATTGTTTTCATTATGTTTGTAAAGCATACTTGCCTACTTTTGAAAAAGCATTTCATGGAGATTGCGAAAGCACCATTTATGAGCGCGGCGGTAAAGTGGACGTGTACTGCTATATGTGAGAGACGTGTCATAAAACGGACTTACATTCAAATGTAAATGAGCCCCAAAGCAGTTAGTAAGATCTATTTGTTGATGGAAACCCACTGATACTTTTCAGGGCTTGCCAATGTATCGTGTTTAACAAGGGGTTACATATAAGCGTCCAAGAGAAACCGTAAATGAAAATGCATGTATCCATAGGGATCATTGTGCCTTATAACCAATGCTGGGAAACGGCACTGATTATACAATTTGAATGTATATATCTCTGATTTATTTTTTTTTGCCAAGTATATAAAAGCTACACAATGGGGGGTAAGATACAATCAGGGAGATTGCTAGACTCTTCAGGGAGACAGGGAGATTGCTACTATTTCAGGGAGTCTCCCTGACAATCAGGGAGAGTTGGCAAGTATGTTGTAAAGTAGGAGCATAGTACATGTTACTGCTGTATTTACTCATATTTACTAAAAATGTTTTATTCCATCTATACATATAGATAATTTAGATACATATGTTTCAAATGTGGGTGCCTCCACGTGTACAAGTGCAATTATGGGTGTAGGATGCACATAGTGCTCTTCCGCCCATATTTGGAAGACATGTTTTCCGTAGCATTGAATAACATTTTGGGTAATCGCAGCTGATCATCAAACAAATCATCTTTTAAATGAGGGTTCCCCTGAAGTTTTGGAAGCCAGATTTGGGGGGGGGGGGATATCTTCCCCAGTCCTGGACATCACAAATAATTTTTTTGTAGTGTAGAGGTTAATGCCTGGTCATCAGACCTAGTATGAAATAGGATACCCCACTCGTTCAAATGAGGGCTTCCCCATCTTTATACCTGGAATTTTGGTGGGGAAATAGGGACTTGATATCTCTATCCCACCACTTTCCAACTTTTTTTTTTTCAACAAAAAGATCATGAATGCCAATGGCACTTCTGGTCCAGACCTTGGTCATTGCAGGTCCAGCGGGGAAGGGTATTTAAAAAAAAAAGAAAATATCAGCATTGGACAACAGACAACAGTTAAACTCGTCATCTGTTTCAATATACTGTACATATGGATGTTGAGTTCCGCTTCAGCAAAGGAGTTAAAGGGCATTATAGAATAAGGGGCCTATGTATCAATGACTGGAGAGAGATAAAATTGTGAGAGATAAAGCACTAACCAATCATCTTCTAACTTACATTTTATAGGCTGTGTTTGAAAAAATGATAGGAGCTGATTGGTTAATACTTTTTTCGCTCACAATTTTATCTCTCATCAAGCCTTTATACATAGGCCCCTAAGACTTTATAAACATATGCTACTTAGGTCATATGATCAACATTGTTTAGTACAGTACACATAATTAGGATGCTACACTGAGTGAAACTATTTGGACAATGGGCCTGATTAAGAGACGAATGCTAATGCCACTACTGTTGCGCATTTGTACACAGTGGATTTGCGAAAATATGCAAATGTCACAGCTGATGGGATGTGTACTGAGATGTCCAGCTGTGGCTTCGAAAATCCAAACAACAACGTACAAAGGCGCGGCATCGGTCACAGATAAGTTGATTATCGGACTTCTGAGTAAACCTATGGTCGCACAGAACAGCCGCTATAACTAAAATGCTGGAGCCATTTTTCCTGCGTACAGGACCACAGTTGCAGGCAGTGAAATACCTTGAAAACAGTCGCCACACGCCTGTGTTTTCGCTGTCATCTCTGAATCAGGCCCAATGCTAATCTCATCCATTAATTCCTTTGCCTATTAACTGTGATGTGTCTACTGAGTCAGGCCAGTCATCACCTATAAAAAGCAGCCTATTTATATGCTATACTTAGTTTACCATTCAGGAGCTTGCGAAAAAATTTAATCTGCTACTTTTACTATTTAAAAGTGATAGAGGGTTTTACTTTGAAGATGTCAAGAAATAGAAATACAGATGGTAAGTGGTAAATAGAGTAATAATAAGAAATGCTTTTACATGTTCAGACAGTGATCACAAACAATGAATCCAAAATGTATCTTTTTATCATTACAGGAAATGATATAAAACTCTGTATAACCTTAACCACATGTATCAAATAAATCAATTTCCAAATGAAAAATGTGTTATGTTTATAACAGAAACAAGTAAGCAAATGTGGAGTGAGCAATATACACATTGTCTGCCTAAAATAACTATGATGTTAGATACAAAACTTGTCCAAGGAGATGATTTATATAAATGGTTTACAATCCACTTCTTTCTTGTAACATTCTTTTCTCATTATGGTGACACCGATCAACAATTTTATGATATCTATTGTAATATAACTGGTGACTTAGATGCTTAAGAAGGTAGTTTAAGTAAGTTTCCGATCAACATTCCTAAATATTCTTTGGGGCTGGGATTATATGTATAAGTAGGAGATTCAGGGCCTGATTAGAGCTGATTATGTGACACTTGTATATCTGTGTGCGGCTTAGTTTCTCAATCAGCATACAAAGTGCTATGATGCAGAAGCCACAGCTTTTTTCTACCCCAAGTACTGTTTACAGTCTCAGTCGCACCCAGATATACAAATGTCACATATCAAATTAATTAGCAAAGTCTCCTTTCTCTTTCAGCATGTTACACGGAACCTGGAGGCTCATTCACGCCAGGCATATTACACTACCAGGGACGTGCAGCCAGGGGAGGCAGAGCCTTCCCTGTTATACTCCCAGTCAGACTGCAAAGTTTTGACTATAAAAATGATTAGAATAATACAAATAAGATATTTATAACTTATAAATATCTTCTTTGTATTATTCTGATCGTTTTTATAGGCAAAACTCACCAAAATTGCAGCACTCCCTTGAAATACAGGGAGAGACGAGAGATGAGGCAGTAAGAGCTCAGCCTCACCTTTGATAGCTCAGACTCTGCTTGGAGCTGGGGGCTGGGCCACGTAGCAGCCAATAAAGCACAGAGAAAAAGAGCTAATGGAGGCATGCCTCAAATTGAGCGGGACATGCCTTGAGCTGTGATAGACTTCACTGACGATCAGGTGACCAGTCTAAGTAGTATTCAGGCATCGGTGCTCAGCAGCAGGACTGGGATCATTTTAGAATCACATGTGTCACTGTTGTTTTTGCTGTCTATACAAAATGTTTACATGTAATTATCATGAAGCAGTAGCTGACTACAGAAATATTTACATTGCCTCTAGTCTAATATTGTGTCCAGTTACTCCAGGCAGCTACTGTATATTGGCATATCATCACTTGCTACCTATCACCAGTATGAAGGTTACTACAACATGCCCTAGAATGCTGCTGAGGTTATTGTGTGATGAAAGCTTCCTTTTTTATCCATCTGGGGGATACCTTACATCTGGGTTATGCATAGTGAAGGGTGGAGTTGGACACTAGGTAGTTGAAAACTGGCTCCACTCCCTATATAACCCTTCCCCTTCCACCGTAAGCTCAGTCTTGTTTTTAGTGCCTTGGAGTAAGGCACTGGCTAGGTCCTAGCTTTTAGTTGGG
Organism: Taudactylus pleione; assembly: GCA_031769625.1. NCBI lineage: Eukaryota > Metazoa > Chordata > Amphibia > Anura > Myobatrachidae > Taudactylus > Taudactylus pleione. Next base: position 14,338,239 of record JAUIMM010000608.1, on the reverse strand, counting down.
TTTATTTCTTTATTTTGATGTTTTTGTTTGGGTGCTTAGTTTCTGGTGACAGGCAACAAGCATTAACAGTGTGGGAGTTATATAGATTAGAGGTCTGTGTGAACGCTGTATCCCACTCTAAAGATGGCCCCAGAGAGAGTCACCAAACTACATAGTCCCTGGGTTTCTCTCTATGCCAGACACACATCTGAGGGGGCTGCTGGCAAAGAGAAGGTTAGACTTGTTACAGAAAGTGTTAAAATCTTATTGCCATTATGTACTGCTTCCCGGTACACTGCTTTTGAGCAGATTGGCCGGGCTTGTTATTACTCACATGCACTGTAGAGTTGGCTTGTCTCACACCTCACTGGGCTTCCACAACACCATGCAGCTTTCAGTCCCCGGGGGTTTCCTTGTGGGGCCACCAGAGGGCAGCAACATGCTGGTGGCTTTGAGGAGAGGTTTGCTGGGTTCCAGAATGCAGCACCGTGGGTGACATCACATCATCAAGCCAGGCCGCGGATAATCTTTAGAGTTACACAGGTGTCCTGAGTGAGCAGGACACCACGGCTGGCCATGCCTCTCCCAGGTATTTATTATCAGCAGTTCATACTGCTTCAAAGCCAGGCATGAGAACGACTGAAGTCTGTGTGGAGGAACCCACAGCAGATACTGGGGGATAGACCAGTGCTCGAAGTGTGGCGGTATACAACGGTATGACATACCGCCACTTCGAGCACTGAATTTTTTTAAAGATTGTATAGTTGAGGCTCACGGCGGAAGCGTGGCTTGAGCGCCGATCAGGTAAGCAGACAGACAGCCTGCATGCAGGGTGACCGGCCACACAGCCACGCTCTGGAGCCTTGCAGTGCAGCCCATCAGTGATCCGCCGATCGGCTCGCTACATCCCAGGAGTGTTGGGGCCGGGCTGCTGCTGCTTGAAAGCCTGCGCAGGGTGTCACACTGACCACACAGTCAGTAGGGAAGGAGGGGACGGGACTGCATGCCATATGATACAGTGACCGAGTGAGGAGGATGGAGCCTCTACCCGGACTGGCTACATGTGACCTGAAGCTGCTGTCTGTGTACAGGACAGCTGCCTTTCTCCCGGTTCCTACTGCTGGTTCTATTGACATCCAAGCAGCTGAGAGTGTAAGTCCGTTCCCAGTGTCCTGTATCTTGAGAGCGGGGAGCAGTGGCACCCAGGTATGCAGAGACTAATAACTGAAGAATGACATGCAGGAGTGGAGGCAGATGTGTGAAAAGTGGAAACAGAAAAGACGGGGAGAGACTAAGAGAAGAAAAAAGGGTTTATGATAGTGAGAAAAAAAGGGGGATGACAGGGGGAAAGTCAGAGAAAAGAGAGGGAAAGAGACAGAAGGATAGATGGGGGAAGAAGGAAGAGGAGATAGAGACAGGGCCAGCACTAGGCTTTGCTGCGCCCAGCTTCGTTCTGTGTTACCGCCCCTTCCCTCCTCCGCTCCCTCCCCCTGAGCTTACATATTCTCAATAGCCCCAGAAGGGAGGATGGGCGTTTCTTGCGCCTGCCAGTTATAGTGGCGCTCTGGGCGAATGCCCGGCTTGCCCGTACCTAGAGCCGCTCCTGGATGGAGAGGGGGTTTAGTGATGTGGCCGCTGGTCTCAATGCCAATAGCGGAATCCCAGCAAGAGATGTAACATAGGCATCGAAATACCGATGCCTATGTTAATCCCGATGCTGTCCCGCTGAGGATGCCAGCCCAAACGAAGGTAAGTCCGGGGCGCCCTTAGCATTAGCCACGGGGGAGAGGGTTAGAATTAGGGAGGCCTGTGGGGTCAGCGTTAGGTTTGGGGGGGGATATTGGGGTTAGGCACCCCTAGGGGGGAGGTTGTTTAGGGTTAGGCACCACCGGGGGGAGGTAGGGTTAGGAACCCCCCTGGGAGGGTTAGGTTTAGGGTGCAGGGAATGGGTGTTAGGTTTGGGCACCCCTGGGGGGAGGTTAGGCACTGAGGGGGGAGGTTAGGGTTAGGCACAAATAAAGGAAGGTTAGGGGGGGGACATGGGAGGGTTAGGATACTTACCTACCCCATTCGGGAACTCTTCCTGTTGGGCATCTGCTGTCAGGATTTGAACAGCTAAACAGCTGCCGGCATTTTAATCCCTTTCCCATACAGAGATAGGGAGAAAAGGTGAGCAAGAGAAATACATGCAGAAGAAGACAGAGGGACACAGGACAAATAATGGGGCATGACAGCTACACATGCAGACCACATTTTTCAAACACTTTCTGTGCTCTCAAACCTGGCAAATGAGATGTCCAAAATATTGGTATAGACTCTATACGAATATTCTTGACCCCTCGTTTGCCTATTTTGAGAGCACAGAAAGTTCTTAAAAAATGTGGTCTGCATGGGTAGCTAGTCGGATCAATATATATATATATATATACATAATACATTGATCCGACTAGGGAGGCCCCAAACTGGTATGCTGCCTAGTGCCCCATGAGGTCTTAATCCAGCTCTGCCCCCTATATGTTTTATTTATTTCCTGTGGGGGCCTATATGCTTCTTTTATTCCTATCTGTGCCAATGTGTATTTTTTTTTTTCATACAAAACCTATGTGCTTTATTTACTTCCTGTGACATGGGGCACAAGTCTGGTTGACATTGGTTATATTCCTACACAAACAGGCATCTTCCCAACCATGTGATCCATGTGAATAGTGAAATCAACTGAAGACCCCATCTGCCCAGGGAGGATCAGTTTCTTCAGAGGTTCCCCGTTGCAGAGAAACCACCATATAGGTAAGATGTACTTGAAATTAAATGGAGAGGAATGCTCCCAGAGTGACAAGAAATGAGTGGTGTGTGGCCATGCCCCTTGTAACACGTGGCCACGCACATTTTTTGCGTGCCTACGGTGCACATTCACATTGCCACTGGCTCATTTTTCTACTTGCATCACTTCTATATTTTCTATACCCCCACTTCAAAATTCCCACTTCGACCACTGGGATAGACGCTGACAAGTTAAGCAGTAACTAGGATTATTATACTCTACCCTCTTGTGCTTCTCCTTACTTTATTTTCATCTACTTCTTACTCACCACCAGGGCACCTAACACTTTGTTGCTTATGCTCTGTTGCTTATTTGGGTGTTATGGCCACCAATGTATCAATGTATATTATCCATGTCCTTGTCCTGCATTGTATTGTATTGTATTGTACTGTAAGTCACTTTTTTGGTTATGTACTTTGTAAGGCGCTGCGGAACACTTGTAGCACCATATAAATAAATGATAATAATAATAATGTATTCAAACTGGTGTTTTCTGGGCTTATAGATACATAAGTATTGATTACTGCACTATTTTCTCAGAAAATTAGGCAGTAACATACAGGGGTGTATTAGATTTGTCTACCTTTGTTTTTTTGCAAAGAATTTGGGCCCTGATTCAGACTGCTCGCTAAGCTGCGGCCACTTGCACTGACCGATAGTCACCCGTCTGCGCCTGCGTATAATTTGCAGTGCCTGTGCGCAAGCCAGTCTCGGCGACGGGGATTCGTGCGCTCGTAGTACACAGACTGCCCACTACTTTGAGTGACAGAATATTCCGTTTGAGGGTGGTAACAGGGGAAGGTGTGAACGGGGGAGTGGATGTGCGAACGGAGGTGTGTCTGAGTGTCCAAATGGAGTTTTGTGGGTGTAATTAGCAAAGATGCGTCCTACTACACGTCACTTGGTGTTTTTTACACTGAAGAGCTTGCAGTGCTTGCGGGAGGGTAGAGTCAACCACAAGTGCTGCGATCGCTTCTGATGGTCCTCGATGTACCAATGTTTTAAGACACTTCCTGGAGATGACATGCGCTAGTGGGCATGTAAAGACACGCTAATGGGCATCTACATTAACAAAGTGATCTCTCGCCAAGACACAGTGGGAGTACTTATGCCTTGGCGTGCGATCGTCTGCCATGCCGTCACTAACCCGAATTTGCATATGCTAGGAGCGAGCGGGCGCAACTAGCAACCGGGTCTGAATCAGGTCCTTGGTCTTTTAAGAGCCAGGTTTTTTTTATTTTGCATTCAACAGATGTGTGAATAGAGTCTTGATTAGCCTCTCTTTCTATTCAATCAGTGCTATACTTTTTCCATGGGAATTTAGGTAGCTATCTGTATTGGTTAGCCTTGTCTTTTTTTTTCAGTATGGATAAGCCAGACAAGGGTTCCAAAAAACAGGGATCAGTCACTATTTATTCTTGTATAAAATGATGGAAAAAATTACCAAAAAGTATGGACCCAGGGTCGTTCTATGCTGGTGGTTCACAGGGGGTTTTATTACCAGGAGGTTCAGCTGAACAGCCGATGATGCCTGATAGGGCAAGATCTATGGCTGACGCATAGGTGAATTATTTCATTAAAATTATATGATAACCAGTGCTCAAGCTCCTACTTTGTCTGATCCATTGGTATAGCCCAGATGGGCACAGAATATAGGATGATATCTCGCTCAGATGGCGACGTCTCTAAATAATATGATACCGTCTGCAGGGGCTACAGCCATTAAAAGACGTTCAGGCCATTCCTCAGCAGATTTTCCTGGAGAAGAGGCTTCAGCTACTTCTTCCCAGCAAGAAGGGGAAGTGGATTATGACTGGGAAGACACCTCAATCTGGAAGGGTGACTCCCATTCTGATTCAGGAGTTTCTATGTTTATAGCTGCGGTCAGGGAAATCTGCAGTTACAGGAAGCAGTTATTCTAGAGACTAGTTCTGTTTCTTTCTTTCAACATAAGAAGTTTCACATTTTGAGGAAATATTAAAAGAAGCCTGGTTAAAACCTGATTCTAACTTCGTATTTTGAAAAAGTTTATATCCTTTTTCAGAAGAGGATACCAAGCTTTGGTAAAATCCACCCACGGTGGATGCTCCTACTGCTAGGTTGGTCAGGAGTGCTGTTATTCCCACAAAACAGGGCCTGATTCAACTTGGTTCGTAAAATTGCGAACGCACGTACTCTGGGCCTGATTCAGAGCCGCTCGTAAGTGGCCGCTCGTTTGCTCCGAGCGATGTTCGCACATCTGCGCATGCGTATGGGTTGTAATGCGCATGCGCCAACCAGTCATTGCGGTCGGAAATCGAGCACTCGCAAAATAGCGAGTGACTACTAATTTGAGTGACAGGATGAGGCGTTTGTGGGTGGTAACAGGGGAAGGTGCTTGAAAACGGGGAGTGGTGATCCGAACGCAGGCGTGCCAAACGGTCAAAACGGGCGTTTTAAGGGTGTGCATAATTAACAAAGCAGCGTCATTGACCACGTCACTTGGTTGTTTCTTAGCCTGAACTGTTCGCATGATTGCGGTAGGATAAACCTACCACAAGCACTGCGAGCAGTTCAGATGCCTTTCGATGTACTCGATTAATCAAATAAATAGCGGAGATGACATAGGATGCGAGCGGCCAGGGGGCGTCTTTACAAAATAGCGAGCGCATGTTTCGTTCGCTCGCTCAGACATAGAGGCGTCAACAAACCGCAAAGAGCGAGCGCTCAATTTAAATAGCCGGCCCCTTTTTATGAATGAGCGAGCACAAATAGCGTCCGGCTCTGAATCAGGCCCACTGTGCGTGCGTGAACATGCAGATGACTGCCACCGCAATATGATCGCTGAGAAAAATAAAGACGCCCAGCACTAAATGAAGCCGCCCACCTCACTTCGGTTTATAATAGCGATTGCATTAGGAGACAGAGGTGCACGCAATCAATCACCGATTCTTTACTGGTAAATGCAGCTAAAGCAGTTTCACAGCAATCGATGTTCTGATAGTAATGATTGCATGTTGTGCACACGCAATTAATGCTAATTGTACTTTTGTTCTGGCTAATTTATAGTATATTGTGCTGTTGCTCTAAATCTAAACTTTTTTTTACCCCAATATTCTGCAAACAAAAGATATATATAGATATATAATTTCTAAACTTTAATAAACTAATGTATTATAATAATTACACAACACATTGTATATGCAAAGCAAATTAACTTTTATTTTTAACATAAAACTTAATGATTCAAAGAAAAAAAACAAAAATTATAACACAATTAAAATACGGTCCAGAGAACCTATAATTCTGTTGAGACAATTTTTTATCTGGCCAACTTCCTCCCAAATTGCCTCATCCCTCTCGCTCCTCTGATGTTCTGCATCTGAAATTTTAAATAAAAAAAGGACATCAGCATACAGTATTTGCACACTTTTTAAACCATTGCAAACAATCACATAAATGAAACTTTCATCTGCATCAGCCAGTGTGTACCAGCTATGCTGTGGATGATGTGCCCTCCCACACGGTGTCAGTGACATTGGCCTTTGAACCTGCATGCATGAAAATTTTGAGTTACATAAATGTTGTATTTGACTCAAAAAAAAGTTTTTAGCTGATTAACTGGAGCACCAATCACATACACAACAAGTATCATCATTTGTTGAATGTTTGAGACTAGATGATAAATGTGGACCTTACAATGAAATAATGACTTGACAAAATAGTAAGGCTTCAATTCTGAGATGTATGTTCATCTCAGGATATGTTCTATACCTTAATCACATGTGCAGAACGGGTCCTGCATTCTCCCTTCCAGACCACCCAAACTGCAGCGTGAGTGACTAGCTGCCTTGTAGGGGCCTGCTTGGAACCCATTAAAGGAATTGGCGGTTTAACAGCAAATACTAAAATTACTTACACATCTATGGTCAATTATGTGTGCTTTATCATATACCTTGCTCAACATGCAAAATTTCCCACCAGGCACCAAAATACAACTTTGCCCAGGGTTGAGGATGTGGCAAAGCAGGACTCCCACAATTAAGGAGATTCGGCGTGGAAATGGGGTTGGACAGGGGAGAGGGAGTGGCTAGGGGAATGGGGTTGGACAGGGAGAGAGAGTGGCTAGGGGAATGGGGTTGGACAGGGGAAAGAGAGTGGCTAGGGGAATGGGGTTGGACAGGGGAGAGAGAGTGGCTAGGGGAATGGGGTTGGACAGGAGAGAGGGAGCGGCTAGGGGAATGGGGTTGGACAGGGGAAAGAGAGTGGCTAGGGGAATGGGGTTGGACAGGGGAGAGAGAGTGGCTAGGGGAATGGGGTTGGACAGGGGAGAGGGAGTGGCTAGGGGAATGGGGTTGGACAGGGAGAGAGAGTGGCTAGGGGAATGGGGTTGGACAGGGGAGAGGGAGTGGCTAGGGGAATGGGGTTGGACAGGGGAGAGGGAGTGGCTAGGGGAATAGGGTTGGACAGGGGAGAGGGAGTGGCTAGAGGAATGGGGTTGGTCAGGGGAGGGAGAGTGTGCTGGGGACGGCGATATTGCCCCAGCCACTATCCAGCATCTTCTTCGAAGAGCTCTCTGTTGTCCTTTGAAAAAAAATATGTTAAAATTAAAAAGAAAAGAAAAAAACACAGCATTGGCCATGATTATAATGTTAATACAATTTTTTTTAAATTACATAGAGAGAGAGACTTATATACTCCCCAACCAATCACAAAGCACTACAAACTAAACAAAATGGCTGCACCAAACAGATGTCCACATGTCTAACAAACATACACATGTAAGCAGTTGCAAGCCATATGATTTTCGATTAAATATGGAAATATGCATACACAACTACACTTACATGCATACACATATTTAAGCATACTTACTCCGAGTGTTGAATGCCCGCAACTGGGCCAGGACATCAGGCTGCCTTCGTCTCAGGTCTGACAACCGGCGCTCTAATTGCACCACTGTGCGCCAGCATCCAAAGCACCAGAGACTTCTGCGCACCTGGCGGTATGCCTGCACCTTTGTGCGGTTTCACACATAAGGTGCCCCATGCCCCAGCCTGTGATCCATAACTTCAGTGAGAATGCGAAGTTCTCATAATCTGAAGCATGCGGCTCTCATGATAGCACTGGCTGTATTTTCTTATTACATACTGTAATAAAAGCACCATGGTGCTTTGTGATTGGCTGACTACACAAAAATGGCTGTGTATGAGACAGTATGAGTTTTGTTTGTAATCAAAATGCAACACAGTGTCAAAATGTATTTCTGTTCACCACACAAGTGTCTTACCAGATGGATAAGCAGTAATTCATATTTGTGGCATCTCTGGCATTTCTTTGAAAGGCTGGACATGCCCTTGGGTTGCTTTTTTATAGGCGATTGTTAATTACGTTCTTACGCATCTCACCATAAAAAACACAAGCCTCAGATGGATTCTGCACTGCTGTGACTGCTGTTTTGTGGTTAAAATGGAGGAAGACACTGGTTTTGACCTTCTCGAATTTCTTGAAGGATTTGGAAAGGACTTGTATGCTGACCCTGCTGCAATGTCTACACCTGCAGATGTGGATGCTGAGCCTGTGGCTGGGACATCAACAAATGTCCCTCCTCCACAGACATCACATACAAATGTGTCTGTACCAACTGATGGAGACCCAACAATATCTAATGAAGACATGATTCGAGTACGTACTACGTATTAGTAAGAGGCAATATCTAATGAAGACATGATACGAGTACGTACTACGTATTAGTAAGAGGGAGATTGATTTGCTGATACAAGAGGCATTATCCAGGTTTCATAGTGGGACCAAAGTTCCTGGAAAAGAATACGGAAGGATATGCCTGGAAATTTCCCAAAAAATCCAATCAGTGAGCTCCCATTTGCATACTACTATTTATCTCCGTAAAAGGTAAGATTCAATTATGAGTCATTTCTAAAGTTTATTCAAAAATGTGTCTATGGCAATGTGTCAGTGAGTAAAGAATACACCTGTACACCTGCTAGGTGACATAATAATATTTATTGTGGTCAGGTCCATAGGGCCAAGTTTGTGAACCACTGTATTTTTTTTTTAATTATTAATTTTAATACCTGTGTACTATCTTCTGTTTTTTTATTTTAATTTTTTTCATGTTTTTTATTTGTCAAATTTCTCTAAGCAAATAATAATAAAAAAATGTGTCTTGTCATATATTTAAATAAGATGGAACGAGCTTCGCTACAGACTCAGGAGCAAAACTAAATCCAGGATCCCCTCCCCCCCGAGAAGTGGAAATTTTGCCCACCCTAGAATGAAATTTGTTGGCAGAGGCCCAATTAGAACACCTGTTGGGGCCTGCCCCAGATGCTCTGCATGCTGAGTCTGGTGTCTGTCTGTCTTCCTGCCTGCACCAAAAATGTTTTTAAATTTTTTATTTCTTTACCTTTAGGAGAACAAGACACTCAAAGGCTGCAGTCGCATGGGGGAGGAGACACAACCTCCAACATCTGTGTCACCCCAATCCATCACTGCCACCCTGGTCTATGTCAGCAATTGCCTTAGGGTGGCAGTGGCAAACCAGTCTGCAGCCATTGAGTTGATGAGCACATCAATCCAGAGCAGCATGCGGGAGCAAAACTCCATTCTGGCAGAGATCCGTCAAGATCTCAAGGATATTAAAGATCAACTTCCCGGCCCTACTCCAAGGTGGACCTGCCCACAGAGCAAGCAGAAACAAGCTCTGCCCAGGGCACATGCCGGACCACCCAGATCCGGGATTTATCTACTCCTGAGTCTATAGTGAAGCGTCTTTGCAAAAAATAATTTTTTGTGAAATTTCACATCCAGATCCTTCCATTTTCTTTAATGAACTTTGGGTCTCATTCAGACCCGCTCGCGAGCGCAGGATGCTCGCAAGCGGGTCGATGGTACCCAAATGTGCATGCGCACGATGGAGGGAGCTCCGTCGTGCGCATGCGCGAGACCCGGATAGCGACAGCCAAGCTGTTGCTCCGGGTCTCGCACCAAAGAGGGCGTGCTGTCGATGGTGAGTGACAGCATGCCCCCTTTGGTGGGCGTGCCGGGGGCTTGGCTGCCAGACGGAGGCGTTCCCATGGGAACGCCTACCGTCTGGGTCCGGCCCCACTGACATCACAAGTGATGTCAGTCGGAGTGATTTTGGCTCTGATAGAGCCAAAATCACTCCTGGGCTTGGGGCAGCTATGCGAGCGTCCAAGAGGCCGCTCCAAGTTTAGGTAGGAAGGCCCTGATTCAGAGCGAGCGCTTTGGTCAGAGCGTCCGGCTCTGAATCAGGCCCTTTATCTACTATGAAATCTGGATAATATTGCCTCTTGTATGTACCGTAAGTCCCTTTTACTAAGGCCTGGTACTGGTATCTTTTCTTCTGTTGGGTCTCATTAAGTTGGTGAAGACATATTTGGATTATTTTTATTTTTAGGAAGTGGTGTTTGGACATATGTTGCAGCAACAGTCACATAAATATAAACATCACACATCTGCAAGTATGTCCCCCTTCAAAATCCTTCAAGAAATTCGAGAATATTAAAAAGCATTGTTTGTATTTGTTGTGTCTTTGTTAATTTGGCAGAAAAATGGCTATTGTAATTTTATATTTGACTTATATATTATGTTAATGTTTATGCAAGAAAAATACAAAATGTTTTCAATTTTAAATTTTTCAAAATGTTAAATCCAATAATATAAAAACAATGTGATTAATGTATACAAATCACATAAAACAATAAAAAATCTGTTCTGAAAGGAACAAAATATCTGCACTGGAGCAACAATAAATAGATGGATTCTGGTGGGAGTGCAAACAGCACAATTCTAAAGTGCAAAAAAGGTCTTATACTGTGTAAAATAGCAATTTGATGAACACAAATTAGCAGCCAGATATATACCCGGGGGGACATGGGGCGCACACAGGGTGACTCCGGATATCACCCACGTGTCTCGCAATAGTACTCAGTAGTCCTTGATCCTCAGATGTGGAGTAGCATAAGATAGCGCCAATGCATTTCGAGCCAGCGCTCTTCCTCATGGTTATGACCCTTCCTCATAACCCTGAGGAAGAGCGCTGGCTCGAAATGCATTGGCGCTATCTTATGCTACTCCACATCTGAGGATCAAGGACTACCAATGAATCAGGCACGCACGCAGGGGGGTTTTTGAGTACCCAGAAACAGGGCCGCCATCAGGGGGGGACTGTCGGGACTCCAGTACCGGGCCCGGACAGTCAGAGAGAGGGGGTGGCCCGCCGGCATAGGTGAAACTAAGGGATGGTCCGGGTATGTACAGGACCACCCATTAGCCATTGCGCCTGCAATTAAATCTACTTACTGTCTGCCCCACCAGGAAGGAATGAATTTACATGACCGGTAACCTCCGCCCCACGGTTAGCGCTAATAGGGCTAGCAGCACTTCCTTGCTTGCAGCTCCTAAGCTCCGCCTCCCCTGCCTCCCTAATCAGTAAGACTTCGGCTGGTAGCGCATGCATAATGACGTCATGCCGCGCTGTGTGTGTGTGTGTGTGCCGCCTGGAAAGAAGAGCAGAGAAGGAGCGAGCTGCATCCTAGCAGCACTTGTTGAACAGGAGAGTAGAGAGAGACCGTTAGCTTTAAGCTGCTGCAGAAAAGGACGGGGGAAGGCTTTCTGCTGTGCCTGTAGTCACCAAGCTAAACTTGTCAGAAACCCCAAATTTATACCATTTCCTTGTAAAGGGAATTACTGACAAATGTTTGCTTAAATCATCATACTAGAAAAGTGACATCCCGAGAAAATTATTTTATTAAATAAGTTTGTGAGAGTGTAAAGAATGTAGGTTTGTTTAAAAGAAAGGATGTATGTGTGTGTGTATGTATGTATGTATATGTGTGTGTGTGTGTATATACATATACATAATGCCACGTCACAGCAGCCACCCCGCATCCTCAGCAGCTGCCCCTGTCCCCCGTTTTTCCCACATCCTCCCGTCCTGCTATACTAATAGATCGCTACTTTCCACATTCATCACACCTCAATGGGAGCTGGAGCACGCAGTGTGCACATTAAGTTAGACATGTAGGTGTCACAGGAATCGGGACACATTCAGTATCCCGACAGTCATAATGGCGGCGGTGGAATCCCAACACCTTTCAGAATCCCGGCGCTGGTATTCTGACCGCTAGCATTCCAATTGTGGCAACTACTACACTTTAGGGGCCCTGGACCAACCATGGAGGCAGAGAACCAACCCCCACCCGGCACAGCAGCCACGCTCATAATCTTAGCATCCTTTTCTGAGCAGGAGTGGCTACACTACTGTGCTTTGTCATGCCCACTGTATAGCTATAAAGACTTGCAAAATATCTTGGCGGCCCTAAGGGTTGAAACTGGGACCACCAATTACCAAGTGTCTAGTTTTGCCTATGCCTGCTGGCTGTTCCTACCACCCACTGTGCAACAGTTACAGTTACAGGAGGTGGCCCGTTCACTCCTACCGCTCGCCCACACCTGATCGCTAGCTACTCCCACCCCCTGTGCAATGCAGTGACAGGGGGGCCCGCTAATACTGCCGCGGACGGTGGCCACGCAATAACGTGTTTTTTTTTGCTGGTCAGCATGTGCGTGATGTCCACTACAGTGATGTTATGAGACTGCAAGGCAGAGGAGCCGCAGTGTGCTAGTCAGAACAGAAAAAATGGTAAGTGTCATGCAGGGGCTGGCTGGTGGAGACAGAAGGGGTCTGGCTGGCAATAACAGAAGGGGCTGGCTGGCAGAGACAGAAGGGGGCTGGCTGGCAGAGACAGAAGGGGGCTGGCTGGCGGAGACAGAAAGGGGGCTGGCTGGCGGAGACAGAAAGGGGGCTGGCTTGCGAAGACAGAAAGGGGGCTGGCTGGCAGAGACGGGGCTGGCTCTTAAAGACAGAAGGGTGGTTGGCTGGCAGAAATAGAAGGGTGGCTGGCTGGCAGAGACAGAAAGTGGGGCTGGTTGGCAGAGACAGAAAGTGGAGCTGGTAGGCGGAGACAGAAGGGGGGCTGGTAGGCGGAGACAGAAGGGGGGCTGGCTGGCAAAGACAGAAAGTGGAACTGGTAGGCGGAGACAGAAGGGGGGCTGGCTGGCAAAGACAGAAGGGGGGCTGGCTGGCGGAGACAGAAAGGGTACTGAGAGACACTGCAGGGTTGGAGTTGCAGAAACACCGGGGAGGGGGGCCCTGCCTGTTTTTCAGTCCCAGGCCCCACAATTTCTGATGGCAGCCCTGCCCAGAAACCTCCCCTGCCCACCGATCAGTGCCGGTTTCAGTAACTGTAATGCGGACCGCAGTGAGTGTGGTCCGCACTACACAGTAACAAACACACCACTGCCGGCGCCGGGTAGCGGTGTGTTTGTTTTAGCAGCCAATGAGAGTCAGACAGACTCTCATTGGCTGCTGCATCCACAGAGGGAGCCGAGCTGGAGCTCACTCATGAGCTCCGCCTTCTGGCTCCCGCAGTGGGTGATGGGAGAGACATCATGATGTCTCTCCAATGGTGCAGAGCGGGCGGGAGGACAGAGGAGTGGAGAGCGGCGGGCACGGCAGGAGCGGGGATTCAGGTAAGTGTTGTTTTTCTTTTTTTGTGTGCCTTTGTCCTATTTATTTAAAGGGCACTGCATAGGGGGGCCACTACTGGGGGGACTACTATTGGGGGCACTATATAATGGGCACTGCATAGGGGGGACAACTACTGGGGGCACTGCATATGGGGGACTACTACTGGGGGCACTATATGAGGGGCACTGCATATGGGGGACTAATACTGGGTGCATTGTATAAGGGGCACTGCATAGCGGTGACCACTACTGGGGGCACTGCATAGAAGGGACTACTACTGGGGGCACTATATAAGGGGCACTGCATAGGGGTGATTACTAGTGGGGGCAATATATAAGGGACACTACTGGGGGCACTGCATAGAGGGGACCACTACTGGGGGCACTGCATAGGGGGACCACTACTGGGGACCAACACCATAGCAGGATGGCAGTGCGGTCTGTGCTGCACTGCTGCCCCTCTCACTCCCCCCTGCCCCCTCCTCGCCATAAGCGGATACGTTTTCACCTGTCTGATGGGTGGAGGGCGGGGATTTCTTCAGTGTTGCTCTTTGATAGCCTTGTAGCACTCCAAGAGGTCTCTTCCTAAAGACCTCCGGAGACAGGCAGGTAGCGGCCGGAGACCTTGCAGGACTCAGCCCTGTGCGGAGGCACCGGCTGCACCACCCTCCCTACGGCCCTTCTGGGGGCACTGTATAAGGGGCACTGCATAGGGGGGACCATTACTGGGGGCACTGTATAATTGGCACTACTGTGGGCACTGTATAAGGGGCGCTACTGGGGGCACTGCATAAGGAGCACTGCATAGGGGCACCACTACTGAGGGCACTGTATAAGGGACACTACTGGGGGGCACTGCATAGAGGGGACCACTGCTGGGGGCACTACATAAGGGGGACACTACTGGGGGCACTGTAAAAGGGGCACTACTGCAGGCACTGTAAAAGGGGCACTACTGGGGGCACTGCATAAGAGGCACTACTGGGGGCACTGTATAAGGGGCACTGCATACGGGGGACCACTACTGAGGGCACTGTATAAGGGGCACTACTGGTGGCAGAGGGATCTATCTATCTATCTATCTATCTATCTATCTATCTATCTATTTGTGTCTAGATGTTATTTCATTGGTTTGGTAACCAAGAATTTGGAAACCCCCCTTTCAAAATACTGAGTTTGCCACTGGGACTATTGCTTGTGAGACACGTAAGGTGATATCCGGAGCCATCCTGCGTGTACCCCACGTCCTCCTGGGTGGATATCTGGTACAGTGTGCCATTTTGGCTGCTAATTTGTGTGTTCATGAATTGCTATTCTACACAGTATAAGAATAGTGCTGTTTGCACTCCCACCAGTATCCATCTATTTACTGTTGCTCCATTTCAGAATATTTGCTCCTATCAGAATAGATTTTTTTATTGCTTTATGTGATTTTTATCCATGAATCTAGTTGTTTTTATATTATTGGATTTATACTGAATAAATTATTTTATATGGGATCACACTATGGGGCCGATTCAGACCCGGACACTAAGACGTGGATGCATGCTATGGCCGATTGTCGCCCATGTGCGCATGCGTATCCAGTCATTGCGATCGGGAATCGTGCACTCTTAACACAAAGACTGAGCGCTACTTTGAGTGACAGTGCCGTTTGTGGGTGGTAACAGGGGAAGGTGCTTGTGAATGGGGGAGTGGTGGTGTGAAAGCAGGCGTGTCTGGGCTTCAAAACTGAGTATTATGGGTGTGCATAATTAGCATGGAAGCGTCATTGTACACGTCACTTGGTAGTATTTGAGCCTGCAGTGATCGCAGTGCTTGCGGTGGGGTAGGATCTACCTCAAGTGGTGTGTGCAGCTCCGATGGCTCTCGACGGTTCTGATTAATCATACACTTCCTGGAGAAAGAAAAGTGGGCGTCTTTATACCGGCGTGCTCTCACTCTGCCCTCGCTCTCTAAGACATAGAGGGTCTCCTTACACCAGACATTGCGATCGCGGAATTTGCATACCCAGACCCTTTTGGCAGCGAGAGAGTGCAGCTTAGCGTCTGGGTCTGAATCGACCCTAATGTTTGCTCATATTTTCTCTTTTCATGATAAAAAATCGACTTACCACTGAAAGAAAACCAGTTTTAAGTGAAGTAGCTTTCACTCATTTACAGTATATCTTTGGCATTAGCGTAAGGGTGTTGTATATACCTTTTTGTAATTGACTGAGGATGACTGTTTTGACCAACTCATGGGCGTGTTATAGAAGTGTCTAGGGCGTGTCTTCTATCTCGGTTGCATTCCAAGTCGCACATCCACAGCCTCAGAGGCCATGTGTGGAAGTATTTCCGCAACTGCTGTTGAGACAGTGTTTGTACTAGCAAATGCATTAGTAGCCATCTCTGAATCAGGGCCTCTGTCTGTTACTTGGACTTGCACCTGCTTAACCCTTTGTGGCCAGATGCTCTTAGCCCAAACTCAGCATGTTTCCTGCACTTGCATCTGCCTCTTCAAAGAAAGAAAGCCTGCACACAGATCAGCAATTCCATTGCTCACTATGGGCCTGATTCAGAGATGGACGGATTTGCAGAGCTGCACACAAGTGCCTGTGCAAGTCCGTCCATCTCAGATGCAAATGCAGAAAGAGGTGTCAGACACCTCCTTGCTGCATCTGTGTGATCCTAGTGCTGCCACCGAGGTCGCAGCCTGGGTTCACCATTGGACCATCAGTCGCGATTGTTGTCCCTGATGCTAACCGCAGCCTGACCAGGTCTCGGCAGCTATAAAGGCCAGGAAGTCTGCATCCATGGATGCAGACCCTGCCTTCAGCTCTCCAAGAAAATAGGGGAAACACGCACCCGTTTCTGGGTATGCAGGCCCGCCCCCCAAATGCTTTTGCCTGTCAATCAGGCAGAGGCATTGGATAGGCTTTGGAGGAACTCCGTGTATTATCTCAGGACCCGTTCTGCACATGTGCAGAATGGGTCCTACGCACGCACAGAGTAGGAAACATCGGAGAGGTGCGCTAACCATTGGGTTGGCATACATCTCTGAATAAGGCCCTTAGGGTCTGATTCAGAAGTGCAAGCTATTGCAGTCATGACTGCTTCTTTTGCCACAGCACGACTGCATCTTCATATTAATGCCACAGCAAATCGGATTCGTTCACAGACACAAACAAGTATCGGTGCTAATCAGTCGCTGTGAGTATTAAGACTCGCCATCGGTCACTCCATCAGATGCACCATCAGAGAGTGCGTCAGCCCTATGGCAGGTGCAATTTCTCCATTTGGCCATGGCTGCCGGGGTGAGTGCAACTGCGCCTTAAGATGCAGTCACTGACTGTGATACGCCTGCGTCTGGCCAGCTACCCAGAAACACCCACCAAATATACCTCTCTCTGTGTCCAAATTCATTCTGCAGCTTTTGGCGGTAGCCATCAGGACGCATGCACAGACTGAACACATCAGCCGCTTGCATGCCCAATCTACATAGCGTGCACCTCTGAACCAGGACCTTAAACTATATATTGTATTTCTCTGCATACTGAGTCACCATCAGTACTTGTGTTATCTCAGAATATTTTGCACAACTCTAATATGTAACATGCATTTCTGCAGGTACTGAAACATATACTATAAAACAGAGTAATTAATAAGTTGTAATGCATTGTTCTATTTACTATTATGTAGCTGATATACAAAAGTTTCTTGTACAAAACCATTGTAGAAATTAATTTTAAAAATACAGAAAAAAAACAACGAGGAAAATAACACAAGAGGTGTAAAAAATGTCTCCAGAAATGCTTTACATTTACAGCAATTGGCAAAAAATAAAAATGTAATATCTTCAGAAACCACAAGATGGTGCACAACAACAGTACATGTAAAAGGATAAGCAAAAAGGTAATTTAGGAAACGTGATCACTGATTTATTTAAATGGGATGAAGTCACCAAGTCGATAGTGATAATGTCAACAATCTGATGTCGATATGCTTAAAATGTCAACATCATTAATATTGACACCTGTAAAATGTCAATATTTGTATCAGGGTTAGTGTTAAGCTCCGTACACACAGAGCGATCAGACAACGATCAGATATCGTTGTTTGATTGTCCTGCACATGCTGGATGTTCGATATCAAACATGCAGCACATGCTCCAACCCCCAAATGACTATAACGTCCTGCGATCGACGATCACGGGTTGCTATAGTAACCAGGCTAACCTGGTCGATATCGACCAGGCTATCCTGCCTGCACGGACGATGGTCGATAGCGATATTGACCATCCGTGGCCGCGCATCGAACATCGTTTGGGGGTTGGAAGGGCCCAAAAAAAGGACGATATGAACGATAATGATACATCAATATCGTTATTGTTCTAATCGTCATGTTCTATCTGACCGTGTGTACGCACCATTAGAGTTAGGGACAGAATCACAGTAAAAACATTGGCCCTGATTCAGACCCACTCGCAAGCGGCTGTCCGCTCGCAAGTGGGTCGATGTTGTGCACTGTGCATGCGCACGACGGCGGGAGCTCCGTCGTGCGCATGCGCCAGACGCGACGAGCTAAGGACTTTCCTTCGCTCGTTGTGTCTGCTCAAAGGGGGCGTGCTGTCGATGTTGATTGACAGCACGCCCCCTTTGGTGGGCGTGCCGGGGGCGTGCCTCCCTGACGGGGGCGTTCCCAAGGGAACGCCTACCGTCAGAAGCCGGCCCACTGACATCACTAGTCAGTGGTAGCCAAAATCACTCCGGGCCTTGCGGTTGAAAAACGCAACCGCAGGCTCCGGCTCGCAGTGGCGATGGTCAAGACCATCGCGGCCATCAAACTGCAGCTCGTATAGGCTGTGGGTGGTGACCCACAGCTATACGAGCGTCCAGGAGGACGCTCCATAATTATGGAGGGCGGCCCTCATTCAGAGCGTGCGCTCTGCTCAGAGCGTACGGCTCTGAATGAGGGCCCTTGTCCACAATTCAAAAATGTTGACATGACATCGACATCAAAATACTGAAGTTCAATATTATGAACATGTCTACATTTTCATATCAGCCTAATGAATGTCAACATTCTGACTGAAGTCATAATCTACTGAATCATATTTATAAATATAGTTATAATAATGCCAGCGTGCATAAAATGCAGTACTATTTCTATTGTTATTGAGGCTTACTGTGGAGAATTTGAAGAGGAAAACATATATCAGCATACATGGCTGTTATCAGCAGGTATGGTTTCTAAGAGGAATATAAATAACAGCACGTATTCCTCATAAGGCGAACCATTATCATTATGAAGTCTGCCTAATATGATTACAGAACATACTTTAGTGTTTGCCAGCCATCCCCACTAAGAGTGTGAGAACTGGATAATGCTGTACATTCCCTTGGGAATAGGACCAGGCTGGCTGCCATTTGCTACTTAGCATTATCGCTGGAGATGGTTTGGAATTACCTCTTAAGTTTTAAAAGCAAATTGAAACCACATTTTAGTCAAGTCCTACAGTATTTCTAATTAATGTTCCCTCCATTAATGAAGCTACAGTAGAATAAGCACCGTTACAATGAGAGCGCACACTGCACACAAGTGGCGGGATTACTCATTACTTTTGTTTTGTCAGATTGTAATTCACATTCTGTCCATTTCTTATTCCCCCATTTGTGACCATGGCTGCAGTATGAAATGAGATAAAACTCTTGCACTCCTCAATAGAAATAATTGATGTAATGTGTGTGGAATAATGAAATACAATGTGAGCCATTATGTTACTTTGTAGCATATTTCTGGCGCTCCCTCATGTGTGATATCTCTTTTCCTCTATCAGCTTTTGATTATAGTGACCAGTGATTTCAGTGATCAAAATGATCTATTTCACATTGCTGTACTATCCAAGTGCATACTGTACAGTACAGCATTCTTATACATATTTACATTTAGTGTTAGGCCTTGGGAATTGTACTGATACCCACGTAAGGTCGCAACACACTAGACGAGTTTGTTAACAATTTGGCCGATTGCGACGCATCAGAACGACATATCATTAAAATCTTCCTGCGTGTAGGCACTATATAGTACAGTGCGCGTTCCCGTGGGGTCATCAGCCGCATCGCCTGATCTTTTGTACATGCAGTCCAATCAGGAGATGCGCCTGACTATCCCATGCAGCGTTATGCAGCGGGGGCTGGAATATCAGGAGCTCGGCAGGGGAGGTTTTGTGTTGCATCGCTGGGTACACACGTCGTCTACTGTGTACCCAGCTTTACAGTACAGAACAGAGGAGAATTATAGGTGTCTATTTTTGACTTATGTTTCTATTGAATCTATGTACCCTGCCCAATTTTTTTCTGTATCTTTATTTACTTGATATGCTCTGTAAAACATTTATCGAAGTAATAATGAAGAGAAAATGTAGCAGGAGGAAACCGTAGTGAGTGGGAATAAACATATGTCCAGCATGGTGACAGAGATGAATAAGGTGAATCCAGATAGACTGTAAAGGTGAAATGGATATCTTGGTATGCAGAGTAATGGCTGAAAGGAGAATCTGGAAATGCTGTGATGATGGCTGAAGGAAAAATCCTGTAATGCTGTAATGATGGCTGAAAAGAGAATCAGGTAATGCTGTGATGATGGCTGAAAGGAGAATCTGGAAATGCTGTGATGATGGCTGAAGGGAAAATCCTGCAATGCTGTGATGATGGCTGAAAAGAGAATCAGGTAATGCTGTGATGATGGCTGAAAGGAGAATCCAGTAATGCTGTGATGATGGCTGTACAGGAATGGGTTAACTGCGGAGACAGGTTCAGGCAGGAGTGGGTCTGGTGGAAGGTGCAGGGCAATCTCCAGCAGAGTGCAAGGCAAGGCAGAGCGGTGCAAGCAGCAGGGAGCCAAAGGCAGACAAGAATTCCTGCTCCATTGTGAAGGAGATTCTTGCTGTGTCTGTGTGATACATGGGGCTCGATTCAATTCAACGCGAATTGAATAGTGCCGGGCGGTAGCTCCCGGAGCTATTCAATTCAGTGTGCTGTATTATAAGAGAATGCCGGTTCTCGCACCTTAAACATTGTGTTTAGTCACGAGAACCTGCATTCTCCGACTAAACGGGCACAATGCTGTTTCCGCAGCGCTAAGGGCAGAAAACAGTATCGCACCAGGATTTTTGTCGGATTTCTACTAGCACCCCAGGAGGGATGCGAGAACAAATCCTTAGTTGGGGTTAACAGCGCACTGAATTGAATAGCTCCGGGAGCTCCCACCCAGCGCTATTCAATTCGCATTGAATTGAATCGAGCCCATTGTATTCATGACAATTATGCTGATGGACTTGCGGCATTTGACCGCCACCTGTGGTACACAAGCTGTTTATCTGTACTGTCTGCTTATTAAAAATGTCTTTTAATGCCCTATGAGGCGCCCACTTGTTTCTTCTATTTATTAGCAATATAAATACATATACAGGGAGGCAGTGATTAAAATGTTAGCGTAGGCAGGTTAGATTGCTGTATATTGGCCAGAGAAAACATGTAGTCAGGTGATACACTCTTCAGGGCTTTCTAGGTGAGAATGGATTTTTAAAAGGATCCTTGAGGTAATGTAACAGAGAACTGCAATTCTAATAAAGTGACTTGTAAGTAAGACCAGTCTTGCAGGTGAATAAAAAGTTGATTGAAGCTTTGGTTAATGGACGGCTATTAGCTTACAGGAGATATATGCCTGTATTCATATTTTAGTAGAGTTATTAGTGAGGTAAGAATGGACACAGGGATATTTTGGAGGCCGGTGTAACGTGGCTTTGCAATGGATTAAATATTATTATGGCTCTGTGCAATAGAAGAAGATACCCAAGATATCAAGCTTGTGCGTTTGAAGTTCCCTGCGAGTCTGCTCAATGTGTTAATGTAAAGGGACAATTATTTAAAAGGCAAAACCAGGCTTGTTTTGCCTTTTAAATAATTGCCTCTTTAAAACATCAGGCAGACTCACCGGGAACTCGACAAGGCCTGCAAGCCGCAGGCTATTATATTTAATACCAAAATCTTTATTATGTGCAGGTTTTAAATCTAATAAAGGATTTAAATAAACCAACAATAAGTGGGTAAATAGTCCCTATATTGGGTGCAAGTCTTTCTACTAAGGTTAGTGGTGAACCCAAAGTAAGTCCAAAGAAAAAAAAGAAAGACTCTTTTGTAGGTGTCATGCCTTCAGCATAGGGTTTATTAATCCATCTCACTTCTGTTACACTAATTCATATTAGCAGCCCCACCTAGTGGTCAGGACAGTAGCATCTTAAATCTGATCTATTTTGCCCTTCCTAAGATGCCTTAGCAGTCTAGCAATGCATTCTGGGCTAAAGGAGCTGTAAGCAGCCATTTCCCATTCTCACATGGTCCAAAGTAGACATCCCTCATGTGCTCAACCTGGTATAGCATCCGATGGTGAGTTTCTAAGCTTCAGTTGTGCCATCATAGATCTGCTTAGCCAGTTATGTATGTTAGCTGTACTATGTCACACTGCAGCCTATACTTTGCATACTGTATAACTTCATGCTGTTTGCATATTCAATGTTATGTATATGTTTGCCTTGCATTTCCATGTGCATATTGTAATTGTCTTTTATTGTTTACATTTACAGTTTTACCTCACACTCGTTTATACGAACGTACCTGTGTACATTCATACAAGTTCCTCTATTGAATAATAAATTCCGTTCTTCAGACCACATCTGACTGGATTATTGGAAGATAGAGTATTAAGCTGTCTGCTCCAAATTGGTCAGACACTTAGTGAGGGGCAGAACAGTATAACATTGGGCTGTCAGTTTGTGATGCATATATCTGACTTCGTCAGCAACATTGTCTGTCAGCAAGTTGGACACTTACTGACTCACAGATCTGTTATACTGCCAGCCAGAGCTATCTGCATATGACAGCACAAGAGTACCACCATTGAATACACAGGAATTTCACACTGTCAGTACAGCCACCTGCATATGGCAAGACAACAGTCCCAGCACAGTCAAACAGCCTAACAACAGTCCCAAGACCCTGACTACTCAGAGACCTGGTACAGTTACCTACACATTGCAATACAGCAGCCTCTACACAGTCAAGCATTTCCATTCCATCATGTCAGAAAACAGCATCTTCATACAAAACAAGGTCCCAAGTCTCTAGTTCCTCCAAATCTTTATCTGTCAGCAATGCAGCCATAATGGCATGCGCAAAAGCGAAAGCTGCAAAAGTGCGGGCCACCTTTGCTGAACAAGAGATGCAATTGAAAATAGAAAAATCACGTCTGGAAGTTCAATGATCGCCCTGAGAGCTTCAGAGCCTGGCAATCCTCTTTCCAAAATTTAATCAGAGGGTTAGGCCTTTCACATAGCGAAGAGATAGACCTTTTAATTAAATGGCTTGGGAAGGAATCCGCTGAACATGCTAGAAGGTTAAGAGTGATCAATATTAACCACCCTGAGAATGGCCTTAAAATGATCTGGGATAGATTAAATGAGTGCTATGGCTCACCAGAGATAATCGAAAGTGCACTATTCAAAAGAATTGATGATTTCCCTAGGTTACCTAACAAAAGCTATTAGACTGAGAGAATTAAGTGACCTACTAATGGAGCTTCAAGTAGCCAAGTGTGAGGGAGACTTACCAGGACTTGCCTTCCTCGACACAGCCAGAGGCATTAACCCTGTAGTACAAACGCTACCTTACAATCTGCAGGAGCAATGGGTCATCCATGGTTCCAAATATAAGCAGCAACACAAAGTGCCATTTCCACCATTCTCTGTTTTTGTGGACTTTGTGCACCAACAAGCTAAGACAAGGAATGATCCTAGTTTTGCCTTTACACTGACTAGCTCAACCCCTATTCTACCTAACCCCTGCAAAATGTTAGTCGCCGTTCACAAGACTAATGTGCACTATACAGATTCTTCCCACAGATATACACATTCTACTCGCCAAGAGAACAGAGATAAAGATCCTGCCAAGCAGTGTCCTCTGCATAACAAACCGTATTCTCTCCTGAAATGCAGAACCTTCAGAGAAAAGTCACTGGAGAACCACAAAGCATTCCTAAGAGAAAACAGCATCTGCTACAAGTGCTGTTCTTCTACAACCCATCTTGCCAAGGATTGTAAGGTTAGTGCTAACTGCATAGAATGTCACAGCACAGAACACAACACAGCTCTACATCCTGGACCTTCCCCATTGACTTTACAACACAGTTATAGTGACACAGAGCATGGCGGGGAGCTCAGTGTGGAGCAAAGAGACACTACTGCAGTCATACCAAAAATAACTTCACAATGTTCTGAAGTCTGTAAAGACACTATTAGCAGCAGATCTTGCTCTAAAATCTGTTTAGTCAGAGTCTACCCCAACAGCCTGCCAGAAAAAGCTGTCACACTTTATGCAATCCTAGACGACCAAAGTAACAAGTCTCTAGCCATATCAACCTTCTTTGAGGCCTTTATATCAAAGGACTAGCACTCCATACTCCTTAAGGACTTGTGGAGGGAGTTTTGAGACAATGGGGAGAACAGCAATCGGCTATTAAGTCGAATCCATAGATGTTAAGACATGCCTTCCCTTACCCACTATCACTGAATGCAATGAGATCCCTGATTATAGGTCTGAAATCCCTACACCAGACGCATAGATCCATCATGCACATTTGAAACGTATAGCACATCTGATACCAGAACTGGACCCACAAGCCCAGATAATTCTACTCATTGGGAGAGATATCTTACGAGTCCACAAAGCCAGAAGTCAGATTAATGGACCACACAATGCTCCTTATGCTCAAAGATTAGACCTAGGATGGGTCATAATAGGAGAAGTATGTCTTGGAAATGTGCATAAACCAGCTACTGTCAACAGCATGCTTACATGTACTTTAGAAAATGGGCACCCTTCTCTACTTCAACCATGAGACAATTACTTCCTCATAAAGGAACTATCACACTGCACTGTCATAGACTCTCCTAGTGACAACCACATCTGTGACAGCTACCAAGAACATTTGGGGTGCACAGTCTTCCAAAGAACAAAAAGGGATGACTAAGTGGCAATGTCCATAGAGGACAATCTATTCCTGGAAATAATGAAAAAGGGACTAGTCAAAGATGATGCCAACAGCTGGGTTGCACCTCTACTCTTTAAAACACACAGACGGCGCCTACCTAACAACAGAGAACAAGTACTTAAACGCTTCTCTTCACAAAAACGCAACTTTCACAGGAAACCAGAAATGAAAGATCACTTCTTCTCTTTAATGGACAAAATATTTGAGAATGGTCATGCTGAGATAGCTCAAATTCTTAAAGACACAGACGAATGCTGGTACTTACCAATGTTTGGAGTATACCACCCAAAGAAGCCAGGTCAGGTCAGAGGCCCTGATTCAGAGCCGGACGCTCTGACAGAGCGCTCACTCTGAATCAGGGCCGTCCTTGCTCCTTTTTGGAGCGGCCTCCTGGCCGCTCGCATAGCTGTGGGTGACCACCCACAGCTATAGCGAGCGGGCAAAATGATGGCCGCGATGGTCAAGACGTTGGTAACGATGGCTGTCGTTATTTGGGTCTCGCGCATGCGCACGATGGAGCCACCTCCTTCGTGCGCATGCGCACTTGGGCACCATCGACCCGCTTGCGAGTGCACAGCGCTCGCGAGCAGATCAGACTCAGGCCCAGTGTCATGTTTGATTCCAGTGCCAAGTTTGAAGGCATATCCTTAAATGATGTTCTCCTGACAGGACCAGACCTTAACAACAAACTCCTTGGAGTACTCATACGTTTCCGTAAGGACTCTATTGCCTTCACAGCTGACATTCCGCAAATGTTTCATTGCTTCCTGGTGAGGGAAAGTGACAGGAATTTCCTAAGATTCCTTTGGTTCAGAGACAACGACCCCTCTAAAGATATTGCAGAGTACTGCATGAGGGTAACAGCCCTTCCCCTGCAGTTACCATCTATGGACTCAGACGTTCAGCTCAAGAGGACAAGCTAGAGTATATGCTTCTGATGTTTAGACAACTTGTGGAAAAAGTTTCCTATGTAGATGAATGTTTAAAATCTATGCCAATGGATGAGACAGCAATCAGCCTCCTCAAGAGAGCTCAGGAAATGCTTGCCTGCTCTAATCTCAGGCTTCACAAAATAGATTCCAACAGCAAAAGAGTGATGGAAACCTTCCCTTCTCAAGATCATACCAGTGACTTAAGGGATTTAGATTTAGGAACAGATTCTCCGCCAGATCAACGTAGTCTTGGACTCTTATGGGACTTAAAATCTGACTCCTTTACCTTCCAAGTGAACAGTGAGGAAAGACCCTACACCCACAGAGGTGTCTTGTCTGTTATAAACAACTTGTATGACCCCTTAGGATTTGCTGCTCCTGTCACTATCCAAGGTAAAGCCTTGACAGAGACCTAACCTGTGAGTCATCTGACTGGGATGCGCCACTGTCTCCTCAGAATAGAGATTTGTGGGAGGAGTGGAAAAGTTCTCTGTCCACCTTAACCAACCTTTATATTACACGTTCATATGTTCCTGTGCCTTCTACAGCAGTACAAAACCAGAGACTTTGTGTATTTTCTGATGCCTCAATCCAAGCAATTGCCGCTGTTGCATATATGAAAACTGTGGATATTAGAGGCCAGTGTCATATTGGGTTTGTCATGGGCAAAGCGAAGTTAGCACCACTTCCACAGCATACCATACCCAGGCTAGAACTTTGTGCTGCAGTGCTAGCTGTAGATTAGCCAAGCTCATTTCATCTGAGTTGCCAAATGAACTCTCGGGAGCAGAATTCTACACAGACAGTAAAGTAGTGTTAGGATACATCTGCAATGAGACAAGGCGATTCCATGTTTATGTCAGCAACCGTGTGCTACGGATCAGGAGGTCCACCAATCCAAAACAGTGGCACTATATCTACTGCTCACAATCCTGCAGATCATGCTACAATAGCGGTCTCAGCCAGTCTCATTTCATGGCTCAGAGGACCGGAGTTCTTGTGCGCAACAGATGGGAACAATCCTTTAAGTGACATGTTTGAGCTAGTAGACGCAGACACAGATGTGGAAATCAGTCCACAAGTGACTACAATCCAAACCATGATCTCACATTGTCAGCTTGAGCCACACAGATTCCAAAGATTCTCAACTTGGAAATCACTTCTTAGAGCAATTACCTGCCTAACTCATATAGCCCATTTATTTAAACGTGCCAGTGTGACTGAATGTAAAGGTTGGCATCACTGTCAAAATATTTACACAGCAGAAGATCAACTTCTTCTTACTCCTGCTACTCTTCTTACTCAGAAGACTGGGACTATCTATGCTCCTTCCGGAGAGTTCACCAACAAAGACTTATTCAAACGACAATGGAGACAAGTTCAAAGTCTAGCAAACATCTTTTGGGACAGGTGGAAAAGACAATATTTCTCTACCCTGCAGCTAATGACCAAGTGGTAAGTTACCAAACCTAACCTAAAACATGGTGACATTGTGCTTGTCAGAGATTGCAAGTCACAAAGTAACGAGTGACCTTTAAGTCTTGTCACCAAGACGTTCCCAAGCAAGGATGGGAAAGTTTGTAAGGTCAAGGTCAAGATCTGTAAGCAAGGAGAGACTAAGTTGTTTCTCAGACTAGTGTCTGAACTGTTCTTATTGTTACCTACTCAGAGTTTAAATTTGTGGTATCAGCGATACCAGAGGGGGAGTGTCATGCCTTCAGCATAGGGCTTGTTAATCCATCTCACTTCTGTTACACTAATTCATATTAGCAGCCCCACCTAGTGGTCAGAACAGTAGCATCTTAAATCTGATCTATTTTGTCCTTCCTAAGATGCCTTAGCAGTCTAGCAATGCATTCTGGGCTAAAGGAGCTATAAGCTGCCATTTCCCACTCTCACATGGTCCAAAGTAGACATCCCTCATGTGCTCAACCTGGTATAGAATCCGATGGCGCGTTTCTAAGCTTCAGTTGTGCCATCATAGATCTGCTTAGCCAGTTATGTATGTTAGCTGTGCTATGTCACACTGCAGCCTATACTTTGCATACTGTATAACTTCATGCTGTTTGCATATTCAATGTTATGTATATGTTTGCTTTGCATTTCAATGTGCATATTGTAATTCCCTTTTATTGTTTACATTTACAGTTTTACCTCAGACTCGCTTATACACACGTACCTGTGTACATTCATACAAGTTCCTCTATTGAATAATAAATTCCGTTCTTCAGACCACATCTGACTGGATTATTGGAAGACAGAGTATTGGTTACGTTGTCTGCTCCAAATTTGTCAGACACTTAGTGAGGGGCAGAACAGTGGGCATTCTTTCAATTTAGATTACTCCTAAAGCTGCATACACACGTAAAGATTATCTGTTAACCAACTTGTTGATTGGTTGGAATGAAAATCTGGTAAGTTATGAAGGCAAATGACAATCAGCAATTTGCTCCCAAACACCGGAAAATGGACAAAAACTGTTGTTTGAACAAATTGTATAGCTCAAACATTTAACAAACTTGTCTGACGACCATTTTCATCTGTTTTCTGGCATTTAGGAGCAAATTGCTGATCATCAGTTACTCCCATACGTTACCAGATTTTCATTCCAACCTATCAACTAGTTGGTTGGTTTGACAGATAATCTTTACATGTGTATGCAGCTTAATATACTGTATAACTATTATTTCAATAATTAAAAATATGCAATTACGAATATCCTGCAAAATAAC
Organism: Taudactylus pleione; assembly: GCA_031769625.1. NCBI lineage: Eukaryota > Metazoa > Chordata > Amphibia > Anura > Myobatrachidae > Taudactylus > Taudactylus pleione. Next base: position 14,310,134 of record JAUIMM010000608.1, on the reverse strand, counting down.
AAAAAAGAATAAACAACCGGATCCCATTTTTATCTCCACAATCCAAGTATTCATATGTGGACAGAAAGCTGTCCTTCCATATGTACAACTTTGGCTAATTAATGGGACTTTACATATAAATTTTAAAAAAAAGATGAAAAAGAAGAGAAACAAATTTTGTTCTTATATTAATTCATCCTTCTTATCACAAGAGACAGGCAAAATATATATTTGTTACAGCAGTCTCAATTACAATGTATTTAGGGCCTCATTCAGCTTGGAAAGCAAGTCTGCGGACGCACGCACCCGGTCGATGTTTGCGTTCTGCGCATGCGTATACACTGCAGAACGCTTGCTCAGACCAGTAGCTGTGATCACGAAAGCGAACGCAGCGGATACGCAGAGCCGTCGCAGAGTGATTGACAGGAAGCACCGTTTGGGGGTGGAGAGGAGGGGCTGGTCTGAGGAAAGCAGGCGTGAATGTGCGTTTGAACGCTGTTACAGAGGCTTGCATAATTAAGCCCCTGCAATGACATACAAAGCCCAGAGGACTAGATGGCGACAAGAAGTTTCGCAGTTTGTGAGTCAGGGTCAACTCAACCACAACTGTGCGTATGGGTCCGAAGTTACCAATGTTTTCACTGACTTGCGGATGTGTGTAATGAGAAGTGGGCTGCTTTATACAGTGGTGGGCGTCTTGGTATGGTGCTGTGATCGCATTAATTTGCATAATTTCACAGCGACTGGGTGCGTGCGATTGCAGACTTGCAATCCGTGCTGAATGAGGCCCTTAATACATTGACTGTATAGATGGCTATTACAGCATCTTGCGTGTTTTGTACCAATAATTATTTGGTCTAGAAGAGAGTATAACGGTTGACTAATATACCTGTGTCCCTAGGAAATCAACCTTGCATAGTAAATGATCGGCAAGCATGTTCTGGAATATTGTTTTTCGTGTAGGATATTGGTAATTGCATATTTTTAATTATTGAAATAAAAAGTATATTTAGATGTAATCTAAATTGAAAGAATGCCCCACAGTCTTTCTTTTTTTCTCTTTTGTTTTACAGGTAATCTAGAGTGTAAACTCAACTGGTGCAGGGACTGTCGTAAATGGCTAAACATTTCTCTGTAAAGCTGCAGAGTATGTGTGCACTATATAAATAACTGGTAATAAATAAATAATATATACATGTATACTGTATATATATTATACTTGCCCACTCTCCCCGATTGTCAGGGAGACGCCCTGACATAGCAGCAACCTCCCTGACTCACTGAAGAGTCTAGAAATCTCCCTGATTGCACCTTACCCCATTATGAAGCTGGAGTATAAAAGAAAAAATAGAGATGTACATTCAAATGGGATCATTAGTATAATTTCTCTGCATTGGTTATAAGGCACAATGATCCCTATGGCTACATGTATTTTCTGAAAAGTATCAGTGTTTTCATCACCAAATAGATCTTACTAACTGCTTTGGGGCTCATTTATATTTGGATGTAAGTCAGTATTATGACACGCCTCTCAGATGTAGTACACACCCACTTTACCGCCACGCTCATAGGTGCTGCTTTCACATTCTCCCTGAAATGCTTTTTGAAAAGTAGGCAAGTATGATATATATGTATATATATATATGTAGCAACTTGCGATAATGGACGAGCAGCCTCATCTCGATTTTATGTAATTTTGTCTTTCTGACGCTCACATTTCTGAATGACCAATATATCAATCCTTTCTGATCCACATGAATCTAGATGTACAAGCAGTCTCAACTGTATTATACAAGCCACCCTCCTCCAAAGCATTACTAATCATGCTCATATAAATAAGGAGAATTTCTTACAATAACCGTGTGATTGGTCTATACTCTAATCTGTTATTACTACCATAAACTACAATAGACTGGCAGCTTCTTTACAAACTATAAAGCTACTCTCTCTTGACATATCACCTTCCATTCTGGTTGATCTAAACATCCGGTATGCGGTCAGGAAGCCGGCGGTTGAAACGTCAACCGCCCAACTGTGAAATCCCGGAATGGGACTAATGATAGGCGTCAAAATCCAGACGCCTATCATAACCCACCCGCCGAAATCCCGACACCCGGCATACCGAACGAAGGTAAGCCGGGCATCGGGAGGGGAGGGATAGGTTTAGGCACCCCCGGGGGAGGTTAGGGTTAGGCACCACGCCAGGGAAAGTTAGGTTTACTGTGCGGGGAGGGGGGGGCTAGGTTTAGGCACTCTGGGGGGAGGGTAGGGTTAAGCACTAGGGGGGAGGTTAGGCACCCCTAAGGGAAGGTTAGGGTTAGGGGGGGAGAGGGTTAGGGATAGTTAAAATACTTACCCTGTCTGGATCTTCAGTCTTCTGCCATCCGCCGGGCTTATGTCCAGCGGTATGTCATACCGATTCCATACATCCATCCCCTTGATTGATTAGAACTTACTGGACGAACGGCATTCCTAGTATTAAATTACCCGTTCTTTCTATGACATATCACCAACCGCACCTATTTGAATAAGGTGTATTCATCGTGAACACCTTGTGTGATTGTTTTTTCCTCCTGTCCATCTGAAAATCTCTCAATTTGGATTGGACAAATAGCATATACAGACAGCACCCGGGGGATTTAGTCAAAATGTTGACAATCAACAGGTCCATAAGGTCAACACTTAAAATTTCAGTCAAAATGTCGACAATGTATACATAAATGTCGACAGTCATAATAAAATAACACAAAAATAAAAGCTGGCAGCTGCTAAAAGTCAGCCTGAAGCACAGATGCTGCTGAAAGCCGGCGCCCAGGAGCAGCAAAATATTTACATTTTAAATTAAGAAAAATGCATAGGGTCTTTATCCAAATCCATAACTAGCCTGGGCTGGCATTGGAAAATGTTCTAATAACCAGCACCAGGCTGAACTTATAGAGGGATATAACTATAGAAAGTGAAATGGGTTACCCCCTCCCAAGGGACAACCAGCCCTGGACTGAAGGCTGTATTGGGCTGTAAAAAACAATATTATTAACCATTTAAATACCCAGCACCCACTACCACCAGTGCTGGTTGTCCCTCAGGAGGGGGGACCCCCATTACATTTTTGGGGTCTTTTCCAAGGAATTCCAGCCATGGGCTGGATAACATTATGGCAGGGGCACCCCATGTTGTGTGTCTCCTTGCTATAGTCATAGCCCCCCGTCTGGTTCAGCCTGTTGCTGGTTATTTGACTATAGGGAAACTCCACACCATTTTATCCCATTTTCCAATGGCAGCAAAGGCAGAGAGGTCCAGGACTGGTTATGGTATTTGGGGGGAGGCACAGATTTAAAAAAATCAAAAAGCTTTTACTGTTTCTAGCCTGGCGGTACATGCTGGCAACTGAGCCACCGGCTTTTAGCAGAAGCAGAGCTTCAGGTCAGCTTTTAGCAGCGACTGTGTTATTTTAAAATAACTCGATATTTTGACCCTGTCCACATTTTGGTTTCCACATTTTGAACATCTAAATGTTGTCTGTCTAATATACTCAACCCAGTGCCTAGGCCCTTCCTGGTTGTGATGGATTGTAACCAAGCCCTGGTGAAACATGCTGCACTCTTCTCCTGGCACCCTCCATTTGTGCACAAACAGTGTCCCACACTCCTCACACAGATGAGTCTTCATTCCCTATTTCCACTGTAAGGTACCACTTTCTCTCATTTAAAAGGCGCACTCATTGAATAGAAAGCACTTGACTGGTCCTTGATCTGATCACACATGGGTCAATCTTGAGTGAAAGTAGGTCAAAAACTGAAGCTGCTCTATTGTTTTTTTCAGTACTTTCTGAATGTTTGGTGTACTCTCATTCATTGCATGTATACACACACTTGACAGTATATACGGACCATTCAGGATGAATTTAAACTGTTTTTTTTCCACTTAGGATATTACTATGTGTTATAATGCTGTACGCACCCAATATAGGGCTGTTACATGCTATTCAGGACCATCCAGGGGCGTATCTATAATGGGTGCGGGGTATACAGTGCGCACGGGCCCCAGGGGGGCCCGCACCACACACCCTGCACCCATATTATTTAAAACTTACCTCTCCGAGGTCCCGCGCCAGGTGTCAGCGCTGTACAAAAAGCCAGAATAATGGCTGCCACTGCCATTTTTCCGTCGTTTTGCGCATGCGCAGTAGACTCCGGGCACAATCTAGTGCCCAGAGTCTACTAACGCTCCGGTGGCTGGCAAGCCACGTCAGTTGGCTGCCGGCCGCCAGGAAGAGAGGAGGGGGAACCGGACAGGGAATGCACACAGGCCTCCTCCTCTCTAAAGATGCTACTGGGACCATCGTTAACCCATTAGAGTACACAATACCAGATTCTGGACAAATACTCAGGATGTTTTAATTTGTGTGTCATTCTCACTCACTTCTGTTTATCCCTGTGTAGATTTCCACAACATGGGCCAAATGTAATAAGGTGAGAGTTTAGAAGATGAGAGAGTTTTCTCACACTTTTTAAATTCAGCCAGTGTAATAGAGTCAGAGAACATGCAAACTTGCATTTTTATAGACTTAAAAACAATTTCAACTGTCATCCAGATGTTTTCACATTTTAAAGATACAAATCGACCAATGTAATAGTGTGTGAGGTTACTGCTAAACTCCCACATTTTCTAAACTCTCACCCTATTACATTTGGCCCCTTACGTCCACTCTCCTTTTTCTCTACATTTCTATTGTTTGTCAGTGGTTCTGTTGAACCATTTATTTCGGTATACAGTGTTACATATATATATATATATATATATATATATATACACACATACATATACACACACACATATACATATATACACACATGTGAGAGCACTACTCCAGTGAGTACTTTTTCTCCTATTCTATTTATGGTCAATTTTATGCACCACCATAGATTAGATACCTAATATGGTCTTCTATTTGGGTGACTAGTCCAGGGTTTCCCAAATTGGGTGCCGCAGCGCACTTACAGGGGTACCGCATTTGCCTGTCTACTGCCGTGTTTTTTATTAATATTTTTTTTTTCAAGGCAGCCAGTCTCTGTAGCAATGCAGTTCTCCCGATTTTGAGAGAACCGCATTAGGGAAGGGCCAGATGGGGATCGGGATACAGAGCAGCAGGCAAATCTGTGCAGAATAGATCTTCCTTCCTGCTGCTGCTCTATGCTAGTGACAGACACAGGTTCAGAGGAGCATGTGCTGAGCCCTGATTGGTGGAGCTCAGCACAAGCTCCTCTGACCCCAGCAGAGGACAGGACTACAGCAGCATAGAGGAGGAAGGCGCTGATGGCTCAGAGTCCACATCAAGCAAGGTGATAGAAGTACCACAGTCTGCCTGCATGTGTGTATGTATGTGTGACTCTGCTGTATGTATGTATGTATGTATGTATGTATGTATGTATGTATGTGTCTATGTATGCCATGTGACCATGCCTTTATGTATGTCTGTATGTATATCCCTGCCTGTGTGTATGTATGTGTGTGTAGGTTTGACTCTGCCTGTATGCTGTATGTGTGTATGTATGTCTATGTGTGACCCTGCCGGTGTGTATGTATTTGTATGTATGTCTGTGTGACCCAGCCTGTGTGACCTTGCTTTTGTGTATGTATGTATGACCCTGCCTGTGTGTATGAATGTGTGACCCTGTCTGCATGTGTATGGATGTGTCTGTGTGATCCTGCCTGTTTGTGTGTATGTATGTCTATGTGTGACCCTGGCTGTACATATGTATGTGTATGTCTTATGCACACTTAAGAGGTTATTATTGTAAGAGACCCTCCATTTTGCCAGTTTTACATTAGCAAGGGTTCCAACGGAACCTCAACACTAATTGAATCTACCCCTTGGCTTAGGGGTGTCGCGAAAAAATTCAGAGAAAATAAGGGTGCCAAGCACAGAGACAGTTTGTGTCAGGATCTGCAGCTTCCAGCCTGAGGCACTGCAATAATTACTACCTGTCTGTGTGCAGTGTCAGGTGCATGCTAATTGATTCTCCTGTCTGTGCACAGCACAGCTGCACACTGGTCTATCATTAAGGGAGACTTGCTCTGGTTAGACCTTGTTTCTGTTAAATTCCAGCCAGCCCTTCATTTTATTCCGGTGATAGAGTTTTTCATACTTCCAGTTTCCAGAGTCAGTCTAGCTGTGTTTTGTGTGTGCTGTTTATTCCATCCAGGCGGCTCCACCTGCATCTCGACCACACATGCTGCTTGTACCATCTGGGCAGCACGGAGCGCTTCCTACCCTAGAAGCATCTGTCACCATCCGGTGGCTTTTGTCAACCCGGTGGCACCAGTCGCAGTTTAGCGTTCCAGGTTCGCAATCTAGCAAACACTCACCAGTGTCATCCCAGCGATACTGGTAGCCACTCTGTATTCCAGGTGCGCAAATTAGCACACCGTCGCCAGTGTCATCCCGGCGCCACTGGTAGCAGCCCCACGTTCTTGTTGCATACCTCACCTGAGTCTCATCAGCCCAAAGGCTGCAACGGTCCTGAGGCCCCAGGTCACTATTAGCCCTCAAGGCTGCTGCAACAGCCCAAAGGCTGCTTCACATCACCAGTCCCTTGGCCACGACTATAAAGGCCACAACCAGCCCTCAAGGCTGCTCCTACAGCCCACAGGCTGCATCACACCTCTTGCCCTCGGCACCATTAGTCAAAACAAACCAGCCCCAAGGCAGCATAGTCAGCCCAACAGCTGCAACCAAATCCTTAATCCTTGGCCCAACTAGTACAATACATTCCAGCCCTCAAGGCCGTCATTAGTTGGCTCTACATTAATACCGTTGATTCTCTCCAGGAATCATAACAGTTTGGGAACCACTGGACTAGTCCGTTTATGAGATTAGCCAGAAATCGTATTTTGTGTCACTATTAGCCCCTCATTATTAGGAGCAGAAACAGAGCACATCCCAGCACATGCTTGAATATGGATGAATCTACTCTGTATGTTAGCAAACATTTTCTTCATTTGGTAAATCTGTTCTATGTTCAGTTTAATTATTGCCCGAAATCAAATATCTAGTTCTTGCTAAAGTGCTTATTTCTTCCCTACTTATTTTCATCCCCTTTTTTGTACACATTTTTCCCTATTGCATTCATTTAAAACCAAATAAAAAGAGATATAAAAAATAATAATGATAAGATATGTACATAACAACTCACTGGTAAAAAAAAGGGCTAAATAATATATGACACACACAAATTATTGAGGTTTCATAAATTAGAAGTTACCATATATGTATTAAGATATAAGGCTGACAACTGCCAATGTCGCCAGGAAGCGGAAACCTATTTGTGCGCTTCTTTCATATATGGTTACATTGATAGAATACTGTTGTGGGGTGGGGGGAGTTCTTTGTCAGTTGCCTCTGGCACTATTGCACCTACCTACCCTTAATTAAAATTTGCATTTCTCTGGAAAAACAGATAAAATGCTGCGACTATTCGATACTTCAATAGAAATGCCTTTTCTCTGCTGGAGTCCTCACCTCTGCAAACATCTCTTTCTCTGTAAATGTGGCTGTTTCACTCCACAAACCTATGTGTCCCAGTAGAAAACTTTGTACATGAACAGTCAAAAACTGCATTTGCACTGAGGAGTTTCGATGTTGTGCTTTGCGAAGGACTTCCATTGTCTTGTTTAATTTTTTGTTTTCTGTTACACTATCTTGGTAAGAGCCGACCTGGCTTCTAATGTGATATGTCCTAGAATGCTCTTCGAGATTGACGAATGAGGTACAGTAGAGGCAGAATAATCAAAAATGCTTTTTGCTTCATCAATTCCATTGTATAAATTACTACCACTAATTGAAAGGCTATCGGCGAATCTCAGGCAATTACAGCATCTACAGAATGTAAAACACAGCTGGTGTAGATTAGACTCTAGAATATGAACAGTGCATTAGTATTTCGCATGCTGTGTGGATTAGAATTTGTCATTTTTTGGATTAGAAATACATTAGCACATTAGATGGAATACAGTATGTTTACTATAACGTGCACTCTTAATTCAGTCTACTCTGTAAAAAATAAGTTCTTCGCTTTGGTGGCTGCATTAGTATCTTCCACCACAGATTGCCTTTGATTCTGTAATGTGATTACCCCTAACTATGGGTCATGCAGCCATCTGTAGCGTGTGATACTTACATTCTGTGTGACAACCTTGTTGGTATGGTATCAACTAAATAAAACTAAGCGGCATATGTATCAAAGCTTGATGCAAGATAAAATTGTGAAATATATATCACCAACCAATCAGCTCCAAACTATCATTTCTTAAACACAGCATGCAAAATGTAAGTTAGAAGCTGATTGGTTAGTGATATATATCTCACAATTTTATCTCACATCAAGCTTTGATACATATGCCCCTAAATGTGCATCAATAAACTACAGATCTCAGTGACACAATGTTTTCTATACCAGCTGGGATGTGTATATCCCACATATCACTTGAAAAAGAAGCACTATAAAATGTTCACTGATCATTTACAGACATCTGAACAATGGTCTATTGGGGTTTGTATATTTCTGAAATGACTTAGACAATCTATAACTCACACAAGAATCAAACTGTGCCACTATCTGGCATGGAAAAGATTACAGAAACAGGACTGGGTGTCATTACAGAGCTGATATTCACTTTACTAGGATGACACTGACAGTTGTAAATTGGAAATGAACACTGTTCTTTTGCAAATATGAAAGAGGAAAATTAATGTGATGGTTAAACTGCACAAAATGCCTTTAAGAACAGGTATAGATATTGATTTCTTTCTGCATATCCGCAGTGATCCATCAGATGCAACATAAATGGTTGTCTACACTATGGCAATAAGCAGACATGACTTACTGTAGTGCGCCTGCAAAACAAAGAAAGATATCCCCATTATCTTGGAGCTATCTACTACTCTAGTCACACACAGATGTATGTTCATTCCTCTCGTGACAAGGGGGAGCAAGCAGTATATCACTTTCAAACAAAGACAGATTAAGAACTGAACATGAACTGGGAAAAAGCTATAGAAGTGGCGACGTGCTGTCAGGGTCAACACAAAAGTAGATGTATAGTTCTAACGCACTGTTGTGAAGCTGCTGGTATAAGGGATTGTCCGTCCCAATAATAATAACTACAAAAGATGAAAAACATATAGAATACCAGCGCTGTATATTATAATATATGAATATATATCCCAATATCAAAGATGGACGATTTAAAAATAAGCCTATAGATATTTATTGAATTAATATAATCTGCACTCAAATGCACAAAAATATACATGTATAGCTCATATAGTGCTCATGTCTGCATATTAAAATCTGAATAAACAGATATGTAACAATGAAAAAAATCTATGTAGCAATAAAAGTGTCCACTTACTTCCGCTCCTGTAATAAACTTATGTTGGCATTAGGACTCTCTCTCTCGTATTCCAAATATATTGTTTATAGCAGCTAAACTTTGCCAGCAGATGGTTCAATAATTCCAGGGGAAGTCCTTTGGCATCCAGCACATACGAATAGTGTGTTGAAGCACAAGTAAAATGTGTCCTCCAGAGCTGCATATAGTTTCCAAAACGAGGTAACCAAGTCCAATACAAATCCAACCAGTTCCAGGAGTCAAAGATAAGTCACCTTCATCAGGAGTATATGTTCTAGGTCAAAAAGAGGCTTTAATATACCCATTTGATAATTAGAAAATGCTAAGCACTTGTGCTTAATAAAAGGTATGTCCAAGCAGAGCCGTAATTAGACTTTTTGGTGCCCTGTGCCAGAAAGAGCATTGGCGCCCTCACTATTTTTTAAATCGAGAGATAACACCCAAAAAATGGGGCATAGCCTCATGGGGAAGGGCCAGGGGAGGCTAGGAGATGCTGAGGATAAAATTATAGGAAGCTACAAGTGAGAATGATAATAAACAGAAAATTTACATGCCCGAACAGTGCCCCCTGTCCTGCGGTGCTCTGTGCCATGGCACTGGTCGCACAACCCTAGTTACGGCCCTGTGTCCAAGTAAATAAACCGTCCATCAATTATAATCTAATCTTAATATAGTAAGGAGGCAACCCTACTAGATTCATTACATTCAAAGCAAACCTATAAAGTATATAATACATATTCATTGTGTACTTACATAATATAAACCAAAACAGCGTTCTCTGACTGCGGAACTCTGGTCACATGACCTCTCTCAGTCACGTGATTAGAGATCACCTATTGAGAACGGGTAAACAGTGACACGTCATGTTGTTCCGTGTCACATATCTCACTGTGATCATGTGGCACGGAGTTCCAATTGCGTCAGTGGGAATAATAGAGGAAATCCCCTTGGTAGGTATTAGTATCTCGTAAACAGGGGGGAGAAGCGTGAGGGAGTAAAACAGAAAAAGGTACCGGCACTATGTCCAATGTTATATCGGGGAACTTGGCACCAGTATAATCTATTCATTAAACAGTAAATGATGAATAGATCGATAAACCCAAAACATATACATAGATAGCAATTCAGTAAAGGACCATTGTTATAGGATGATGGTCCCAATAGTTACTCATGGGCTAAAAATAAAATACAGTATAAAAATAGGTAAGATAAACTAAAATATAATGAAAAAAATAATGAAATAATAATAAAAAAAAATAATAATAATCATAATATAAATATTATTAACAGTCCAAACAAATATTTCATATATCTAAAGATACTGTATATAGATATATAAACCATATACAAGTGTCAATTAATCACAGAATTAAGCTCCATTGATTCACTCAAACCATCAGGGTGTAGGGAGCTAAAGTTCAGCATCCAATAGACTTCTCAGCCGCATAGCTTATTAAATCTATTGCCACCTTTAGCGGTTGTGGCAATAACTTCTAATCCTATTATTTTGAGTCAGGCTGGGTCACTATTGTGTTTAGCATTGAAGTGTCTGGGGACACTATGTAAGGTATGTAAGGTACTGCGGTAAATTATGTTTCTTCGGTGTTCCATAAATGGGGTCCAAAGTGGTCTGATGGTACGACTGACATAAAATAATCCGCAGTCACATGAGAGTAGGTAGACAATAAACTTGGAGTCACAATTCATAAACGAGTTTAATTTATATACCTCTCCCGAAAAAGGTATGTTGATTTCGGTAGTTCATCTGGCCGTGTGGGAGCACATCTTGCATCTTGGTTTACCACATCTATAGAACTCGACGGGTTTGGGGGGCAGCCAATTTAAATGGGTCAGATCTTCATCCTTATCCTTTATACTATCTAAATGGCTGGGTGCTAAAATGGATTTGAGTGACCTATTTTTAAGAAAGGTGACTCGAGGTTTAGATGGTAAAATATCTAGGAGGATTTTATCTTGTTTCAAAACCTTATAGTTTCGAGATATAATTTTCCTGAGTTCTCTAAAGCTGTTATTGTATTTACAAATAAAGGCCAGATCTCTCTCCTTCTCCTGACCTATTCTCATGTCATGATGTTCTATTTATCTTCTAGGACATAATAGTGATTTCCTGTCCATATCTAGGACCTCCATTGTAAGCCTTCTCCAAAAGGGTTTCGGGGTAACCCCTTTGTTTGAAGGTATTAAACATGTCTTTAGCCTGACTTGAAAAAGCATCCACCGAGGAACAGTTTAGTCGAACTGTTCCTTAGGTATGTTGCGTATCCAAGGTGCGTGATGGGCACTATGGTAATGTAGATAAGCATTTGTATTGACAGGTTTCATGAAATTTGATGTAATGATCCTGCCATCTTGAAACTCGAGAGAAAGGCCCAAAAAGTCAACCCGTTTCTTATCATAAGTATAGGTGAACGAAGATTGTAAGAATTAGTGTTGAACGAGGTGACAAAAGAAACCGCAGTAGATAAATCCCCATCTCAAATGAAAAATAAATCATCAATGTAACGGCCATAGAAAACCAGGTTCGGCGCCTAGCTGCCTCCCGACATATGGTCTCCTCAAATTCGACAATGTATAGCTTGGCATAGCTGGGTGCGGACCTGGTTCCCATGGCCCATCACCTTCATATTAAAAAGTGCGTAGGAAAAGGAAATAATTGTGTGTAAGAATAAAAGAAATACATTGGAGTAAAAAGGCCCTATGTTCCTCCCCAAAGTCATCATCTAAATTAAATTTATTTTCAAGGATCTCTAAATCCCTATCATGAGGGATATGGGTATATAATGCAGTGACGTCCAGAGTTAAGAATGCATAAGATGGTTTCCATTCAATCTGACTTATCTGGTTGAGAAAATGGGTGGTGTTCCTAAGATGTGACCTCAGGATGCTGACACAGGGCTGAAGGAAGGAATCCAAATGAAAATTGGAGGAAAGAGAATTGTAATTACACAATGAATATGTATTATATACTTTATAGGTTTGCTTTGAATGTAATGAATCTAGTGGGGTTCCCTCCTTACTATATTAAGATTAGATTTTAATTGATGGACTGTTTATTTACTTGGACATACCTTTTATTAATCACAAGTGCTTAGCATTTTCTAATTATCAAATGGGTATATTAAAGCCTCTTTTTGACATAGAACATATACTCCTGATGAAGGTGAGCGGTCATTGCGTTGAGATTGGACCCCTTATCTTGACTCCTGGAACTGGTTGGATTTGTATTGGACTCGGTTACCTTGTTTTGGAAACTATCTGCAGCGCTGGAGGACACCTTGTTACTTGTGCTTCAACACACTATCCGTATGTGCTGGATGCCAAAAGGACTTCCCCTGGAACTATTGAACCATCTGCTGGTAAAGTTCAGCTGCTATAAACAATATATTTGGAATACGTGAGAGAGAGTCCTAATGCCAACATAAGTTTATTACAGGAGCGGATTTAAGTGGACACTTTTATTGCTACATAGATTTTTTATTGTTACATATCTGTTTATTCAGAATTTTATTTGCAGACATGAGCACTATATGAGATATACATGTATATTTTCTGTTCATTAGAGTGCGATTATATTAATTCAATAAATATCTATTTGTTTATTTTTAAATCGTCCATCTTTGATATTGGGATATATATGCATATATTATAATATACAGTGCTAGTATTCTATGTTTTTCAAAACAAAAGTAAGCTGGGTTTAAATATATTTTCCCTGGAAGTGTAAAATAAAAAATAAGCCAGATGGCCTCTACCTGTCTGTACCCAAAACAGAGTAGTGACATACAATACAGACAGCATCCTACTGATTGATAAACAAAGAGGACCCTACTTACTGATATACAATAAATAGCAATCTAGTGAACAAAATACAGAACATCCTAATGTCCAAAATACAATACAGAGAGAATTCTAGTGAATATACAATACAGAAAGCATCCTAGTGACCACCATACAATGCATAGAGTATCCAAATAACGGCCATACATTACAGAGAGCATTCTAGTTACTTAAGTACAATACTGAGGCAATCCTAGTGACGACCATACAATACACAGAGAATTCTTATGACAAATTGTGACCAATGAACAATACAGTGATCATGCGCGTGATCATACAAGTGAGCAACCTAGTGGTCATTATATAATACAGAAAGTATCCCAGTGACTGATATACAATACAATAGAGAGCATCCTAAAACCACAATCCAATACAGAGAGCATCCTAGTGACTGCCATACAATATAGTGGGCATCATAATAACCACTATACAATATATAGTGGGCATCCTAGTGACCACCATATAATAAAGAGAGCATCCTAGTGATTTCCATATTGTTTGACAGTCACTATGATGCTCTATGCATTGTTTGGTAAACAAACTAGTGACTGAAATACAAAACAGAGTGCATCCCAATGACTGCCATATAATACAGAGAGCATTCTATTGACCGATATACAATGCAAAAAACATCCTTTGGAACAATATACAATACAACTGCTATACAATACAGAAAGCATTTCTGTGATTGTCAATCCCTGGGATTGTCATAAAATATATATTGCATCCCAGATACAACCATGCAATACAGTGAGCATATAAGTGGCCACCATCCAATTCAGCATGCATCCTAGTGGCTGCCATACAATACAGTGGGCATCCTAATGGCTGCCAAACAATATACACAACATGCCAGTGACCACCAAACTACAGAAAGCATTCAAATGTCAACTTTACAATACAGACAGCAACCCAGTGTCCACATTACTATACTGAGAGCATCCTAGCGACAGCAATACAATAAAGCTAGCATTCTAGGGACTGTTATACAATACACAGAGCATCTCCGTCATCTATCCAAGTGGCCACTATACACAGAACATCTTCGTGAATGTCATAAAATACAGAGAGCATTCCACTGACCACAATCCAATACAAAAAGTATCTCAGTGACTGGCATACAATATAGAAATCACCAAAGTGACCAATATACAATAGAGAGAGCATCCTAGTGACCAATATAGAACACAAAAAGCAACCTAGTGACTAACAAACAACACAAAAAACATGTGTGACTAATATACAATACAGAGAGCATTTGTTTACCAATATACAACACAGACAGTATTATAGTGACCATACAACAGAGAGCATGTCAGTGACCATCATACAATGCAGAAAGCATCCAAATGACAACTTTACAATACAAAGAGCAACCCAGTGACAGCCATACAATACTAAGAGCATCCTAGTGATCACCATACAATAATGTCTGCATCCCAGTGACTGTTATACAATACATAGAAATGCATCCAAGTGATTATTATATACGGAGCATCCCAGTAAATACAAAGAACATCCTAGTGAAGGCTATAGGATAGAAAGCATCCCTATGACTCAATACAATAGAGAGCATCCCAGTGACTGCCATCCAATGCAGAGCATCAGTAACCTCCATAAAATACAGTGATAGTTACTGACAAACACAATAAAGAGAGCATTTTTGTGACCGCCACATATCATACTTACATACTACATTAACTCAATCAGCCTCACCATGACAACCACATCAACATAATTAATCCCTATATAATTAATTCCCTCATACCCATCATTAATCCCCACATCAGTTAACTTGATTCATATTAACCCTCTTATTGCCTCCCTAAATGTAATGTGTGCCCAATGTTTCTGTCCTTAAAAAAGAGTGCCCAATTTTTCTGTCTCTATGAATGTGTGCCCTGTGTGTATGTTGCAATAAATCTATTCACATCATGTCTGTCCCTATAAATGTATATGCGTGCCCAGCGTTTACCCCTATTATTGTATGCCCAACATCTCACCTTATTAAGGTGTGTCCAATGTGTCTGTTCCAATATATGTGGGCCCAGAGCATCTGTCCTTTTGAATTCATGTCTAGTGTGTCTACACTCGCAATCATACTCTTGGTAATGTGTTTTATAAAAAAAAAAAACATTACCATTGTATTTGCCCCCAGTCCCAGTCACAAGAAGGAAGGGTTTCACAGAGACAGAACAGAAATGGGCTGAATAACACATCCATAGTACAGAGTACGGGAGTACGAGTGACCACTAGAGAGGAGGCCCGTAACAGTCGCATGTACTCTACAGCAACAGGATCCATGACCCCTATCTTGAATAAGAGAGACAGGGGGAGAGATTAAAATACATATTAATACCCAGCGAGGAAAATAAAGAATTTGTTATTTTAATTACAAGGGAAAAAAAAAAAAAAGAATCAGGAGACACCAGGCAGACCATGAGGCCACCAGCCCTAACGCCCTGTGGGCAATCCACCACTGCTTTCAAGTATAGGATAAGATGTTCTAGAGTAAACAAATTGAGGAATTATTAAAATGGAGCATTTTGACAAACTGAAATATGGAAATTGGAGTAATAAATAAAAAAAGCTTTTAAATAATAGTTAAAATGAACCTGGAACTTGCTTCATTGACAAAATTCTGAGCCAACAAAAACAGAGTGATCCTCAGGAACAATAATTCACACCTAAGCATAGCAGTACATTCTTTTAATTGTCATTTTATGTGTCTCACAACCCATATGCTGATAAAACTAGTTCATTTTCTTATTATTCTTTTGAAAAAAAAAAAAAGAGTCAACAGCAAGTATTAAATGTAGACTCCACTTTTCATGTCAGCCATATAAAGCTTCAAAATACAGCAGAACTTGTTTTGTTTCCTACTCATATGAACATATATGTTGCTTTACTTAAAAGAAAGATTTGTACATTTTTTTAATTTTGAAAAAACAAAAAGTAACCAATTTAAACAAGTCTGAATATTGCAATAGTGTAAACAAATGTAGTAGCTTTGCAATGTTCTATAACGCATATTGCTAATAAAAACATAGATTTGTTATTCACATTCACATTTTATTTCAACCCTTTCCAGTAAATCCAAATTGGATGTTCTAAGACACCCACCCATAATGTAGTCAAATATACCAGTGCATCAAATACAGTGCAAGTGGGTTAAGTGCAAATCTCAGCATCAAAAAGAACCCACCAATAGTATGCAGCCCATGTGATCAAACACAGCAGTTCTTTTGTTGCAGTAATGATGTACAGTGGACCTTTGACTTAAACCCACAGTATCCACTACTACATTATTGAAATAAAAATGATGGCTCTTTATATCCAAAAAGTTTGAAGTCTCCTTCAAATCGGTCATAAAGACGTTTGATGTCTCTCTTGGAAACTTTGGAAAAATAATGTTCCACCTTTGACTGGTTGTACTGTGTGATGCCCAGAGGTATTGAGGGGTAGGACACCAGCCTATCTATACCAGCTTCTTTTAAGATATATGGAGCATCTTCCTCAAGAGTCTCATGATGTCCAATAACATTGTATTTAATTTCACATGGAGCACAAAGTTCCACATAAGTTAGCCAGTGAATTATATGATCCCCAAACTGAATATCAAGAAACTTGTGATTTGGATCCCCCAAATATCGTACAAAGTCTTGAAACTGCAGTCCTCCCTTGGTTTCTGTGCGGTCTTTTCTATATTTGCGAATAATGACTGGAGCAATGTTGTGCTTGTACCATGGCTCAAATCGGGGATTATTTACAAACTTATCCTTATAGGCAGAAATAAGCCTCTCAAATGGATCTCGGACAATGAAGAACTTGAAATACGAATTCAGGCTGAAAATAATTAGAAGTGAAAAACATAAAAATATAAAACATAAAAATATGTATTTGAAGTAAACAATACATTTCACAAAGTGTATTCCACATTAAACAAAGCATATTTAACTATAGAAAATGTTAGAAGAATAAAAGGTAGAATTTCATAAACCTTCATTACATCGCTCAGCCATAATGCAATACCTGGGTGTTGTGAGATGTGATATATGATATGAGAAATCCAATCTTGTATCGCTCTGTATACTGCAAAAGGTGTTAGGCCAAATGGACTCTTCAAGCATACAAGGATTACTGGAGTGTGCAAATTGATGGAAACATAATTTTTCCACACTCCTATATGCTCAATTTACAGTGTATTCCTCGTATGTTTCTGCAGACATAGCCTTAGACATGCCACTGTATTATAACATTTCCAGAACTTTACTATTTACGATCAACTGAATTAAAAAAAAAAAAATTTTTGATGTTTTATACCATGTATGCACTGTGATAGGTTTATGAATAGAGGGCCTGATTCAGAGCCGGATGCAAATAGCGCTCGCTCGTTCAGAAAAAGGGGGTGGCTATTCAAATGATCCGTTCGCGCTTTGCGGTCTGTTCACGCCTCCATGTCTGAACGAGCGAACAAAACTTGTCGACGTTTATTTGAAAAATACGCCCCCTGGCCGCTCGCATCCTACGTCATGTCCGCTATTTATTAGATTAATCGAGTACATCGACCAGGGTGTGAGCTGCTCGCTATTCTTGTGGTTGGTTTTTGCTACCACAATTTTGCGAGCAGTTCGGGCTATAAAATAACCCAGTGACATGGTCAATGACGCTTCTGTATTAATTATGCACACCCATAAAACGCCCGTTTTGACCTTTAAGCACGCCTGCGTTCTTAATTCCACTCCCCGTTTTCAAGCACCTTCCCCTGTTACCACCCACATACGCCTCATCCTGTCACTCAAAGTAGCAGGCATTCGCTATATAGCGAACAAACGATTTTCGGCCGCACTGACTGGTTCGCGCATGCGTATTATAAACCGTACGCATGCGCAGAAGTGCGAACATCGCTCGGAACGAGTGTACTGCCACTTACGAGCGCCTCTGAATCAGGCCCAGAGGTTTTTGTAAGGTCACAAAGGCCAAATCGCCAGCTTTTGGCCAGGGACCATAAATTTGGCTAAGTTGATAATGGTCATACATGCATTCTTCAATATTTTACTGAATGTGCAAATTTCCATATTTATTCAGAGTGACAGGTGTAATGCACATGCACTTGTATGTAAAGGAGACATTTTCTCTGTATATTACGTCACAATCACATCTGCAATCCCTTTTCAAGAAAGGATTCATTAACAATTTATCACATGTTCATAGGAAGTGGTAGGAGAAAACCACAAAGACAAGTATCTGTATGCATACAGTATAATGCATGTGTAAAGGCCATACCGTTCATGTACATCTGATGAACTGTATGACGATAGCCTGGGAAGACCGTTCTTGTCATGGTCATGAACCACATTTTCTGGGATCTCCTGGATAGAAGGAAACACCCCTGCAACAGTAATGTAAAATTACTGCCAAGTACATAATATAAATATATTAACTCATGACTGAAAATGAATTACAGAAATGAACAAAAAGGACAAAGAAATAAAAACACATCAAGAAAAGTTTAAGGGAACATGCGAGGCTGGTCCAGACAGACGTCTTCTGTTTTCAGGAAAGAAATAATAAAAAAAAAAAAAAAAAGAAGGCGTCTAACAAATACCCCTTTCAGACATACAGCCTGGGAAATTTCCTGCTCAGACCCGGGAATTTCTCCTGTGCAAATTCCCGGATCTGGAATTTCTCCTGTGCAAATTCCCGGATCTGAGCAGGAAATTCCCCCCTTTCACACTACAGCGTTTACGTGGGAAATTCCCAGGTAGACCCCTTTCAGACATAAGAAGGCTTTTTTAGTTATTACCTGCCTCTCCTATGCCCTTCCTAGCCTGTCCCCTCTCCGGCTGCTGCTGCTGCTATCATCATGCAGCAGGCAGCCGACCAATCACTACAGGCATTTTATTTTATTATTATTAAATTATTTCAATGTGCCCTGGTGGTCCAACGGGAGTGCAGATGGCCCGCTGTGGCAGAGACCCGCCGCCAGTGTCTGGTGCTGAGGATGGTGAGCAGCAGCGATGAGCGTCCTATAGGACGCTCTGCGCTACCAAATCAATGTATAAGCTGCTTGGTGCAGCCCGGGAGTAGTAAATTCCTGGGTAATACCATTCAGACATAAACTGGGTAATTTCCCGGGACTTAAGCCGGGAAATTCCCTGGTCGATTGAAGGGTCGGCTACCCGGGAACGTGTTCCCGGGTAGGTACCTTTCAGACATACGCTGCAACCCGGGAATTTGGCTGAGGCCGGCCAATTTCCCGGGATTCTCGGCATGTCTGAAAGGGGTATAAATAAGCCCTGTCTAGTCTAGAGGGATGTTTGAGAACATTGACATCACTGGATTTATTTGTTCTCCAATTGCCCTGATATACAATATCACAGGACATGCCCCTGAACAGAATCACAGGGTCCTACATAAATTTCAGTCTGGGAAAGGAGACGGATAAAAAAATCTACCATATTTTTACAATCACCATAGTCTCATCAACCCTTACCATGTTCATTTTAAATGTATCATTCAGGAAAAAGTGCAATACACAAGAACCAAAGCCTAGGGAGGGATGTCCCATTACTGATGGAGCCAGGGGAGAATATCTTGGGATCTGAAGGGTCCAAGACATGAAAAATCCACAGATTGAAACTGAGAACAAGGGGTTAAAAATAATACAACACATTTTAGGGGTTCTTAAATTATTTAATGAACATGTTGGGGAGCAAATATTATCTGATCTTATGCATGCAGAACTAAAATATTTCAAAATTATGGACTTTAAGTTTAAAACAATAATGTTTTACATGATAAACTAAATGTAGAGATGTGTGGACAACATGGTGGCATAGAGGTTAGCATTACAACCTCACAGCACTAGGGTCATGTCTGCAGTTCCAAAATGGGCCCTATCTTTGTGCAGTGTGTGTGTGTGTGTGTGTTTCCTCAGGAATTATATATGTGAAAAACTCCCTTGTATTGCCATTTGTTTCTTAAACTAAGGGGTAAGACCTGACACTTTTCACGCACACACACACACATATCTCCTGCTCTGGGGGTGTTCGACCTGAGCGGTCAAATAGGGGCGCCACCCAAAGAGGGCGCACCCATTCCCAGCATCCCGGTTTGGCTCGCGGGTTGTCAAATCGGGGGGTTGGGGACCCTGGAGTCTGAATGAATGCTGCGCGGATGCACGCGGCATCCATTCAGTGCCATGAGAGGGCTAGGGGAGGCCCAGCTAGTGAGGCTCCCCCCAGCCTGACGTTATTTGGAGGCGTGGTAATTCGATAAGGAGCGCAGAGCACTCGGCCGGCCCAGGGCGCTATTAGCCCTGAAGCCGGCCATTTTATATATATATATATATATATATATATATATATATATGGCAGCACACAGACCGTGCAATGGTTAGCATTACTGCACGGAGTTTGAATACTCTAAGCACAACGGAATTTGCTGCGCTATATAAGAAACTGTTAATAAATAAATATTCTCCCGGTGCTTGCGTAGGTTTCCTCCGTGTAGTCCGGTTTCCTCTCACACTACAAAGTACACTAGGTTAATTGGCTCCCAACAAAAATTTACCTTATATGTATGTGTGTGTGAGCATGTGATAGGGAATATAGACTGTAAGCTCCACTGGGGCAGGGATGGATGTGATTAGCCAAGTATTCTTTGCAAAGCACTGCGGAAT
The DNA here is from genome assembly GCA_031769625.1 of Taudactylus pleione. Classification (NCBI taxonomy): domain Eukaryota; kingdom Metazoa; phylum Chordata; class Amphibia; order Anura; family Myobatrachidae; genus Taudactylus; species Taudactylus pleione. The sequence continues at coordinate 14,289,199 of JAUIMM010000608.1, read as the reverse complement.
ATGTGTGTGCTACATAAATAACTGGTAATATATATATATGTACACATATATACATACACTTGAATCCCTGGAGCTTTATGGTGAAGATGGGTCTAAGGGCCTGATTCATTATGGATTGGCCGATTGTTGCATCCTGCACATGCATCACAGTGAGAGTAGGCTACACTGTGATCGCACTGCGATTACGCAGAGCACGGTAAGCTATCGCAAAGTGAGTAATAGGTAGTCAGCAATTGGAGGTGGTGATGGGGGAGTGGTTGGAGAAACGCAGGCGTGCCTGTCCGTTTGACCGGCGTTACATGGGCGTGCCTAAATTGCGTGCAACGAGGTTAGCAATTTCTAAGTAAGGTCAGGGCTGCTGTAATTCTGCGTGAGGGGCTGATGGTACTCGATGTTACTGATGTAAACGCAGGACTGCAAGGTATTACGGATGTGAGATAGTGGTAGTGGGAGGCAGTGGGCATCTCTATGCTGGCAGTGCGACGGCATTGCGATAGCAATCATTAACATATTTTCGCAGCAGACCTGCGTGTGATTACGGAGCTGCGATCGCAATAGATATCCTTAATGAATCGGGCCCTGAGTGTAATTCATTGTGCTCATGAATAACAGTGTAGGTGCACTAGAAAGATTAGAAAGTCATGATAAATAAAGGGGATTTATGTGTACAGTACAGTGTCGGGGTTACTCTTGTAATGAATACTCCAGTCTGTACTTGTGAAAGTAAAGCACTGTTGCTTGAACCATTCTGTGATCAGGCGTTATATTGTTTTTTGGCAGAGCCTCAACCCTTCCAACAGGTACAAAATGCTCTGCTCCAGGGCTTCCCACTTAATTTATAATTCAAATGATAAAGTAAAGGAAAAGGTTACATACCAAGAAATGAAATATTTAAAAAATCAGCTCATTTGAGCATTTTATTGGTGTAACCAGACAAACAGGTAAGCATCATAAAAAAGAGCAAACGTTTCAGGGCAGAACAATGGCCTCTTCCTCAGAGGAATATGATTTACAAATAACGTCATGTTGCACTGAGGAAGAGGGCCATTGTTCTGGCCAAAATATTTACTCTTGTAGTGTAGCCTTGTCCTTTACTACACTGTATGGTATGAAGGCATTGGTAGAATTGATTCAAATGCTCAAAGAAAATGTATAAACAAAAATATCATTGAATTACCATTTACAACAATGAGAACTTTTTTCCACTGCGTATTTCCTACTTTGGGTGTCTGACAAAATAAGATCTTGTGCTTGTCTGAGACAAAGATTCGATCTAATACAAATTTGGAGATGACGGAATGTGAGAGGTTACTGAGGGATCCATTCCTGCAAATACTTCTGAGTAGTTGCCGACGATCTTTGTGGATGAGATCGATGACTGTCATGTTTTTCATAGGATCTGCGGTTGTCTGAAATAAATAAATATGTAACTAAATAACATGTTGTTATTAGACCAAGTTTAAAGGGTTAACTCCACTGAAAACAAAATTACTACTGAGTGAAATTTAAGAAGTTAAAATAAAACAAGAGGCAATACTCATTTGCCAGATCTACTGGGTTCCTAATGCATGTAACAGTCTCAGTCTACTCATCACTATTCTAGCCGTTTGCCTGTTTTGATGCTCCTTCCATGACTAAGAAGTTCCTCTGCTCAACCAAGCACGTGGTTCTCCTATGGAGCAAATGAGTGTGGGATAGCTTCAGAGATTCTGTGCTCTGGATATGGGGTGCCAACCCCATTCAAGAACATGTCAACGAAAGCCTCTGGTTTAAGGTTACCGATTGTTTTACAAAGCATTCAAAGTGAATGCTATTTACAGATCAAAGAGGAAGCCTAGACTTCAGAGCAGAGAAAATACTGTGATGTCACACTGGTGACTGCTTGATTGGTTTCCCTCAATGTAGGAGAGCACAGCTTGCAGTATGGAAGATCTGCAGCAGTTCTCTCTTTCCCGTCAGCATGGATAGATACACTGCCACCTGAATATAAGAGTGGCTTACATGTCGGCTGCTGTTATATTAAGGTCACACTGAATTTATCAATGTGAACAGAACAGTAGCAGAGACTTGAGATAAGCTATACGGTTAAAAATAAAATATATATTTTTTAACAGTAAACAAAAAAAAAAACTATATAAAAATATAAGTCACTTAACAGAAGAGTGCAAGTTACATCCTTCAAATAAAGGCGGAAAATGAGTTTGGGGGAGAGAAGTACGAGAAGTGAAGTTCTAAGTGTGAGACAGGAACACATTAGGTTCCAGAATTCAAAAGAGAAATCAAAGGAAAGTAGAGAGTTTAGGGGGGTTTCTCCGGCTGTAGGTTAACCAGAACAATGTCGCACAGAGGCAATGGTATTTGCACCATGGAGAGATTGGTGCTAGATAAATGAGAAAAACTTGAGAATCCTAGTCAAGGGGATTACCTGATTCATCGGAGTCCTGGCGCTCATTTAGAAACCGTACTTAATTACTGTATAAAGTCCAATCAAGAGATATTGTTGTAGGGAGATATTGGGCCTGATGCGGAGTTGGATGGAAAAAAAAATAAACACCTGGGAACAGGCATATGTATACTTAAATCCAACTCTGCTTGGCCCATCTTTGCAATTACATCCAACTCTGCTTGGCCCACAGTTGTGCAACACACCGTTGGTGATCTTTGCCTACTTGAGAATACAGAGTGTAGACGCACTTAAAATGCGTATAACTCTGCATCACCTGTACTTGTGTACAATTAGCACCATATAACGCGCAGTGTGAGAGCATGCAAGATATGCTCAAGCATGTTCAACTCAGCATCATGCTCATTGTTTTCAATCAGGTGGGTATTGTGTAAATACATCCAAAATTATTTATCCACCCCAGCTAATGACCTGGTGATCATTCTAAATCTCAGTGTAGTGCACCACTTCACCTTCCTCACCTATCTTAAACCTGCATGTGCGGGGGCTTCTGTTTGTCCACATCAAACCAAGGTTGGAAAGATTAAGCTACAGTCCAGTGATTCACCCAAGAACAATACCAGGTAGGTAAAATGGATGATACACTATAACATATATATACAAATAAGTTACAAAAAACTACAAATATCTTCATAGCCCCTATAAAGCGAACATATACTACATAATATGCTCATATTACAGAAAAGTAACTACAAAAAGAATCATTGATAACTTTGGTTTTGCTTCTTTCTCTCCTGATCCTATCTGTTTTCCTCCTATATAATGTACTTGGAATAGCAAGGTATTTTATTTCACTATGCTATAAAAAGAAAGTACTAACTTCTCAATAAATAAAAACATGAAACCTACTAGTACAAAAATAGTAATAAAAAATGACTCTGTTTAGTTACACATTGCAATCCTGAGAAGTGTGGTCTAGTCATGAAGGCATACAAAACAAGTTTGGTACGGGATGCTGGCAACTGGGATCCTGGCGGTCAGAATCCAGACGTCGGGATCCCGACAGGGTTATTATACCGACACTTGTTGGTCGGTATGCTAACCATCATGCTAAGCTTTGGCATCTCAACTGCCGGGAGGCCGTTCGCATCCCATACAAAACATCCAGTTAAGAGCATCCATTTGAGAGGCCCTAGTTAGGATTTTTTTTTCCTGGACATAGAAGCAGTGTCATTATATATAAGGGAGAAAAGAGGAAAAACAGTGGGGTATTATAGCAAGAAACTCAATTTTCACTGTATACTTATACACTGGGGCTTCAGTCGCTCCATATAGCCCCTCGCCAGTTCCCGGGCGACTCAGCTGTGTTGAGCTTAAAATGTGCATGATATTCACATAAATAAAACTGGGAGCGACAAATCTACTCTTCTAGATTACATTGATCAATCGACTTGTGACATTTTGAAGAAGATCTATGTGCGACTGTGTCTGAATCTGAGTAAAAAAAAGCTCTGATGTGAGCGGTTGCGGTTCCGATGTGTTTAATCTGGACTTTGTAAGTGTGCAAAACTAATTCATGTGCTGTTAAAGTCTCACTCTAACGTCTCTAGTACACTATAAGCGGCTTTTCACTGCATCTGCAATGTGTATAAGAAGCAAAACTAAAAAGAGAAGTACGGTACGCTACACCTCTCGGATAATCTCTTTCACGCTGGGCGTCTCGTATAGACGCTGGGTGTATGAGTACACATATGTACATATGGTAGGTTAATGGTTAAAGACACTAACCCAAATCAACACACAAGCAAAATGAACACTGTGTGCAGAATGCCAAAGTACTGGACAGTGAATGGGTGAAAACCACCTGAATATTAGTTGTTACAAGATAAATAAGTGATGGAAGAAAGCTTATGTTTATTTGTAACGTGTGCTCGCATTTCACTTTACACAGCACTACATACAATGCCGGATTGAAAACATATCTTATCGAAAGATACAGACTATATTAGATATGCCTCACAAAAGGACATATACAGTGCCTTGCAAATGTATTCACACCCCTTGGCTTTTTACCTTTTTTACATTACAACCTGTAATTTATTTATTTTTTTAATCTGAATTTTATGTGATGGATCTGCACAAAATAGTCTAATTTGGTGAAGTGAAACAAGAAAAATATATATAAAAAAGAATCTTTATAAATAAACTTGGCATGTGCATATGTAATCACCGCCTTTGCTATGAAGCCCCTCAAGAGTTCTGGCGCAACCAATTACCTTCAGAAGTCACACAATTAGTGAAATGAAGTCCACCTGTGTGAAATCTAAGTGTCACATGATCTGTCAGTATAAACACACCTTTTCTGAGAGGCCCCAGAGGCTGCAACACCACTAAGCAAGAGGCATCACACCATGAAGACCAAGGAGCTCTCCAAACAAGTCAGGGACAAAGTTGTTAAGAAGCACAATTCTGAGTTGGGTTATAAAAAAAAAAAATATCCAAATCTTTGATGATCCCCCAGAGCCAGGGTCGGCTCTAGGGGTGTTCGACCTGTGTGGTCGCACAAGGGCGCCCCCTTCCCCAACATCCCGATTTCAGCGGGACAGTACTGTACTGCTGTTAAACCTGTGGGCCTAAAGTGGCCCGTGGGTGATCAAATCAGGGGGTTGGGGACCCCCACTGCCGCAGCCGTGCCGGACCCCGGAGACTCTGAACGGATGCTGCACACATGCGAGCAACATCCATTTAGTGACGGGAGAGGGCTGGTGGAAGCCCAGCTAGTGAGGCTCCCCCCAGCCTGACGTTATTTGGAGGCGGGCACGCCTACTAATAACGTCACGTAGGTGGTGTGGCCTATGGTAATTAGGTCACGCCCCATTTTCGGTACACTGGAGCCCCCATTCGCCCCCATTTTCAGGCGCACTGGAGAGGGCTGGCACAGGGTGGTCCGACCCTGGAGCCGGCCCTGTCCGGAGCACCATCAAATCCATCATCATCAAATGGAAAGAACATGGTACCACAACAAACCTGCCAAGAGAGGGCCGCCCACCAAAACTCACAGATCGGGCAAGGAGGGCATTAATCAGAGAGGCAGCACAGAGACCAAAGATAACCCTGAAGGAGCTGCAGCGTTCCACAGCAGAGACTGGTATATCCTTGAGGAATGGGCAAAAATCCCAGGGGCAAGATGCGGCAAGCTCATAGAGACTTATCCAAAGCGACTTGCAGCTGTAATTGCCGCAAAAGGTGGCTTGACAAAGTACTGACTTTAGGGGGGGTGAATAGTTATCTGTTATGTTATCCTAAATGTTGTTTGATTCACAATATTAAAAAAAAAAACACAACCTCACAGTTGTAGGCATGTTCTGTGAATGAAATGCTGCACACCTTCAAACAATCCATTTTAATTCCAGGTTGTGAGGCAACAAGACAGGAAAAATGCAAAGGGGGTGAATACTTTTGCAAGGCACTGTACATGAGACATAATAATACATTTAATTAATGACTAACTGCTTCCTGACAAGAGCACATTCTAACAATTTGAGTCACTGCTCGTTCAATTGCCTGCATTTGCGGTATGTCAAAAGGTAGTGAACAGCGAGTTGACTAGTCCCATAAAAAGTGCAATGAGAGAGTGTGCTGGAAATACCTGTAAGCAGAGAGTAAAGGTGTACGCTCCTATCACTCCGGCAGTCTGAGGATTGTGGTGTATCTTCTTGCTGCCCACGAGAACTCAGAAGTTTGATGATGCGTGTTTCACCAGGGCTTATTCACATCACAGCCTGGTGTGCACAGACAAACCCCTCCCTATTTGTGTGGTCATAAAATGCACTTCATATACAATATCCTGGTGTTTTAACATGTTGTTTAATTATTGGATAGGTTAGCAAAATTTCTAACAGTAAGAAAAAAGGAATACTCAAATGCATATGTAACTAGCACTGGATCAGTGTTATCAGTGATAAAATCACAGGTTATAATACTCAATTGTAGACAGAAAAAGATATAAAATACGTATACAGTAGAAGAGCATTCAGATTTACATAAAAATATTTTATATTTTTAGAAATATCTTATTAAATGGTATTATAAACAGAATAAAATAAAAAAAAAAATTTAATAAAAAAGGTGTGTGTAATGCTTATCAGTTATAAGGTGGAATGTTGTGTATTTTACTGGTGTTGAATATAATAAGTGAATATTCATGTGAAGTTGAAATATTGTGTATTTCACTGGATAAATAAAATAAATATTAAGTTGAGGAGATGGAATAGTGGGATAACAATAATAAGAGGTATTGATGACTAGTAAAATTATAAGAACAAGTTTTGTAAGTAAAGCGTAAAAGGTGTGATAAAATAGTGTGTAAGTGCAAGCAGGGGCTGGCTGGCAACTTTTAGCCTGGGGGGCAAATGCATGCTGGCGGCCCTGGCAGAGGAGTAGCGTGTAGCCAGAGTGCCCGAAGAACGTACGTGCTACGGCGCCGCCCCCCCTCAAGTGTTTCAGGGAGGAGGTGGGTCCATATGGGATTAATGTAAGGTAAAAATAAAGATTAGGGGCAGCCCCCTGTCGTAGTGCCCATATTCAGTGCCCCCGTGTGCCACAGGAGTGAACACCCTTATTCAGGCCTCCAGTAGTGCCCCCAGTAGTGATCCCCCCCTATGCAGTGCCCCTTGTGCCCCCAGTAGTGGTTCCCCTGTTCAGTGCCCCTTGTGCCCCCAGTAGTAAGCCCCTTATATAGTGCCCCCAATAGTGGTACCCCCTATGCAGTGCCCCCAGTAGCAGTCCACCCCCCCATGCAGTGCCCCCAATAGAGGTAACCCTTATGCAATGTCCCTTAAATAGTGGCCCCAGTTGTAGTCTCCCCCCTATGCAGTACCCCCAGTATTGCCCTTTATGTAGAGCCCCCAGCAGTGGTCCCTCGCAGTGCCCCCAGTGGTAGTCCCCTCCCCCTATGTAGTGCCCCTAGTAGTAGTCCCCTCCCCCCTATGCAGTGCCCCTAGTAGTAGTCCCCTCCCCTTGTAGTGCCCCCAGTAGTAGTAGTCACCCTTTGTAGTTCCCCCAGTAGTAGTAGTCCCCCCCTTGTAGTGCCCCCAGTAGTAATCCACCCCCCTGGTAGTGCCCCCAGTAGTAATCCCCCCCTGGTAGTGCCACCATAGAAATCCCTCCCCCTGGTAGTGCCACCATAGAAATCCCCCCCTGGTAGTGCCCCCATAGTAATCCCCCCCTGGTAGTGCCCCCAGTAGTAGTAGTCCCCCTTTGTAGTTCCCCCAGTAGTAGTAGTCCCCCCCTTGTAGTGCCCCCAGTAGTAATCCACCCCCTTTGTAGTTCCCCCAGTAGTAGTAGTCCCCCCCTTGTAGTGCCCCCAGTAGTAATCCACCCCCTTGGTAGTGCCCCCAGTAGTAATCCCCCCCTGGTAGTGCCACCATAGAAATCCCCCCTGGTAGTGCCACCATAGAAATCCCCCCCCCCTGGTAGTGCCCCCAGTAGTAATCCCCCCCTGGTAGTGCCACCATAGAAATCCCCCCCTGGTAGTGCCACCATAGAAATCCCCCCCCCTGGTAGTACCCCCATAGTAATCCCCCCCCCCAGTAGAGAGAGACTTTAAAAAAAAAAAAAAAACCTTACCTGAAACTCCCGCTCCTGGTCCCGACACTTCCACCGGCTCCTCTGGCCGCTTTGCATTATGGGAGAGACGTCGTCATGACGATGGCTCTCCCATTACCCACTGCGGGAGCCGGAAGATGGCTCCCGCAGTGGGAGCAGCGGCAGCCGATGAGAGTCTGACAGACTCTCAGCGGCTGCTGATTACAGCAAACACACAGCTGCCGGCTCCGGCGGCTGTGTGTTTGTGCTGTGTAGCGCTGACCGGACTCCGTCCGGTCAGCGCTACACACGCGGTGCAGTCTGTGTCACAGTGACACAGACTGCACAGGCCCGCGGCCCGCATGACGCTGCGGCCCGGGGGGCACATGGCACCCTGCCCCCCGGCCAAGCCCGCCACTGAGTGCAAGTGTTGCAAAATGTGGAGTAATGTTATATTAGCAACTTATTTCTATAAAACTGGATAACGGGAAATCACACAAACATCTATACACACATGAAGGAGATATAGCTGATCCATATACATGTTACTTATGTCAGACCAAACGTTGTCACTTGGATGGGATGAAATATATCGACAATATTTTTAGCATTTGAAAAGGCGATGTAGCGTTCCTCAATAATTTCATCCCTTTACTGAATAAGAATGACCCAAATATCTAACTGACATATGAGGTCAGCAATGAACAGATCTTTTAGAGCTGAAGATTTACAAAGACCTACAGGGGATGTTAGTAACAGAATTGTTCAGGAACAGCACAACGACAAACAGCCTGCTGCACAGCACTAGCTCACATTTCCCAAGAACTATCCAACACATTAAAGATCAATTAAGGAAGCCCAATCATCCCTCATTTTGCAAGAAGCCAAACTTAAGTATTAACATACACAATTAAAATTTGTGGGGGACTTCTCTTATGAATGGAGGGAAATCGGAGGCATTATCAATGAGCATTGGCCAATCTTCTTATCAGACTCAGAACTTGCACTAAAAGTAGGCCCAAAAATATCTATGAGCTGGAGATATTCACCAACTTTGCATGACTATCTAGTACAAAGTCACTTTACTAAGTCACCCGCTAACACAACTAAAATAATGGGAACTTACCCCTGCGGAACATGCAAGGTGTGTGAACATACTGAAAAAAGTACCACGAATACTGACAAATATGGGGACAAAAATCGAAATTAAGGATTACATCATCTGTCGTAACACTAAAGTTATCTACTGTATTGCCTGTTCATGCAACATGAGATTTGTTGGAATGACAATGAGGACGCTTGAACAGAAAATACTGGAGCACATAGGGAATGTGAGAAATGCCAGCAATGACCTCCTCTTCAAAAAAAACAACTTGCAACTGTAGCAAAGCATTTTCACTATACACATCCCAATACTCACAAAGACCTAAAGGTATTAGACTTAGAAATTATGAAAATGGGCATCAGGGGAGATGTTACCAAGGAGCTCCATAAGAAATAGAACAAATGGACAATCAAATTAGGGTCTCTAGGCCCCAATGGTCTTAAGAAACATTCATTTTACAGTCTTCCTCCCCACATATAACCTCTGACATAAGTAACATGTATATATATCTCCTGTGTGTATATACTGTATGTATATACGACTTCCCTTTTTACAGCTTTAAAGTTGTTAACCTAACCCTACTCCAAATTCTGCAACACTTGCACACTATTTTATCACACCTTTTACACTTTACTTACAATAGTTGTTCTTATATTTTAAGAGTCATCAATACCGGTTATTATTGTTGTCCCACTACTCCATCTCACTCACCTTAATATTTAACATTTCACCTTCACTTATAAACACTCACTCTCACCTTTTTATTATATATTTTTACTTTTATTCTATTGTATTTATAATACCATTAAATCAAAATATTTTATATTTTAAAGATATACATTTTTTACATATGTCTTCTCTGTATGATCATCTTTATGTATTTTATTCTGTTATATTTTTTTTCTATATTCAATTGAGTATTATAACCTAGGATTTTATGACTGATAACACAGATCCACTACATATGCATTTGACTATTCCTTTATTCTTACTGTTAGATGTTTTGCTTAGCTATCTAATATTATTTAAACTCTAGGATATTGTATATGAAGTGCATTTTAATTATGACAAGACAACTGAGTGTGAATCTATTTTATAAAATTATCTGTTAGCCATTTGAGACTGCATTTACAATCAGAGATGTCTATACCATCAGACACCTCCTGCCGAATATGCGTTTTAGGAAGGATGGAATTCAGGGGCATCTCAAGAGAGGAGGGGGCCCGTGTGTATTCCCTGTCTGGGGCACCCACCTCTCTTCCCGGCGGCCGGCAGCCAACTGTAGCGGCTTGCCGGCCACCAAAGCATTAGTAGACTCTGGCCACTGGAGTGTGTCCGGAGTCTACTGTGCATAACGCCGGAAAATGGCCGCAGCGGCAATTTTTCTGGCTTTTTGTACAGCGCTGACACGCGGCGTGGGACCTCGGAGGGGTACGTTTTAAATGGGTGCAGGGTGTGCAGTGCAGACCCCCTCTGGACCCGGGTGTATTGCACACCCTGCACCCATTATAGATAGCCCCTGATGGAATAGCAAAGCTGCCTGTGTGCGGATTTGCATTTCCGTCCTCTGCCGAATCAGGCCCTTCTAATTGCATGTTTTGCAGTGTTTTTATATTGTGATCTATTGAGCTTAGATTATTGCAAAATTTTATCGCAATAGATAATTATCTCCTAGAGAACCTTTCAGTATATCATTTTGAACAATTTTATATATTTTTAACATAATTCTCAGTGTCATTTAATTTTAACTATATTAAATATAAATCATATTTTAAATACTATTTTGAATAGACTTAAGGGTGCACCAAAAAAGGCGCTTTTGTCTTTCTGAGTCACCTCTGTGAATCACCCCACTGAGTACAGAACTACATATGTAAGTATTTTGAATATATTTTTATTTCAAGAAAGCATCACACAGATGTAAGTAGTTGTTTTTTTTTTTTGTATGGTTTGTAAATATGTTACAATCTAGTTAGGTCATCTGGAGAGGCAAACCATCTGCCAGACGATAGGACCAGATTATGGCTGATCTTATTTGAGGAACAAAGAGAAGCATACATGGATGAAAGTTGAACATATTGCCAAGCTTATAAAGATTTGTTGCAGTTGGAAACCTCTTATAGATTCCACATATTCATCTTAACAATTGCACTAGCTGTTCAAAAGCAAACCCACTGACTAAATCTCATGGTTAGGTGGTAAGCCCTTGTTAGCATGGTTCTCACTAATATCTGGATGTTTATGTATCTGTCTCATAACTAAATTATATTTTGTGTATTGCACTATGCAATATGCTCTTTGAAAAATGTAATTAATAATCATAGCACATTATCATACTCCCAGTACAAATCAGGACAGGGGTGTGGTTGTGTCACATTGGGGCATTCCTTGGGATTCTGAAAGCTTCCTTTACAGTAAACATCTCAGCATTGTAGCCAAGTACAACACCACCTCACCACCTCTGTGCTGTGTTGATGTTAAGAGCTACCTAATAAAATTAAAGATATTTACTATTTAAGACATATACCCTTCCCTAGATAAAAAAATGAAAAAAATATAATTAAATAACCTTTAACCAAACAAGCCACATCGTACAACCTTAGGCAGTTGCCCTTCTCTGTGTCCAAATCCACAAATCTGTGTAGAATTGTTAAATGAGTGAGTACAAGCCAATCAATTAAAGCACATGCTATCCTATCCCAAAGCAAAGCAACACAAGAGAACCAATCCTTCTTCTAAACAGCAAATTAAAATTGACAGCTGCCAAAAAAATAAAGGGAGAGCTAGCACGTTGAATAGACTTAACTAAAGATGGTCAATCAACACTTATTTCCTTATTTCAATATATGATGGCAATCTAGTTCATACTTGGAAACTGCTATTTTTTTCCCTACTGTGTATGTGGATTTGTCTGAGATTTTGCTTTGCGTATACGGACATCAACACAGTGGGAGAGACAGGCTCAGCACATTCAATAGCATGGACACCCGACACATTTTGATTTTAAAGAAAGTACAAAGACGCAGCAGGAAGGAAAATCAGCCGCGAATGCGCATGAATTAGAATCAGCCCCAATATGTTTATCATTGTGATATTTCTATGTACTATAAATGCAGGCATTTTTTTTCTCTCTCTAAATTGGAATTCCCACAAGCATTTGGACAACTTGGCTCAGAATATGTATTATTGTTTTCTCCCTGCTGCTTTGATTGTTGCATTTGTCAACCCTTTCCTCGGTTCCCAGAGATAGTGGTTCAATTACCAGCATTCCTTTGAAGTGAACAAGGAGTGAAATCTATTTATCTTGTACTTGCTTTGAGCATCTGTTCTCTCTCTCTCTCTCTCATCCATACATACCTGGCTATCGGTCTGCAACTCCCTTGTTTCTGTCACAGTAATTTTTTCGACTTCAGGTAACATGGTCAATGATCCTGGTCTCATTCCATAACCTTAGTATTTCAAGCAAAAAAACAAAAAAAACAAACATACTATTTACACAAGATAAAATACAAATCCAATGCAAATGGTAAAGTTATATATACTCCAACGACCAACCCATCTCTCTCCTCCCTTTTGCCTCCAAACTCCTTGAGTGTATTTACAACCGCCTCACCACATTTCTTTCCTCCCACTTCCTCCTTGACCCTTTTCAGTCTGGCCTCCGTTTTCTCCACTCCACTGAAACTGCCCTCACGAAAGTCAGCAACGACCTCCTTGCTGCCAAATCCAAGGGTTACTACTCCCGGATTATTCTCCTTGACCTCTCTGCTGCTTTTGACACTGTGGACAACACTCTATTGCTGCATATCATTCACTCCCTTGGTCTACGTGACACTGCTCTCTGCTGGCTGTCCTCCTACCTCTCTGACCGTTCCTTCTCTGTTTCCTCTCACGACTCCTCCTCCCCCCTCAGCCTCTTACAGTAGGTGTTCCCCAAGGTTCTGTTCTTGGACCTCTCCTATTCTCTCTCTATATTTCCTCTCTAGGTAAACTCATCTGCTCTTTTGACCTCCATTATCATCTCTATGCTGATGATGCTCAGATCTACCTTTCCTCACATGACCCCTCTCTACTGACTCATATCTCCTACTGTCTCTCTGCTATCTCTTCCAGGATGTCCCAGCGATTTCTCAAACTTAATATGTCTAAAACTGAGCTGATCATCTTCCCACCCTCCCACATAACCTCATTTCCCACTATTTCTTTAACAATAGATAGTTATGCTATCTCATCTAGTCCCAAAGTGCGTTGTCTTAGGGTCATCCTGGACTCTTCCCTCTCCTTCAAACCACATATTCACAACCTCTCACAGTCCTGTCGTTTCCATCTCACAAATAATTTCAAGATCAGACCCTTTCTCACCCAAGATGCCACCAAAACATTCATTAGTCATCTCCAGATTGGACTACTGTAACCTCCTCCTATCGGGCCTCCCCAAATCCCTTCTCTCTCCTCTCCAATCTGTGCTCAATGCTGCTGCTCGGCTCATCTTCCTCTCCAAATGCTCTACATCTGCCTCCCCTCTCCTACAAGCCCTCCACTGGCTCCCCTTCCCTTTCAGAACCCAATTCAAGGTTCTCACGTTCAATTACAAAGCCCTCACCCATTCCTCTCCCATTTACTTCTCTGATCTCATCTCCCTTCACTCTTCTATCCACCCTCTTTGTTCACTTAATACACGCCGCCTTTCATACCAATTGATTACCTCCTCCCACTCCCGCCTCCAAGATTTTGCCCGCGCTGCTCCCCACTTTTGCAACTCCCTCCCTCTTCCCATCAGACTCTGCAACTCTCTACAATCATTCAAACTAGCTCTTAAGACCCACTACTTCATTAAAGCCTTCCAAATCTCATCCTAACTTGTTGCTACATCTTGCTACATCTTCCTTCCTCCCCACCTACCCCATCTGTGTCACTCCTGTTTGCCTGCCTCTCCCGTAAAGAATGTAAGCTATTTCAAGCAGGGCCCTCTACCCTCTTGTGCTTCTCCCTACTGTATTTTCATTTATCTCTTACTCCCCACTAGGGAAACTAACACTTGGCTGCTTTTGTGGGTGTAAAGGTCGCTAACATAGCTATGTTTATTATCCATGTCCTGCTTTGTATTGTAAGTCGCTGGTTACTTATTTGTTTATGTACTTTGTAAGGCGCTGCGGAACACTTGTGGCGCCATATAAATGAAAATAATGATATAATACAGTACTGTGCAAACGTTTTAGGCAGGTGTGGAAAAAATGCTGCAGAGGAAGAATGTTTTTAAAAATAGAAGTGTTAATAGTTTATTTATATCAATTAATAAAATGCAAAGTAGATGAACAGAAGAGAAAAATGTAAATCAATATTTGGTGTGACCACCAAATTCTTCTAGGTACACTTGCACACAGTTTTTGAGGAAACTCAGCAGGGAGGTTGTTCCAAACATCTTGGAGAACTAACCACAGATCTTCTGTGAATGTATGCTTGCTGAAATCCTTCTGTCTTTTCATGTAATCCCAGACAGACTCGATGATGTTGAGATCAGGGCTTTGCGGGGGCCATATTATCACTTCCAGGACTCCTTGTTCTTCTTTACGCTGAAGATCATTCTTAATGACATTGGCTGTATGTTTGGGGTTGTTGTCCTGCTGCAGAATAAATTCTGAGCCAATCAGATGCCTGACGGGTGTCTATAGAATATGGGACATATATTGTAATATTGATACTCCTCAAGAATGAGTAGATATTGATACTCCTCAGAAACGAGTGGATAAAGGCTATCGCCGTTTAGTAACTGGGATATCACTTTTGATCCCTAGGGCAATAGGGTTGTAATCCTTGTTAAATTAATCAGAGTAAAAGTACTATTATGACACACTGACACATATATATTATGTAGTAATAATCCTGAATCCTTGATAGGGGAACAAACTAATAGTTTGTCCTTCTTCTGTCTCCATAATCAACTACGTATTGTATGCCAAAGGGTTAATTAATGGAGGTGATAATTATCCCCTCTATGTCAGAGAAGTAATGAGCTAAAGAGTATTCTAATAGCCCTATTACAATGGTATTACTCAAGTTCAAATAATATCCTTGCCATCCTAGTTTTAATACGGTGGCAGATGTTGACTGTATATCCTCGCATAAGCTCTGCTATCCTGATACTAAGTATCTAAATCTCCCTTCACAGCTCCTGTGTGAATCGTATGTATCGGATAGTGGCACGTGATTTTAATAACTGGTAATATCACTTTTAATCCTTAAAGTGATAGGGTTATAATCCGTGCTATATTAATCAGAGTAAGAGTACTACATTGACACACTGACACATATGTATATTAATAACCCTGGATCCTTAATAGGGAACAAACTAATAGTTGATTATGGAGATAGGAGAAGGACAAACTATGTATTGTATGTCGCAGGGTTAATTAATGAAGGTGATAATTCTCTATATCAGAGAAGTAATGAGCTAAAGAGTAATATAATAGCCCTATTACAATGGTATTACTTGAGTTCAAATAATATCCTTACCATCCTTGTTTTAATAAAGTGGCAGATATTGACAGTGTGTCATAGCAAAAACTCTGCTATCCTGATACTAGGTATCTAAATTTCCCTTCACAGCTACTGTGTGAGTCATATGTATCGGATAGTAGCACGCATTGCCCCAAGCCTCTCTCCTACGCTGTGAGTCATAAACAGCGCTAACGGAGTCCCTGTGTCTAATAGACACCCTCGGGCATACAAGACAACAAATACATTAACAAATAAGTGGTTTTAACATAAAAACGAAGCACATGCTTAATAGCGTGTGCAGCGTGTCTCCTGACGCGCGTTTCGCATTGTCTGCTTATTCATAGGATCGACACAGGGACTCCGTTAGCGCTGTTTATGACTCACAGCGTAGGAGAGAGGCTTGGGGCAATGCGTGCTACTATCCGATACAAATGACTCACACAGTAGCTGTGAATGGAAATTTAGATACCTAGTATCAGGATAGCAGAGTTTTTGCTATGACACACTGTCAATATCTGCCACTTTATTAAAACAAGGATGGTAAGGATATTATTTGAACTCAAGTAATACCATTGTAATAGGGCTATTATATTACTCTTTAGCTCATTACTTCTCTGATATAGAGAATTATCACCTTCATTAATTAACCCTGCGACATACAATACATAGTTGATTATGGAGATAGGAGAAGGACAAACTATTAGTTTGTTCCCCTATTAAGGATCCAGGGTTATTAATATTCATATGTTGGCAGTGTGTCAATGTAGTACTCTTACTCTGATTAATATAGCACGGATTATAACCCTATCACTTTAAGGATTAAAAGTGATATTACCAGTTATTAAAATCACGTGCCACTATCCGATACATACGATTCACACAGGAGCTGTGAAGGGAGATTTAGATACTTAGTATCAGGATAGCAGAGCTTATGCGAGGACATACTGTCAACATCTGCCACCGTATTAAAACTAGGATGGCAAGGATATTATTTGAACTTGAGTAATACCATTGTAATAGGGCTATTAGAATACTCTTTAGCTCATTACTTCTCTGACATAGAGGGGATAATTATCACCTCCATTAATTAACCCTTTGGCATACAATACGTAGTTGATTATGGAGACAGAAGAAGGACAAACTATTAGTTTGTTCCCCTATCAAGGATTCAGGATTATTAATACATAATATATATGTGTCAGTGTGTCATAATAGTACTTTTACTCTGATTAATTTAACAAGGATTACAACCCTATTGCCCTAAGGATCAAAAGTGATAGCCCAGTTACTAAACGGCGATAGCCTTTATCCACTCGTTTCTGAGGAGTATCAATATCTACTCATTCTTGAGGAGTATCAATATTACAATATATGTCCCATATTCTATAGACACCCGTCTGACTTATAAACTATTAGGGCACTGAGCCGAGGGATTTGGGAGTATAGACAGTGGCATCAAAAAAGACAACACACAGTGGTTAAGATTTTATTATTTTTTCACATATAATTTTTCATATTTCGCAATTGCATATTTTAAATAATGTAATAAAGGTTAAATTTTAATTTTCATATCATCCCCTTGACAAACACTTGAATTATTATATATATTCAGGTCTGTGAGTGCCCCATAAAGGAATCTCTTTTTCTATATTTATATTGCTGTTGGATTCCAGGGTGCACCTCCCTTGATTATGAAATATATTATTCTTATTACTTAAGTAAAATAGGGAAAGATCTGATACATATTATACGTTTCTGTGCGGGTGATTCTTCTTTTTTCTGACCAATCAGATGCCTCCCTGATAGTATGGAATGATGGATAAGTACCTGTCTGTATTTCTCAGCATTGAGGACAGCATTAATCCTGACCAAATCTCCAACTCCATTTGCTGAAATGCAGCCCCAAACTTGCAAGGAACTTCCACCATGCTTCACTGTTGCCTGCAGACACTCATTATTATACTGATCTCCAGCCCTTCAGCAAACAAATCACCTTCTGTTATAGCCAAATATTTAAAATGTTGGACTCATCAGTCCAGAGCACCTGCTGCCATTTTTCTGCACCTCAGTTCCTATGTTTTCATGCATAGTTGAGATGCTTGGCCTTAATTTAATGTCAAAGATATGGCTTTTGGATGCAATTCTTCCATGAAGACCGCTTCTGGGTGTACCTGGATCCCACTGGTTTCTGCCAGTTCTGACATGATGGCACTGCTGGACATCTTCCGATTTCGAAGGGTAGTAAGTATGTGTCGTCTTTCATCTGGTGCACTAAGTTTCCCTGGCCGACCACTGTTTCTATGGTCCTCAACGTTGCCTGTTTCTTTAAGCTTCTTCATAAGAGCTTGAACAGCACATCTTGAAACCCCAGTCCGCTTTAAAATATATTAGCTTGGGAGAAACCTTGCTGATGCCTTATAACTACCTTGTGTCTTGTTGCTGTGCTCAGTCTTGCAATGGTTTATGACCTGTGACATGAAACGGTCTTCCACATCCTGACCTTTGTAGCAGAGTTTGGCTGTTCCTCACCCAGTTTTAAGCCTACTATACTACGTGGTTTCTGTTTCAGTTAATGACTGTTTCAACCCACATATGAAAATTATGATGATCATTATCACTTGTTTGGTATGATTGGTTAATCATACACCTGATTATGATCCTACAAAATCCCTGACTTTGTGAAAGTGTACCTAGAAGAATTGATACTGTTTTGAAGGCAAAGGATGGTCAAACAAAATATTGATTTGATTTAGATTTCTCTTCTGTTTATTAACTTTGCATTCTGTTAATTGATAAAAATAAACTATTAACACTTCTATTTGTAAAAGCACTCTTACTTTGCAGCATTGTTTCCACACCTGTCAAAAAATTTTGTCACTCTTGGGGGCTTGCCCGGCACTTACGGACATGCCAGGCAACCCCCAAGTGCTGCGGTCACTGAATGGATGCCAGGTGCACGCGCCCGACATCCATTCACCGGCGGTGACTGGTGCACCGCCGTTTTCTCCGCTTGCAGGAGGGTACAGAGCCCGCAGGCTGTTTCAGCGGGGTGCGGCACCAAAGGGCAGGGTGCTTTCTGTCCTTTAGAAATAGGGCAGGCGTGGCGCCCGGCTGAAGCAGGGGAGGACTCATATTCTGAAGTTAGTAAAGTTGAAGAAAATTTAAAAAAAGTTGACAACTTTAATCTTTTGAAAAAGATTTTTATAACACCGCACAGACTCCACTCGATAACTACCTTGAAAATACAAAATGGATAGATATTCTATCTTAATACTTCATGTATCAAGGAGGTGTGCTACCTACTACCATTGATTATGGATGCAACAAAGGATGAAAGAGGGGTAGTATAAAGGTGCACTAATCGAGTAATTTGTGGTAAATTCCTAAAAATTTACTTTTATTAATTATATTAAAATGTTATATAATCCCTCTGAAGATTCGTGGACGGCGAAGTATTAAAAATAAAGATTAAAGAAAGAAATAAGAATTAAAATGATATGCCAAGGGTCGTGCCACTTGTTAGGGCAGATTCTCCTGTCTACAAGTCAATATTTATGTCTGCAGACAGAGTTTATGCGTTTGTGTTGTGAGATCTCTTTTACATGTACATGTGGCTCAAAAAATATTAAATATTGTACTGTCCAAATTCCTTGTTGACTTATTTATTGCAATTTGTTGCAATCTGATTCTGCAATAATAACAGATCAGATATATTCCTTACCAACATTCAGAGTACAGTGGAGATAGACTGATACATTAGTTGCCAATATTGCAGAATCAGATTGCAACATTTTTGGATACATCTAGATAGTAGCTAAGTTGTATTATCTATCCAGGAGAGATGTGCTAGTAACTGTATATGACATTCACTGGTAGCATAGAGTTATCACTGTGTTTGTTGTCAATGAGATATAAATAAATAAAAGTCAACAAGGAATTTGGACAGTACAATATTTAATATTTTTTGAGCCACATGTACATGTAAAAGAGATCTCACAACACAAACGCATAAACTCTGTCTGCAGACATAAATATTGACTTGTAGACAGGAGAATCTGCCCTAACAAGTGGCACGACAGTTGGCATATCATTTTAATTCTTATTTCTTTCTTTAATCTTTATTTTTAATACTTCGCCGTCCACGAATCTTCAGAGGGATTATATAACATTTTAATATAATTAATAAAAGTAAATTTTTAGGTATTTACCACAAATTACTCGATTAGTGCAC
Source organism: Taudactylus pleione (assembly GCA_031769625.1). NCBI lineage: Eukaryota > Metazoa > Chordata > Amphibia > Anura > Myobatrachidae > Taudactylus > Taudactylus pleione. The sequence goes on along the minus strand of JAUIMM010000608.1, from coordinate 14,269,375 downwards.
CTTTATACTACCCCTCTTTCATCCTTTGTTGCATCCAACTTTAATCTTTTGTAACTCTACTTGTGTTGATACAGATTGTAAGTGTTTTTTTACATGATACTAAGCAAAGGTAAAGCTAAAATAATGTAAAGTGCCTTGAGTCCTTTTGGAGAAAAGCGCTATATAAATATTATATTATTATTATTATTATACCAATGAGACTGTACCTACCCTCAGGGTTCTTCATTGTTAGTGTGATGAATTTGCTTGCAACCATTAACATGAACAGGACCCAGAAACATGCAAGAAGCAGCAGCCAACGATGGTGCATTGTGTCAAATGCCAGCCATAAATCCTCTACCGTGTCCTGAAAAATATAGTGATATCAACTTTTTACAAAATTTCTTCATGATTAAATACTATGGGGAATGGTGTAAACACAGGTTTTAAATAGATGGGTGTATCAGTCCACAAGTAAACTAAGCCTTTTCATAGATGGTGGTTTTAGCCTGTGGCAGAACTACCACAGTCTCCACTTCTACACACAGTGCTGGCACCGTACCACATGCAGATGTGTCCACATACATCTATCCTCTGTGCACTACAAGTTGAGTTACACAGAACACGTGAGTCGTGTGACTCGGTAGCGCAGAGCACTTTTTTCCCTTAAATGCATCTTATTCGCACAGTGATGTGAATAGGAAACACAAGCTGATTAAATGATATGCAGCATGCCTATGTTCTCTGACCGATTGCGGGAGTATCTGCATGTGAAATGCTACATTACAGTGTCAGTGGCTGTGACACTGTAACGTAGCGTTTTGTATGCAGATACACCCACAGTGCTTTTGTGTCTTATTCGCATCGCTGTGTGTGCGGTTCTGCAAATCCATCCATCTTAAATCAGGTCCAATATTCACTTCAGCCCTAGACAATGCAGCACAAGCCAATACATATAATCTCTGACGAACCAGACTTCAAACAGTGAAACAACAGATATGCCACCTTTAAACTGATCCCATATTACTGAGGGCCCTACAGGAAAGAAGACATCCTAAACTATAAATTCATCCTTCAACACTGCCCTTTCATTTGCCAATCAAACATAATTCACTACTCAGATATCCAACTAGTATTCAAAACCCAATGCCTCTTTGCTAACCTGCCCTTCCTCGTTTCATGAATTTATCACTTACTTTCAAAAACAAAATCAACAAGATATTTCCTCATGACAAATCCCACATACTCCACCCAATTATGGGAAGTGTAGAACACAATTTGTTGTCTCCTGTCATTTCCAACTAAAATCTGTCATCTTATCTTTATTTCCTTCCAACCTCTCTTTCCCACCTAATGTCTTCAACTTGTCTCTCTCCACTGGCATCATTTCCATTATCCTTTAAAACATGCGCTCAATTCACAAATCCTTAATAGACTATTTCTCAAGCCAACCTCTCTCTCTTACTACTGCCCTGTTCTCAACTTTGGGCCGTATTCAATAAGTTTTGCACCAACGATAATTTTTCGCCTGCCGGACTCTTCGCCTATACCGCGTGATTTGCAGGCGGAAAAGTATTGCACGCGTCCCCGCTTATCCCATATTCAATTTTAAAAGACGCGAAAACGGGAGCCGGCGAAACTTAAACAGGTGAAAAAGTACTGTCAGATTTGGGGAAATCAGCCTGACACCCACCCAATAGATGCTCTGACATGGGGGATCACTATGGATACCCCGAATAGACCTGCAGAAGGTATTTGGGGTACTTAAATGTAATTAGCGGTTTTGCATAAGTGAAGAATAGCATTTAGCTGTTTTTTTGGGTGAAAATAACTAGTACTTGCAAATTTGGGGTACATGAAAATGGGGGAAAGCATATTTAAAAGTTTCTAAAGTGAATTTTTAAAAATCATGAAAAATCCACCTTCTGCAAGCACCTGCAATCCAAAAAACACCTGGGGCATACTTGGTGACCCCCCTCGAGTTTATTTCGCTAGTTTTTAACTTTGTCCCCCAACATTTATTTTTTTCGCCCCCAAAATAAAATGTAATTCTTAGGGGTGTTCTTAAGTCATTTTTAAAAAAAAATTAGACGTAGTTTACCTTTGGGGGGACTGTTTTAAGGCTGCACGGGGGTTCCCGCAACGTTGCACCCCAAAACCCCAATTCTGCACTTTTTTCCACCTGTTATTCATAGGCGAAACTTTTCCGCCAGGTCCATTGCATTGACTTTCCGCCTAAGCGAAAAATCTTTGAAATTGAATACGGTGAAAAGTTTCTGCCTGGCGAAATGACGTCACCCGCGATACTTTTCCACCGAAATGTACTTTTCCGCTTCAAATTGAATACGGCCCTTTGACTCCAAACTAATTTGTATATAACCACATGTCACTTTCTCTCCTATCACTCCATTCTCGGCTCTGCAACTGGGCTTCCAGCCCCTACATTCCATTGAGTCTACAATCACAAAAGTGATCAATTAACTACGTACATATAGCAAAGTCTAAACGTCACTTATACATACTCATCCTCCTGAACCTCTCTGCTGCTTAGACACTTTTGCTCAACCCTCAACTCTTTGCCCTTCGTGATACAGTTCTGTCTTTGTTTGCTTCAAACAGTTCCCTTAGCACAGGGATGGGGAACCTCGGGCCCGGGGACCATATAAGGCCCCTGGAATCATTTGGTCTGGCCCTCTGAGCTTTTTTCTGCTAGCCTCATCTGGATAGCAGGGTACCTATACGGCATCCTGCAGCCAGAATCTATGCAGCAGTGTCGCCTGGAGCATCCTTAGTAAGCTTCAGACAGTCACACTGCTGCCCTTCAGGATCCTCCAGGCATTGCTGTAATCACCGGCGATTGTGGCCCCGTTCCCGTGTAACATCACACAGAGGGGGCGTGGCCTGCACTGGGCCCGCGAATAATGTTATATATATCAAAATGGCCCTTGGCAGAAAAAAGGTTCTCCACCCCTGCCTTAGTAACTCTTTACCTCAGGCACATCCTCTGCTCCTATTATAGTCCTATTTGTTGTAGTCCTGCTAAACTGATATTTTACTGTGCAACTCTTGTCTTGTGGGACTAATTCACACATTGGTCCTCCATTACAACCTCTCCAATGATGACACCCAAATCTACTTTCCTCCCCTGGCCTCTCCCCTTCTGTCTTATCTTGTGTAACCAACTACCTAAAGCTCAACCTGTCCTAAATAAAGCTCATCATCTTCCCTACTTTCACCCTCAAATCTCCCTTGCCATCAATAGCACCACAAATTCCTAACCTATTGGAAAAGTGGTGTCAAACAATAGCTTTAACATCCAAGACAAGCTATTCAATATTTCAGAGATCTAAGTAAGATATCTGACCACAAATGTGTACGCACATATACAGTATAGTAAAACCTTGCACAGCTAATCACATTTTCCTTTACCTTCCTAAAGAAAACTATGAGCTAGCCTTTTAGATGCTATTCAATTTTATCTGGCAATGAATCCACACAGAAAATGTATCCAATATTAATGGTTTTAACAGTTGACAGCAGTAAAAACCTAAATGTATTTTTTTTAAAGATATTTATTTTTCCCTCCAAGACTTGAACCATTTCCCACCTGCACAATAATCTCACCCCTTCATTCTCAACTGGACACTTTGAAATCCAAAATCGTGCCTTAATCTTTACCTTTTACCATCCAAACACTTCTAGTAGAGTCTACTTACTCTGTTTCTTCCACAACTCTAAACAAGACAGTAGCTCAGCAAATTGCGTGTACATTATTTTAACCCAGATTTACAGCAGCAAAGTAATCATATCATTGTTATTTTTAAAAAAACATTAAAAATAGATATAAATGCTTTACATTTATACAATGCTCCCTTTATTTACACACAAGCACCCCTATGTAGCACCTTGCATCTGTTTGTTGCATGCTTCTCAATTGCAAACGCTGTATGTACCTTTTTTAAGTGTCATAACCCCACCTAAGACCCCTCCTTCAATTAATTCTGTCCCACTCTATTGCGCATCATTGTGTATGTTTTAATTCACTAACAATATGCATTAATGACAACTACACAATAAAACATCAATCTGATATTTTATTTTTGTAACACTCATTATAAAAAGGATACAATCACAATATATAATTTATTTATTGCATTTTTGAAAAATGCATCAAAAAAATCTGTTGACACAACATCACTATATACACATTTAATAATCCTTAGCAAAATCAAGAATTCTTTAGTGTGAAAAAAAGTTAATTTGTGATTGTTTATCTGTCCCCACTTTAGAAGGATGAAAGAAGAGTTGTATACATAAGGCTGATGAGTTGCACACAACAAAACAATGTGATGAGAGAGTCCGGGGTACTGGTGATCACAGTCCCCTCTGTGACTGACCTGACCGCTAGATATGTACAAAGTGCTAGGGACTAGGGTACTGCAACAAAGCACAAATACCACCTAATAACAGTGACTATTTTATTAAATTAATTTTAGGTAAATGAAACATGTTAAAACGTAATTGGGCAGGCACTGTAACGGCAATAAAATCCCCCTACCCATCCAGAGAGACAATGATATTGGCCATATTCTTGCAACAAACCAATATTTGTGAAGCACAGAGTGGGGCAGGGAGGGAGGCATTGGGCACACGGGGAGGAGGCTGCTGGCTGATCATGTTGCTGGGGATTGCAGGCTAGGAAATAGAGTAAACAAGTGATAATTGGATTGTGTCACCTTCTTTTGCGAGGGGCACAGCCGGCAGAATAATGAGGTGTAAGCTCCTGTGCATCTCCCGCCTACCTTGCAGCTGGGCCCATAGCGGACATGCTGGGCCGCCCCGGCCACCGGGAAGCAGCAGCCCCTCAGCGCTGGAGCATGAAGCGGATCTATAGCTACAGTATGATGCTGCTGCTGCTGCTGGAGCCTGCCCTGTGGTACAGGAGGACGGGTGCTGACATCACAGTCATGTGACCGGGCCCAACAGTCGCTGTATCTTCACATTACACTGTGTGTGGTCGCAGCACATAGAGGAGGCGGGAGGGTTCAACTTACTGCGACATACATAGGACTTTAGTCTACTACAGTTATCAGTGTAGGTGATGTGTACTGCAGGAAGCTGTATACACAGTAAATTGCTGCATTTGTACTGGGGCACTTTCTTCTAGGCAGCGGTGTAACTAGGGTATTTGGAGAACCATGTGCTGGATAGTGGGCGTGGTCAATGAAAAATGGGCGTGGCAACATGACTACATTTCCAATCACTCTGGGAACATAACTTTGCATTCTATATGCACCTTAATGTCCCTAGTAGCATAAACTCCAACTATACCGTTTTACCCGGTACAGTACCGTTTTCTAATGCTCTGTACCAGCAAATGGGGCTGTACCGTTTTGTACACACACCAGATTTGTTAAGCAGCACTGCTGGGACACAGGACTCCCGCAGCGCTGCTGAGTGACAGCCGACCTCCGTGCTTCTCTGCCCTGACTGCCAGCGCTGATAGGTATACAGAACATGCAGTATATTACTACAAGTTCTAAACTAGCCAGCGCCCGATGCCTCCAGCCTCCAAGGACATGCCCCTTTACCCGTGACCACACCCCTTTCTCAGCGGCCATGCCCCCCATGTACCGGGTTCTTACTGGGAAATGTTGGAGGGTATGTAGTAGTAGTGCACCTTATGCAATGTCCCCAGTAGTAGTGCCCCTTATGCAATGCAGAGCATTTTGTACCTAATGGAATGGGTCATGTTAGAGGGTCTGCTGTAGTAGTGTCCCTTATGCAATGCCCCCTGTTGTAGTGCCAGTGGCGTCACAAGGGGGGGTGCAGGCCGCACCCTGGTGTCACCAGCCGAGGGGTGACACCAAGGTGCAGACTCCCCCTCAGTGACAGGAGCCAGGTGCTGCACTGTAGTATTAAGTGCAGCACTCTGCTCCTGACACTGTGGGACACTGCACCCCCCCTCGGTAAAAAGCACGGGACAACCGGGTTCGGTCTGTGAGACCACGCCCCATCGTGTGAGGCTACACCCCCTTTTGGGGGCGCACGTCACAGCATCCATCCTGTACCAGGTGGAGGTACGCCACTGTGTAGTGCACATTATGCAGTGCCCCAATAGTGCCCTTTATACAGTGCCCCAGTAGTCCCCCATATACAGTGCCCCCAGTGCAGTGCCCCCAGTAGTACCCCTTATACAGTGCCCCCAGTAGTACCCCTTATACAGTGCTCCTAGTAATGCCTATTATGCAGTGCTCCTTATACAGTGCCCTTTATGTAGTTCCCCCAGTAATTCCCTCCAGTAGTACCCCTTATGCAATGCCCCAGTAGTACCCCTTATACAGTGCCCCCAGTAGTGCCCCTAGTAATGCCTATTATGCAGTGCCCCCAGAAGTGCCCCTTATGCAGGGCCCCCAGAAGTAGTGCACCTTATACAGTGCCCCCAGTAGTAGTGTACCTATACACATAAAACACACAGACACACATAATTATACTTTGGTACCTCCGGTCCCGCTCGGCACTATGGGAGAGACATCATGACGTCTCTCCCTTCACCCACTGCAGGAGCCAGAAGGCGGAGCTCATGAGTGAGCTCCAGTCCGGCCCTGTGTGCAGCAGCAAGTAAGAGTCTGTCTGACTCTTATTGGCTGCAGTGCTAAAACAAACACACCGCCGATGGTGTGTTTGTTTCCGTGTGTAGTGCCACAGACCGCACAGCCCTGGATGGCAGCACCCCCCGCACTACAGGGTCCAACAGCACCCAGGGCACAGGCACTGCACCAGGCCCGCCGACAGGGTACAAAGGGGATACTTGGAACAGGGCCCAAGATTACGAGGGGCCCCAACCCCTCAGGAATCTTGGGAGCCCAGTTCATGTGTTCCCTTGCCTCTGCCACCTTTTGTGTAAGCAGGGCACCTGGCACAGATCCCCCCCCGGCCGGCACAGGCAGGAAGACCTGCAGCCGGTGCAGCATATGTGACGACATGACGTCACGCCGCTGAATCAGAGGAGGAGCCGCCAGGTCTGAGCCTCCTAGGAAGAGGAACTCGGGCAACACACAGCAGGTTAGTGTTTGTCAGGGCATGGCTGGGCAAGAGTCACGGGGCAGGTGGTGGGGAGCTGCAGATGAAGGGGGGGTGACGGACACAGAGGCTGGGGGAAGTAGGGTGAGTGTGACAGACACGGGCTGGGAAGAGGGGGGTATGACAGACACAGAAGCTGGGGAAGAGGGGGGTGTGACACAGGGGCTGAGGAAGAGGTGGGTGTTTGACAGACAGGGGCTGGGGAAAGGGGTGTGTGACAGACACGGGCTGGGGAAGAGGGTGGTGTTTGACAGACACAGGGTCCTGGGGAAGAGGGGGGGTTTTGACAGACACGGGTTGGGGAAGAGGAGGGGGGTTAGGGCACAGGGGCTGGTGAAAATAAACCTGAGAGGCACAGGGACTGGGGAAAATATTTTTGTAACACTGATTATAAAAGGATACAATCACAATATATAATTTCAGCGCCATGGTCTCAAGATGGTATGTCCCGGGTCTGACCCGGTTTGGAACCTTGTTCCAAATACAGAGTCAGACCCGGAACATTTGTATTAAAGGGGTTGAGGAAAATGAAGATGAGCGACACAGGAGCTGGTGAATTAAGCTGAGTGACACAGGAACTGGGTAATAAGATGAGACATCGGCTGGGGAGTGAAGATGAGAGACACGGGGGCTTGGGAATGAATCTGGGAGACAGGGTGGGGAATGAGGCTGGAGAGACACAGGATGAGCCAATTGACGGCCTGCATGTACCTACTGTGATGATATTGGTGGCCCCAAAAACATGTGTACCAGGCCCCAAGATTTCTGTTGCCGGCCCTGCCCTGCTCGACCCCCCCTAGATACGCCACTGCTTCTAGCCTCACCCAGTGAACCCGTTGCCATATGTCCTTAATTTTCTGCGATAGTCACAGGGTTTAGAGACCTATTTATCATTAAATATTTGCAACATATTCCCTGAAAACACCAGTTTTCGGGGGACACCTGCAACTATTAAGTATCCAGAGCTGTAACTAGGGGTGTGCGACCAGTTCCGCCGCACAGAGAACAGGGCACCGTCACCTCACTGCCCTTGCTTCTGGCTTGCAGGGTGCCTGGAATGGTACTCTGCAGCCAGGATCGCTGCTGCAGCACCGCCAGAGCATCTAGACGCTCCAGTCAGGCACCATGCAACCTGTACAGCTGGTGCGTGCTCAGGGTGGTCCTGTCAGCGCTGCAATTTACTGGTGCTGCCAGTTTTGCCCCTCTTGCGCGACAATGATGTTGGGCACTCTGGCTGGTCTGAACAGGGTGCATTTGTGTCAATATGGCACTGTAAGTATCACCCCAGTGTAATAGGGGCAACAGCAGATATCTCCAATAGCTCAGGATCCCGGCTGTCAGAATCCCGACGGCGGCATCCTGATAGGGTTAGGATACCAACACCTGCAGGTAAGTATCCTAACTCTGCCCCTAAACCTAACCCTCCTGCAGCCTAAACCTAAATCTCCCCCCGCAACCTAAACCTAACCTCTTTCCCCCCTGCAGCCCAAACCTAACTACCCCCCCCCCCCCCCCCGCAGCCTAGCCCTAACGGCATCCTTCTGAAGAAGAGCCAGGAGGGCTCGAAACGCGTTAAGGACAGCAGAGTCAATTTATTGAGGAGAAGGACCCTGGACCCCCAGTACCAGTTATCATTGGTTAGTCACTGCTTGACTTGGTCCGGACGGTCAGCATTGCACCCACAACGCAGTTATACATCTTGGATCTGGTATGCAGGGCTCATGGGCCCCTCTTTTTAAAGACATTATTATACCATGCCCAATAGGCATTTGTTTGGCTTTATTTAGCCTTTTTAAGATTGATTTATATGTTTGTGTGTTTTAATAAATTCACCAGATTTTTTCAATATTACACTATTGTGCTTATCTCTCTTTTTACATATTGGGAACTCCCTGATACATCGTCCCAAGAGAGAACAGGATAGGAAAGTAGCCTATTCATTTTTCGTATTGATTGGCTTAGTTTAGCGCCACACGGTGGTCACACATGTTATTGCTATTGTCACTTATTTTTGTTTAGGGGTTTAAGGTACCCTAGTGTCTCCACTGTTGGCAGCTTTACTTTTGATGCGCTGAGGTGTTGTATTAAACAAATTTTGATCACATACTGCAATGCGACTTTGGCTAATATCGCACCTACACCGCATTGGGAATGTGATTATTGATAAATGGGACCGTTAAAGAGAACTCCCTGTGTTCAGTAACCAACTGCATAATGAAAGTCCTTTTCTGCATGTTAGATGTAATTTTTATAATAGACCTGGAAAATTAGTATTTATGGAATACATGAAATCTGCAAAGATATAACTACTATTACATTTAGTATACATCATACTTGCCTACACTCCCGGAAGTAGCGGGAGGCTCATGATTTTTCGGGTAGCCCCCCGCACCACCAGAAGTCTAGACAGATCTCCCACATCCTGCCCACGTCCTAGTGAAGTGGTCAGGATGGGGAGATTTAATAGGGAATTTGCGGGTCCGGGAGAAGGGGGCAGGGCTAAACGGCACAATTTGCATAATTTAGCCTCGTCCCTGCCTCATGGACCCACAAATTGTGGACTTTTCGGAAAGGGGTGGGGCCTAATTATGTCCCACCCCCCGAACCGGTCTGCGAAAGCAGTTCTCCGGGCTACTCCCGCAAAGGAATTATACAAAGTCGGTAAGTATGGTATACATGACATACGGCCTGATTCAGAGTTGGGAATAGAGTAATGGCTGGTACACACTAGATGTCTAGTGTGTACTGACCTCATTAGCGTCGGCACCCGAAGGGGTGCCGGCATCGACAAGTGCATATACACTAGCTGATGCCTGCATCGATTGAACGACGGCAGAGGCCATGCTGCAGTCGAGAAAATTGTCAGCCTGTGGAGCCCGGGCAAGTGACTGGAGGACCAGGACCTGAAGAACAAGTTCACCAGTTAAATGGGGTTGTCCAATGATTCACTAGGGGATGGATTGGAGGGGGGGGGAATAGAGGGAACCAGTTAGTGAGAGGAGCAAAGAGGTGGTAGTTAATGGTGCAGGGGTGAAAGAGGGAATCTGTCAGGTTGCGGCCTAGGATCGGCCGTTTCTCACACCAGCATTGGCTTCCCCTGACTTAACGAGCGGTCAGAAGTAAGGTGCGGCGGCGAGTGACGCGCTGAGGATTATGCCTAGGGACCGCTTGGACATCCATGTGCTGCTCCGTGAATTGGATGCTGCAGTTGCCGTCATGGGCGCAACCATGACAGTCTATCACCTGACTGACCCTTTACCTAATGGTAGCGTGGTTGTTGTCAGCTGACGCTGTCCTCCAATGTACTGCTACCTTAGGGTATATGACAGGCCTCTGGACAGCAGGAAGTTGCCTGTACAATGTTGTTACTTCTGGTGTATGCTTGCCATTGCTACATTCCAGGTTCCATGCTTCTCTCTTGTCAGAGCTATTTCTAGTGTTAATACACAGCATGTCTACTCATTAAGTACCATCTGTGGTACCATCTTTCTGTTACAGTACTGCGTCTAAAACCAGTTTGTGTACTCAATACCTTCATCAAGTACCATCTCGTATTACCATCTTTGTGACAGTGCTCCATCTAAAACCACAGTGTGTGTACTCAGTACCTTCATCAAGTACCATCTTGTGATTCCATCCTTCAGTGACAGTGCTGCATCTAAAGCCACAGCGAGTGTACTCAGTACCTTCATCAAGTACCATCTCATGATACTCCTTTCCTGTGCCAGCGTTGCTTTAGGGTCTATACCGAGCGCACTCTGGGCCTGATTCAGAGCTGAGCGCTCTGATCAGAGCGCTCACTCTGAATCAGGGCCCTCCTCCCTGAAAATGGAGCGGCCTCTTGGACGGTCGCATAGCTGTGGGTTACCACCCACAGCTTATGCGAGCGTCAATGATGATGGTCAAGACCATCGCGACCATCGGGCTTGCGACGAGACCCTGCAGTAGGGTCTCGCTGCCGCAAGCCCTGGAGTGATTTTGGCTCTATCAGAGCCAAAATCACTCCCACTGACATCACTAGTGATGTCAGTGGGGCCGGCTTCCTACGGTAGGCGTTCCCATGGGAACACCTCCGTCTGGCAGGCACGCCCCCGGCACGCCCACCATCCAACAGGACGCGGCTGCTGCCTCTGACAATAAGGACATTTTTTTATTGTACAAGATTAAAACCTTTGCACAATAAAACTCTTTAAAACTACCATATGAGTGGCCTAAATAGGCACTGTTACTTTGTTTCACAGATTCCAAATTTTGATATATCTAACCATGGTCTGGTCATTTAAAAAATACTCCATGGAGAAGTAGCCTGGCTGCAGAAGATTGCAGACACACTTCATTGGTGCTCCATCTGTTCTAATTAAGTTTTCCTGCCTTTGAGGATTGGTAGTTGTGTCCTTACCTTTTCTCCCACATCATTAGTCTTCCTGCCTTTTGAACTTTCCACCTAGCTCATTATATTAGCTCCATGCCCTCTCCTTACCCTGGCTTCAATTACACTGCTAGTTGGGAACTTCTCTTGTATGGCCAGGCCAGCATTAGTGATCTGTATCCAAACCCTATCTCCTATATGGGTCTCTGGTCTGTTGTCCTGCAGGACCCATGCACTCAAGTCATTTTCTGTTATGGTTGTAGCTGCCAAGCCAGCCCATCATGTCCCTTGATAAATGACGGGCTGGCTTTTATCCTCCTCTCACTTTCCGCAGCATTGGTCAGTAAGCGGTTCCCATGTGATGACCCTCACTTTAGCACAACAACACAAACTAATTTGGACTGCACCAGATTCTACCCCGCAACCTCTGTCTCTGCTACCTTCCACACTGTCTCTTTCCAGGACATTTCAGTACTCAATTATACTGCAGCTCAGGTACAAAGACTTCTTTGTCACCTCCATTTTGTCTTTTGTCACCATTTACTGTTACATCCAGTCTGTTTGTTGGCCCAGAAGCCATCATCCTATCCCTCTGGACTGCTTCCATGCTCCAGTTTGATTCATGCTCTTTAGTGTGGTGTTGGGAGGTCTGAGAGACAGATGTGGCTGCGTGTGTTGTAACCTTGTTTTGGCGGGAAAGCACTGAAATCTGCAACCATAGTGGGACGCAAAAGACTGTCAGGAGCATTCCCCTTTGACCGTGGCTGTGTGGACTCAGGCCCTGATTCAGAGCCGGACGCTCAGGCAGAGCGCTCGATCTGAATCAGGGCCGTCCTTCGGAATTTTTAGAGCGGCCTCCTGGCCGCTCGTATAGCTGTGGGTGACCACCCACAGCTATAGCGAGCATCCAGGAAGATGGTCGCGATGGTCAAGACCATCGCGACCATCGGGCTTGCGACGAGACCCTTGTGGTAGGGTCTCGTTTCCGCAAGCCCTGGAGTGCTTTTGGCTCTATCAGAGCCGAAAGCACTCCCACTGACATCACTTGTGATTTCAGTGTGTCAGGGCTCAGCCGGGGATCGGCGCCCGCTTACCGCACCGCCGGCTTCCCCTTTCATCCTGGGTGGTCAGTCGGCCTGCGCGACGGCGGGGGAGAAGCTGAGTATTCTCCCCGCTTGCTGTGGCTTCCTGGAGGGCTGGTGTCCGGCATCACAAATCCGCACATGGGCGCCGCCATGACAGTCGGCCCATGTGACTGGATCCTTTTTCCTGATAGGCTCGTTTCCAGCTGATGCTGTGCACCTGTCTAAGGGTTCCCCTGGGTATAAAACTGTTCCACAGGTTATGGGAAATTGCCTGAACAACGGTTGTCTCCTAGCGTGCCTTAGTGAGTTCCCGGTCCAGGTTCCTATTCATCCGTACAGCAGCAGTGTTACCACCTTTACCTGTGTGCCTAAACATCTCTGGTGAATACCCGTGCAGCAGTGTTACCACCTTTACCTGTGTGCCTAAACATCTCTGGTGAATACCCGTGCAGCAGTGTTACCACCTTTACCTGTGTGCCTTTACGTCTCTGGTGAATACCCGTGCAGCAGTGTACCCACCTTTACCTGTGTGCCTATACGTCTCTGGTGAATACCCGTGCAGCAGTGTTACCATCCCCACCTGTGTGCCTCACGTCTCCAGTGAACATCCGTGCTACAACGTATACCGCCTCTACCCGTGTGCCTTCTATCTCTGGTGACGTCTCAAGTAACCGTGAGTCGCTTCCCACTTGAAATCCTTATTGACGTTTTGATCCTCGTGTCAAGGTGTTTTCTATACAGTATTTTAAGGGACTGTTTTGTGCCTAACAGGCATATCCTCGCTGGGCCACGGGTATAGTGTCTCTATCCCTGCATGCTTGGGTACCTGGTCAAAGGACCGCGACCTGCTCACGGGGTGCAGCTAAGCCCATATCCCAATTGGGGGGGTCACTGGCGAACACCATCCTGTGGGTTAGACTCCGCACCTTTGCCCAGGTCTCGCCAACACTCAAGATCTGTGGATGAGGAGAACGTACATCCAAGCCCCTCGTCTCCGCTTCTTTCCCCAACTTAGGCCCACCACGTCCTCTCCAGTTTCAGACGTGACAGTTTGTTCAGGCCCAATGGAGGCTGCAGGATCCCAAGGTACTGGGTCTCTGCAAGAGTTGACCTCTCGGATGGACAACCAGGAGGCGCAACAACAACAAGTGGCTCAGTATTTACAGGAGCTCTCGAGGCAACTGGTTTCGATCCAAACCACGTTGGCTTCTATTCTCCCGGTTCCCCCGCCTGCGGTTCCTGTACCTTCTCCATCAGGTCCTCCACCAGTGGTTCCTACTCCCAAACCCCAACTACAGCTTGCCACTCCAGAAAGGTTTGATAGCGACCCCAGGTGGTGCCGCGGGTTCATCAACCAATGTGAAATCCAATTCGAATGTCTTCCCCAGAACTTTCCCACGTCTCGGGCCAAAGTAGCACATGTGATTTCATTATTAACAGGAGCAGCGTTAGACTGGGTCTCCCCTTTATGGGAACAGGCTGACCCCATCGTATCTACCTACGAGGAATTTGTTTCCGCATTTAAGAGAATTTTTGACGAGCCAGGCCGTTCTGCATCTGCATCCTCTGACCTCCTCCGAGTGCGACAGGGCACACGGTCCGTGGGGCAGTATGTAGTCCAATTTCAGACCCTGGCATCTGAATTAAAATGGAACGAGGAAGCTCTTAAAGCGTCCTTCCTTCATGGACTCTCTGAGAGGATGAAGGATGAGCTTGCCTCCAGAGATTTGCCAGAATCCTTCGCTGACGTTATCTCTCTCTGTATCAAAATTGACCTTCGCCATCGGGAAAGATGGGCTAGTAGGGGAAGAGGTGAACGTCTACCAGTCCGCTCTTCTGCTGTTAGTCCGCCTATACCCACCCTAGCTAGTGAAGAGGAACCGATGCAGGTCAACAGAGCCAAACTCACCCCGGCAGAGCGCAATAGACGCTTCCAAAATAAATTGTGTATCTATTGCGCTGCACCTAACCACATTCTGAGGAATTGTCCTTTACTTGCGGGAAATGCGAAACCCTGACTGAAGTAGGGAGCATTCAGTTGGGGGTTATTCTCAAGCCATCCCAATTATCCGAGATTCTTTTAGTAGTGTCGCTTTCCCATAAGTCCAGGACAAGAAAGGTTCACGCTTTAATTGATTCTGGAGCCGCTGGTAATTTTATTGCAGAGAGATTGATTCACACCTTGGGTGTTCCAGTCGTTTCCCTACCTAATAAATTGTTACTGTCTGGTCTAGATGGTAAAACTCTGGTGGGGTTACCCATTTCTTCACTCTCTCATCCTGTGTCTGTCCAAATTGGGTGCCTACATCATGAAATGCTGGAATTTTTTGTGTTACCCGAATCCTCCTATGAGCCGGTATTAGGGCTGCCCTGGTTGAGAAAACACAATCCTGTGTTCAACTGGGATGCTATGCAAATCCTATCCTGGGGTTCACAGTGTTTCCAAGATTGTTTGACCAAGGTCGTTCCAGTATGTAACCAAGCGACGGTTTCCAACCCGGCTAAGAAGTCCCTTCGACCAGAGTCTTCTAAACATTCCCCCCAGCCGGGCTTGCCCGAGGCTTATCAAGACTTTGCTGACGTATTTTGTGAACAAGCCGCAGATAAACTTCCTCCGCATCGACCTTGGGATTGTGCCATCGATTTGCTTCCTGGGAAAAGTCCTCCACGTGGCCGTGTTTACCCTTTGTCCGTGCCTGAGACCGCGGCCATGGAGGAATACATTAAGGAAAACCTTGCTAAAGGATTCATTCGGCCTTCTTCTTCTCCTGCAGGGGCAGGTTTCTTTTTTGTAGGGAAAAAGGATGGTGGACTCCGCCCCTGTATAGATTATCGAGGATTAAATCAAATCACCATAAAGAATCGGTACCCTCTACCTTTAATTTCAGAACTGTTTGACAAGGTTCAAGGGGCTCAGGTTTTCACGAAGCTGGATCTACGTGGTGCGTATAATCTGATTCGAATTAAAACCGGGGACGAGTGGAAGACCGCGTTCAATACCAGAGACGGACACTTTGAATACCTCGTAATGCCCTTCGGTCTTTGTAATGCACCAGCTATTTTTCAAGGTTACGTCAACGCGATCGTCCGGGATATTCTTCATAAATTTGTTGTGATTTATCTCAATGATATTTTAATCTTTTCCAGAGATTTACAGAGCCATCGTCTTCATGTACGGGAGGTATTGTTCCGCCTTCGCACTCATCACCTCTTTGGGAAACTTTCCAAATATATGTTTCACCAAACTTCAGTACCTTTTTTAGGCCATATTATCTCCGGGGGGAATCTCCAGATGGATCCTGATAAACTAAAAGCAATCTCTGAATGGCCCCTGCCTACTTCGTTAAAAGGTACTCAGCGTTTTCTAGGATTCGCAAACTATTACAGGAGGTTTATTCCACACTTTTCTACACTGGTAGCACCCATTACCTCCCTCACAAGGAAAGGAGCCAATCCTTCTAAATGGTCTGTTCCAGCAGTACAAGCCTTTCAAAACCTAAAAGGTGCCTTTTCTCGAGCTCCCATTCTCTGTCAGCCTCAAATAGACAAACCATTCATTGTGGAGGTGGACGCATCCTCCGTTGGAGTAGGCGCGGTATTATCTCAGTCTGCTGAAGATGGGAAGATGCATCATTGTGGATTTTTCTCCCGTAAATTTTCCCCTGCTGAGAGAAATTATATTATAGGCGACCAAGAACTTCTAGCCATGCGCCTAGCCTTAGAGGAATGGCGGTATCTTCTGGAAGGGGCCAAATTTTCTGTCACGATTATTACAGACCATAAGAATCTGATCTATCTGCAAACTGCACACCGGTTAAATGCCAGGCAGGCACGATGGTCACTTTTTTTTTCTAGGTTTGATTTAAAACTCCAGTTTCGTCCTGGTGTGTTGAACAAGAAGGCTGATGCATTATCTCGCTCCTTCATGACTAACTTGGAGGAGGAGGAGTGTTCTCAAGTTCATTCCATTTTTGACCCAATTGTATTTGCTCCTACTCAAGTAGTGTCCTTGCCACCTGGAAAAATTTTTGTACCTCCTAATTTACGTAAAAAATTGCTGGTTTGGGCTCATGCATCCTTGTTCGCAGGTCACACTGGAATCACCAAGACCTACCAGTTCTTACTTCGATCGTACTGGTGGCCGACCATGAAGAAGGATGTCACGGAGTTTGTCCGCTCCTGTATCAAATGCGCCCAACATAAAACTCAGCGTAGACAGATGGTTGGTCCTCTTCGTCCCTTGTCTATCCCAACTGCTCCATGGACCCACATCTCAATGGATTTTATTTCTGAATTACCTCGGTGCAAGGGACATAACACGGTATGGGTGGTCGTGGATCGCTTTTCTAAAATGGCACATTTTATCCCGCTCGTTGGCCTTCCTTCTGCTTCTCAATTAGCAAAAATTTTTATTCAAGACATCTTCAGATTACACGGTCTCCCCAGGGAAATAGTCTCTGATCGAGGTGTTCAGTTTACAGCCAAATTCTGGAGAGCCCTGTGTAGTACCTGTGGAATCAAACTGAACTTTTCCTCAGCCTACCACCCACAGTCGAATGGTCAAACGGAAAGGGTCAATCAAGAGCTAGAGACCTTCATTAGGCTCTTTGTGTCATCTTCCCAGGATGATTGGGTGGACCTCCTGCCATGGGCAGAGTTTTCTCATAACTTTAAATTCCATTCTTCCTCTAAATCCACTCCTTTTTTTACGGTTTTTGGTAGACATCCACGAGTTCCAGATTTCCAGAAGCTTCCATCTATAGATGTTCCAGCTGTGAATCAAGAGATTCAATCCTTTTCAGTTTTATGGAATAAAATTCACTTATCTCTAAAGCAATCTTCTAGGAATTACAAGAAATTTGCGGACAGGAAACGTTTGGCGGTTCCTCTGTTGAGAGTCGGGGACAGGGCCTGGTTATCTTCCAAAAATATTCGCTTAAGAGTCCCGTCCATGAAACTCGCTCCGCGTTTTATCGGTCCATATCGTATCATTAAGATAATCAGTCTAGTAACTTATAAATTGGAACTTCCTCCTCAAATGAAGATTTCAAATACTTTTCACGTTTCTCTCTTACGGCCCCTGGTGCTCAATCGTTTTCAGAAGTGTTCCCCTAAATTGCCTCAAGTCAAGACATTACAAGGCACTGAATTTGAGGTGGAAAAGATCTTGGATTCCTGGCACAGATTCCACACCCTTCAATATCTCATCGATTGGAAGGGCTACGGCCCCGAGGAAAGGGCCTGGATCAGAGCCTCTGATGTACACGCTCCGCGACTAATCCAGAGTTTTCATAGGCGATTTCCAGATAAGCCTGTTGGGTGTTCAGTGCCCACCCTTAAAGGAGGGGGTACTGTCAGGGCTCAGCCGGGGATCGGCGCCCGCTTACCGCACCGCCGGCTTCCCCTTTCATCCTGGGTGGTCGGTCGGCCTGCGCGACGGCGGGGGAGAAGCTGAGTATTCTCCCCACTTGCTGTGGCTTCCTGGAGGGCTGGTGTCCGGCATCACAAATCCGGACATGGGCGCCGCCATGACAGTCGGCCCATGTGACTGGATCCTTTTTCCTGATAGGCTCGTTTCCAGCTGATGCTGTGCACCTGTCTAAGGGTTCCCCTGGGTATAAAACTGTTCCACAGGTTATGGGAAATTGCCTGAACAACGGTTGTCTCCTAGCGTGCCTTAGTGAGTTCCCGGTCCAGGTTCCTATTCATCCGTACAGCAGCAGTGTTACCACCTTTACCTGTGTGCCTAAACATCTCTGGTGAATACCCGTGCAGCAGTGTTACCACCTTTACCTGTGTGCCTAAACATCTCTGGTGAATACCCGTGCAGCAGTGTTACCACCTTTACCTGTGTGCCTTTACGTCTCTAGTGAATACCCGTGCAGCAGTGTACCCACCTTTACCTGTGTGCCTATACGTCTCTGGTGAATACCCGTGCAGCAGTGTTACCATCCCCACCTGTGTGCCTCACGTCTCCAGTGAACATCCGTGCTACAACGTATACCGCCTCTACCCGTGTGCCTTCTATCTCTGGTGACGTCTCAAGTAACCGTGAGTCGCTTCCCACTTGAAATCCTTATTGACGTTTTGATCCTCGTGTCAAGGTGTTTTCTATACAGTATTTTAAGGGACTGTTTTGTGCCTAACAGGCATCTCCTCGCTGGGCCACGGGTGTAGTGTCTCTATCCCTGCAGGGCTTGGGTACCTGGTCAAAGGACCGCGACCTGCTCACGGGGTGCAGCTAAGCCCATATCCCAATTGGGGGGGTCACTGGCGAACACCATCCTGTGGGTTAGACTCCGCACCTTTGCCCAGGTCTCGCCAACACTCAAGACCTGTGGATGAGCAGAACGTACATCCAGGCCCCTCGTCTCCGCTTCTTTCCCCAACTTAGGCCCACCACGTCCTTTTCTCCAGTTTCAGACGTGACACAGTGGGGCCGGCCCCAGACGGTAGGCGTTCCCATGGGAACGCCTCCGTCTGGCCAGCCACGCCCCCGACATGCCCACCAAAGGGGGCGTGCTGTCACTCACCATCGACAGCACGCCCCCTTTGTAGAGAGACCCATAGCTTGCCCGTCGCTATCCGGGTCTTGCGCATGTGCACGATGGAGCCGGGTCCGTCGTGCGCATGCACACTGGGCCAACATCGACCCGCTTGCGAGCGCTCAGCACTCGCGAGCGGGTCTGAATTAGGCCCTCAGATCCCATCCTTGTGTGTGACCTGATACTGAGCCAGAGAAGGGGTTATTGTTTCTCCTTAAACAGAGTGTGCAGGGCACATAGAGCATTGATGCTCCATATGATATATAGTGATAATTTCCGGTAGCCAGTTCAAGTTCTACATGAATAGAGCCCATAATGTTCCATTCTGAAAGTATATCCAGACCATAATTCTCTAATATATAGATAGGGGACGGTAAGGAAGGATTGATTGCACAGGAATATTATTGGTTAAGAAAGATTATTATAAAGCAATAAAGATAGAAGGTGCACCCTAGGAGTAAATTGTGTATATCAGAGAGGAGAGAAAAAAGGACTCTGTATGTGGGACACATTCCTATAGAATTAAACTATAAAAAATAAAATTTAATTGATATTCATTAAAAAAGGAAAAGAAAAAAAAAAGCCAAAAACACCTATCAGGTTTGAACAATGC
This sequence comes from Taudactylus pleione, assembly GCA_031769625.1. Classification (NCBI taxonomy): domain Eukaryota; kingdom Metazoa; phylum Chordata; class Amphibia; order Anura; family Myobatrachidae; genus Taudactylus; species Taudactylus pleione. Next base: position 14,249,701 of record JAUIMM010000608.1, on the reverse strand, counting down.
AAACAATTCTCCAATCGTAGGAGATACACTGCAATATTACTGCAATTTGTGTTGTATATTGTTTGTCAATACCTATGGAAAAAAATATGTCATGTTCATATCTTTCAAAAATCACAAGGCAGGACTTTTGGTATTAAAAAATATACAATTTGGATGTAATCAACTGTTTTTTGTATAAATTGAAATATATACACAACAGTCGATAATCACAGGTGTGTATATATATATATATATATATATATCGAAATGGTCGAAAAGGTACTTGTAAAAAAGTACTAAACCAAACAGGTCACTCCAGGACTTTGCAAAAAAGAATCCTTTATGGATATAGCATATGGATCAACGTTTCGGCACTGCGCAGAGCCCCGTTCTCAAGATCACAGAAATTAAAAACATATACAAACACACGCTTACCTTATATACCTGGTCATATCATTTTCATGCTTCTGACAGAGGGGAGCGGCGTCCACGCCCGTCCAGCGTCGCTCACTGGTGACGTCATCGCCGTGTGCCAACGTGTAGTCATGGCAACGCCTGCCTACACAAACACGTCTCACCCTCCGTCCGGGAGCCTGAGAAAGTAAACAAACTTAATAAGTTCCCAAACGGGACTAATGACCTGAACTATGGCCCTCATTCAGAGCCACTCGCTAGCGGCAGTACGCTCGTTCCGAGCGATGTTCGCACATCTGCGCATGCGTACGGATCGTTATACGCATGCGCGAACCAGTCAGTGCGGCCGAAATTCATGTGCTCGCAATATAGCGAATGCCTGCTATTTTAAGTGACAGAATGAGGTCGTATGTGGGTGGTAACAGGGGAAGGTGCTTGAAAACGGGGAGTGGAGATCAGAACGCAGGCGTGCTTAAAGGTCAAAACGGGCGTTTTATGGGTGTGCATAATTAATACAGCAGCGTCATTGACCACGTCACTGGGTTATTTTATAGCCAGAACTGCTCGCAAGATTGTGGTAGCAAAAACCAACCACAAGAATAGCGAGCAGTTCATACGCTGGTCGATGTACTCGGTTAATCTAATAAATAGCGGACATGACGTATGGTGCGAGCGGCCAGGGGGCGTTTTTAACAAATAAACGAGCGTATGTTTTGCTCACTCGTTCAGACTTAGAGGTGTGAACAGACTGCAATTTGCGAACGGATCATTTGAATAGCCACCCCTTGTTTTTGAACGAACGACCGCAAATAGCGAACGGCTCTGAATCAGGCCCTATATAACAAGTAGCATATTGCTTATTAGCTTATTTATCTGTTATTAAGTAAAGATAATTTTTAATCATCAAATATAAATATGTGCTCTGACCCTGGGTTCCTAGTCTTTTGTGCTGAATGCTGATTGACGAGGGGTTTCTTGCTGATGCCTAACATCTGGACCAGAGAGCGCTGCGTATGTATATTTGTACTTGGGTCTGTATAATCTCTTTGCGCTAAGATTATATGAGGATCATAGCGTGTAACTGCTGTACTTTTACTTGAATAATACTTTGTGCTTTGGAACCACATGTTCTAAGTCTGGAGTCTTTATTTACTGGATGACTGCATACGCAAATTAGCGTCATCCTTAGAGGTTTATAGGAAGGATATTAGAAGGTATAGGCAGGGGTATATAGAGGTTCAAAGACAGTATCCTTAGTGGTTAGGGGCCTGGATGAAAAGTTAAAAACTATTTTTTCTTTTTGGGAATTTCTTTTGTAGATCCTATTTGTTTGACCGCTCCTTCGGGTGGGTTGATTTTGCCTTGTCCTCTGCCTCGAGTACGGACCCCTAAAGGGACCCTCATGGAGTTAGAGGCCTCATCTGGCTCTGCAATTATGAAATCGGTGTCGCTGTTGGACGTTGTGTATTCTTTTTTTGATGTTATGCCTTGGTGTCATCCTTGACTCTGAACTGTCCTTTGTTCCTCATATTCAATCTGTCTCAAAATCATGTTACATACATTTAAAAAACATATCCAAAATTCAACCATATCTCACACTGTAAAAACTCTAATCCATGCACTTATTATTTCCCGCATTGACTATTGCAATAGCCTCCTTACTGGTCTTCCCAAAAACAGGCTATCACCATTACAATCCATTATGAATGCAGCTGCAAGGCTTATCTTCCTTGCGAAACATTCTTCTTCTGCTGCCCCGCTCTGTCAGCCCCTCCATTGGTTGCTGGTTTTCTACCGTATTCAATACAAAATACTTTCACTTACACATAAGGCTATTAACCAAACCACAGCAACATACATCTCTTCACTCATCTCAAAATATCTCCCATCCCGACCTCTCCGCTGAGCACAAGATCTGCGTCTCTCATCCCCATGCTTTACTTGCTCCCATTCACAGTTACAGGACTTTCTTCGCGCTGCACCCACTCTATGGAATAACCTACCTCGCACAATAAGACTTTCTTCTAGTCTCCAATCCTTCAAGCGTTCCCTGAAAACTCACCTCTTCAGGCAAGCTTATCAGATTCCAGAACCTACCACATAACCTTCATAGCTTCCATATCTAATTACATCCCCTTTTACAGTCCACACACAATCTCACACATCGTCTTACTCTCACATCCTCATGACATTTGGTTGGTATTCCTGTGTGACTGGATCATGCAGCCAACCAAGAAACTGTGCATTCTGGCTGGACCAAAATGCAATATATAGCACCTCTCCTTGTGTATCAATGCCTATTTCACTATAGATTGTAAGCTTGCGAGCAGGACCGTCCTACATATATATCTGTTTGTTATTACCCAGTTTTGTTCTGTTAATGTTCCAATTGTAAAGCGCAACGGAATATGCTGCGCTATATAAAAACTGTTAATAAATAAATGTTATTCTTTCCCTTCTTTGTCTCCAAGAGATCCTCCTTTGGGGTCTACTAAATCTTGATCTATTATCAGAACCCGTGAGCCATCGATATACACGATGTTCCTCGTAATCCTGAGTAACTGTGAGCAATTTAGATATTTTAAAAGAAACCAGTTGTTTTCTATATGCATCACATTGTGTCTTTAGTTTAGTCCACCAGGACGTGTGTTCAGGGTCCTGCAGGGGGATTTGTGTATATGTAATTTTAAACTGATTAATCTTCTCTAACTGATTTTAATTCCCTTCATGCTTCCTCCATAACTAGAAGGATTAAGTCCAAACTGCATTTGTTAAGTATTGTGCACCAGCGCCTGCAAAATTCCATGTTCCCAAGGGAGTGATTTTGGCCAAAATCACTCCTGGCCTTGCGGTTGAAAAACTCAACCGCAGGCTTTTGCTCGCAGTTTCGATGGTCGCGATGGTCTTGACCATCGCGACCATTAACCTGCACGCTCGTATATGCTGTGGGTGGTGACCCACAGCTATACGAGCGTCCAGGAGAACGCTCCATATTAATGGAGGTGGGCCCTGATTCAGAGCGAGCGGTCTGGTCAGAGCGTCCGGCTCTGAATCAGGGCCTTAGGCCCTCATTCAGACCCACTCGTGAGCGGCTATCCACTCGCAAGTGGGTCGATGGTCCCCACTGCGCATGCGCACGACGGAGGGAGCTCCGTCGTGCGCATGCGCGAGACCCAACGAGCTAAGGACTTTCGCTTGGAGTGTCTCATCAAAGGGGGCGTGCTTGTGACTACAGCACGCCCCCTTTGGTGGGCGTGCCGGGGGCGTGCCTGCCAGACGTAGGCATTCCCAAGGGAATGCCTACGGTCTGAAGCAGGCCCCACTGACATCACTAGTGATGTCAGTGGGAGTGATTTTGGCTCTGATAGAGCCAAAATCACTCCTGGCCTTGCGGTTGAAAAACCCAACCGCAGGCTTTTGCTCGCAGTTTCGATGGTCGCGATGGTCAAGACCATCGCAACCATCATCCTGCACGCTCGTATATGCTGTGGGTGGTGACCCACAGCTATACGAGCGTCCAGGAGGAGGGCCGTGATTCAGAGCGAGCGCTCTGGTCAGAGCGTCCGGCTCTGAATCAGGGCCATAGTTTCATTTGAAAATGGGACAGGCTTTATTGATACATTGGATGATTTTTCTTTTGATTGACTGGATATTTTTTTCAAGTATTATATATTGGAATACTGTGTGAAGCTTCTGCTATTGGTACTTAGGCCCTCATTCAGAGCCGTACGCTCTGAGCAGAGCGCACGCTCTGAATGAGGGCCGCCCTCCATAAAAATGGAGCATCCTCCTGGACGCTCGTATAGCTGTGGGTCACCACCCACAGCCTATACGAGCGTGCAGTTTGATGGCCGCGATGGTCGTGACCATCGCGACCATCGAAACTGCGAGCCGGAGCCTGCGGTTGAGGTTTTCAACCGCAAGGCCCGGAGTGATTTTGGCTCAAGTACCCAAGTACAGTTTTATATTTTTTTCTTTTTTTAGGTTTTGTAATGAAGCTCACCTGATAAGACACTATTATTTTATGCACGTTGTTCTGCAAGTAAGCCCATTGCAACTGCAAGTCCCTTCTAGACATAGGGCCTGATTCAGAGCCGAACGCTCTGACCAGAGCGCTCGCTCTGAATCAGGGCCCTCCTCCATGAAAATGGAGCGGCCTCCTGGCCGCTCGTATAGCTGTGGGTGACCACCCACAGCATATGCAAGCGTCCATGATGATGGTCACGATGGTCTTGACCATCGCGACCATCAGGCTTGCGGCGGAGACCCTGCGGTAGGGTCTCGCTGCCGCAAGCCCTGGAGTGATTTTGGCTCTATCAGAGCCAAAATCACTCCCACTGACATCACGAGTGATGTCAGTGGGGGCCGGCTTCTGACGGGAGGCGTTCCCTTGGGAACGCCCCCGTCAGGGAGGCACGCCCCCGGCACGCCCACCAAAGGGGGCATGCTGTCAATCAACATCGACAGCACGCCCCCTTTGATCAGACACAACGAGCGAAGGACTTTCCTTCGCTCGTCGCGTCTGGCGCATGCGCACGACGGAGCTCCCTCCGTCGTGCGCATGCTCAGTGCAGACCATCGACCCACTTGCGAGCGGACAGCCGCTTGCGAGTGGGTCTGAATCAGGGCCTTAGTATGTAATAGGTTTCAATATTGTATTGATAATAGAACAATATCTTTATTGTAGTAAATTTAGTCAATAATATTGCACAATGTAACTTTGATGATTAAAAATTATCTTTACTTAATAATAGATAAATAAGCTAATAAGCAATATGCTACTTGTTATATAGTTCAGGTCATTAGTCCCGTTTGGGAACTTATTATGTTTGTTTACTTTCTCAGGCTCCCGGACGGAGGGTGAGACGTGTTTGTGTAGGCAGGCATTGCCATGACTACACGTTGGCACACGGCGATGACGTCACCAGTGAGCAACGCTGGACGGGCGTGGACGCCGCTCCCCTCCTTCAGAAGCATGAAAAAGATATGACCAGGTATATAAGGTAAGCGTGTGTTTGTATATGTTTTTAATTTCTGTGATCTTGAGAACGGGGCTCTGCGCAGTCCCGAAACGTTGATCCATATGCTATATCCGTAAAGGATTCTTTTTTGCAAAGTCCTGGAGTGACCTGTTTGGTTTAGTAATTTTTTACAAGTACCTTTACGACCATTTCTACATTATTACAGCAGGAGCACCCAGGCTGTTGACATTGATTAAAATAGCAGTGCCGGACTATTGCACACATATATATATATATATATATATATATATATATATCCATAGCATTTAGCAATGCAGGTATTCAGGATTGCCTCTGAGCAGATTTCTGCTATGCATCCATTCTCAATAGAGGAATAAACAGTGAATCTTCCTAAGTGTGGAAACTGCAATAAAACACATGCATATCAAAGTGAAATAAGCACTCTTAAGGGGGGTATCCACTAGACAATTAAGTTGAACGATAACGATAAAATCATTTGAACATCGTTTGAAAATTTTAGACATCTATCATCGTTCAAAGTACATGCTGGTCAACCTGACGATATCATCAGGTTCAGCATGTTTGCAGAAGATTGATTGTGCCTGCACTGAACAACATATTGTTCAGTGTGGGCACCCTGCAGTGTAGTGAACGACTGAACGATAACGAAATCGTTAAGTCCTTTTACTGTCAGGTAGTAAAAGACAAAATAATAGATAATAAAACATCGCTATTTTGCTATACACCACGGATAACCACAGTAATATAATAATATTGGTAGTAGAGGCGTCCCTTGATTCTACCTATGAGACTAAGTATAACAAAATTATGCTAGATATAGATGAGAGAGTTGTGTACTTATACACCTGGGATCTGCTGTTTCCTGTCTTATAAATATACAGAGGCCAGGAAATGAGAGTCCCCAGTACTGGCACAATGAAGTAAGATAAGGTGCTTCTGCTTTTAAAGCCAAATCACACCGTTGTCCCTGTTGCCTAACAGCAGCGCAGGGAGTCCCGGCAGCTGGCAGTAATAAGAGAGCAGTAGGGAGTAGAAGGAAGTACCTGATACTTAGCCTCCATTCATATGTGGTAACCGTGGTGCGGGGGTCTAGAGTGTGCACTGAGGAACCCCCAGCAGGGTGACCGACACGTGTTTCGCTGGGGCTTTGTCAAGGAAGCACAAGATTGTGATGATCAGACCAGAGTTAAATAGCACCGGCCACTAGCTGATAAGTTGTCCTATTATATTGACAATTAGATCAGCCAATCTACGCATAGTATCAGTAGAGGAACAAGACTGTGAGAATGGTATCATGTTCATGTAATCAGTGGAGTACAGACAGCTTGTCATGCTTACAGCTGAAATAGCAACAATGTAATTAAAGGTTGTGCTCATGGTAAAGGGGGGTATCCACTAGACGATAAAGTTGAACAATTGAACGATAACGATAAAATCCTTTGATAATCATTCGGTAATCGTTTGAACATCATTTGAAAATCGTTTGAAAATTTGGTCTTTTAGACATCTTTTAGACATCTATCATCGTTCAAACATGCTGGTCAACCTGACAATATCGTCAGATTCAGCATGTTTGCAGATGATTAATTGTGCCTGCACTGAACGTCATATCGTTCAGTGTGGGCACCCTACAGTGTAGTGAACGATAACGATATCGTTATCGTTCAGTATTTTCACTGTCGGGTAGTGGATACCCACCTTTACATTTGAATAGAGAGAGAATCAAAAAGGGGATTTTCACAATTAGTGAAATTAGCAGTTGAATTACCAGTGTTATTGTTTCTGTATATCTCTCATTTATAGAATTGATTAAATGTAATTTTTGTTATAATATATAGTCAAAAAAGGGGAGATTTAATTGTTTTAAATGCATATACTGCTTCAGTACCAAATTGCAAGGGCATACTAAATCAAGTTATATAGATATTATAGAGGAGTGTTTAATGCATCAGAAATACAGTATATACAAATATTTATTATTAATAGAACACATATAAATAGAGAATTCTTTATATAAAAATTCTTTATATATTCACCAATCTTTCATAAATGTCAAGGTGCCCACACACACACCGATGTGCTCACGATCCGATTTCTTGTCCAATTTCCTCATGAACTTTCACGGGAGCTCCTTTGTCGTCGTGATCATGATTTTGGAAAAAAGACACCCAATCTGTTTTACAATCTCACGATCTATCGGATCGTACGCATCGTGAGATTGACCACAACAAATCGTGAGTAAAAAAAAAAAAACAGGCTCTTGACTATTGGTGGGAAATTTAAATAGCCATAACAATGGGAGGGGCTATCTAGGGAGTATAAAAAGCAGGTACCCTTTAAACTCTGTGTACATTCTGCTCTGCTCCTAGATGAGGCTAGATGTATTCCTGCTGAATCCTGTACATTGCTACTGTGCTCTTTGTATTTGGCTTGCCTTTTACAAAGTTTATTCTACCTGCAAGTTTGTGCTACCTACCTGCATTCTATCCTGTTCCTGAATTCTGTACTGATGCATCCCTATCGGTATAGAGTGTTGGTCACTGAAGCCTGTGTCCGGGAGATTAGGAAGAGGGCCCAGCGAAGAAGGACGAAAGCATGTTGGACCAAGGAGTGGCTTCTACAAAGGGATACCCACTCTCACATGCCCCTGCTGATGGAGATCAAGGAGAACAACCCGGATGACTATCGGGAACTACCTGCTCATGGATGACGCCACCTTCCAGGAATTGCTGCATCTGGTGACCCCCCCACATCCAGAGACAGGACACAAGGTGGCGGAGGGCAATCCCTGCTGAAGAGAGACTGGTGGCTACCCTGAGGTCCCTGGCTACAGGCAGGTCATTTGAAGACCTGAAGTTTGGGACACTCATCTCACCTCAGTCCTTGGGCGTCATCATTCCGGAGACCTGCAAAGCCATCGTTAAAGTGCTACAGTACCAGTATTGCAAGGTAAGTTAAAAAAAACACACCACACATTGGTTTCTTGTGTAAAGAAAATTTTTATTTTTTACTCAACATAAACCAAAAAATAGCCTTCATTTAGTACAATGTGCACTGACCTGCAGGCAACTGAAAGTGTGCACTAAACTGTGTGCAAAACCCTTTTTTTTATAACAATTTGACAAAAGAACATTATCACCAAATTTTATGAATCCCAATAGGTAGCAGGCTGTATGTGATAGGGTGGGTCAGACGCCAATTTGAACAGGCCAATACACACATGGCACAAGTATACATTGTGGCCCCGGCTTCCAGCAATGTGTACTTGTGCCATGTGCATTGTTACCTTGTCCAAATGGCGTCATCACCACCCTATCCAATGCAGCAAGCACCTATTAGAATTCATAAAATTTGGTGATATTAAAAGCAAGAAAAAATTTACATCTCTATATATTGGGGCGACTCATCCGCTGCATCGAGCAGAGCATTATACAAGGTCGTGCTGGTGCTTGGGGTGCTTGGTGGGGGAGTAATATCTAACTGGGCAAGGGGGGGGTGGACATACCTATTTGGGGCAGGGGAAAATAGCATTGGGTCTGCTATGTATGTAGAATTGGAGATATTTTTGCTCATACAGCGACTCAACAGGTCGTATTTTAACCTGAGAAAATTTCTTTGGATATCTGTATCCATATTTCTCAATGTGCTGTTCACATGAGCTGTGAAATCATCTATTGCATCAGGGGGTTTCTGTAGCAGCCGTTCTGCATTTTGGAAAAAAATGTCCTCACGTTCAGTAAGGTTCTCCTTTTATCCCCTGTTTTTTTTTCTTTTTTTGCGGTTGTTGTGAAGAAGATGAGGGTCCAGGTGGCAGTGGAGTTTCCACTTGTGTGGTATTCTCCGACTCACTGTCACCACCGAGCAGATTGAGGTACGGTGTGGATGCTAAATCAGGGTCTTGGGTGGGAGTCTATATAGGAAAAAAAAATAAAAAATATTCTAGTCATGTTTTAACCCCTTTTTTACTATTTTTACAGTTTCCTAACACCGTGGAGGAGTGGACCAGCATCGCGGAAGATTTTGAACAACGTAAAAATTTCCCTAACTGCGTAGGACACATCCGCATCAACCCACCTGCCAACACCGTATCATATTACTACAACTACAAAGGATTCTTCAGCATGGTTCTCATGGCAGTGATGAATGCCAACTACGAATATCTGTTTGTGGATGTCGGCAAGAATGGCCGTGCTTCGGATGGTGGGTCCTTCAAAAAGACAGCTTTCTACCAGAGGCTCGCCAACAAAACCCTCAACTTGCCCTCACTGACCAGACAAAGCACGGCCTAAATTACGTCTTCATCGCAGACGAGGCTTTTGCATTACATGAACATGTGATGAAGCCATTTGCACAGAGGTTCCTGACCAGAGAGAAGAGGATCTACAACTACCATCTATCCCTGGCACGGCGAGTTGTGGAAAATGCTTTTGGAATAATGAGCAACCGCTTCCGCATTTTCCACACCACCATCAATCTACATGTGGAGAAGATAGACTGGGTTGTGATGGCGTGCTGTGTGCTGCACAACTTTCTGCAAAGAAAATCTACTCAAAGAGGACCAGTCCCAGCTAGACCAGAAGATGTAGGACCCCTGGAGGACATCGAACATTTGACATCTGTGTCTGCACCACCAATTACAACAACATCCACCGCACGTGCCAAAGAAGTGAGGGAGGAGTACATGACCTATTTTAATGGACCAGGTGCTGTACCATGGCAGGAGGACTGTCTGTGAACTACTGACTAAATTGGACATTTGGGATTTAACAACAAAAACATTAAGGATTTTGGCTTAAACTGTGTCCCTACTTACCAAGACTTCTGCAACCTCCTCTTCTCCCTCACGCTCAGCCATCAAGACGATAGATTCCTTTTGAGGCTCTTGATCACTGATGAATGACATCATATGGTAGTACCAGAGCGCAGGAATATATATTTCATCTGTGTCCGCTCCTAATTTTTTGGAGTCATCCACCTTCTTTTTTTCTTTGATGTACACTGTCCTGAGATTTTGAATCTTTTGCCGTACAGTTTTCAGGTCTGCATCAGAAATTTACTTTTTCGTATACCCCAAAAGTACCTCTAGTGCGGCCAACTTGTGCGACCTTGTTGTGGTACTTCCGAGAACTGATCTTCCACAGACACTCTTTCAATGAATGAATGCAGGATTTCAATGAATCCTGTAACTAATTCACGTTCACTATCCATGGACATTATCTATGAAGAGGAAAACAAAGGACATATAAATATTTGTGTATATAGTTTTGTTAAATTTAATGTTGTTACAGTTAACATTTTTAATGTTTTAATATTTTCTTTTTTACAGGTTTTTAAAGGTTTGTTATTGTATTCTAATCGTGTTTTCTTTTACAGGAATGTCATGTGTTCATTTCTTGGTAATATAATGTTTTTCTTTGTTTGACAGCATGGGTCTTCCACCTTTGGGCCTGTCGCTGTTGTAGAACTACAGATCCCAGGATGCCCTAAAAACAGTTTTAACATGCTGTTATTTCCCAAGGGTGGGTGGCAAGTTATCCTGGGATCTGTAGTTCCACAACAGCTGGAGACCAAAAGGTAGAAGACCCCAGCTTTAAATTATGTGTGTTTTTAAATGTAATGTATGGTGATTATTTTGTTAAATACGTGTTTTTTTTTTTTTTTTGTTATATTACTTAAAATGTATTTTTATTTTATCTGTATTAAATTGATTTTTAAACATGTTTATTATTAATATATGTTATTTCAATATGAATAATCTTCCTGGAATGTATTTGTTTATCTTGATTAAATATTTTTGTCTATTAATTTAAAAAAAAATTGATTGGTTTTCTAATTATTAGGTGGCCCCATGACGTGGTTAGGTAGGGGGCACACATTGGTGGGCAGTGGGAGCTTAATGCATGACCCAGCCACCGCCCACCTCAATACGACGGGCGGTGGCTGGGTCATGCATTTATTACCTGGGGGCACACATTGGTGGGCAGTGGGAGCTTAATGCATGACCCAGCACCACCCACCTCAATACGGTGGGCGGTGGCAGGGTCATGCATTTATTACCTGGGGGCACACATTGGTGGGCAGTGGGAGCTTAATGCATGACCCAGCCGCCGCCCGCCTCAATACGGCAGGTGGTGGCTGGGTCATGCATTTATTACCTGGGGCACACATATTGGTGGTCAGTGTGGTTGCATTTAAACTGTACAAATACTCACCAAACTTACAACAAAACAAGACTTCCAGTGTGCAGGCTCCCAAAGTGCGTCTATCATTCTTCATACACGATGCTGCACAAGATGGCGATGGGGGGTGCACAGGAAGCTGTCAATCAAATTCCGCGTTGTGCGATGAATCATATGATTCGTCGTGAGGGAAAAAACCCCTCACGATCGACTTCCATCGTGTTCCCGGTTGGCTAATCTGCCCTACAGCACGGCAGATCAGAGGATGCAAGGAACGACGAGTGGGGACGTGCATCGGTATCGTGCTCGTGAGTATTAACTCACGATTTGTACTTTTATTACCCAATTTGTTGTCACGATTCGTCGAAATCGGCCAAATTGAATGAAAATTCGGTATGTGTGTAGGCACCTTCAGAGTTGTTTTATGAAGATAATGAAAGGACAAACAAATCAGTCTCTTCACTAGCAGATGGATTCTAGCAGCATGCTTGGCAAATTTGTGCAAAAAACACAATATAACAAGATTGGTTTTACATATAAAAGGAAAAATAATAAATAGATGGAGAAAAAAAGATAAATAATTACCAGAAAAATACATCTAGATGTATATATTCACATCTATAAACATACACACATATATACATAAATATACACATATACAGGAATCAAACCAAAACAGGATGCAATATGCAATTCTCCATATGAGTATTTGTCTCTGTGAATACAAAGTCCAGGAGACATTTATTTCTATTTCATATAAGCTATGCTTAATTTATTCATGAACTCTATTTACTTTAGCTAATTCATATATACAGATAAATGAGGAATATTCTACTAATATTTGGTGTTAAAATATCATTTGTGCATGATTAATAATTATCATATAGTTTGATATGATAGTTCATAAAATATAATAAAAGTGTATTGAGTCAGATGATCATTGTAATACAAGTGAAAATTACTGTGATGAAAAATAATATTGGTGAAACCGATGAGAAAAACAATTATAAAATATGTGAGAAAGTGCATATAAATTATTAATGTGTTGAAGTGTCATTAAGTTAATAAGTGTTTATAAATATAGTGTAGATAAATCTCTTCATTTTGAAAATAAGTGAAGGGATAGATAAATATATAGTTATATATATATATATATATATATATATATATATACATATACATAAATATATATATATATATATATATACATATATTAATGTGGTGGGGTGCCTATGTATGTATATACATACACCCATTCCTCAAAATACCATATTTGTATATAAGTCAATACATGTGTAGAGAAATAAAAAGGTATGAATGTAAGACATAATTCTAAACATTTAATAAATAATTAGGTTGCCCATATATATATATATATATATATATATACATATATACAGATATGCACATCTGTGGAGCATAGCGAAAATATAAAGAAATTTTTTTGGTGATATTTATTCCTTGAAAGATATATTATAATCATGAAGAATATACTTATTAAGAAAAAAATGAAAAGAAAAAAGATATTGGGAAATAATATAAATCTAATGATGAAATCTTCAATATAAGGAATGGAAAAGCAGAGTATGTGATCATGTCATGAAATTAAGTATCAAAGAAGGGACTGTAATTAATTATTTCATTCATCCCATGAGGATTAACAGAACCCATGTGGAAAGTCCATTCACATTCTTTCTTTAACAGCTCTCTTGTTAGGTCTCCCTTTTTGATGTTCACTGATATTTTTTCGAGACCGAAAGCTTTCAAATCTTTGTTGTTTCCATGATGTTGTTGGAAAAAATGTTTGGCAACAAAATTCTGTATATCAGATGAAGCATGCTTGATATTCCCTATATGTTCCAATATTCTTTGTTTCAATGGCCTAGTTGTCATTCCTATGTAGCGTTTAATACAGGTACATTCAAGAAACAACTGTGATCACCAATTGTTATATGTATTTCAATATACACAGGATACAATAGTGATTCCCGATTACATTCAAAACTGTGTATTTCTTTCAATACTAAATGTTCTGTCCTGTGGGTTTTAAAGATATTAACATGATATATATACTTATTCCATAGTTTTTGACTAAATATACAACACAAATTGAGATGATTGCATAGCAGGAATCTGCTTAGAGGCAATCCTGAATACCTACATTGCTATATGCTATATGTATATATATATAATATATATATATAAGAAACAACTGTGATTATCGACTGTTGTATATATTTCATCATATACAAAAAACAATTGTGATTGCCGATTACATCCAAATTGTATATTTTAATATCAAAAGTCCTGCCTTGTGATTTTTGAAAGATATGTACATGATATATTTTTTCCATTGGTACTGACAAAAAATATACAACACAAATTGCAGTAATATTGCAGTGTATCTACTACGATTGGAGAATTGTTTGTTTGTATTGTTCAAACCTGATAGGTGTTTTTTTTTTTTTTTCTCTTTTCCTTTTTTAATGAATATCAATAAAATTTATTTTTTATAGTTTGTTAATTCTATAGGAGTGTGCCCCACATACGGAGTCCTTTTTCTTTCCTCTCTGACATAATTCTCTAATGTAATAACCATTATTTAGTCTTCATTCTAGCACCATGCACCTGTCACAACTCGTGCAGTTCCTCTATCCTCACAACCTGGAATTAAAATGGATTGTTTGAGGGTGTGCATCATTTCATTCACAGATAATGCCTACACTGTGAAGTTGTGTTTTTTTAATATTGTGAATCAAACAACACTTAGGACAACATAACAGAAAACCTCAGCGTGCATAACTATTCACCCCCCTAAAGTCAGTATTTTGTCGAGCCACCTTTTGCGGCAATTACAGCTGCAAGTCGCTTTGGTTAAGTCTCTATGAGCATGCCACATCTTGCCCCTGGGATTTTTGCCCATTCCTCAAGGCAAGACTGCTCCAGCTCCTTCATGTTGGATGGTTTCTGCTTGTGATAAGCAATCTTCAAGTCTGACCACAGATTCTCAATTGGATTGAGATCTGGGCTTTGACTAGGCCATTCCAACACATTTAAATGTTTTCCCTTAAACCTCTCGAGTGTTGCTTTAGCAGTATGCTTCGGGTCATTGTCCTGCTGGAAGGTGAACCTCCGTCCCAGTCCCAAATCACAGGGAGACCGAAACAGGTTTTACTCAAGAATATCCCTGTATTTAGCACCATCCATCTTTCCCTCGACTCGAATCAGTTTCCCAGTCCCTGCTGCTGAAAAACATCCCCACAGCATGATGCTGCCACCACCATGTTTCACTGTGGGGATGGTGTTCTTGGGGTGATGGGATGTGTTGGGTTTGAGCCAGACATAGCGTTTTCCTTGGTGGCCGAAAAGTAAAATTTTTGTCTCATCTGACCAGAGCACCTTCCTCCATACATTTGGGGAGTCTCCCACATGCCTTTTGGCAAACTCAAATCATGTCTTCTTATTTTTATCACTAAGTAATGGCTTTTTTATGGCCACTCTTCATAAAGCCCAGCTCTATGGAGTGTACGGCTTATTGTGGTCACATGCACAGATACACCAGTCTCTGCTGTGGAACTCTGCAGCTCCTTCAGGGTTACCTTTGGTCTCTGTGCTGCCTCTCTGATTAATGTCCTCCTTGCCCGGCTTGTGAGTTTTGGTGGGCAGACCTCTCTTGGCAGGTTTGTTGTGGTACCATGTTCTTTCCATTTGATGATGATGGATTTGATCGTGCTCCGGGGATCATCAAATATTTGGATATTTTTTTTACAGCCCAACCCAGAATTGTACTTCTCAACAACTTTGTCCCTAACTTGTTTGGAGAGCTCCTTGGTCTTCATACCATAGGCCACGCCCCTTACGTGACGTTATTAGGAGGCGTGCCCGCCTCCAAATAACGTCAGGCTGGGGGGAGCCTCACTAGCTGGGCTTCCCCCAGCCCTCTCCCGTCATTGAATGGATGTCGCTCGCATGCGCGCAGCATCCGTTCAGAGTCTCCCGGATCTGGCACCGCCGCACAGCTGTGACAGTGGGGGTCCCCAACCCCCCGATTTTACCAGTAATGTCCCGCTGAAATCGGGACAAAAGGTGTGTTTATACTGACAGATCATGTGACACTTAGATTTCACACAGGTGGACTTCATTTCACTAATTATGTGACTTCTGAAGGTAATTGGTTGCACCAGAACTCTTGTGGGGCTTCATAGCAAAGGGGGTGATTACATATGCACATGCCAATTTTCTGAATTTTATTTATAAAGATTCTTTTTTATATATATTTTTCTAATTTCACTTCACCAAATTAGACTATTTTGTGCAGATCCATCACATAAAATTCAGGTTAAAAAAAATATATTACAGGTTGTAATGTAACAAAAAAAGGTAAAAAGCCAAGGGGGGGTGAATACTTTTGCAAGGCACTGTATATCCAGACCATAATTCTCTAATTTAGGAAGCATTATTCACTATCTATCATGCGTCAAATCCTTTCTATTATGTGCCAACTCTGGGACTCCTAGCAGGGATTTAATCTGTAAATTCAAATTAAATCTTGAACAAATTGGAATGGCACTGGTAAATATATTGGCAATGTTCTTTGCAATGACACCCAGGGACATAAATCCAAGAGTAGAAAGACCAATTCTAGCAAATAATAAGCTAAATGAGAGGTGGAGTAAAGGGAGAAAATCTCTTTGATCTTTTTACATCCTCTAGTTTTATAGTATGCTCAGTTCAGTGCTAAATGTATTTAATCAGAAGAAAAAATATTTAGAGGTTAATATATTTCATTTAGGGGTTGGAAACATGCAGACAACATTATTAAGCCAATTATGCTAACCCTAACCATACTTCCACAAGTGATTTTGGAATTGGAAGTATCCTGTGTTATTATTTTTATTATTCAATAACAGACCAACAACAATATCAGCATCTTTGGTGGGAATTCAATAGTTTTTTGCACGCCTATGAGTAATGGGCGCCTAGTAGAGTATTTAAATTGTTGCTCCGATGGATATGAGTGCCGCAGGCTCCCATTACTTATTGCGCCTAAATGTTTCAGGTTTAGCAGCGTAAAGTGACTAAACCCATCTAAAGCCCAACAATTGATACCCCCCACCATTTATCTAGCTGAAAACTGAAGAACCCATTATTTGAATGCCTCAAACTAGCATTTTTATGGAAATGTATTATATAATATAATATTGGTCATTGTGAATATACTGTGGAACACTGTGCATGCATATACAATAGTGTTTTATAACATCCATCTATAGTAAAAGTGCAACTAAACAATATTAGCTTTATTTAAAAAAAACCCCATAATTTGAGACAGACAGCATCAGCCGGGATGTAGTCTGGAAGCCGACGGTCTAAATGCCGACCACTGGCTTCCAGATTGCTTTATCCCGACTAGGGATGAATGACAGGCGTCTAAATCTAGACGCCTGTCATCTGCCCGACGTCGGGAAGCCGGCGCCCGGCATCCCGATCGAGCGGATGCCGGGCGCCGCAGCGGACAGCCGCGTGGGGGGAAGGGTTAGATTTAGGGCTCCTGGGGGGGACTTAGGGTTAGGCACCCCCCGGGAGGTTAGGGTTAGGCTAGCGGGAGGGAGGGTTAGGCACTCCCCCCCCGGACTTAGATTTAGGCAGTAGGGCAGGGGGGGTTAGGTTTAGGCACTTAGAGGGGGGGTTAGGGTTAGGCACAGGGGGGGAGGTTAGGGTTAGGCACCCCTAAGGAAGGTTAGGGTTAGGGGGGTTAGGTTAGGTTAGTAAATACTTACCTTTAGGACGATCGGGTAATACATATCACACTCCATCAGGCACAATTACTTTCAGAGATAATAACGAGATAAATATAACAACGAGATAGACATATACACTATGTAGAAAAAAGTAAATGGACACTACAGCAAATAGCTCAACAAGATTTTATTGACTCTATTGTACTTTGTAGGTCCACCATGTGCAGTGATTACTGCAGAGACACTTCTTGGCAAACTGTCCACAAGTTCCTGGACAACAACAGGCGGTAAGTTTTACCATATTGCATTAAGGGCCTGATTCAGACCCGCTCGCAAGCGGGTCGATAGTGCGGCACTGCGCATGTGCGGCGTGCGCAATGCGCGTGCGCAAGCCCCGGAGCGAGTGAGAAATTCACACGCTCTGGGGCTCGCTACAAACGGAGTGGCTGACTAGTAATGTCAGTAGTGAGCTTCCTGCTCTATTAGAGCAGGAAGCTCACTGGGGCTTGCGGGAACAAGACCCTACCACAAGGGTCTCGTCGCAAGCCCGATGATCGCGACCGTCACCTGGCCACTCGCAAAAGCTGTGGGTGGTCACCCACAGCTTAGTGAGTGGCCAGGAGGCCCTTTTTTTTTTTTTTTTTTTTAAAGCGGCTGCCCTGATTCAGAGCGAGCGCTTGCTTTTTGCGAGCGGCTCTGAATCAGGGCCTAAGTACAGTGACCAACTGTGACACTAAAGAAGATCGATCGGCCTAGAATGCACCTGTCGCTCCAATTTGTCCCAGAGGCTCTCAGTGGGGTTAAGATCTGGACTCTGACCTGACCAGTCCATCCGGGTTATCGAATTTTCTGTACACCACTCCAGCATCGTCCAAGAAACATTGTCATCCTGATAAAAACATTAATTGTTTATGTAAAACTGCAAGTGCATGGGTCTCCCATAGAAGTGTTCTTGTCAAAACTGCCACATTAGTGGGCATTTGGAACTCGTGTGCAATGGTATGCATGGGATCATTTCACTTGCACAGGGGTGTCTTGTCTACATAGTGAAGATCAACAGGAATTCCTCGTCTTCAGATATTGCTTACATAGGTCAGTACTCGGCTAGGAATCGGTATGAGATGCTGGTGCCAGGGATCCCGGCAGTTAGAATCCTTGTTGGTCGATATGCTAACCCTCCCCCTCTCCCTACCCTAACCCCCCATTTTTGTCACCTAACCCTAACCTCCACCCATATGCCTGACCCTAACCTCCCCCTCCCTGGTGCCTAACCTTCCCCCCAGCGTCAGGATTTGTGTGCCGGTAATAGGTGCGTTGGCATCCAGACCGCCAGGATGCCGAACGCATACCCCCAGCTATACCTGAGTTAAGAAGGTAACAAAAAGCCCAATAAACTGCCATTATTTTTATTAAGGAATGGCTAATTAGAATAAATCATATATGTGGTGATTATACAAAATACAGACTGTCAGCGGCTCCCAGTCCACAGCACATGGTGTCGATTATGAAGAACTCCAATTACAGATGTAACTGAATTGTATTAATGAATGAAATAGATCAAGTTTGCTTAGTGTTTATAACAACATGTTAAACATATCATTACTAGCATGCTTGCTGCAGCCTATGGAGGAACAGGGAAAGTGAGACCAGCAAGCAAGTGGAAAAGTAAGAGCAACACACAGCTCATCCATCACTTACTTGGATTATAGTGTACTAAAGAGCTGATACTATTACTATCCTTTTTACACATACCTACTCTCCTTGAAGTTGCGGGTCGAGTAGTTCCCTGTGAGAGTGTGTGGATCTCCCACGTCATACCTACTTCCTAGTGAATTGCGGTTCGAATGGTGGGGACAGGGCTAAAATGAATCTTATAGTGTAATTTTAGGCCCTCACCTGCCCAAGGACTCCTGGTGGCATTTTGCAGTGATGGTGACAGGGGGCCTAATGACGTCAGTTCCTGGCCCTGCCCCTGAAGTGACCAGCTGTATCTCCTCTCCATGCTTCTCCTGGAGAGGAGATAACAAAAGTAGGCAAGTATGCTTTTACACAAGGTGCTGTGATGGAATTGTGAGACATGTTAATACTTGTGAATTAAGGAGTAAATAACTGGATAGTAAATGTATTTAGTGTACAATTTGAGTAAACATCACAATTTATTTTTTTCAACTAGCTTAGAGGACTGATTGATGTGATTACAAATTGGGAATTTTTTAATTTTGTAGCATACAACTCTCGACCGTTTGGGATTTCATGCACTGGATTATAGGGCAAACGGCCCAATATGTCAGATCGGCCCAATGATTGTTTAGAGTGTGTGCTGCAACAGGGCCCGATGGTTGGTCCAATACCTGTAGAATCGGCTCCTGATATAGTGTGTGCTGCACACGCCAGGTCATTAACGTCGTTTTGGTATCGTTCAGAAAGAGGAGTGTGTACGTACCTCGACCCAATGTCAGACGATAGACTATCGTACGCACGTCTTGCTTGTTGGTGTTTGTATTTAATCAGCAATGACGTGAATTCCCACGCCTCGTCAGCAGACAAACAAACATTATGTCAGTAGCTCAGGGAAAGCTTGTGTGAGGCACTCAATTTACCTTGGAACTACACATCTCAGCATGCCTTTCACAGCAAAATGTACTATGACAAGGCATGCATAGTTCCAGATGAAGTGTGGCATGTGGTCAACCCCAAGTGTAGCTCTTGCAGGGGGCAGGAGTGATAACAATGTGCCATCTCCTGTACATTACATGAAGTGAGTATACTCACCAGTGCCCAAGTATTGCTGTCATTAGCTTCACCAGGCATCTGTAGCATCCCCCTTCACTTTACTTATCCCATTAAAGATGACCTCTGACAGTGTGCATACTCCACCCCCTATGTGAGTGTAGGCACCTGTACCCAAATATTGTGGTCATGAGCTTTACCAGGCACCTGTCACATCCTTCCTTAAAAATCAGGATTTAAACATTTTGTAACTTAAATAATAGCAAAAACTTTATTACGTTGATCATAGAAATGCTTTTATTTTTCTTTCCATTTTTTATGAATGTATTTTGTTTTGTTTTTTATTAAATGATATTATAGGCAGCATAGTATATTTCACTAATATTTACAGTAAATATAGTACACCATAAATGAGACAGCTGTTTTAAAAAATTATCCAAGACCATAAAAAATGACAAATGTAAGTTTGTTTCATGAAGCTCACATACATTGTACGAATGCGCACACTTGATAAATGCGAGATCCAAATAGAAATGCAAATTAATGGTTGAAAAAGGACAGCAAGCAAGTGTTTTTCAGAAAATTAAAGTCTTTCCAGCATTTTGGGGTACGGAAAAATGTCTGCAGAATATTTTTTCAGTGTTTTTATATAAGTTTGTAAAAAGTTTGAATAAAGGGCCTGATTCATTATGGATCGTTATTATGTACGCAGCTGCGATTACACATGAAGTTCTGCTGCAAAAATATGCTAATGTTTGCAACTGCACAGCCAGCATAGACGCCCACTACCGCTTTCTCACATCTGTAAGACCTCGCAGTCCTGCGTACACATCGGTAACATCGAGTAACATTAGCACCTCACGCAGCATTACAGCAGGTCTGAACTGTCTCAGAAATTGCAAGTCTTGTCGCACGCAGTGAATACTCAAGCTGCGTATGACGTCGCAGTGGCTAATTTATGCACGCACAGGAGACAGCATTCAAATGGACAGGCATGGCTGCGTTTCTGCAACCATTCCCCTGTCACTAACCCCAAACGCTGGCGTCCCATCTCTCACTCTGCGATGGCTTTGTATCTGTGTATGTGATCGCAGTACAATCGCAATGCTGACCTGCACGCACACTGCGGTGCATACGCACTACGCACCATTGGCCAATCCACGTACACTGTTGCAATTGCAATCTGTGATGAATTAGACCCAAAGACTTTTACCTCTCAACTGCAAGTTCAAAATACCCTCTCCCATCAATACAACACCTCTACATAGCTGTCCCACATCATTTAATCCATTATTGAGCTTTTTAGAGAAATTCACCTGAAAACTGACATGTCATTTGGACAAATTTTGCTATTTAAGGCCCTCATTCAGAGCCGCACGTTAACAACAGTACGCTCGTTGCATTCCGATGTTGACTAACCGCGCATGCGTCGGTGTTACACTGCGCATGTGCGTACGGCAGATTGCGAGTTTTTTTTCTCTCGTTCCTAAAATAGCGTACAGGAAGTGACATGTCAAATGTGATTGACAGAACAGGGCGTTTTTGGGTGTTGACGGGGGTGGAGATGAAAAAACGCAGGCGTGGCGAGGCGTTTTTGGGGCGTACATACATTAGCAGATGCGAACGTCAAATGTGTTCGGACCGTCTCATACGTCACTGAAACATCCGCTTTCCCTTCAAAATGCTCGCACAGCTTAGGGTCAGGATTACTCGACCACATTGGCGATGGCCTTCTCCTCCGTCCCGGGACTCCACGATGGTGCTGCGATTAATCGCGGCTGGTCAGTAAAGTAATTAGTGTTGGATTGAAATCCGGCTTGGTATGTGTTTGGAAAGCAGTTTATTGGGATAGCACAAAAGCGTACGCAGGTGGAAATCAGAGCTGCTAATGTCATGATTACACAATCAATTAGCGTACATTTTTGGGGTTTTATTTTGGCCACAATTTGTTGGTTATGGCCTATTGTAACAATAATGTCATCATCTTTTAATTAGCTCCCCTTTTTTTTGGTTTTCTGTGGAATTTGCATCGCTATGTGATTTTTTAAACGTTCCTTAAAGAGGCCTTTTTTTTGTTTTAAGAGGGTCAGTTTTTGCCTTTAGGGCCAGGATTAAATGTAACCCATTTGTACAATAATGTCACAATACAATCTCATTTTTTTGTTTTTAATTTATTGTTTAAACACAAACAAATTGGCCTAATATTTTGTTGCCTTTTTTTGTGGCAAAGATATTTGTTAAAAAAAAAAAAAAAACATAACTGCTAACATAAGCGTAAATACAAAATTTAAAAACATTTCACAAGAAAGGAGAGGGAAGTTTTGACCAGAAAGGAATATGAGCCAAGCACAGAAGGAGTGTGGGAAAAGTCGCCATTGCTGTCACCGTTTTCTCGCCCATTTGGCTGGGTGAGGGTGGGCGCCAGACCGGGTCCGGGATGCCATCGGGCTGGCCTGTCCAGAGGCAGATGTTGTGGCCTCTGGACTAGGCACAGGGCTAGGCACATTTGGAGGATTGGCTGATGTTGTGCCAGAGGTGGAGGATCCGGATGTTCCGGCAGGAAGGGAGGTCGGCTCCACCATGTGCTGGCGAATGAGCTGCTCCAGGGCATCGGCGATGCGGATGTTGGCCCTGGTATTTTCCGCCAGGGCCTGACCAATGGTCACGTTGGCCGCAGCATTTTGCTCCAGGGCCTCAGCCACCCGTATCAGACTGGCGTCCATCCTCTGCAGAATCTCCGTATGGCAATCCGATTTAAAATTGAGTTCTGTGAGGAGGCCCACTGCCTGCGAGGGGGCACGCCCTGGACTGGCTTCTGCAGGGTCCTCAGCCGGATGTACTGGTTCCTCCCCTGCAGAGCCAGCAGAAATTCTGCGGCCAAGGCTCCCCTCTGGAGCAGACTCATCCGCCTCTGTCTCTGTTAGGAAAATTGCGAAAAGACTCACATTAGAATCTACATATTGGCACAATAGCATTTCAGAGTTGGTGACATCACAAGACTTACCTTGGCCAACATGAGGAGCCGCAAAGTCTGGCATGTCCGTATCCATGTTGGACACGCCAAACACCTCCACAGCCTGCACACACCCCTGTGCCATCTCTTCTAAGTCTGTCAACTCCAATGACACAGGGGTGGGACCCCCACCTGTCCCCCTTGCATGCCTAGCCCTGTCGGCAAGTTTTTGCTTGAGACGATATTTGAAGTCTGCCCATCTGTGGAATGAAATTGGAACCATTTTCTTTTTTTTTACAATGGGGTTTGTTTATAGGATGGGAAAGTGTTTACTTACCGCCGTTTGACATCCCGGGCTAGACGGACATAATCACCCACCCTATTGACAGCAACGGCGACCTCCTCCCACATTCTCCACTTCTGGCTTTGGCTCATATTCCTGGCTGCCTGGGGCAGGATGTCAACGCACTTCTGGATCAAAACCTCCATCTCCTTGCTTGTGAAATGTGGCTGCCTTTTTTTTTTGGCAGCTTTGGCGGGTTGACTGGGGCCAGCAGTCTCTTCCATGTCATCCTCCTCACCTATTTGGGTAAATATGCAGATTTAGCCACTTCACAACTTGACCAATATATTTGTTTTAAAATAATCATGGAGACAAAATGCATGAAGGCCTTACCGCCGGATTTTTGGCCATTGTTTCCCTGGTCTGAAGCCATGTTTCTGCTTCCAGAATGAAATCAACCAGAAATTCAATGTGATTTCGTGACGTATTTATACATGCGTCCTTTGTTTGCGGCCGCATCATTGATTGTGCGTCCCTATGATTCATCCTTAATTTGTGCGGGAAAATAAACACTATTTATGGCTTGGTGTGTGTGGAGTCGAGGTGGGGTTGTTGGATTGTTGGCGGTTAAGTTGTTTGGATTTGGTTGTTTGCGGTTGGAGGATTTGGCAGAGTTGGTTTTTTGTTTGTTTTTGCTACAGTTCTTTTGTTTTTCCGTTCGCATTTTTTTCCTTTTTTCCACATCCTTTCCTGATTTGGTAAGTTTTGTGCAGTCAAATTTGTGGCCAATTGGTGTCTACTTCTGTTTTTTGGTTAGCTAATTTTTTTAACACTAATTTCATCTTTTTTAGTTTTTTTTGGCTTTCGGACCCAAAGACCTTTTTTTTGGAAATCTTATATATTCGAGTTGGGTAAGTCCATTTTTTGTCTTGCATTTGCGAATTAATTACCGCATTTTTGACTGTTGGTGTAGTGACTTGCATTTGCGAATTAATTACCGCATTTTTGACTGTTGGTGTAGTGACTTGCATTTGCGAATTAATTACCGCATTTTTGACTGTTGGTGTAGTGACTTGCATTTGCGAACTAATTAACGCATTTTTGGCGGCTTATTCATCATGTAAACCAGTTTTGCTTTTCCCTTTTCCATTTTTGGGGTCCATTTGAACCCTATTTGACGTACGGTGTGCAATGTCGTTTTCATCGATGGCCAAATGTGTGTTTCGGCTATTTTCTGTGTTGGCTTGCAACAATTTGAAAAACAAAAAATCACCCTCTAAATTTTTGATGTCTCATTTTTGGCTTTTTTACAGTTTATACGTATCATGACAATACCCCGGCATGTAAGCAGCTATGGATGGTATCAGAAAGCTAAGTTGTTTTTTGTTACTTTTGGGGTGGCTCAAAAGCCTTACATTGTAAACTTTGAATTTCAGGTAGATCTGGGGCGAATTGTTCTGGCCCTGCTCCCGGAAGACGACCAACCTCAAACTCGTCCCAGGCGTAGGCATCGTAGGCATGCAAGGCCCCAGATATTTCGAACACGTGTCACCCTTTTTGGAATGCCCGATGATGAGGTTTTAAGACGCTACCGTCTACCTCCCAAAATCATCATAGACACTCTCTCATTAATAGAAAGTGATCTTGAGCGGCAAATTGACAGTCCAACAGCAATACCACCACTGACGCAATTTATGGCGGTGTTACATTTCTGTGCCTCAGAATCGTTTCAAACAACGGTGGGAATAGTGGCGGGCATCTCCCAATCCTCCTTTTCCCGGATCCTGAGGGCAGTGATGGAGGCACTTTTCAAGCACCTCCATCATTTTATTAAAATGCCTTTGGATATGGGTGCCCTTAGTGTGGCCAAGGCCAATTTTTACCAAATAGCTGGCTTCCCACACATCATAGGGGTTGTGGATGGTACTCACATACCACTTCAGCCTCCAGCACGGCTGGAGGCAATATTTAGAAACAGGAAACACTATCACTCCCTGAATGTAATGGTGGTATGTGATGCCTCCCTCCAGATCCTGTCCCTGAATGCTAAATTACCCGGAAGTGCTCATGACTCCTTCGTCATCCGGCAATCAGGGATATGGCAGAAATTAACCAACCTACAAGCTGGTGATGCGTGGCTTCTGGGTAAGTGGAGACCTTTAGTACATAACAATGTTAAGCTTGATACACAGTGTTCCTGATGTGGTCTATTTTTGTTCACAGGAGACAGTGGATACCCTTGCATGTCTTGGCTGCTCACTCCTTATTTGGCTCCCACACCAGGGCCACAAAGTGCGTATAATTCCGCACTTACAGCCACCAGGCAAGTGGTGGAGCGCTGTATCGGCCTTTTAAAAGGCCGATTCAGATGCCTCCACCGCTCTGGTGGCGAGCTCATGTATGTGCCGGATATGGTGTCTAAAATTGTGGTCCTGTGTGGGATATTTCACAACATTGCCATAAGGAGTGGTGTCCCAATGCAGCCAGAGGATGCCTTACCTGAGGATGGCCCCCCCGAGGTTGGTCGAAGGTCAGTATGTGGGGGGGCCATACGCGATGATGTGGTGGCCAGATTTTTTAGGTAAGTTTGAACAAAATTCCAGTGTTTCTACCTAATGTGTTTGTGTTTGTTTGCGAACATCTAATTTATTTTTATTTTTCTCACCATCTTCTGTTTGTTCACATAATCTTTGGCACTCCAACGCTCACTACTTCCTGCTACCTTTACCAAACCTGGATCTGGTCCTTTTGGGCATATATTCTGGAACCCATATCGCAACGCCATGTTTGTGGAATCATGTTGGCATGGTCCTTCGTCAACCAGTTCTTGATTTTGTGTTTTTATTTAATTATTTCTTGGTATGTGTTGTATTTGAATTTATCACTGTGGTTTTTTTTTGGGAGTGACCACTTTGTTTTCTCTGTTATGTTGTGAATAAATGTTTGGAGAGTGAAATGGTCTTCCTTTTTTGGGACGTTAACAGCAAGTGTAACCAGGTTAACACAAGTTACATTTGACTAAGGGGTAAACCAGTACTGACGCCAGTTGAGCTAAACTGAAATATGTTTTCAGCTTCCCAATCCACACCAAAAGGAAGCCTGGCCCAACCTTGGGATTTGTAAGATTGGCCTAAGCAGCTTGCGCACCAAGTAGGAACCTGGAAAATGTAGAAATATGTAATTGACACTACACCCAAAAAGGGAAATGACATTGTTACTGTTATGTGTTTCTTGTGTCTGTTTGACATACAAAGACAAAACACAATCTAACTTTTAAAAAAGGGAAATCCTTGCAGGAACAGTCTACTTATGTCATGCTAAACTATCTTGGTTTGGGTTTTTAAAAATGAGCCACAACGTATATTTGTCTTAATAAATTTAATTGGAAAATATAACAAAAATAAAAAAACTACTGCCGAAGGAGGCCAGACAGCCGGTCGAGGGCCACCAGAATGCCGATGACATGTTGGCGCATCTGCCCCACAACATCCGCCACCTCTTGCCGACGCCTCTGTTCCTCTGTGGGTGAGAAAAGTGTGTGGGTTAATACAACAATAGGGAATCCACATAAAAAAAAAAAAACACAACCAAATCACTCCTAAACCCAAACCAAAAAAAAAAAAGGGGGGGCTGGCAAAAATACAAGGCCTAGGTACAAATTCCCACAGGTATGATATGTGTATGTTTAAATCACCAGGAAGAGGTAAAGGCAAACCTTCACAATCACCAAAAGTCAAGCCACAAAAACACGAAGAAAGGCACGACACATGATTACATACAAACAGTTTGTGCTTTAAAAAAAAAAAACATACCGGGAGACAAAACGGGAGCTCCGGGCAAACCTCCATGATCCTCCTCGGAGGATCCGTCATTACCCAAAGAATGGGGAGGAGTTATGATGGACTCCGGGGAGGGGGTAATTGGAAGAGGGGTGGGTGGAGGAGAGGGGGAAGTGGGACGGAGGGGAAGGAGGCCCGACATTTCCGGGAGAGGGTCTGGGAAGGATGGGGAGGAGTGGGGAATAGGGGAAAGATTTGGGGTGGAGTGTTGGCTGGGGGTTGGGGATAGTGGCCGGGAACGCTGTCTGGACGGACGGTGACGGCGGAGTCTTGGCTGTCCCCCTAAAATATGTCAAAGAAATTGCGTTTAGTTTATGGACAAATCCGGGCAACCAAACTAAAAAAAAAAAAAAAAAAAAACAAATAAGCCAAATAGCAGTAGAATTAATAAATCAGAAATAGAGGGGAAACATGCACACGCGGATATGAGTACAAGTAATAAATAGAACAGACAGGAAAACATGCACACGCAGATATGAGTACAAATAATAAATAGAACAGACAGGAAAACATGCACACGCAGATATGAGTACAAATAATAAATAGAACAGACAGGAAAACATGCACACGCAGATATGAGTACAAATAATAAATAGAACAGACAGGAAAACATGCACACGCAGTTTGCCCCACAAACACAAACATTAAAACCACAATACATAACACTTACTTGCCAGGATCTGCATGCGAAAGCATGCCAGCAAGCGGGGCGTTCGCCGTTGCAGGTCGGACCACCTGCGCTCCAGCTGCCCGATGTTGCAGCGTGAGCCGAAGGACCGCAGGCGGGACCGTGCCTCCGCATACGCGGAGCGCTTCTGCCGGTTGGTCATGGGTTGAGGCTGGCTGGTGATCCGGCGATCCATGACCTCCGTAAGCACCAGCAGCTCGCGCCTGGTGAATGCGGAGGCTCTCATGATGGCAATGGTGTTTTTCTTAAAAATCATTTTTGATAAAGTGTGTAAAAATTTTCTGATTGGCTAATGTATTTTGGAAATTAACAGGAGCAATTTTATTGGTTAGTGTATGAGTCATGTGTTCGACAGGGCCAGAAATCTCTGGAGAGTTAGGATAGGCTTGATGCAGTGACATGCGTAAGCAAATTTAAATAAAGAAATGAACCCAAGGAAATATGCGGGGATCCACAGCAATAGTACAATTGTTTAATTGTGGTTCACATGTTTTTTGAACAATAAAAGCGAATGTTTCATCCGTACGTATTCTGCGGGTAAACACAAACACGGACAAGAGTAAAGTTTCTTGCATTGTGTTGAAAAAAACAAACAATTAAGCTAATTGATACATTGATTGGCATGATACGATTGATGGAGGTAGGCAGAATAAAGGAGCAGGTAATCGACATCTGACAAGGCCACTTCCTGTTTATACTTGTGCGTGCGTTCCTTTCAAGCCATTTCGGGGATGTACGCTCGCTATTTCGTACGCTCGTTAGTTAGAGGAGGGGTCGTCAGAGTTTTGGGAGGATTTTTAGATGCGAACGAAAATACGAGCGAGCCATTGAATTTAAATATTTTTGTACGTACGCCTAACGTACGTGCGCCCGCTTGCGAGTGGGTCTGAATGAGGGCCTAAATCCCTCCAAGTGCAGGATAATTCATTGGGAGGGGGTGTACTTGAGGTTTTGCACTGTTTTATGACTTTTTTTTTTTTTAACCTTAAAATAAAGATTTTCTCTACCTTTTCACCTGCTCAGGGGCTGAGCACAAAAAAGAAATTCCTCTGAAAAAGCAATGAGAGATTGGAATTGCAAAGAGAATAAAACCCAGATGTGAAAGCAAATAAATTCCCAAAATCTGCTACCAGAAGGGAATGCCAAACCTCAAAAGGGAGAAACCAATTGCCAAAATATTAGCAGCGCTATAATATACTTTAAACAGTCAAAATAGAACTACTTGGGCTAACAAAGAAATATATTTAATCATGTAAACACAAGTAATAGGATTAAAAGTGCTGGTACTAAACACAATGCTATTATAATAAGTTACAGACAAATACCTATAGTAATTGAATTACTAAAGGACCCAGAGAAAAACTGTCACTTAAATAATTAGCTGCCAAATCAATGTAATAAGGAAACATAAATGAGAGCATACATTAAAAAGGTTAATTTATATGTGGCTAGCTGAATTGTATCAGTCCAAGATGAATTAGGCAGTGATGATAACAAAGTCTCCACAAAATATTGTATCAGGGTCGGGGGACCGGCACCATCTCCTAGGGGAGATGGCACTGTGCAGCAGCTGAGAGATCAAACAAATCCATTGGTTTGGTGCAACTGGTCTCAGACAGTTTTATTGTGCAGCAAAAAACAAAATAACAAAAATAAACACCTTGCCTTCTGGCACTAACTAAACATAGCATGATCCTGGCTCACTACCAAAACATACAAGAAGTTTTATCAGGTACAGTTCACTTGATTGCAACAGCAGGTTTCTCTCACAGAAACACTATAGACTCTCCTTTTCCCAAGGCAGTGTGTCTCAGCCATGTTCAGTCTGACAGCCTTTAAACACACACACACACAGAGCTGAAAGCCCTAATTAGCCTTCGGTGAGGCCAAAAGCCCAAAGACCGAACTGGGCCTAATGGAGCCTGTTCTTTCTCTCCATCCATTAACTCCAGGAACCCTTTTCCAGCTTTGTCAAAAAGCCCACAAAGCTGTTAACAAAACACAAACGATTTCCTGTTTTCTTTTTTTTTAAATACATAGGTTAGGAACCTAGGGCAAATATACCTTCCTTCCACCACAATGCCAGTAATCTTGTCACACATCCCTGTCCACTGTTTTGACATAGGGGTAGGAACACTTGCAGACCCTAACCAGAAGATGCGAGACAATGCATCTGCATTAGCTAGTTGGGTCCCGGGCCTATGCTTAACAGTAAATGTAAACTCCTGCAAGACTAAAAAGCAAGAGTAAAAAACACCTTTTTACCATGGCATTTTGGCCTTTCTTTACCGACATCCATTTCAGCGGGCCATGATCCATTATGAGCTTAAACCATCTGCCTCAGTGGTAATTCCTCAAAGTGTCTTCTGCCCATTTAATGACCAATGTCTCTTTTTCAACAATAGCGTACCTTTTTTCATATTCATTGAGTTTTCTGCGCAAATAAACAATGGGGGGCTCCTCCCCAACCCTACTTTGGGGCAACACTGCACCTACCCCTACCTCTGAGGCATCCGTCTGAACCACAAACTCTTTAGAAAAGTCTGGTGTTATCAACACCGGTTGTGTACATAAGGCGACTTTCAATGCCTGAAACACCTTTTCAGCCTCATGGCCACACAGAGCTGCTGTGGTGGCAAAATTTGGGATAAACCATTGGTTATACCCAGTGATCCCTAAAAAGGCTCTCACTTGTTTTTTGTTTACCAGACAGGGACAGTTCTTCAATTATGTTTAACTGGGGCTTAATCAGACCTTTTATTATGAAAAACCCCAAGTATTTAACCTCTTCCATTGCTAGGCAACATTTCTATTGGCTGTGCTGGACTCAATTAGGAAGGCCGGTCTTCCTAATTGAGTCCAGCACCGCTTGTACTCTGATTAAGTGAGATTCCCAATCTGGACTGTGGATTACCACATCATCCAGATAGTCCACTGCATAATTTATGTGGGGTCTTAAAATTCTATTCGTTACACGTTAAAAGGTTGCTGGGGCCGCATTCATCTAGTGAATCAACCCAGTTTCGGGAGCTGCTGCGTGTCTAGAGGTGTCCAGACTGTATAAGGCTAATCTATGTATATATCAAATATGACACATAAACGCTCACCTATATGTTGATGGAAGCCTGTGTATTAATAGGATAATCGTAATTATAAATGTCAGATTTCTCACAAATGCTTATGTCAAAAGAAAATTTATTCATTAATCCATAGGAGACACATTGCTCCAAAAACTAAAAAAAACAAAAATTCTCAAAACTAAAATCAAGGCAAAAATGGTTATGAATGTGCTACAGGACTGTGGCTTGAATACGTGACCGGGAAATTAGTAGGCTCCTTTAGGGAGCTCCTATCCGTAGTGTACCTACGTTCCCAGCTGCAAATACAACTAGTCCCAGTGCCCCCTTGGCAGTCAGGTGTTTCTTCAGGTAAGTCACTGCGATAGCTGCCCGGGTGTTGTTGGTGGTGAGGGTAGTGTGCCCCTTCGGAGGGTTACTCACCGTATGATACTTACGTAACCACTAAGTTGTGTAAGATGCTTCTGGGGGTCATAAGGGAATCTGGATGAAACAGTGCCTTTCCGTATGCTGGAATAGCGTACGTTACCCCTGTAAGAATGTGCTGGTATGTTACAGTCTCAAAGAACACACACTGTGTGTAATGTCTCAAGGTTTGTACGTCTACAGTCACATGCTGTGACTTACCCTTAGTCCTGTATCCGGAGAGAGGGAGAGACCTCTTGGACATGCAGTGTCCTGTCGTGGCAAGATGATCGCCTAAAGAGAGGATAGTGCTGGGGACGGGTATTCAGCTCACGATGGTATCAGGGAGCCTGTGTGCTGGATATTCCCTGCGTTCAGGTATCCAGTCCAAAGATGCTGTGTCTCTATGTTCTGTGTCATATTTGATATATACATAGCATTAAATATTGAAAATGCATAACAGCCAAGTTATGGAATAAAAACAGCTTTGTATAAAAAAGTGCTATTCAAACAGCGTAAGATCAGGGGATTGCATTATAGGCAGATAAAAATGTATTGCTAAGATCAACCAAGATCAGTTATGCTTCATATTGCTCCAAGTATTAAAGGCTTGATTCAGAGATGTAGGAAAATCCGATGATTTGCATACAGCTCCAATTGTTGGGGGTCTGCGCGTGTGCAAGCGGGTCGATGTTGAGGCCCTGCGCATGCGCAGCGGCCGCAAACCCCAGAGCGAGAGAGAAATTATCTCGCTCCGGGGCTCACTACAAAAAGGGCGACTGTCAATGGTGATCGACAGCTCGCACTGTTTTGTAGGCGGGGTGGGGGGATGGCTGGCCAAACAGAGGCGTTCCCGAAGGAACGCCTGCTGTTTGGGGGCAGCCCCACTGACATCATTCGTGATGTAAGTGGTGAGCTTACAGCTCTATTAGAGCCGAAAGCTCACTGGGGCTTGTGGCAGACGAGACCCTACCACAAGGGTCTCGTCGCAAGCCCCGATGGTCGCGATGGTCTTGATCATCGCGACCATCAACCTGGCCGCTCGCTAAAGCTGTGGGTGGTCAGGAGGCTTGCGCTTTACAGAGAAGCGTCCGCCCTCATTCAGAGCAAGCGCTCGCATCTTGCGAGCGGCTCTGAATGAGGTCCCCTGTGTGATAGCTCACAGTCCCCCCTTAGCAGCAGTATTATAGACATGCTGCGTTGTTTGGGGGGTGGAGCAGGCGCGGACACAAGGAAGTTTCTCCAAAACTCTCCCGTTTGGAGGCGTGCCGAGCCCAGGGTCTGTGTCATCGGACATAAAGAAACTTCCTTGACTTGGCTGTCCAGTTCTGACGGACAGTTTCAGCTTATGTAGCCTCACCAAAGCAGCAACCAATGGTCGTAATGGTGATCCGAGGCAACATCTATGGACGCAGCACTCGGATCGCAGATGTATGCAAGAGGTGCCTATTTTCTACAGACACCACCTGCAGCATTTTAGATGGTCGGTATTACACAGCCGCTTCCCTGCGGCTGTGCAGTACTGTCCATCTCTGAATCACGCCCTAAGTCTGCAGTTTGGTTAAAAAGTGCTTGTTCTGAGACTTTTCATAATAATAATGTACTTTGTGATTGTATACATTTCATGTATATAGGTCAATCAATCCATATTTTGTAGACTTAACTACTTGTTTGTTTTCACTAGATAAATTGCTTTACCACAGTATTATACCTCAACTTCTCTGACTGGTAATTACTCACATAAAGACTATGTCATGATTCACTTTATGGTATCCCTAAGGTGCTCACCTCACAGTATCAACACACTTCACATCTAAAACATCTGCTCGGATCTGGAAAATGATTCTGCAAATATGGGTGATCTTGTACAAAGAATAAAACTGCTATTATGAAGTAATAAAAACACATAATTGTAGCTTTAAGATTAAAGTGTTTTTAGTCTAGTTAGTATGACACATAGGGGTCAAACAAAGCACAAAATAAGGCGAGTACAGGGCAAAAGCAATTTTCCCTGTGTGTGACATGGCAGATTTTGCCTTATCTGCAACTGTAACTAGACCGATTCATATGTATTTACACAGTAAGGCGGCATCTTTTCAGAACTGGTGTTCTGGATGACGAGCAGACAATAAATAAGAAAAGTATTCCATAACCAGAGCAGGATTTACACTTTGGGGGCCTGAGGCACTTAAAACATACGGGCCCATATGTTCTAAAATTAAGAGCTTACTGTCCTCAATCATAAAAGGAATAATTACCAGTTGTTGTACCAGACAGAAGCATATACCTACCCTTGACAACCTTTCCAGTGTTATATATATATACAGTCAGGTCCATAAATATTGGGACATTGACAGAATTTTCAGATTTTGGCCTCTATTCACCACCACAATGGCTTTGAAATGAAACAAACAAGATGTGCTTTAACTGCAGACTTTCAGATTTAATTTGAGGGTAATTACATCCAAATCACGTGAATGGTGTAGGAATTACAATGGTTTCTATATGTGCCTCCCACTTTTTAAGGGGCCAAAAGTAATGGGACTATCAACTCAAAAGCTACTTCATGGACAGGTGTGGGCTATTCCCTCGTTATTTCATTATCAATTAAGCAGGTAAAAGGTCTGGAGTTGATTCTAGGTGTGACATTTGCATTTGGAATCAGTTGCTGTCAACTCTCAATATGAGATCCAAAGAGCTGTCACTATCAGTGAAACAAGCCATCATTAGGCTGAAAAATGAAAACAAACCCATCAGAGAGATAGCAAAAACATTAGATGTGGCCAAATCAACTGTTTGGAACATTCTTAAAAATAAAGAACGCACCGGAGAGCTCAGCAACACCAAAAGACCCGGAAAGCCATGGAAAACAACTGTGGTGGATGACAAAACAATTATTTCCCTGGTGAAGAAAAACTCCTTCACAACAGTTAGCCAAATCAAGAACACTCTCCAGGAGGAAGATGTATATGTGTCAAAGTCAACAATCAAGAGAAGACTTCACAAGAGTGAATATAGAGGGTTCACCACAAGATGCAAACCATTTTATGAGCCACAAAAACAGGAAGACCAGATTAGAGTTTGCCAAACAACATCTAAAAAAGCCATTGCAGTTCTGGAACAACATCCTACTGACAGATGAGACAAAGATCAACTTGTACCAGAGTGATGGGAAGAGAAGAGTATGGAGAAGGAAAGGAACTGCTCATGATCCAAAACATACCATCTCATCAGTGAAGCATGGTGGTGGTAGTGTCATGGCGTGGGCATGTATGGCTGCCAATGGAACTGGTTCCCTTGTATTTATTGATCACGTGACTGCTGACAAAAGCAGCAGAATGAATTCTGAAGTGTTTCGGGCAATAGTATATGCTCATATTCAGTCAAATGCTTCAGAACTCATTGGACAGTGCTTCACAGTGCAGATGGACAATGACCCGAAGCATACTGCAAAAACAACCAAAGAGTTTTTTAAGGCTAAAAAGTGGAATGTTATGCAATGGCCAAGTCAATTCCCTGACCTGAATCCGATTGAGCATGCATTTCACTTGATGAAGACAAAACTGAAGGGAAAATGCCCCAAGAACAAGCAGGAACTGAAGACATTTGCAGTAGAGGCCTGGCAGAGCATCACTAGGGATGAAACCCAGCGTCTGGTGATGTCTATGTGTTCCAGACTTCAGGCTGTAATTGCCTGCAAAGGATTTTCAACAAAGTATTAAAAAGTGAAAGTTAGATTTAGGATTGTTTAGCTTGTCCCATTACATTTGGCCCCTTAAAAAGTGGGAGGCACATATAGAAACCATTGTAATTCCTACACCGTTCACGTGATTTGGATGTAATTACCCTCAAATGAAATCTGAAAGTCTGCAGTTAAATCACATCTTGTTTGTTTCATTTCAAAGCCATTGTGGTGGTGAATAGAGGACAAAATATGAAAATTCTGTCAATGTCCCAATATTTATGGACCTGACTGTATATATATATATATATATATAGAGAGAGAGAGAGAGAGAGAGAGAGAGATAGATAGATAGATAGATAGATATTAGCAGCAACATTTCAGCACCTTTATTGGTGCTTTTATCAAGCCTATTACACATACCAAAACAATTGCCACATTTAAATAACAAGTCAACCACATGTGAACATCCCGCACCTCCTCGTGTTCGACGCCCGTAGGCAGTCGCACCAGAAGTTGCGTCACACTACCCTCAGTATCCATAGTGATGTGTCAACAAATCAAAAACAACAATAAACGCTATACGATTAAAATAGTGTAACGATAGCCTTAATCAACAAAAGGGCTAAATAGTAATAGTGTATATAACGCCATAAAGATAATATCGTGAATATCCCTTGTAAACTTAAAAAGGATACCACGCGCTAGAATCACAGTGTGCGACACATCCTAGACAATCAATACATTCAAAACGTACATTTAAAATAACATTGATCAACAAGCACATGTAAATAGAGCTAATTCTGTGAAAAGGACTTAAAATATAAAAAAAACAGTCACAATAGCGCAAAAGGAGTAGGGGTGAGTGGGTTCGGATTTCTGAAATCCGAACCCCCCCCCCCCCGAGCCCCCCCGATCCGAGTCGTATCCGAGTCAGGCTCGACTTTTCCCGCCTGACTCGGATCTGAAATTGAGGCAAAACGTCATCATCACGCTGTCGGATCTTGTAGGTTTTGGATTCTATAAAAGGTACCCAGTCGTGTGGCAGACCCTGGCGCTGAAGTGATTCATTTGTTAAAGTGTGCATGTCCTGTTTATACACCATAAGGGTGGGTGGGAGGGCCCAAGGACAATTCCATCTTGCACCTCTTTTTTTCTTTGCATTATGTACTGTTTGGGGCCTGATTTTTCAAACTGCCATCCTGTCTGCAACTGCAGTGTCACTCCTAGATGGGCCACGTGTTTGTGCTGCCCACTCGTGTCGCTTAGCATAGTCATCCAGCCACGTGTTTGTGCAGCCCACTCGTGTCGCTTAGCATAGTCATCCAGCTACCTAAGTGCAGTCCATATTGACA
Organism: Taudactylus pleione; assembly: GCA_031769625.1. NCBI lineage: Eukaryota > Metazoa > Chordata > Amphibia > Anura > Myobatrachidae > Taudactylus > Taudactylus pleione. The sequence continues at coordinate 14,213,373 of JAUIMM010000608.1, read as the reverse complement.
TAATATAGTATATGCTGATTTAACCAGAGCAGTAATGGCTACTTTGCAATATACACAAAAATATACAAAAAAATACAGAATGAACCACTCTAGCTGAACAGCCTAAATGTTATCTGTTAAAAAGACCTGTGTAAAACTGTCCCCAGCTAAAGTGGAAACTGTAACCATTGTAAAAAGGTCAAATGAAACAATGGAGCCCCAAAGTTTCATTAAGGCCTCATGGGGACAAAGGGCCTGATTCAGAGCCGTTCGCTATTTGCGGTCGTTCGTTCAAAAACAAGGGGTGGCTATTCAAATGATCCGTTCGCAAATTGCAGTCTGTTCACACCTCTAAGTCTGAACGAGCGAGCAAAACATACGCTCGTTTATTTGATAAAAACGCCCCCTGGCCGCTCGCACCATACGTCATGTCCGCTATTTATTAGATTAATCGAGTACATCGAACAGCGTATGAACTGCTTGCTATTCTTGTGGTTGGTTTTTTCAACCGCTATTTTGCGAGCAGTTCTGAGTTAAAAAAAAACAAGTGACGTGGTCAATGACGCTGCTGTATTAATTATGCACTCCCTTAAAACGCCCGTTTTGACCTTTAAGCACGCCTGCGTTCGAATTCCACTCCCCCGTTTTCCAACACCTTCCCCTGTTACCACCCACATACGCCTCATTCTGTCACTCAAAATAGCAGGCACTCGCTATATAGCATACAAACGATTTTCGGCCGCACTGACTGGTTCGCGCATGCGTACTAAAAACCGTACGCATGCGCAGATGTGCGAACATCGCTCGGAACGAGCATACTGCCGCTAGCGAGCGGCTCTGAATGAGGGCCAAAGTGTCCAATCTACTTGTCCAATTAGATTCACATTGGAGTAATTTTTTAGCTCGATCGACTCCTCTGGTCAGCGGGGTATGTGGTCAATGATTCAGTATCTGAGGGCAGCAATGCCATGTTTGGCCTCCGCAAAATGTCTAGCCACTGGTTGTTCACTTGTACCAGTGGCTAAAGCTGCACTAATAGCTGAACGATGTTGGGCCATGCGAATTTTCAAGGTACACTCGGTTTTACCGATATACATTTTTGAACAGGGGCATGTGATAGCATACACAATAAAACTCGAGGTGCAAGTTAAATAATGTCTAATATGATATTTGACCCCAGTAAAGGGGTGAAAAAATGTAGAACCCATCTGCAATGAGCTACAAGTAATCCAGTTAGGACATCTAAAACACCCCACTTTAGGTATACCCAAGAATGATGTTTTCTTCTTTTTGCCTAGTTGAGATATGTCATTATGTACTAAATAATCTTTAAGATTTTTGCCTCTGCGATAACACGACATCAATGACGTGCTATGGAGTGGTTTAAGGTCCTTATCAGAGGTAATGATCGGCCACAATCACTGCCAGTCTGCTGCCTGTCTGCATATGGGATCGAAGACCCGTTCTGCACATGTGCACAACGGGTCAGGCGCCTGCGCAGATTCCCGATGATCAGGAATCTGTGTTCAGCAGTGCACTAGCATGAACTGCTGAATAAGGCCCTATGTTCTCTTTTTATTTCTTTTGTATATCAGTAGACACCTTGGAGTCACTCAGTGGATTGCTCTTACATTTTTAAGAAGCACCTGAACCTTAGCCACACAAATATATGGCTAACCATTAAATATTGCTGTCTAATTATACAGATAAAATATATTAGTCTTTCTCTTATCACTTTTTTATATTTTAGGTTCCTGCTCCAGTTAAAATTTTATTTACAAAACACACAAATTGCAAGATAATTTTAATATATATTTTTTTTATAGTTTAGTTCTTGAAGACTATAGGTAGCACATACACATACAATTCAAACAGCTTCTTCTCAGCTCATCCACATTTTAGCTATCCACTTGCTTGCCAATTAAAACATTGCAGATACTTAACTCACCTACACTGTAAATTTATTATGCTTCTGACTAAAACCATAATGTATACTGTAGATGTTAACAAGTCAACCCAAATAAATAAAACAATATGATAAAAACAGTCATTTATCTGTAGGGTTTTCTATTGCACACTGGCATACTGTATGGGTTAAAAAGTATTATAACTGATGCTTGTTGTTTAGTAAGTTAAATGTGCAAATTACACCATAAAGGGTTTACTGAAACTGGTTCTGACAAGCCACAAGCCAGTCATGACAGGGGAATACATTAGCACACTTATTTACCAGATAATCCAAAATCAACTTCTTGTAAACCAGTCGTCATGTTTGATCTCTGAGAACAAGGATCAGCAAATGTCATAAAATGGTAATTGTTAATAAACTCCATGGGAAGCAAAAAAGCTATTATATTTCCAAGAGCACGTGCAGTGATATCACATAGTGTTCATCAGCAGCATTTCCTATCCACCACAAAGTCAATGTTAGTTATAAGATTCCCTATTGTGCAATAATATGGATCCTTACTTACTCAACCCTTACCTAATCAGACAGAATTGATTTGGGGGGGCCAGTGCCTCATAAATAAGAGCTTCAGCATGACACTAGAAGGGAAAGCAGGATCCTACCAGGTGCTGATTGCTTGCACTCCTATGGGATACAGTGTCACAGTTAAAGAGATAGATCTGCACTGTGGAAAAGCCAGACACGGACTCTCAGATATAACCTTCAAGAGTACCCGGGAAGATGCTGAAGTCTTGGAAACACAAAGGAAGTATGTCCCTTACAGAAAGAAAGAGATGTTTGCTTAAAATTAAGTCTGTAAAACAGCATCCTCCACTACCACTATTGTTTGCTATCTGCTGCCTGAGTGCCCTTCACCTTTCATCAGGTAAGAGACAAAATACTACTTATTCGCTGTTTATAAAAATGCCATATACAAAGTTTTTTGTTTTCTTTAACATTTTTAACTGTCTATTAAAAGACAAAACTGTCAACATGGATTACAGCATTTCAGTGACATAAGTGGTTGACCTGCTGTAGTGTCAGTGAGCTGTCCATGGTGCTAAACTAAAGGGATCCTGTACCCAACTCAAAATAAATGCATTATGCATCTAGTAATTATTGCCAAAATTGTTTATAATAATTATGTAATAACTGTTTTTCCTTGAATAATTTATTTTAATTACTGTAAACTTGACATCTATTTTAACCAAGATAAAATGCATTATCAATAATACAAACTTTGCAATGTATTAATAACAAAATGAGAACAAACTATGGTAAACTGTTATGTTGCTAATTATTTAAGGTGAATTATTTACACTGTTGTTTCACAGTGTGCTAAGGATTACATTTGAATTAAGAACAATTGAAAGGGATTATTTGAAGAATGAGGACAAACGCATAAGAGAGTATTGTAAAAAAAAATGACTATGTGCCATAGTTAAATGTCTAAAACAAAACAGCCCAGTTTATAAGCAAACAACCTTCTTTTAAAAAATCAGTTTACAACTGTCAGGAATAACATCTTCTTTTGATTGTTTTCTGGTTACCATTTGCTATTACAATTGTCTTTGATATATGTCCCCATGCCCTTTTGCACCCCTCCACCTTTTTTTTTCTTTACCCTGTTCCCTACATTTGCGAAGAATAATTTTCGGCAAATTAAGAACTATCGTCCGAGATTAGAAAGTTCCCGTATTATTTGCTTTACTGTGCAAAAATCAAAATTCAATTTTTAATACTTGTAAATATTTGTTTTAGAAATATAGTCAATAGATTAGGTTAAGTATTTGATTGATGACAAGTTAATCTAGTATTTGTAATGCTTACTTACCTATGGGAAGTGTGACTATAACCTTTTTAATTAAATCAGATAGTTTATGAGTTATTAAACTGGTTTCAATGTATTGTATTATCAAAACAGGATTCCCTCAGTCAGTACCACAATACATGAATGAATTGGATATTCCAGAAAGTGAGGTATGTTTGCTTTATTATATAGTACAGCCAATTAAATAACATGCATTCCTAACAAATGTCTCAGAAAAAATATATTATAGTTACTTACAATATAAATGTATGCAAGAGGCAGATTATCCTACTTTATGTTGACCAGACTCTGGTCACAACAGATTACTAAAAATGTTAGGTTATTGGCAAAAACAGAAACAAAAGCAATTAAAATTAGTTTAGAAATTCAAGGAAGTACACTGTAATTTCCTCATCAAAATCAGTCATTCTCATACAAGCAGTGCCCAAATACACAATCAAAAGTGAGCAGTTAATACAGACACATACACAATTAGTTAGATGGCAGTAAGTGTCATTTTGATTGCAAGGAATAAATTCAGGGTCAGAATATTATATGACACACAATTTTAATGTTTTATTTAAAAAAAATTATAGTCCATTATTTACTTATGATTAGAAACGAGAGGTTTGATTTTGAATTGGTTCTTACCACCAAGTTCGGATCTGAAAACAAGGCAAAGCGTCATCTTCCAGGAAAGAGTAAAATTTGCGACGTGCATCTCTATTTATATTTAACTGGATTAACAATCTGAAAAGTGTTTAGCTTTTATTTCAATTTTTTTGTTAATACAATTGTAAACTATTTATAGTGTATACAATATTTAACAAGCATCCTTAAGATGAATTAATAACAATTTTTACTGTTTTTTTCAGTCAGACGGTAATTTGTGTCTTTTTTGTCTCAAGTTGCATTCATTTTGATTGCACATGAGAAAATCTTTGCAATCTGCATTTTTTTTTAATTCATAAACATGGCTTGGGATTGTGTACATCTAGGGGCCGAGACCGGGGATAGAGTGGGCATGCAGTGGTGGGCAATGGGTGTGCAATCACAGCCAAAGTAAGGGCAAGTAGTCACTAAGTGCAACTAAAATGACAGCCAATAAGGTTCCTGTAGGGGTCTGATTTTCATGTGCTCTGACCCTGGTGTATGTGTAACATTGATAATGATGACTGCATGCGATTGGGCACACACTGTAAAAACACTGGTTCATTTTATGCAACACAGCCATTTATGCAAAACTCCTAAAACTGTTGCAACAGTTTTTTAAAAGCGGTTTTACACAGCATTACACATTTGTCGACACTGCATTACACATTTTACGAAAAATATAGAATGCTTCATATTAAGTTGTGATAGAGGGAGCCTGCACATACATTTTTAAGTGTGTGTAATTAAATAAAATAGTATATCCTGTTTGAGTCTGCTACTCTTCACATTTGAGTACTTATTAACTAATCTATCCATCAACTATTATGTGTTTTCATTGTGTACAAAGATTTTTAGCTATTTCAGAACTCACAGTGATACCATGATCCCAGTTGGAATCCAGTCATATCAGATTCAGGCCCTGATTCAGAGCCGGACGCTCTAAATCAGGGCGTCTTTCTTTTTTTATGGAGGGGCCTCCTGGCCGCTCGCATTGCTGTGGGTTGCCACCCACAGCTAATGCGAGCGGCCAGGATGATGGTCGCGATGGTCAAGACCATCGCGACCATCGGGCTTGCGACGAGACCCTTGTGGTAGGGTCTCGTGGCCGCAAGCCCCAGAGAGCTTTCGGGTCAAATAGAGCTGAAAGCTCTCCCACTGACATCACTTGTGATGTCAGTGGGGCCACCCCCAAATGGTAGGCGTTCCTATGGGAACGCCTCCGTCTGGGCAGCCACCCCCCGACCCGCCCAACAAAGGGGGCGTGCTGTCACTCAACATCAACAGCACGCCCCCTTTGGTGCGAGACCTAGAGCGACGGAGTGCCCGTCACTATCCGGGTCTCGCGCATGTGCACGACGGAGCTGGCTCCATCGTGCGCATGCGCTCTGGGCCACCATCGACCTGGTTGCGAGCGCTCAGCGCTTGCGACCGGGTCTGAATCAGGCCCTGAGTTAGAACAAGGGGAGGGAGCTGCAAACCAGAGGAGGGAATTACAGCTTGAGACTTGCAAATGCGATTTCACTCTGAATAGATTGCAAAGATGCAAAAAAATATTTTACGCACGCATTAATTACACAAATTTCCTCAAAGAGCATGGTGCAAAGCAGTTTGTTTTTCCATTTTTAAATACAATTGTATATACAATAATATTCATTATTAATTACCATACATTACACAACCTAGGCTCCTAGTTGGCACTCAAGGGTACAAATTACCCTAAACCATTTTTTAGGGTGGGAAGGTAACGCAAACCAGTGACTAGGTCCTAACATGATTTTAATCTGGCTTTGAGCTGAGACAATTGGAAAAATGCCATTGATATGCATTCATAAATCTTATACTTGAAATGTAATTAACAATGCTTAAAATCCTGCTGGACATTGTGTAACAAGTATTTTATTTCTTTTACACCTAGAGATTAGCTTTCTGCTTCAGTCAGTGGACAGCACTGTCAGATCAACCACAGGTAAAATTAATAACAGTGAAACAAAGTAATGTGTGTTCCAGTTAGGTCATGTATGTTTGCTTCAGTTTCATGTATTCAATTATAACATCTTCTAGTCTGTAGTATGTAGTAGTACACAGAACTATTTATTATAATAACATAATGACAGAATACATTGAGAATAATAAAAAAGCAAATGGCTTAAACTTCCAATAATAAGACAATAAAAGCAATAAAAAGTTTAGCTCCAATCAGAGAAAATATTGAGAATAAGAAATATGCAAATAACTTTGACTCCAAATAATAGAAATACAACTATCGGGAGCCTATGCAGTTGTCCAGAACGGGGAGGAAAAGCAAGTCCTTCCAGGTGGTTACTGCAGACACAATAGGGCCGACGCATTTTGACCTCCCCTTTGCTCTTTTTCAAGGCATACTCTGCATTCAGCACCTGCGGCTCCTTTTCTCCAGCCGGGTAGGAACTCTTCCATTTGCTGCTCATATTGGCTCTAACTTGATCTAAATAATTATATTTTTTTTATCTGTATTTCTTTATTTGGAGTCAAAATTATTTGCATATTTATTATGCTCAATATTTGCTCTGGTTAGAGCTAAACGTTTTATTGCTTTTATTGTCTTACTATTGGCTTACATTGGCTTGTTTATTATTCTCAATGTATCCTGTCATTATGTTATTACAATAAATGTTTCACAATTTTATGCTGAACTATAAGTTTTAGAAATATATCACCATAAGGTCATTACCTATTACTTTTTAGCCATTATTTTCTATTATTGGGGTCATATTGGGAGACCCTGTGGAATTGTCCTCCAGGGCTTGCTTTAATATCTGGTCTGCGGTCAGAGACATATCTACATATACCAAAGAACATAGAACTAGTCCTTAGTCAATATGTGCCAGTATGAAAATTCTACACCTGTTTGTATGTGTCTGTTACAAAAGGATTTGTCACAATAAAAACAAGACAGGAACATTACAATAATGCAGAAAAATATAAATGGATGCAATTTCAACCAAAATCGCATTCAGAAACAATTCAGAATAAGACATGACAGGGACAAGTGAGGTAGACAGATAGTAGACAGGCATTAGACAAAGGGTAGATGACCTTGCCTGTGAGAGCTTACATTCTAAAGCAAATAGAGAAAGAGAGACAATGGGAATACTTGGCACAGGAGAGGCAATGGTGCAGAGGTCAGCCAGAAGCTGAGGTCAGAAGATGCAGAGACCTAAATGGAGTAATGATGGCACAGAAGCCATAATGCAGCAGTGTCCTGGAATGGCTAGATAGTGCAGATACCAAGATTATGTCCAGTAGATGTAGTACAGAAAGCAGGAGGTTATGAGTAGTGGTGCAGTATCCCATCTTAGATAATGGGCTGTGTTACATGGAGTTGACCCAAAACAGGAGGCAGTTCCCTGGCTGCCAAATGAGGCACCAGACCAAAACCTTGGTTGTAAGTGTGAGGAGGGCCAAAACATCCATGACAGGTGAGATGGACCTTGTGAATGGTCCAGCACAGCCGAGGCTCGGGAGACTCAAACAGCTGGAGCTGGAGTGAGATAGGCCCATAAAGAATTATCCATGTGGCCACCCAAAAGATGGATGTAGGCCACCAAAGTGTAGGCCAGGTGTTGAGTCGGGACAAGCAGTCAGAGCCTGGGAGTTGAGTACTCCCATGGGGTCAGAAGAAAGGAAACCAGGAACTTATTCAAGCTAGTGGAGGCAGATATAGCACAACCATTTGGGTGCTGGAGCCGGGGGTGGGAGCTCAGGGAGCATGCAACCATCATTGGACCCATCCCCCTACCAAACCATGTATAATATATCTGACCAATTTTACACAAATGATAATAATAAAGATCCTGGAAGTGAACTGAAATCACTGACTGCAACTATTTGTGTGGTAATATCTATTTTTAAATTGAGCTGTTTAGTGTGAGGCTAAACAATAAATGGTACATGCACACGTATGTGGGGAGGTTTACTACAGCTTCTAAAAATGAAAATTGGAGGTGTTGCCCATAGCAAGCAATCAGATGCTAGCTATCATTTCTCTATTGCATCCTATAGAGTAATAGAACATGATTGGTTGCTATGGTCACCACCTCCACCTGTCTATTTTGGAAGCTTTAGTAAATCTTCCCCTTAATGTTGTGTGCATCCCACTTTCCTTGGAAAGCCTCATAATGCCACTTGTGTGACACCACTTGTTACTGCATCTGGGCCATGAGTATGATCTGAAGGGAAGATGCATGTTCATGCACAGGGGGAGGTCTATAAAACTTTGTAAAGAGCACAGGTGGGGGTGTTGCCTATAGCAACAAATTAGATTTATCTACCATTTCTATTGCATTATAGAAAATAATAGAACCTGATTGGTTGCTATGGGCACAAAAGGGAATACAAGTGCACAACTCCAAATTGGTTGCTATGGGCAACACCCCCACTTTACAAGGTTTGATACATCTCCCCCACAAAGTGCTATTATAAAATAGCAACAATAAAGTACCAGAAACTACTGATGCCTCCCTATGATATCTCTCTTAGGAGGTGATGTAGGATAAGTATCATGCTGAAGAAATAATGGTCCAATGTTTATTCTGATGCATACAGTGTAGAGGAACTATTTTTGGCTTTGAATTTTTTGACTGTAACCTGCATTCCTGTTTCTCATGAGGCATAACTGATAATTGTCCTCCACAGATGCCTCCCCAGGAGACACATTCATCTAAACACCCAAATGCTTTCCTTTCAGGTACAGAGACAGAGCTGTAGATTTACTAAACGTCGGCTTTGACCGATGAATTTTAAATGACAATTGTAATTAATACTAAACAAGCCAGATTTAGAGCTAATTACTAATGTCATTTAAAAACCATTGTTTAAAGCCGCTGATCATTGGCTGCATTAAAAATCCAACATTTAGTAAATATACCCCAGAGAGCACCAATCAGGATCTTCAACGTGAGTTTTTGTGCCATTAAAGACTAACCTTGTCAGATCTTGTCAGAATGCGATAAGCAAAGCTGGTTGTATGCTGCCGTTCAATAAGAACGTGTATAAATTGATGTTATCAAACATACGCCTAAAATAATACAAACTGTGGCAGTTGCAGGTCTTGGGGGAGAAAAAAATTCAAAAATAAAGAAAAATAAATAGGGAATTAAATATCAATAATTGGGTGTCACAGTCTGCATTAGTCGCAACTAAAAATATCTGGATTCATTTAATCAGTAAAAAGTTAGTACTGGCAGTGTTGAGGTGCGGAGCATATGGACTCCAGGTGATGTGGGCTTGCTGCCAGAAGCCCACGGGTCACAGCTCTATAACTACCCTCTTACTTGGCTAGATGTGAAGTGTGGACAGATGGAACCAATAACAGGCTACAGGATCAGGATCCAAAGCAAAAGTAGCCAAGGATTACTCTTTTTTTTTATTTGGCAATAATTGAGTCTGTCCTATGTACCTCAATAATTGTGTGGTTTGGTGCAGCCAGTGAACGAGACAAGGCAGAGAGTAGTTAGGATTGCGGAAAGGATAATTGGAGCTAAACTTCCTTCTATTCAGGAGTTATACTTGTCTAGGGTTAGGAAGCAGTCTGATAATATCATGGCAAATGAAGCTCATCCGAGTCATGATGTTTCAACTGCTCCCGTCGGGAAGGCGATATAGATCATGTCTTGCCAAGACCACTTGACATATCAAAAAAAATTTCTGCAGGCGATTTTGCTGTTAAATTCCATAATTGTAAATATCAGGTCGTCATTGTTCAAATTGTTCTATTTAAAAAGGTTTTATTGTGTATATTAATCATGGTTTTGTATATGTTTGTAGACTTGGCCAATAAAGTTGATTCTGATTCTGATTAGGGGCACAAGCACAGGTTCAGAGGTGGAGATATTAGCAGTAATATTAGGATAACAAGCACAGGTGCAAAGTCTGAGTAACTGTCAAGGAACTGGTAAACGTGCAAACAATACGAAACAAATATAAGCTCTGTGGCTAAAGATATGGAGTTTTTAGTGCTAGTTTAAATAGGCAGCCCAATTCTAAATCGCACGGCACTAATAAGTAAGCAAACATTACCTACTTTTGACAAGGAATTTGATGGCAATGTTGGGCTTAAAGATGGAAGACAGACATATGAAACTCTGCTGGCTGCTGTTCCTCTATGTCGCTAATATTTGGGAGTGTGGCACTGGATCATAATTTCATTGCCCAGTGCCACATTCCCAGTCTGAGGAATAATAGATGCTTACAACCTACTCAGCCTAAATGGTGAGAAATAGTGGGTGGACACCATCTCCGAGAGGGAGGAGAACTGCTTATGGTGCCCACAAAGCTTCTACCAACCCTGTACAGAAAAAATTTTATCAGAAAAGAATAAAATAACTTAACATATTATACTATAATATACTTTAGAGAAGATACAGAGGAGGTATGAGATTTTTTAAATATATTGAATGTATAAATGGAGAGAAATAAAGAAGGCAGCATAATATAACACACAAAATGCACTAAAATATTCTGCAAATGGTAACATAATGGAGAATATTTTTATAGTAAGGGTGATAGATTTAAGGCCCAGTCTCCCACCAAATGTAGTGAGGATTCATACAACAGAAAATAGGCACATGCCCTCGGAATACTCCCTGTTAGTAGAGCTGGATTTTGCTAAGGATCAGCTCACAGCTGAGCTCAGTATTAGTAGTTTAAAGTAGAGCTCTATGGAACTGTGTTAAGGAAAACTGGACAGCTGGAGTTTTCCAGTGATGTGAGCAACAGTGTGATCCGATGCCCTGACTTCAGGCTTTCGCACATTATGGAGGGCAGGTTATATTGAACAAAAGTGGACAGCCTCTCAAAAACATTTTAAAATGCATCAGTCATATATTGCTCAATTAGGAGTGCACTACTGTGCAGACTCCAGTCTTCCTGTCCCTCCAGGGAGGCTTCATGCCCTGTCCCAAGATGGCCACCATGGACACTAATGAACATGCACAGGGGACATCTTGTTTTTACTGTGTAAGAGTGACATGGTGGGAGACAAAAGTCTTCTACTTAGCTACTATGAGAGACCTGATTATGAGAGACCTGCATATAAAGCTGTTCCATCATCCTGCACCGCTACCCGTTTGCAGCATACACTCATGACCAGTGAGCTGTATGAAACCCTGCTCTGCTCAAGCTCCTCTCCATTACCAGTGTGCATGTAACTGTATGGATGGATGTACCTGCAATCTATCAATAAACCAACACCACTGGTTAAGTAACTGGGCTGCTCTGCTCTGTCATCTGCTGATCTGTGCCTACATAACTCTGCAACATCAACACCTGCACACAGCTCATTTCCAACAGGTTATGGGCCCATGCACACAGACGCCAGGCCCGGACTGGCCATCGGGCACTTCTGGCAAATGCCAGAAGGGCTGATGGGCAGATGGGCCGATTTTGGCTGAAGCGATGAGCGCAGGCTTACCCGGCCGGTGCTGCAGTGTTCAGGGGATCCCGTTGTTTACATACGCCGCGGCTGCATCATAGCGTAATGACGTCATGACGCGGCAGCATCATGACGTCATTACGCTGGCAGCGGCCGTGTGAATTGGCCAGCTTTATCCAGCTCCCGAGAGCTGGCAACTTGCCGGGTAAGTGGGCGGCGTCATGACGTCCTGGGTGGGTTTGATGCGGCGGGGGCAGGGCATGCCTTCTGTGAGTGTAGGGGGGCGGGGGCCGACTGGTGCACAGTAGCGCGACACCCACGGCGCCGGCGGTGATGTCATTACACATCCCAGGCGCTCAGGGATATAAAAGCGCTGCGTGGGCAGGAAGCCTGAGAGCCTAAGGACTGGACCTGGACGCCATTTTGGGACTGCATGAGTTGCCAGCTGAGAGACCCCAGTGAATCATGTGTGCAGTGACAGTCACATTGTCAAAGTGAGTGTGCACAATTTTAATTCCCTTTGGTGTGGTGGGTGGGCTGCAATGTGCAAGCTAGCAGTGCCTGGCCAGGCAGTAGTCAATTGGTGTGGTGGGTGGGCTGTTATGTGCCAAACTATCAGTGGTCACTAAGGAAGTAAACTACTATGAGGGGTATTCAATATGAAACGTTAACTTCACTGTCGAAGTTAATGTTTCATATCGGAGTTTTCACCTGCGTTAAAGTATCGGGCGCGCTCCCGCTTATCCCCGTATTCAATATAAAATTAACGAAAACGGGAAACTCCGAAGTTGGATTTGTGTAAAGTAACGAATTTTTCCTTAAAAAAATTGTAAGACCTCCCTAAAGTTGTAAAAACATGGGGGAACACTATGGGTACCCCTGTTTTAGCCTTTAATTGAAAGTCGGGGATTTAAATAGCCGCAGCAGGTGTAATACCCCTGTAGTGCCGCTTACAAAAAAAAACACACAATACTTGCCTTAAACCCCGCTCCTGCCTCTGCCGCCATCTGGTCCGCCCGGCTGCTCCTCGGAACCATGGGATAGACGTCATGACGTCTCTCCCATAGTGTACATGGGGAGAGCCGGAAGCTGGAGTTCAGGGGAGAACTCCAGCCTCTGGCTATCATGGCGCTGTAGGGAAGGAGCCGGGCTCCCGCTGGTAATAAAATCTCAGCTGGTGTCCGGCTTGGAGCCACCTTGCAGCACCGGGCTAGAGGATACTGGTGGAGCAACTGTGCACGTGAACCTCCAGCCCCCCCTAGTTGCAGCCCTGCATGTGCCATTTTTCCATGTTGCACTGTACCATAAGCTCCCCATCAGCATGGCAATATAGGCAGTTGAGCCCCTCCCCGCAGTGTTACCTGGTGCAGGCAGAGATGCCGCCGCGTGGTGCCAAAAACGGGTGTGGCCTTGGACAAGGGTGTGGTGAAGAACTCCAAAAATGGGGCGTGGCCTCGTGGGACAGGGGCGTAGTGCAGCGCCGCCAAAAACGGGGTGTGTCCTCGCAGCCCGAACCCCGGTGGTCCCGTTCTTGCTACTCAAGGGGGGGGTGCAGGAGGTGCCTTGTGGCAGTGCCGGCTCCCTTACAATGTCAGCAGTCGAGTGCTGCACTCAATGCTACAGTGACACCACCCGGGTGTGGGCCGCACCTCCCCCCTTTTGACGCCACTAAATATAGGGAAGGGATCCCACAGCAGGTGGGCCTGTGTACTCTAAATGCCAGGGCTGATTTTTAGTCCCAGTCCGGCCCTGACAGACGCCATCTTAAAGTACATATGTAGTGCAGCCTGCATAGAAACACAGAGTTAAGACAGATGAGAGTGTTTCCAGCGCAGTATAGAAATAGTGAGTATGGCTGTACCTGCAATCTATCAATAAACCAATACCACTGGTTAAGTATCTGGGTTGTTCATAATTTGAGTAATCTTCTAGTTTGTGGATATATAACTCTGCAATAACAATACCTGCACACACATTATGTCCAACATATATATAGTCAGGTCCATAAATATTGGGACATTGACAGACTTTTCATATTTTGGCCTCTATTCACCACCACAATGGCTTTGAAATGAAACAAACAAGATGTGATTTAACTGCAGACTTTCAGATTTAATTTGAGGGTAATTACATCCAAATCAGGTGAACGGTGTAGGAATTACAACAGTTTCTATATGTGCCTCCCACTTTTTAAGGGGCCAAAAGTAATGGGACAAACGAAACAGTCCTAAATCTAACTTTCACTTTTTAATACTTTGTTGCAAATCCTTTGCAGGCAATTACAGCCTGAAGTCTGGAACACATAGACATCACCAGACGCTGGGTTTCATCCCTGGTGATGCGCTTCCAGGCCTCTACTGCAAATGTCTTCAGTTCCTGCTTGTTCTTGGGGCATTTTCCCTCTAGTTTTGTCTTCATCAAGTGAAATGCATGCTCAATCGGATTCAGGTCAGGGGATTGACTTGGCCATTGCATAACATTCCACTTTTTAGCCTTAAAAAACTGTTTGGTTGCTTTTGCAGTATGCTTCGGGTCATTGTCCATCTGCACTGTGAAGCACCGTCCAATGAGTTCTGAAGCATTTGACTGAATATGAGCATATAATATTGCCTGAAACACTTCAGAATTAAATCTGCTGCTTTTGTCAGTAGTCACATCATCAATAAATACAAGGGAACCAGTTCCATTGGCAGCCATATATGTCCACACCATGACACTACCACCACCATGCTTCACTGATTAGGTGGTATGTTTTGGATCATGAGCAGTTCCTTTCCTTCTCCATACTCTTCTCTTCCCATCACTCTGGTACAAGTTGATCTTTGTCTCATCTGTCCATAGGATGTTGTTCCAGAACTGTAATGGCTTTTTTAGATGTTGTTTGGCATACTCTAATCTGGTCTTCCTGTTTTTGTGGCTCACCAATGGTTTACATCTTGTGGTGAACCCTCTATATTCACTCTTGTGAAGTCTTCTCTTGATTGTTGACTTTGACACATATACACCTACCTCCTGGAGAGTGTTCTTGATTTGGCCAACTGTTGTGAAGGGGTTTTTCTTCACCAGGGAAATAAATCTTCTGTCATCCACCACAGTTGTTTTCTGTGTTCTTCCGGGTCTTTTGGTGTTGCTGAGCTCTCCGGTGCGGTCTTTCTTTTTAAGAATGTTCCAAACAGTTGATTTGGCCACACCTAATGTTTTTGCTATATCTCTGATGGGTTTGTTTTGATTTTTCAGCCTAATGATGGCTTGCTTCACTGATAGTGACAGCTCTTTGGATCTCATATTGAGAGTCGACAGCAACTGATTCCAAATGCAAATGTCACACCTAGAATCAACTCCAGACCTTTTACCTGCTTAATTGATAATGAAATAATGAGGGAATAGCCCACACCTGTCAATGAAATAGCTTTTGAGTTGATAGTTCCATTACTTTTGGCCCCTTAAAAAGTGGGAGGCACATATAGAAACCGTTGTAATTCCTACACCGTTCACCTGATTTGGATGTAATTACCCTCAAATTAAATCTGAAAGTCTGCAGTTAAAGCACATCTTGTTTGTTTCATTTCAAAGCTATTGTGGTGGTGAATAGAGGCCAAAATATGAAAATTGTGTCAATGTCCCAATATTTATGGACCTGACTGTATAAGGCTACATTCGTAGAACTTAAAACTAAATTCCCCCCTCAAACTCCATAAAAAATGTAAATAAAAAAAAATATCGACCAATCAGTTCTATTCTGCCATCAATTTCTGTATTGCCATGTAGGATGAACAATTAATGCTATTCTTAAAATAATATGGATCATATATACAGTATTTAAAAAAAAACAAAAAAAAACGTAACCTGATATCATTGAGGTGGTGTATTGTAAAGCACATTTTCAGTTTTTCACATGTATTTGATGAACAACAAATAGCAGGATTCATGAGTGTTCTTTCTAATGGTAAAATTAATATCACCAATTTGAACAGTAGAGTAGATATCTGACAAAAGCCTTTCACTTATCACTGTAGCTTCCAGGAAATAGTTAGCACATCCCCGGAGTACTCTCCGGAGAACTATTGATTTATCCAGCACGCTCAATGTACCACGGTGGAACACTTCGCACGCACCTAATTCTAGAGTGGCAGCGTGCTAACAGGTGCAAGCTTTGGCTGAGACATATCTACATATCAAAGTATGTGTTTGTCCAATTAAGCTTGACATATATAAAATTAATATCATTTTCTCTTAGCAAGCATAAGCCGTATGGTGTTATTTCATTATTACCATTTCTTGTATCCTCATCTATCTACCTCAATTGCATTTTAATTCAGCTTTGTACAGGTAATTGGAAGCAACAAGGATCATTCATCCATTTAAATCATTTCCCAAGTGTTTTCATTATTTCATATTATAATACTAATAAAAATAACAAAATAACACTGTAATGTGCAAAATTATATTACACTACTTGTCACATAACTTACCACATAGAAAAATGTAAAGTATATGTCTGTATCAGTCTAGAAAAAGCAATATAAGTCTAAAGAGTAGCAGCTTTGCTAAAAAATTGTCATTATTAAAAAAAGAAATACAATATATTAGTATTTATAATACTGTCACGTATGCTGGGCATACACTGCCAGATAAAATGTCTGTCAGACCGACAGACATTTTATCTGGCTGCCTGCCAGCCGCAGATGTCGCCGGCATACACTGTGAGAGAAATCTCACAGTGTATAGCCCGACATCCGCGCTCCGCCCCCGGGGGAGGAGACATTTCCCTGTTCCTTCCATAGGAAGGAACACAGGAAATGTCTGTCTGTCGGCCGCGTTGGGCATACACTGCCCGATGCGGCCGACAGTTTCCCGGGTAAACATCGCATCGGACGGGCATGCTGGACAATCCAGCATGCCCGACCGAGCAATATTTAACCCTCGGTCGCCCGCATACACGTTGCAATTATCGCGGCGATCTGCCGATATCGGGCGGATCATCCCGATAATTGCAGAGTGTATGGCCAGCATTATACTTATTATTTATTTGATTTAGTAACAGTTTCTTATATAGCGCAGCATATGCCTTTGCGCTTTACAATTGGAACATTAATAGAACAAAACTGGGTAATAACAGATATATAGGTAGGAAGGCCCTGCTCGCAAGCTTTACAATTACAGGTAGTCAGTAGTTACAGTATGGGCACTATCACTTTTACTTGATACAGTATATGATGATGGGATTTTAGTAGTGACATTAGCTGCTAGTTTATAAAAATATAATTTATTCCGTGAATGCATGTCATATTTAATCATACAGATGATCAGAGGTGCTGTTTAATTAAGTTATTCATTGTGTAGTGGCTATTATTAATATAGGGAACAGACTTTAAACAAATTCACAAATAGATTCACTGAGACAATCATGAGTCTTATTATTATCTGAAACATTACAACACAGTGTATGCTGCTGAATGAGTTTTTGGGTTCCTTACTGAAATTTACTAAATGTCGGTATTTCAAAGCTGCCGATCATCAGCAGCTTTGACCGATCATTTTAAAATGGCAACAGGAATCAATGCTAAATAAGGCTGGCATTGAAAAACTGACATTTAGTAAATCTACCCCTTTGAGGCAGACTAATATTTAAAAGACCCATTGTTAGTTATTTTTTATATTTTACTTTTGTATGGATTCATTTATAGTGCAGCTGGTTTGGATATAGGGCTTTATTCAGAGGAGGCCGTACGGTCTACGACCGCACGGCCGCCTCGATGTTTGTCTACTGCGACAGCGCCGGTCGTAGCGGGTCTCTTTCCAAAGGGGGCGAGCTGTCGATGTTGATTGACAGCTCACTCCATTTGGAAGGCGGGCCGGGGGGGTGGCAGCCCAAATGGAGGCGTTCCCATGGGAACACCTGCCGTTTGGGGGAGGCCCCACTTACATCACTAGTGATGTCAGTGGAGAGCTTCCAGCTTTGACAGAGCCAGAAGCTCTTCGGGGCTTACGACAAGTGAGACCCTACCCTATGGTCTTGTCGTAAGCCCCGATGGTCGCGATGGTCAACGACCATCGCGACCATCACCCTAGCGGTCGTTAGAGCTGTGGGTATTAACCCACAGCCTAACGACCGAAACAGAGGCGGCCGGTCAGGATGCAGTTTCTGAGCGACCGCTTGCATCCTCCGACCGCCTCTGAATGAGGGCCATAGATCCACAGAGTCATTGAGAGTCATTAGAAGAATTTATACTGTCCAATAACTGTATTGGGAATAAACACAATTAGCTATATGCAATAAAACTAGTTGGCTAATGTTACTCTTCCAACATCACAGATCATTTTGGGGACAAACCAACTGTTTGCACAGTTCTTTTTACACTAAAGGGACCACAGTTTGGAGTTGGTTAATGTTATGGCAGGGGGACCACACGCTGTTTGTCTCGCTGCTATAGCATTATCCCAATGGCTTGTGCTGGTTTTGGGAAAATAGGGGCAACCCCACAGTGTTTTCCCCCTTTTTTCCAGTACCAGTCCAGGCTGAGAAGTTCCAGGGCTGATTACTGTTTTAGGGGAGGACCCCATACAATTTTTGTTATAATTTTTTTTAACCCTTTAATTACTTTTTACCCCAACAAAGCCTGCTCAGATATTGGTGATCTGTGTAATGCTTCAATTTGGAATCTGATCTCTTATTTAGGTGTGGAAACAGCTCCTAAGCCATGAGCACCAGGCTTGAGTGTAAGTTTGAGGGTAACTGGTGGTAGAGCAGTGGTCGGGGAACAGGGGTAAATTACCCCACATGGGGTAAAGCTGAAATTCCTGGGGGTAATGGATGCAGGGCTGGAGGTGCACGTGAACCGGGTGCGCTGCTGCACCCGGCGCCAGTGACCTCCAGCCCGGCGGTGCAGGGAGGCTCTAAGCCGGACGCCCGCTGAGATGTTATTACCAGCGGGCGCCCGGCTCCTTCCCTGCAGCGTCGCGTTAGCCGGAGGCTGGAGTTCTCTTCTGAACTCCAGCTTCTGGCTCTCCCCATGTGCACTATGGAAGAGACGTCATGACATCTCTCCCATAGCTCCGAGGAGCAGCTGGGCGGACAGGATGGCGGCAGATGCAGGAGCAGGGATTAAGGTAAGTGTTTTTTGTTTTTTTCTTTTGTACAAGCGGCACTACAGGGGCATAACTATGGGGGCACTGTTACAGGGGCATAACTATGGGGAGCACTGCTACAGGGGCATAACTATGGTACTGCTACAGGGGCATATCTATGGGGGCACTGCTACAGGGGCATTATATGGAGGCACTACTACAGGGGCATTATATGGAGGCACTACTACAGGGGCATTATATGGGGGCACTGCTACAGGGGCATAACTATGGAGGCACTACTACAGGGGCATTATATGGAGGCACTACTACAGGGGCATTATATGGAGGCACTACTACAGGGGCATTATATGGGGGAACTACTATAGGATTTCCTTCCTTTCAAATCAAGGGGGTAACGTCAGCGTATCTAAATATATTTTGGGGT
Organism: Taudactylus pleione; assembly: GCA_031769625.1. NCBI lineage: Eukaryota > Metazoa > Chordata > Amphibia > Anura > Myobatrachidae > Taudactylus > Taudactylus pleione. The sequence continues at coordinate 14,194,058 of JAUIMM010000608.1, read as the reverse complement.
AAAAGAGTTCCCTGACCCCTGTGGTAGAGGATGGTTTAATACAGTTAGTCTTGTTAAGCTCTTTGCTCTGCTTTCTAAGCTCTTTAGTGGTTATATGGTCTTCTTGTCATACCCTAGAGGTGTTCTAAGCACTGGTGTTGATTAATGACAACACAAAATGTCTCCCGGCTGTCTCCAGGATGGACACCAGCAGGTTAGGGGGAAATCCTGATGATACTGGATTATTGGTAATAGCCTCTGTAGCTGAGGTGAGACATGGCTGAGTGCAAGGCCACACACCCCGCTGATTTTTATCAAATTCCTGAAGTATTTACATTTCTCTATATTGTTTGTGCGCTAGTACTTTTTTATTTGAATACATTTGATATAGATCTGAATTTGCATGTCATTTTCCCTTGTGTATTCCTAGAGACACTAAGGGCCTGATTCAGATGTGGACACTAATGCAAACGCAGATGCGATCCCTTAAGCAGCTGCGGTGTGACAATATGTTAATGCATGCAGCAGCCGACACTGGCGGCTTTGCAGATCCAAGCAAGTGCGTGCAAACATGCAGCGGTGGTCGCAAATCCTTCGACAATCGACCATCTAAGTAACCCTATGGTCGCACTGAATGGCCATGGAAATCAAGAGGCCAGCGCCAAGCTTTCTGCGTACAAAGTCAAAGTAGTATGCTGAGACATGCCCCAAAAACGGCCATGACACAGCTACGTTTTTGCCGACACTCCCCGTAACCGGCCCCAAACTGTTCCTAAATGTCAGTCACTTTGCAAGGAAATTCTTACTGCAGGCGGCATCGCTCAGGTACCTTGGCTGGTGCACAGTGCAACCGCCATGCATGTGCAGTCGGGCGATAATCACTCAAATGCGTAAATATCGGCATTGCGTCCACATCTGAATCAGGCTCTAAGTTTTTATTAACTTTCGTCTTTAGATATGAATAATTATAATTCTTGAACCTTCATTTGTTTTGATATATTTCAAGAAAAAATAAACAGAAATTTCGTACATCATTTTTATATTAGCGGATTAACAATCAAATCGTTTTTAAATCTCAAAAAATTACTGTCATATAGAACATGCAATAAGTATAGTAACAACATAATTTGTCTTTCAGCTTTCAAATTTTGTCATGAACCTTTGTAGCACCATTTACAATAGAATGAAGGTGAATGAGGTAAGGAAAAAGCTTATTATGTTACATAAATATTACTGATTTAAAATGAAACACAACAACGACTATAATACATACCGATGTAAGAGGGAGGAAAGGTTAAAGGGGGTAATAACATGCCACGGTCAAGATAAGTATTCTTTAAAGGCTTTAGAAATTTAAAACCCGCAGGTCGTACATCGCATCTTCAGTTCTTCCCTACAGCAGGCAAGATCTGCCAATCTCGTACACGATGCACTGGAATTGTTAAGGACACACGATAGATCGTTGGACACTTTTAAGCACCATATCGTGTCCTGGAGTGCCGGGGAGCTGCCGGGGAGAGTTCAAGGAAAATTGCTCACGATATCGCATCATGAGCACATCGTCTAGTGTGTACGCATCTTTAGTTCACTTGAGTTTTTGTAAAAACATCGTAAAAACATTATGGCAATAAAATGACAATAAAAATAACAAAACAAATGGACAAATAAAATCTTAAAATAAAATTAAATATAATAGAAATAGTCTCAAAATATGTCCATTTGCAACACATTTCAAGGATAGGACTACTTCCTCAGGCAGTCTGAAACATGAAAAATTATGTGTAATGAAAAGGTTATAATTTTGATGTGACATATAACTTTTTCGTCTTAGAAGAGAAGAAAGTAGGTGTCCACCCTTAATGTGCACTGGAGAGACCATGTAGGTGCACAGGTGGCATGCTAGTGTGGCTTATGCTGCAGTTCAGGGGTCTAATGCAGAGTAGAATGCAAATTAACAATATGTGCTGCTGCATTGATTGTGTGGTATGGTAATAAATTAATATATCCACTGGTGTGTAGAGTTGTACACAACTTGCAGTAAGCCCATCTTCTATCTGTACAGTTGATTTACGCCAGTCTATGATACACCTCCTTAGCCATTAGTGTAAATGTGCTTGAAATGTGTACACCCTGCATCACCCTTAGTCACCCTTAGTCACGTGCTCAGTTGCAGAACATGCAAAATGCAAAAACACGCAATATACGCTACACAAACTGGTATACAATGGTAAGCAATGGGTTTTAACAAACACTGCATACTGTACTCATTTTATATTAATAATTTTCCAGGCAAATAACCAAGAAATTTACAAAAGAGTAAGTATAGCAATGCCACATTTACTCTATATATATATATATATATAATGTGCTCTCATTTTATAATGTTCTTTTTACCCCTATAGTTTTTATTTCACTACTCCAGAGCACTTAATCCAGCTCTAAAGACTGGGGTAAGTACATATTATTTAAGTCATATTAATATTTGCAAAATAATACAATAATCATCTGACAATCAACAGTAACATAAAGTATCCATTTGTGATAGTTAGTCTTAAGGTGCGTACACACGGACAGATATATCGTTACTATATCAACGATAACGATATCGTTTAATGATTTATCCTTCATATTGTACATTTTTATGCAGTGAACAACCAACGATGCGCTTTACCGCATGAACGGTAATGATATCTATGATCGTTTGTACATGCAGGTCAATTTGGATGATATCGTCAACTTTGCCTGTTCAGAGATGTGGCAGGATGACTTCATTGAAAGATATCTTTCAAGTCGTTGGTGGTAGAGATCGTACCGTGTGTATGCACCTTTACATTACCAGTAAACATAAACATAGATCTCATACTGAGCAAATTCAACCAAGCTATATTCAACAACGCCTCAATTAACATTATTGAGTAGGGTTAAAGGAGGACGCTACCTAAAACAAAATGTTGTACTGTGTGGAGTTCACTATGTAAACATATGGAGTGTATTCAGGATCCCAACAGTCAGAATCCCGGCTCCAGAATCCCGACAGTCATCAGACTACCGGTTCCAGACTCCTGATGGTCAGAATCCTGATGGTGGGTGTTTTTAGGCTTAGGGGTTATGTTTAGGGTTAGGCACTAGAGGGAGGGTTAGGGATAGACTGCGGGAAGGGGCTGTTAAAGCTAGGCTGCCAAAAGGGACGGTTAGGGTTAGGCTACGGGAGGGGTGGGTTAGGGGGAGGGTTAGGGTAAGGATTAGAATACTTAACAACATGCGTCAGAATTTTTACTGTTGGGGTTCGGGAGCCTGCATTGTGACCATCAGGATTCTGACCGCCGACATCATGTATCCCACCTACACATACAATATGTAGTTTTACTGTTCTGTAACGCACCTTTCTCATGATCCTCCCAATAGGGTATACTTATTAATCAACGGTTTGTCAAAGCTGCCAATCATCGGCAAACACCAAGCATGTTTAGCATTTATTTCTATTGCCGTTTCAAATCTATTGATCAATCGATGATTGCCAGCTTTGACAGCCCATTGGTTAGTAAATATACCCCAATGTTTAAAAAATATTAGTGAAAGATTTCCCTAGTACTTTCTGTAGTGCAGGACAAACGTTATTGGGTGTACACACTGAAAGATATCTTTCAGTGAAGTTATCCGGCCACATCTCTGAACAGGCAATTCTGGACAATATCGTCCAAACTAGCCTGTATGTACAGATGACAAAAGACATCGTTATCGTCCAGCGGAAGCGTGCATCATTGGTCGTTCATTGCATACACACGGAACGATATGAACAATATATCGTTGAATGATATCGTTCATATCATTCAACGATATCGTCTCGTGTGTATGCCCCTTAAGAGGTTAAATAAGCACTGCTCTGCTTCCCATTTCAAATGAATAAAAAGTAAAAATGGAGGAGCATTGATAACTCCAGTAACTGTAGAATAATTTAGCAGCAATAGTATATGACAGAGCAGTGTTCGACCGGAGAAGACTTTGGGGACCCGTTCAGATCTGGAGAAAGGCGCAGCCCACACAAGTAAAACTCAGCTGATATCCCTGTAATAATTGAACATTTTGTTGCCAAGATTTACAAATGTTCAAGATTCTGTGCTACAATACAGTATATCACTTGAAGTGCAATTATAGAGATGTCTCCATACAAGTAACTGCGTCGCCATAACCAAAAGAGAACAAAGGCTATTCATTGCATTTATTTTAGAGATACATTATATCAGTTGTGGTGTAAACATTTGAAATACAGACAATCATAATATAGACACCATAATGTCAACAGGTACATTATGGAGACAATCAAGATGTTGATAGGGACATAATGTAGAAATAAAAAATTAAATATATATAACTGCCTTATAGGTGTATCAAGTACATAAATAAGTTATAAATGTGCCACAAAAAACATATTTATTATATTAAGATCCACATAAATAAGAAACCTTCAACACAGAAGTAACAAAATGTTTTGGACAATACAATGTATCAGCTAGTTGCTATTTCCTTTTAAAGAATAAAATAGTTGCAAAGTGTCTGTTATGATATTGCACAGATCTGTGTTTTAAGGGGATGCAATCGGGAAGCTGGCTGACATTATACCGACAGCCGGCTTCCCGACTGTCATATCCTGGCGAGTGTGAAATGCCCGGCGTCTAGATGTAGACGCCGCTCATTTCACCGACGCCGGGAGACCGCGCCCGGCATCTCGATCAAAGGGATGCCGGGCGCCGCAGGGGGGGAGGGTTAGGTTTAGGGCTCCCGGGGGGGACTTAGGGTTAGGCACCCCCCGGAAGGTTAGGGTTAAGCTAGGGGGAGGGAGGGTTAGGGTTAGGCACCCCCGGGGGGAGGTTAGGGTTAGGCACCTCCCCGGGGGACTTAGGTTTAGGCAGCGGGGAAGGGGGGGTTAGGTTTAGGCACTTAGAGGGGGGATTAGGGTTAGGCACTTAGGGGGAAGGTTAGGGTTAGGCACCCCTAAGGGAGGGTTAGGGTTAGGCGGGTAGGTTAGGTTAGTCAATACTTACTTAGGGACAATTGGGATTTCCAGAGCTGTCGGGCTGCCACTTCTGGGATCTGTTCCTCTGTCGGCCTGACGCTGCCGGGAATCGAACTGCTGGCCATGCGGCCGGCGGTATTACATACCGATTCCGTTTTAAGGCAGTAGCAGCATAGACTGTGTGTTCATAAATCCGTAATGGTATGTTATTTTATGAAAGGCAATGAATCAAGCGGCCTTGTCCGGCTAATAAAAAAAAAATTACGTCAATATCTCCTTTAAAAAACAAAATTGCCAGCCAATAAAGTCTATCTCAGTCGGTGAGCTACATTGCCGGCTCCAGGCTTGTGCACATCTGTACTGATGGACAAATCCTGATGCAGGTGCAGCTTCAACAGCGCTCTCCTACAGTACATCTAGAGATGGTGAGTTAGTACACCGCATAATTATTGTGTATTATCACTGCAGCCATTGGATTCACACTGTATTTGGCAGTGACACCTGGATAACAGTGGTACAACGGGATCGGTACTCCATCATCATCATATGGGATAAATCAGGCAGCACCCCTTTTTTGAGTGCGCATTTTATGTGCCTATTTGATTGGGGGGGGGGTCAATGCTCTTTCTGGCCCAGGGCACCAAAGAGTCTAGTTACGGCTCTGTGTCCTCAGTAGCAGGGGTTTAGTGCAACTGTCACAATAATTCATTTCTGGTGTGTCACATAACAGGTGCATTGTTAGTCAGTGTACAGTTCTCTTGCGGGGAGGTGACTACGATTTTTCTTATATGATATTTAAGGAAATCTGAATGTATGGGTGACATGATAGGATCAGTGCTCTTCCCTCAGTAGGCATCCTGTGCCAGTCTAACTGTTGTGGAGCATGCCGTACCACAGTTTTAGCATGCCCTAACAGCAAATCTGTGGCAGGCCATGCTGGAATCTAGTTCCACAGCTCAAGTGCCATATCTTGACATGACAATTAGGCACATCAGACAATGCGGCTGACATGACAGGATCACTGTCAGTGCAGTGCTCCTCCCTCAGTGGGACGCTATCTTGTACATTTATCTATTATGACTGGTCAGCATTATTTATTATTTTATCTATGTGGACATTATGATGATTGTTGACATTTTGACTCTGTCTACATCTAAACTGTCAAGCTAATGAAGCTGTTGACCTCATGTCCATGTCGACCTTTTGGTTGTCGACATTATGACAATCAACATTTTGTTGTCAACCTTATGATTGTCTAAATTTTAATTGTTGACATTTTGACTAGATCCCATTATACCTATTTTTACAGTTTACGCAAGTCCCATTTGCCGTGTCATGAATGCAGGGTAGAAGTATGGCTGACTGCCAGAATGTGCATGTCCTAACCGTGCATATGCTGTGGATTTGATCTCAGGAGTACAGAAGTGGGTGTTTGAATAAATAGGCACTGATACGTATGGTAATCACTGCTGTAGTCTCCATACCTACAGTAGTTATTGGTTTGGAATATTCATGCCCTTACAACACACCACACTGCACCAGTTGTAAATCACATTAGTGAAGTTCTCAAAAATATCTGCAAACCTACAGTACTGGACAATAATGAAATGAGGAACTATATTGAACTGAACTGTTCAAAACAGAATTCATCATCTTCCTCAATTGCAGGTCCCCATCCTCTCGCCCCCTATTTCTGTCAGCAACATCCTTCTCCTGGCCACTGTTTGGGTGCCATCCTCAAACCCTCCATATTCTTCACTCTGCACATTACATCTACAGCACATTCTTGCAGTTTTCATCTGAGACATTTCCAAGATCAGACTCTTTCTCACCGTTACTGCCACCTAAACCCTTATCCACACATTCATCATCTCCTGCCTCAAACACTGTAACATTCTCCTCTCTGGCCTCTCCTTTAATAATCCTTCTCCACTTCTATTATAAAAGCTCTATCTCATTTTCCTTTTTAACCACTCCATGACCGCTTTTCCCACTGTGCAACCTGCTTCTCTAGATACCCATGCCCCTCAGAATCTAGTTCAAACTCATGACACTCACTTACAAAGCACTCAATAACTCTACCCCCTCCTACATCTCCAACCTCTTTTCTGTCAATACTCCCTCTCACTCCCTCCGCCACTGTGGTTAGCTTCTCTCACACACAGCTCTAAGATTTTTACCATTCCTTTTCTGGAACTCACTCCCTTACCAAGTCAGACTTTATACCAATCCCACCAGCTTCAAAGGTTCACTCAAAACTCACCTTTTCATCAAAGTCTACCATAGGTCCTCCTGATTCTCCTCTGTTCTCTGCTGCCCGAGCTTGGCATCTCTCCTTCAGCATGTAAGCTCCTAGGTCAAGGCCTTCCTTTCTCATGTTCCTTCCCAGCACTACCCTTGCTTCCAGTGCTCCTTGTACCTTGTCTCCTATTTCCTTTCAGCTACACTGACTATTTGTGCTCACCCTTTACTGGGTATAGTCTCACTGAGTGCTAAACTGACGTTCCCTTGTCAAAACACAGTGAGTTCCCAACCCTCACTTCTAGTACCTAGTTTATCAGTTTATAGCTCTGTGTTGTTCGACAGATGTGTTTCCTTACTGTTACTGTACCATTGTTATGTTTTATTGTTATTGTGGAAACTTTGTGGCGCCTTCAAAATAAAGAAGAATAATAAATATTTAAATTCAATCAAAAATTAATTTATCCGTGATGTGTGCTCGAAATGCAGGGGTGTATCTAGGGGTCTGAGCGCAACGGCAACGGTGCCCCCCCTCGGCTGGTGCCCCTGGCGAGGGTCATCTAGGCCAATAGGTAGATACACCCCTGTCGAAATGTATACATCACGGATAATTACGGGTGAGCAACATTGCTTATTTTATTGTGCACTTCTATGAGGTGCAAGGTAAAATGAGTGATGTTGCAGTTCCGATGTGCCACCATTACTAGTGTTCATGCACCATTCAATGGCACATAATTGAACTACCCCTTTAGTGTGTAATTCATGACCTATGGGCAGGGGATACGTTTAAGAAGCCGGTGCCCGCAATCCAGACCACCGGCTTCCCGAATCCTCTATCCCGCCTAGGGTTAAATGACAGGCGTCTAAAATCTAGACGCCTGTCATTTTCACGATGCCGGGAGACATCCCTTCTCTTCGATCGGGAGGCATCCCGATCGAAGAGAAGACGGGCGCCGCGAGCGGACAGCTGCAGCGGGGGGAGGGTTAGGTTTAGGGCACCTTGGGGGGGGAATTAGGGTTAGGCACCCCCCCGGGAGGGTTAGGCTAAGGGGAGGGAGGGTAAGGGTTAGGCACCCCTGGGGGCGACTTAGGGTTAGGCGCCCCCCGGGGGACTTAGGTTTAGGCAGCGGGGAAGGGGGGGTTAGGGTTAGGCACTTAGAGGGGGGATTAGGGTTAGGCACTTGGGGGGAAGGTTAGGGTTAGGCACCCCCCCGTGGGACTTAGGTTTAGGCAGCAGGGAAGGGGGGGCTAGGGTTAGGCACTTAGAGGGGGGATTAGGGTTAGGCACCCCCGGGGGGGACTTAGGTGTAGGCAGCGGGGAATGGGGGGTATGGGTTAGGTACTTGGGGGGGAGGTTAGGGTTAGGCACCCCTAAGGAGGGTTGGTTAGGTTAGTTTATACTTACCTTAGGGACGATCAGGATATCCAGCGCTGTCGGGCTTCCGCTGCCGGGCTCTGCTCTTTTGTCGGGCTGCCGCAGCCGGGGATCGAATTGCCGGTCATGCGGCAGCCGGGATCCCATACCGAATGCATGGGCAGAGTGCATGGGTAAGTTTTCATTGGAAATATTTATATTATTTATATTAAAACAATAGAAAACTGCATGATTATGTCTTCCAATAATGACATATAATACAATATAGACTTTGTATTTATGGTCCCTTTTCTAGGAATCCCATATCACCACAGAAGAGTTTACAAAAAAGGTATGTGTAACATAGTTTATTCTGCTGAGCTTCCGGATTTACAATGGAACAGAAAAACAATGTCATCCATTAAATCATCACTAGTGAAATTATTTATTTTGTCATCCATTAACTCATCTCTACTGAAATTAATTATTATTAATTATTATTATTATTATTATTATATATATTAATGCTGATAAACCTTTGCTGTAACTATTTATAGAAATAGAATACCTACTTTTAGACATCCTCTGTTTACGGTGAAACTTTCGGTTCCCATCATTACCTTCATATCGCCACAGAGATAGCTTTGCTAAACAATGAGCAGAGTCTGGGAAACTCTGGGAAACTCATAAGTTATCTGATATGGACAATATGCAAACAAAGCCACATCGATCTAGGAGAACAGAATTCTGGGAATGGTCATTTATATAACACCAGGCGTACAGAGAAAGAATTATCATTTATAAGAATTTTATTTCGCACGTTAGGACTCATCAGTGAAGAATATTATTCATCTTGGGAAATAATTTATAGAAAGCCAAGCACAAACGATAATTTAGGAAAAATGTTAGGATTCTCTCAAAGAACAAAAGCCAATATACCATTCCAGTTCAGTTTAATAGACTTAAGCAGTAGATTTATTAAGCATGACATGGGCAGGCTGATTATTATTGGTGATAAAGAATTTAGTGCATATCCAACTTAAAAGGTAGAAATGAAAGTGGAGTAATTTGAACTTTTCACCCTAATCTTGGACTACACATACAGTAAGGCAGTGATTTTCAACCTTTTTCAACTCGAGGCACACTACACAAGATTTTAAAATTGCCAAGGCACACTATCCAGCAATGCGGTGTGCGCAGACTATGAAAAAACACACTACGTTGGTTCCCACAGGAACAAAACACTACATTTGCCCCCACAAGAATAAAAAACACACTACATTGGTCCCCACAAGAATAAAAAACACACTACATTGGCCCCCACAAGAATAAAACAATCCCATTGGCTGGCCTCCACAGAAAACCCCCCCGATATTGCTCCCCACAAAAAAAAAAACAACCATACATTGCGCCCCACAGAAATAAAACAACCATACCACATTGCGCCCCACAGAATTGCTCTCCACAGAAAACAACTGCCACATTGCTCCCCACAGAAAAAGAAACCCATGGCTGGCCCCACAGAAACAAAAAACAAAACAAAACACATTGTTCCCCATTAAATAGGCAAATATATGGCTGGATAACATATGGCTGGTCCTCACTAAAAAAAATGACATGACTGGTTCCCATGAAAGAATAAAATATGGCTGGTACCCACTAAGAAGAAAAAAATATGTCTGGTCCCCATTTAGAGAAACAAATATGGCTGGTCCCTACCGACACAAACAAAACCCACATTTCTTCCCCCCTTGTCACTCACACTGCAGCAGGATCGCGTGCGGGCGGCTTCCAAGCAGGCTTGCTGATTGGCGCCGGGCAGGAGGTAAAGAGAGACAGAGCGCGGGCTGGCTGATTGGCGCAAGGCGTTGGCTGGCGGAGCGGGCTGGAGGGCAGTGGACAACGCGGCGTGCGTGACCTGTGATGTCATGCCGCCGCGTCTTTGCAGGTCACTGCCCGGACGCTCCTGAGTCTCCCAGAGGAGCTCAGCGGCCCGGGATGCTGAAGTATGGTAGAATGTGCTCTGACAGCCCCGCGGCACACTTCACAACCGCCCACGGCACACTAGTGTGCCGCGGGCACACCGGTTGAAAACCGCTGCAGTAAGGGGTTTATTTACTGTTTATCAACACTGCTGAATGCTAAAGCAGGCTTGTTTAACTTTAATTCCTATTTCTGTTTTGAAACTATCAGTCAAAGCCGTAGCCGATTGGCAACTTTGACAAAATGACAGACAGTAAATAAACCCCTTATGGGGCATACACACTGGGCGATTAAAGTGGACGACTGAATGATAACGATATCGTTATCGTTCAGTCGTCCACTTTATCGTCCATTTTTAACACCAAAACGATGAACGATAACGACGCGTGTTCACGCGGGTCGTTCGTCATCATCGTTCATCGGGTTAACATGCAGGCCAACCTGACGATATCGTCAGGTTGCTGCACGTTTGGGAATGGGGGAGAGAGCCTGGCGCTGAACGATATCGTTAATGATATCGTTCAGCGGGTTTGCTCAATGTCATGAACGACATTGAGCACAGCCTGCCGAGGACACACTAGACGATATCGCTCAGGGAGCATATCGTCTACTGTGTACGCACCTTTAGTGTTTGATCATAGCTTTATGTTTTTAAAGAACATCAGCTGTTGAGTATCTACAATAAAAATAATCTTAATGTTTATTTAGGTAAGTAGTATAGCATACAGAATATCTACTTACTGCAAGTCAAATATGTGCAAAATAAATAAAACGTGTGACTGAATGCAGTGCAGGGTAGAAAAATGTATTTTGACATTAGGGGGTCTATTCGCTAAGCCTTGTAGAGAGATAAAATGAAGAAAGATAAGTCCCAGCCAATCTGCTCCTAACCGTCATTTTTCAAACACAGCCTGTAATGATCACTGAGCTAGAAGCGGATGATATGAGCAGACTTAAGTTGTGATTTGTTAACATCAATCATCATTACGCTTTGATTTATCTACTATAAGTTATACAATTGAAAGCAAATATCTATTATGGATTCTTACACATTTCCATATTAGTAAATCCACTGTACATCAATATATTTCTAAGCATGCCATAAACACAAACTACACTTGTACAATGACTAAAATATAACCTATTTTCTATTTTGTAATTTAATACACTGATTTATCATCTTGTATTGAATATATTGTTTTTAAATATACTCAATTTACGTTACAAGCATTTTGTTTTTTGTGCCATTTGACTATTGTATAGTAATAATTTAATTTAATTAGTTTTGTTGAACACTGATCCATGACACCAGATGCTACCATTTTAGAATTGTCATGTATTTTATCAATGTTCATGAATTTTATTTGAGATCAGTGATTCAATTTTTATGTTATTAATATGTCTTATTTTTTAATTGTTGTGGTCTAAATAGTTTTTCTTACTGAATTTATTTTTGGGCATGTACTTATAGGTGCTCACTCAGAGTAAAACAAATATGCACCTTTAGTACTACTTATGCCAGGCATATCAGTGTGTTACTGCACAGTATACGTGATGGAGGTACTGTATAGGATACATACATGGAGCCAGAGTTTTGGATCTACTGTAGCTCCACCAAGTTTGGCCTGGTAGTGAAGTTGAACCAGGATTATGTTTTTACCTAGGTTTGAACTTCATCAGGGCCACTGTCACACAATTGCTAAAAATGGGGACACTCTTAAATGACACAGGTTCCAGGGCTGGCTCCAGTGGAAACTGGTAGTCTGACAAAAACCTGTGAGATTGCAACAAAAGTATCCTCTTAACCTCAGTCTGAACAAACTTGACTCATGCAAGTTCATATTAAATTCAGAGTCTCTGTGTTTGCATGCAAGGGCGTAACCAGGGGCATAGAGAGCAGTCCTAGGCATGGGGGAAGGGGCCTAACCATGGGAGGTGTGACCACGCCTCCTTATTACAAAAAAACTTTTTGCAGCGGTGCTGTGCTGGGGAGGTCGGTGCTTTGAGACCCCCAGCCCAGCGCAAATCCAAGGGGGCACAATCAGTGTGATTGCTCCCCCCCCCACAGGCAGAGGAGACTGCAAGCAGTCTTCCATTGCAGCCCAGCACACAGCAACATGTACTGGGCTGCCGACAGGTAAGAGGGAGGGGGGCCCCTCTAACAAGCCTGGGTCTGGGCATAACTAGAACTTTGTGGGCCACATAGCAAGATCTTAAAAGGGCCCCTGCAAGGTGTACTTCAGGGTCCAGTCTTCAACCCGGGCAACACTGGGTATCCCTGCTAGTATAAGATAACATGGTTTAACACATTATCATATTGTGTACAATTAGAATAATGTGGTCAGATACACAGAAGAATAATATTTATTAACAATAGTAAAAGTCATAATTATCATATACAGTGGATTAAAAAGAAATGTTAATGCAGCACCTCTATATTTATTGTTTATCTCTGTAAAAATGAAATGGGGATGGCCTGGAGGTCAATTCACAAACAGTGAATAAGAAGTGTCTAGATAGTGCTGCTGGTAATAATTATCATTGCTTCTCCTTGTACCAGCCCCAGAGCCCGCACAAGAGATACGACTCCTGCGAGGCACACCTGCGTCCACGTCTAATTCAGTTGTAATTATGTGAACATACCAATATATTCAACCTATGCATACCCGCACATTCTCTCCTTCATACCAGTCGGATATTTACAAATAACTAGCTATGGACATATGCCATACTTATCCACATTTTAAAGCCCGGAGAGGAGACATAACTGGCTACTTCGGGGGACGGGGATGGGATCCTATGTCATTGGCTAAATGACACAAGCCTCCCCCACATCTTCCAGGAGAGTAGGTAAGTATGACATATGCATACATTTTTAGAAACCAGACACAAAATCTAAATATAATTAAGGTGTATTAACAAAGATCATGTAGAAGGTTGCAAATTTTTATTATTTATGTTGAATAATATATATTGTATTATATTTTACAGGACAGTTCTGGAACAATGGGAAGACCCTTTTTCCTTTTTAGGGTAATGCAAAGCTCTTAAATGTCAACATTCATCAGAATTTTGCATCACCAAGGAACTTTCACTATAACCTTCAAAAGTAATCTAGCTATGATCTAAAAGTGTCCTCTAATTCCCACCTCGAGATAGTTGTAGAGTTTGATGTAAAATGAAATATTGCATGCTTCATATTTATTTAGAGATAAAACATTCTAAGTAAAAAGGCAATTTATTTTCTTTTAAGGAAGGGAACCCATTGTGATATAATTTGTGATTAAAAACTCCAGTGTAACTGGATGTCAAACATAATTACATTTCACATGTGTAATAGCGCATACTAGTGCTATTACTTGCATTGAGGAGATCATTGAATGCCACATTAAACGTACTAAATGGAACAAGAAGTGTTCAGAAAACTACACCACAACACACCCTAGTGCAAGTAAAAATGCAAGTGTGTATGCTGACATTGGGAAAAATGGGTTGCATTGTCAGATGCATTTACATACATTGTACTGATGGTAAAAATGCTACTAAACACATGTAATCTAACACCCGTGGGTATGAGGGTTAACACATATTTCCTAATACCTTATTCATTTGTAGCACAGTATCAAAATATACATATACCAATTTCCTGTTATGGTGGGTATATTACCTTCTCATTTCATACATTAATGGTGCGTACACACGGTCAGATTTTTCCTTCAGATATGAACGATAACGATTTAAAAATCGTTCAGTCGTTCATATCTGAAGGAAAATCTGACATATCTGACATGCCTGAACGATGGACGATCTACAATGCGCATTCCCGTTTGTCAGATAACGATATCTGACATCTGATGTGTTTGCAGTCAGACTTGGACGATTCTATTCATTTTAATGCAGTCAAAAATCGTTCAATCGTTCAAATCGTTCAAAACTTTGGTAAAATCGTTCAAATCGTTCAATCGTTCATCTGACAAGTCTGACAAATCTGACCGTGTGTATGCTCCATAACTTTACATACTAATTACTAATGAAATTTCATACTGTGTATATTTTCCTACAGCCTAGAAATGGAAGAACAGTCTCTATAGATGAACACTAACACATACGCAAAAGGTATATATGGATACAATGAAATTATAGTATATGATATTTGCTGTACTGTAAATTCTCTCGGAATTGTACTCAGTTCTTTGTGAAGTCTATGATCACATCCTGTTTAGTAAAAATCCTAATGTATAGAGTTTACTGTTTGCATACAGGAGCTCATTTAGACCTGCTCGCTAGATGCGTTTGCTTGCACCCAGCATATGCAAATCCGGCACACACCCAGCAAGGCAGGCGATCGCAGGGCAAGGCATAAGCACACCCACTATGTCTTGGCGTGCGATCACTTTGAGTATGCAAACACCCACCAGCCTGTTATAAGACGCCCACTTGCCCACGTCATCTCCAGGTAGTGTATGAAACCATCGGTACATCGAGGACCTTCGGATGCAATCGCAGTGCTTGAGGTTGACTAAACTCTGCCAAAAGCACTGCGATCACTTCAGTGTGAAATACAACCAGGTGACGTGTACAATGACGCTGCCTGTTAATTATGCACGCCTCTTAAACAGCATTAAGATGCTCAGGTATGCCTGCGTTCGCACCTCCACTCCCCCGTTTTTAATGGCCAGTCCCTGTCACCACCCACAAATGGCATCTCCAGTCACTCACTCTACTGGGGTCTATGCGCAGCGAATGAATGCTTCCCGATCTCTCACACTGGTTCGCGCATTGCAATGCATATGCATGTGCAGATTGCGAAAATCGGCCAGCTACAAGCGAACGCATCCTAGTGAGCGGGTTTGAATCCGCTCCACACTTCTATAAACTAGGGGTGAGCGGGTTCGGTTTTACTCGGATTTACTCGGATCTTTAAACGGCATTTTATTGGCTATCGCCTATCATGTGTTTTGGATAGCCAATATAATAAATCCGAATTTGCGGTAAAGTGGCGATAAGAACCGAGTAAATCCGAGTAAAACCGAACCCGCTCACCCCTACTATAAACACAATGGCATTTTTGGAAATCAAAGCTATTAATATTGTGGCGGTTTTACCTAACGAAACCTGTGCAATATACTAAGCTGTGTGTACTACTCTTGCAGTAACCTAGTCTAACCTTGTTAAAGGGTTGCTGTTGTTGTTTTAAGAAGAACCACTAAAGTCAACTGATGTTTAATAAGTTTAAAAACATTTTGTAAGCTGTTTAATTTGTCACATTAGAATGTGGCTTTATTCTATATACACTATATATTCTCCTAGATCATTTACTAATATGTCATTTGGTTACACATATATCCCATATCCCCTACCACTTCTCATATTTAGGGCTGATTTAGAATAGGAAGTAAAGCAAAATAAAGCAAGTAACTGTGCACCTCGGTAAAACTATGCTGCACTGCAGGTGGGGCAGATGTAAAATGTGCAGAGGTTAAGGTATGAGAGGGGGGCGACAAAACTCAAATCTAAATTGCAGGGTAAAAATAAAGCTGCCCAGCATTTATGGGTTACATGCAAAAGTAGCCAGTATTTACCCTGCAAGCAAAAACAATAAATTTATTTGCACCCCCTGTATTGTAACATGGTTTGATCCAGATATAGTTACTTGTTTTTTTGCTTTGATCCTAACTCAAAATCACCCTATTAGTCTAAATGTCTGTAAATATGTATAGTATTTTTGTGATATCATATAAAATGAGATTCCTTTTCCAGTAAGCCTGTAGTGTTATGCTTGAACATACATGTGTCAGGAGAGGATTTGATGATCAGTACACAATGCAAATTTTCTGGTGTAATGTACAGTACACTCTGATACAAAAATGTAATGCACAGTCACTTTGATGTCCATAATGCAATGCAGAGACCTCTCTGATAACCAAATACAATGTGTCTAATTAAGGGGAAAATATATAATATTCAAGGGCATTTGGAAAAGTTTTTAATCCATAAATTTTGATATAAAGGACTAATAATTAGAGATGAGCGATTCGGTTCTGCTCTGTTCTTTTTGCCAAATTAGCACAAGTTCAGATTTATCTTTATTGCCCATCCAAAACACAGGAGATCTGGATAGCCAATAACATGCCGTTTTTCAGATCCAAACATAACCGAGTAAAACCAAACCGCTCATCTCTACTAATAATTACAGATGAGTGGTTCGGTTTTGCTAAAAAACAAACACACTTGAACTGTGCGGTTCCGAGTCAAACCGAGTTGAGGCTCAGATCACTTTCAGGTTCCAAATAGAACAGAGTCCCGATTCAGGTCTTCTCGTCAAGTTTGGAACTCGGATTTAAAAACCTGATCTCACGTGTTTTGGATTGCATTTAAGTCCCTCCCTTGTGATTTCAGGTGCTGTGAGGTAGCCAAAATTGACTGGAAATGACTCAAAATGAATGTTATTGATATTAATAGTACTATAGCACAGGTTGTCAAAACTCAGTCCTCAGGAACCCAAACTGTGCATGTTTTCCAGGTCTCCTCACAGAATCACAAATGAAATAATTAGTTCCACCCGTAGATCTTTTAAAATGTGTCAGTGAGTAATGAATACACCTGTGCACTGCTGGGTGACTGAGGACCGAGTTTGAGAGCCACTGTACTATAGGAAGAAAAAAAGGTCCAAATGACATGATTTTAGCAGTTTTTTTTATTCATTTTTTGCAAAATCCAAAACTGAACCAAAACACTTGAAAGTGGTTTTGTCAAAACCAAAACACGACGATGATTTAGAACCGAAACCAAAACACATGAGATTTTAAAGTAGTAACAAACCTGTAATAAGTTTTGGCTAATGAAATGTGCAAACGCAAAAGTCATAACTGTACATTGGTTTGAAAAGAGGAAAATATCTCTGTAAAGTAATTTACTTTTGGAATCCTGTGAAAGATATTATTTCCCTTACAGAAATTCACTGAAGATGTTCTACATGACCTGACCAAGATGGGACCCAAGCTTCTCTATACCATATGAAATAGTATGGTTTAATGCATTAATTCCTTATTTCCTCTAACTAGAATATTTCTAAATATTTAAGAAGGTAAAAAATAAAATAACCATTTGCCTAGAGCAGTGTCTCCAAACTCCAGTCCTCAGGGACCCCTAACAGTGCATGTTTTGCAGGTCTCCTAGTTGGTGCACAGGTGTATTAATTACTGGCTGGCACATTATAAAAGATGCACGTGGTGCTAATTATTTCACTTGTGATACTGAGGCGATCTGTAAAACATGCACTGTTGGGTCCCTGGAGTTGAGAAACACTGGCTTGGAGTGTTGCTTTATATTAATTCTTCATAAGAAATTGCACTTGTAGTGAATAATCATCATAATCGTATTTTTTTGTTTACTGTTTTAACAAGTCTACAGAAATAAGGCCCCTTACCCAGTGGTGTTACATTTGTGTAAAAAAATGCACATTAGCACTATGTATTAGCATAGTTTATATGCAAATTTATCAAAATAATCACCAATTCTCAATAATCAATGTATTATATAAAAAAATAATAATAATTGCGCTATTGTGGTCCAGTGAAGGGAAAAAAGCTGAGAAAAGAAAATGATGAGCCTGAACACTAAGGTACCTTAACTTGCTGCTAGTTAATCAAAACAGAAACTATCTTTTGCCATTCACAAATCACAAGCAGGTTACCAAAGTATAATTAGCTGGTGGTGAAAAGGAGACCCTAGACTCCCTGTTTTCATCCCACATCAAAAAAACACGACATTACCTACAGTATGCTGTGAAGCTTCATTCCTTTCAATTCATTTTCAGGCACAATGGAAACGCCATTGAAATGAAAAGAACATTAAATGTAATGCCTGCATTGAGAAATAAATGATTAAAACACAGTTGAAATCTAGGGATTTCTGTTCTTAGTAGCCGCAGATGGGTACATATACGTATGTGCTTCCATGGAGATAGATGCATGTGTGTGTATATATATATATATATATATTTATATGTCAAGTATGACAACATGCTAATGTAGTGAGCAGCATCCAGAAACGGCAGGCTGATAGGTATAGATAATGAATAGAAAGGGATGGTATTATTATCACATGAGATTGCATGCATTTCACTTGCCTAAAAAAACGCTAGGCAGGCACAATGTTTTATCAGTGAAGTGTAAGGGGCCTAGTACGGAACAAAATATTACAAAACAATTTTTTTTGTGGAATTACCAGTTATAAGTAGCTTGTTATTTTAATTATGTTTATTACAAAAATGTATAGTTTTAACAGTGATGTATTGATTATGGTAAAACATATTTAAGTCATTTATTTTGTGTTATTGCACCTTTTAAGTTGTATTTATCATGTCCCATAATTTATGTCAAATATTTTATAAAGTGCTGAACATTTCTTGTCTAAATTAATATATACATACTTTACATACATAAGATGGTAATGCTATAGCAGAGACACTTTTATGGTAAGCGTGCTGCTATTTGAAAACTGTATTCCTCTCCTTGATTTCAGTCCTTACATGAAAGTACAAAGTATTACAATGATAGTTTATCAGGTACCCAGATGGAAGATCTACAGTGTCTAAATAGACAGTCAATAGGTCAACATCAGATAGTCGACAAGCAGTAGGTTGACAGGATCAAAAGGTCGATAAGATCAAATAGTCGACAGTTAAAAGGTCGACATGGGCTTAGGTCGACAGGGTCAAATGGCCGGCGTGGTCAACAGGTCAACACACAAATGGTTGACACATGGTTTTTCATTATTTTTAGGGTCAGGGTTAGGTTTCGAGTTAGAAACTTGGCGGAGGGTTAGACTGTGGAAGGGGAGGGTTAGGGTTAGGCACTTGGCAGAGGGGTAGACTGTGGAAGGGGAGGGTTAGGGTTAGGCACTTGGCAGAGGGGTAGACTGTGGAAGGGGAGGGTTAGGGTTAGGCACTTGGCAGAGGTTTAGACTGGAAGGGGAGGGTTAGGATTAGGCACTTGGCATAGGGTTAGACTGTGGAAGGGGAGGGTTAGGATTAGGCACTTGGAATAGGGTTAGACTTTGGAAGGGGAGGGTTAGGGTTAGGCACTTGGCATAGGGTTAGACTGTGCAAGGGGAGGGTTAGGATTAGGCACTTGGCATAGGGTTAGACTGTGGAAGGGGAGGGTTAGGATTAGGCACTTGGAATAGGGTTAGACTTTGGAAGGGGAGGGTTAGGGTTAGGCACTTGGCATAGGGTTAGACTGTGCAAGGGGAGGGTTAGGATTAGGCACTTGGCATAGGGTTAGACTGTGGAAGGGGAGGGTTAGGATTAGGCACTTGGAATAGGGTTAGACTTTGGAAGGGGAGGGTTAGGGTTAGGCACTTGGCATAGGGTTAGACTGTGCAAGGGGAGGGTTAGGATTAGGCACTTGGCAGAGGGTTAGACTGTGGAAGGGGAGGGTTAGGATTAGGCACTTGGCAGAGGGTTAGACTGTGGAAGGGGAGGGTTAGGATTAGGCACTTGGCAGAGGGTTAGACTGTGGAAGGGGACTGTTAGGGATAGGCACCAGGGGGAGGGTTAGGCACTAGGGCCAGGGTTAGGGTGAGTATTAGGGTTAAAAAAATAATAATAAAAACTGTGTCAACCTTTTTTTGTTGACCTTTTGACCATGTTAAGATTTGACACAGTCGACCTAAATCAATGTTGACCTTTTAACTGTCAATCATTTGACCCTGTCAACCATCTGGTGTCGACCTATTGACTGCCTATATATACTGTACACTGTTGATCTTTTATACACACCCAGTTTTCCATGTATTTGAAATTGATTACCTATATCTACATAACAGTGTTTAATTTTCTATTATTCATTTTTTCCAGGCAATCACAGAATTTATGTACCAACAATATGTCTTTCATATAATATATAGTATAGTAACTTGCCATAACTTCTCTAATAAAGTTTCAAGATTAAACAGAAATGTCCTTGCTTTTGTTATAGATTGTGAAAGTGTCCCCAATGTTCTGATCATTTGTGATTTGATGTGAATGCTAAATTAACCAGCATATCATTGGGGTGAATGGGTATGATGACGTGTAAGAATTATTACTATTTCATTGCATACAGAAAAAGAAACATCCATGCCTAGAGATTTTTTTTATCTGAGAGATGATTTAGTAAAATTTAGTTTAAAGAATAACTAGAATCAAAATCTAAAAGTTTAGTTTTAGGTAGAGTTCAGTAACTTATGTTCTTACACTAACTGCTACTTGGAAAGGGGGAGGGGGCTTGGACTGCACAACCTAATTTAAACATAATAAGAGGTGCTACCATGCTGAGACTTGTAGTTAGTATTAGGGATCCATCTTATTGGGTTCACCTTGACGTGGTGGATGGACAAACTTGTACTAAGAATCTCACTTATACTCCATTTTAATTGTAGAGTTTATAAGGATTATTTGGAATATCATTGTTCTTAGTACCCAGAGTGTGCACCTGTATTCTCTGTTCCCTGCATTGTACTGCTACTTACCTGAGCAAATCTCCTATCCTTCAGTCTGCATCAAACAAAGTGTTCAGAGGAGTGCACCGCTGGACAGATATCTGGAGACCTATGAAATGGGAGGAAACATAAGATCCCAGGGAAGAAATATAGTGTATCGAGAACAAGCAGATGCAGTGCCTGATTTTAGGCTAAATTGCGTCTAGAGGAGCATCATATGTTTATGGAGAAGCAGGATAAAGATGGTCATATATGGAATGGGGAATAATGCTGAGAATGATGGAGGACAGTAGCTGGAGAGCGGAGCAAGTTAGCGATAGCTGAGACTCATTTATAATTTCAACCCATTTGCTGTCCCTTGATTGTTTGATTTATATGGCACTCTGGAGAGACACTAATTTGATACTTTATATTAGTATACATGTTAAATATTATAATATATCATGCAAATTAGTATCTCTCTTACCAAATACATTTTAGAAATTAAAAATATCAATGTTTCTAATCAGAATAACATGGAAAAAAAATTGCCACAATATTTCCCTGATACACCTATGTGACTTGTCCGTGTAACTCCTAAATGCAATATTCATATTGATGTACTAACCTGTGGCATCACTAGATGGGTGCAGGCTGCACTGGGTGACACTATCTGAAGTGGTGACACCAAATTAGCAGATCTACTTTGCTATTTTGGTTTCACCTCCTTGGATGGTTTCACTGAGCAGCGGTGATGGTGCCAGGAGAGAGGCAGGGGCTGCCCAGTGGCTACCGGAGTGCTGGGCAAGCCCCCAACATGAAGTGAATGGGGGTGTGACACGTGGTCATGCCCCCAAAATGGCATAAATCAGGGCGCATGGCTTTGTTGGGACAAAGCCACACCCCTTTTGCGAGCGTGCACCTTCAGAAGCACAGCTGACCATACAATATTTTATGAAAATTTCAGAATGATTAATACATTTAGGCACTCTAAATAATAGAAAAGAATATTTGCATTCCCCATCTGGGATATTTGTAAGTCAACCTCCCATTTAAGTGGGGTGGTCAGTTTGTTATCTTTATACGATAGAGCACAGAAGAGTTTTGCAGCAGACAGTTACACCACATTTACATCCAATCAAGAAAGTTTAGAGATTACATGTGATGGTGGGGGAAGGTTAAGGTGCGTGCACGCGTAGCGATCAGCCAGAGATACAGTATCGCTGGCTGATCGTCATGCACCCTCCCTGGTGTGCTGGATGATTGATATCGATCATCCAGCACACCACCTACTCACCAACGACTATAGCGACCCAGTAACCTGCTCGATATTGAGCAAGTTGACCAGCATGCACGGCCAATGGACGATATCGCTATCATCCATATGTGGCCGCGAATCGCTGGACGATGGTAAGTTGGTAGGGTCCATTTAATAAATGACCGAATTGAACGATACCAGTAACGATATCGTTATCGTTCAAATCGATCATTTAAATCGCTACGTGTATATGCACCATTAGAGTAGAATAGGATTTGACCCAGTGACATATTATTTGACAGTGTTATATATAAATGATGCAGAGAATCTACACAATGGTGTAACATCCAAGGCAGAGCCCTACAACAATTTGAGGACACCCTAATTCGGATGCAAGAGTGACGTCATTGCACATTGCACTGTATTTTGAAGTTCTTTTTTATCTGTTAACCTGAGCATTCTGTTGCTTCTGAGACCACAAAGAGAGGTAAAGGATCATGCTCCACTGAGACCACTGAGACCATATAATATAATAGTGCTTCCCCCAGGACTCATGTTGTTGCTAACACTGCTACCTGTGTTACTATGCCACCGGAAAAGTAAATTTATATAGGCTGTTTTAAGCAGCATACTGCCTAACAAACATACATATTTCATTAGTTTCTATCCTTATTGCTTTGTACAGTAACATATTAGCTATGTTGACTAGGGACAGAAGATGTGTTACAGGATGGAGGCTATTGATGTTCTTTCTTTCTGTCCAATTAAAGATATTTACAGTTATTGGCTGATGAGAAGACATAAGAAGTGCATCAAATAATTTTAAATGAACTTGTACTTAAGGAGTATGTGTTTGGAAGAAGGATGCATGCAATTGAAACTCAAAAACACAGAAGAAGGCTAATAAAACTCTCTGAGCCTGATTCAGCAGAGGACGGAATTGCAAAGCTGCACTCAAGTGGCTTTGCAATTCCATCCTGCAATGCAGCAGGAGGTGTCTGACACCTCCTTGCTGCATCTGCGATTGCAGCACTGTGACATCGGTCTCACTTGAGATCACCATCGCAACCATTGCTGCCATCGGTCGCGATGGTTGCTCCGTTGGTCAGGCTGCAGTAGCTGAATCTTACCGCAGCCTGGCCCAGTCCTGTCCATGGACGCAGATCCTGGCCTTGCCACTCTTGGAAAACGGGGCGACACACCCCATTTCCGGAAACGCAGGCTGTCCCCGCACCACCCCTCAAACACCTCTGCCTATCAATCAGGCAGAGTCATACGGGGGCCTGCGTGCGATTTTGTATGACCCGTTTGCACATGCGCAGTACAGATTCCAGATATTTGGGAATAAGCAATCAGCAGGCACTGCTGAATCAGAGCCTCTGTTCCAAATTCATACTGTATATATAAAGTATGATAACATTTATGTATATTTAATCACTGAAGTGAGCATATATATTTCAAGGAGAACCAGCAGAATACACCTTTGGTATGGAGAAAGTACAATTGGGAATTAGAGGAGAAGATAAACGACCAACCAGTCAGCTCCCAAATGTCATTTTTCAAACACAGCCTGTAACATGACAGTTGGGAGCTGATTGGTTGGTCGTTTATCACTCTCCACTTTATCACTTTCCAGAGCTTCATACATCTGCCTCTATATGTGCTGAACTATCCCTATAGCTGCCTACCTTCTCCGTTGCGCTGTGCTACCGCTGGCTGGTTCCTTCTGTAGCCATCTTGCTCGTGCACCCGACGGAGCTCTGAGATGACGTTACTCCCAATAGTACGGTGATATGCTTCTTACACGATGTTGTGCTGTGCCTGCGGTCTCGCCGCTCATTGTAGTCATCTCTTACCACTTCGGCTTTCAAAGCAGCATTCCGGCTGTCTAATAGCACCTCAGCCTGTTACCACCTTGGTTCTCAAAGCCGCATCCCGGCTATCTAGCTGCACCTCGGCCCACAAGACCGCATCTCAGCATCTCAGCATCTCAGCGTGTTACCACCTTGGCTCTCAAAGCCACATCCCGGCTGTCTAGCCGAACCTCGGCCCACAAGGCCGCATCTCAGCCTGTTACCACCTTGGCTCTCAAAGCCACATCCCGGCTGTCTAGCTGCACCTCAGCCCATAAGGCCGATTCTCAGCCTGTTACCACCTCGGCTCTCAAAGCCACATCCCGGCTGTTTAGCCACACCTTGGCCCACAAACGCCGCACCTCAGCCTGTTACTACCTTGGCTCTCAAAGCTGCATCCCAGCTGTCAAAGCTTTGATCCAGATAGGAGTGACAGGACCAAGGAAAGCTCAGTGCTTTCATGATTGGCGTTTTATCAAGGGTAAAGCAGTTCATTCACAACTGGCAGAGCTCTCCAAACTGTTAAAGAACTGGTTTCAGCCCAAAAAATCAATTCACCTGGCTGTATGATGGAGGTTCTAGCAATTGATCACTGTGTTTGTGGGCTTGATCAGAGATTACAGAGATGGGTCCTGCAAGCGGACCCGCAGTCTTATGAGGACCTAACTATGGCAATAGACTGATATTCTGCACTGCAACAGATGTCTAAGGCTCCAGAGGGGAATCCAAAACTGTTACCCAGGCAAAGGTTGGCACTACCAATGCTGGAGCCAGTAAACAAAGTCTCTCCGCCTAAATGCTATGAATGTGATGAAGCAGGGCATTTCCATACTGATAGCCTAAAGCCCTCAGAAACCCATGGATGGTACAGTTGCTTGACTAGGTCCCACTTTTACCAGTTGCTGCACAATGTTGCTGTCTAAGGGGAGTCTGTTGCTATTTTGAGTGACTGTTCTGATAAGCAACATGATGTGCTAGCCCTGGTGACTTTGGGAGTGAGTTGACATTAGTCTCCAGTTGTCATTCCAAAAGAAGTGTCGGCATGTTTGCCTAAAGTAAAAGTGCTATGCATTCATGGAAATACAGAGGAATATGAGTGGGTTTGCCTGCTGCTTGCACTTAAAGGCCAAACAGTTAAGGTACAGGCTTCCATGGCCCCCAAAACTACCATACCCCCTTATCCTGGGGTGAAAATTCCCCTATTCCAGGAGGTTATTGGTGATCGGATCCAGCTGGACTTGTCAGTAACTCATACACCAGCCGAACATCCAACCTTAAAGTAACCTATCCAACTATCACTGAATTCGGGAAGAGAACTGTTGTTTATGGATGTTGAACACAGGTTCACGACTGCAACTCATCCCAAGTCTTTCCCAAGAAGACGTGAGAAACATTGGCCAGGATACTGTTGTGGAAACTTTGGTGCCACCAGATGAAAGTGAGGACTGGTCCCCAATCCCAAGACTTATTTCATTACAAGAATTTGCTAGGGATCTATTTAATGATGCTACCCTACAAAATGTATATAAAACCATTGTTGAAGTTAATGGTTTAGTGAAAGGTGAAGGTGTACCATATTTTATTGTTAAAGGAGATTTGTTTTATAGAATGGGGGTTGTTCAATGGAAACATTTTGTGGCGAACTTTGCCACTTGGGCCACTTCACTCATGGAACTTGGAGGTAAGTCCGTGATGAAGTCCATAGATAAGTGTCACCACGTCCGAACGGATATACTCAGAGGTTGTAGCAGCCAAGGTGGTGCTTGACGGGGCACTTTGTGTTGGTTGCATTTAACACAGGAAGCTACAAAATCCTTGACATCAGACTTCATTGAAGGCCACCAGTATGTTCTCTGGTGGAACTTGAAGGTGCTGAGAGCTCTTGTGTGACCAGCAAATCGCGAGGAATGTGCCCATTGAAGAAGTTTCTTCCAAAGATTTGAAGTCATAAAGATTTTCCCCAGAGGTCATCTGGAAGATACTTGGACCACAGCAAAACAAAACGGATCAATGATGGGGTGTGACTCTGGAAGACTAGGGTTCTCTTCTTGATCCAAGGATCTTGAGAGAGCATCTGATTTCCGATTTTGGGAGCCAGGGCGGTAAGAAATCTTCAAGTTAAATCTAGAAAAGAAGAGTACCTGTCTGGGATTGAGGAAGTGGGTGGACTTGAGATAAAAGGGATTCTTATGGTCAGTCCATACTAGTACTGGATACTTGGTACCCTCGAGAAAATATCTCCACTCCTCTAATACTAGTCTAATAATAATTCTTGGTCTCTGATGGAGTAATTTTTCCTAGGTGTAGAGAATTTCTGAGAAAAGAATCCACATGGATGGACTTTCCTATTGTCTGCACACTGAGACATAACTGCACTCACTGCCCACTGCTGAGACGCCAGCCTCCAGAGTGAATGGTCTAGAGATGTCATGCTGGCACAGAACAGGAGCTGACACAAAAGCCTGTTTGAGTAGTTGAAAAGCAGTACGGGCCTCCTCGGACCATTGGGATGTATCTGACTCCTTGCGATTAAGAGCAGTGATAGGAGCATCAAGAGTGGAGAATCCCTTAATGAGTTTCCGGTAATAGCTGGCAAAACCTAAAAATCTTTGAATTGCCTTGAGAAACGTTTGAAGGGTCCAGTCTACAATGGCTTGTAGTTTCTCTGCATCCATTTGAAGTCCGGACCCAGAGATAATGTAGCCAAGGAGTGGGATTGAAGAGGCATCCAAGGTGCATTTCTCAAGCTTGGCGTAAAGTTGATGAGCTCTCAGACGATGAAGAACTTCTCTCACTTGTAATGATGGGAGGTCAGATCTTTTGAATAGATGAGGATATCATCCAAGTATACTACAACATATTTGTAGAGAAGATCCCGGAAGACTTTGTTCACAAAGTGTTGGAATACCACAGGGGCATTATTGAGACCCAAGGGCATCACAAGTTATTCAAAATGGCCATCCCGTGTATTGAATGCACTCTTCCATTCATCACCCTTGCGGATTTTTATCAAATTATATGCCCCTTTTAAATCCAATTTGGTGAAGATTGTTGCTCACTTTACACGAACAAACAACTCTGATCATAGGAATGGGATAGCTATTCTTAATGGTTATATCATTCAGTCCTCTGTAGTCGATACAGAGGCAAAGTCCCCCATATTTTCTTTTCACAAAAACAAATTCTGCCCCAGCAGGAGAAGTTGAAGGCCGAATGAACGCTTTCTCAAGATTTTGGCTTGGGTTTCAGGTAGGGACAGTGGACAGGTCCGACTTTTGGGAGGAGTTTTTCCAGGCATCAGCTCAATGGGACAGTCCCATTCTCTGTGGGGAGGTAGGGAATTTGCCCCCTCTTACCTGAATACATCAGCACAGTCGTCGTAATGTTCAGGTACAGTATCTTAGATAAGTCTGAAGATTGAAGGGGAATTACCTGTTGAAGACATGAATTGAAACAGGAGGAACCCCAGGAAAGAATTTGACAAGAGGACCAGTCCAGATGAGGATTGTGTAAATTAAGCCATGGAAGACCCAAGACAAGGCTGTGAGAAGCTTTGCGAAGAATCAGGAATCTGAGATATTCCACATGCAAGACTACTACTCTTAGCTTCAAATGGGAAGTTTGTTGAGTAATCTTCCTGTCAGGGATTCGATTTCCATCCACTGTTGTGAAGCAAGCTAGATGTTGAAGTGATTCAATAGGAAGTTGCAATTCTTGGACCACTGACAAGGTGACGAAATTTCCTGCAGCTCCGGAATCCAACAAGGCTGTGATTACTCTAGACTTCTGAGCATTTTCTAAAGTCACCAAAAAAATATGGTTTATATTTGGAGACGTTTTATTAGCTACTCCAATCTTACTTCTCCTTCAGAGGTTAGGAGCAACGGTTTCCCGGACACTGTGGGCAAGTGCTTAGTAAGTGGCCAGTAAAAGCATACATTCAACGTCTTTGGCGCTGTGATCTGCATAGGTTTCTCCTCAGATGAGGATTGAGGATAAGGATGTGGGATCAGGCGTGATTTGAATCGGTCGCTTCTGACCTTCTCCAAGGAACGTTCTTTTATGCACAGATCCACTTTAGTGCAAAGTGATAAAAATTTTCCAAGATCCCTGTTGGTAAGTTTGTCTTTAATTCTATCAGACAGGCCACTCCAGAAGGTAGCCACTAGTACCTCATCATTTCAGGAGACTTCTGATGCCAAAGTTTGGAATTGTATGACGTACTGGGTGACAGATCGTGAGCCCTGAGATAGGTCCTGATTTACTATGGATCGCTATTCTGCTTTTACGCACGAAACAAAGTTGCTAATATCAGCAGTGCCATGTAACTGTTTGCATTCGCATTGCGATTGCAGTCTGACATAAAGACACCCACTTCCCCTTACTCATATTCGTATACTTGACCAACATAGTTAAACAATCGTTAATATCGAGTAACATCAGACAGTTAGAGAAGCCCAGACCGTACTCAGGAATCGCTTACTTTTGCGCATGCTATGACGCCTCAGGCGGCATCTGGTATCGCAGTGGATAATTTATGAACGCCCCTGCAACGGCATTGAAACGCACTCGCATGCCTGCGTTCGCCCGACCACCCCCCAGTCACCACCCACAAACAGCACTTCCTGTCAATCACTCTGCCATGGGTCTGCGTACCCTCTACGATTGCAACTCCTAATGAAGCGCCTAGCTCGCGAACGCGCACTGCGATGCATATGCATGCACAGTGCGAATTAATCGACCGATTGCGTGCGTATAAGCAACTGTATTCTTTGCTGAATCAGGCCCATAGATGTAACATATCTGCGAACGCAGAGGTAGTCCTGCCTGGCTCAACGAATATTCGTCTGACTGTGGCAATGAATTCTGGAAAGGATACTAATAATGGATCAGATCTTTCTCAAAGAGGTGAGGCCCAGTCCAGGGCTAATGTTAGCAATTGTTGTTTTAGCAGTCAGGAAGTTCCCATGTAACAGCTTGAAGTGGATCTAGCACTGGTTAAGAAATCCACGAGAATGTTTAGGATTCCCATCAAACTTGCCAGGAGTTGGAAGCTGAAGGCTGGGAGCAAATACTTCAGTATATCAGGCTGGAACAACTGGATGGTACGCCAAGTTGGAATAGCTGGATGAGTCACTGGACTGCTACAACTGAGCAGGATTCCGGATTGGAACCAGTTGAGGAAATTACTGGACTAGAACCGGCAGAGCAGAATTCTAGATTGGGACTGGCTGGAAGAATTAAAGGGTTTGGACTGGCGGAGCAGAATTCCGGATAGAGACTGGCTAAAGGAATTACAAGAGACTGGCGGATCAGAATTCTGAATTGGGACCGGCTGAAGAGATTTCTGGACTGAGACTGACGGAGCAGGATTCCAGATTAGGATCAGCAGGTGAAATCACCGGACTGCTGGATACTGCAGGAAAACTGGATTCAGGCCGCAACACTGAGAGCACAGAGAGTTGAGACTGATTCACAGGAGCCAAGGGATGTTGGCAGGGGCGTCTTTAGAGAGGAGGGGGCCCGTGTGCATCCCTCATCGTGGGACCCCACTTCTCACCCTGGCCCAGAGTTTACTGCGTATGCGCAGATTGAAATGGTGCAGCCATCATTTTCCCGGCGATTTCCCCACATTGCATGCTCAAAAGCCAGAAAAATGGTTGCGACAGCCATTTTCCGGCATTTTGAGCAGCGCTGAGAGACTGGAGGCGGGACCTCGGAGAGGAAAGTTTTAGATAATATGGGTGCAGGGTTTGCGGTGTGGGTCCCCCCTGGACCTGGGGACACGTGTGCACTGCACACTCTGCACCGATTACAGATACACCCCTGGACGTTGGGAATCCCTGACGTTGCACTGCTCCTTTCAACACTGTGGACCCCCCTCTTCTCTGCAAATCCCGCTGACAGTACTTAGAAAAAGAGGTACTCATCTAGTAATACAAGTTGATACTAGAAGCTTCCATTCTATGTATATGCAATCAAACACTTATTTTATCAAATTTTGAAATGATTTGACTGTATTCTTATTGTTACTGAAACTGGTTGTGAAAATGAAAAATGATGCAGATTACTGCTGGGAGCCAGCGGACTCGAAAAAAAGCACTGCTTCTCCTGTAAGTTAGGGCCCATCCACTAGCAGACATGAAAACGACTACACAATTACGACATTGTAATCGTGCAGTCGTTTGTCAGTCTGTGATGAGCCTGCACTGAATGAGCAGTCATTCAGTGCAGGCTCATCAATCATCTGCAAACATGCTCAACCTGACGTTATCGTCAGGTTGACCAGCATGTTTGCACAATGATAGATGTCTAAACGACCAGCGGGCACGCGCATCACTGGTCGTTTTAGACATTTTTGCAAACGATTTATGAACGTTTGAACGATCGTCATCGTTCAATTGCTCAACTTAATCGTCTAGTGGATAGGCACCTTTAGATTGCACAAAAAAGGTTGATTTTGCCTATTAAAAGACTGCTACTTTAAAACATCAGGCAGTCTCGCACAGGACTCGCCAATGTCTCAAAGCTGCAGCCTATTACATTTACCCCTAGGCCTCATTCAGAGTACGCTAATCCCACTGCTGGTGAGAACGTGTACGCAGAGGAGATGCGAAAATATGCAAATATCACAGGCACCAGGAGATGTATTAAGATGCCCATCTGTGGCTTTACAAATCCAAGCATCTGCATAAAATGTTGCAGTATCTGCGTGCAAAGACGCAGCATCGATTGCAGTTAATTCGATTGCTGCAGTCCTCTGTGAGCCTATGGTTCTGCAGAATTGCCGTGGGAACTGAAACGCCAGACTCATATTTCTAGCATACAGAATCGCAGACACAGATAGTGACGTCCTCCAAAATGGTCGCGACACGCCTGCGTTCTTTGCTTCCACTCCCCGTTACCTCCCACACCTTTGATAAAGGCTGTGACAAAACGTGTAAGGATAGTGCTGTCTTGTGGCCTACTGCTCCCCTGCCACCATCCCGGTTTGAGTGTGCTTTTGGATTAGGTCAGGCGAGTGCCCTCATACTAAATTTATTATATTATATACTGTACTTGTATCTATTACTACGGGCGGACACAGCTCCCTGCATTATCACCTACCTGCCGTGACTGCACTTATTGAAAGACTCCCAGTGGAGTTTAGGTGAGCATTGTTACCTGCAATATTATCATGGGCACAGGTGGGACCAGAGCTCTGCTTCGGTGTTGCACTCAGATGGTACAGTGCTGCCTATGATCATTACTACCAGTGACACTTTGTGGAATCAGTGGCTCATTTGACCTGTATGGAGACAGTAGGTTCACGTATAAGGTGAACTCCCTCTCTAGTCACTTGTATTGGGTCCCTAATTAAACATCATCTCTGGAATATCAGGACAGAGTATTATTAACATATACATACTTTGCTTACCATGTACACAGCTTATTAACTGCTGAACATAATTTACAGAATGCTGGGCTGCTATGGATTGAACCTAAGATTATATGGAATCAGTATGAATGACCGCCGGCGCTATGGCTGATGATTCAAATCCCGAAGCCGACAGACCAACAGCAGTGAAAATCCCCTCCCTTAGGGGTGCCTAACCCTAACCTCCCCCCCTAGTGCCTAACCATAACCCTCCCTAAGTGCCTAAACCTAAACCCCCCATTCCTGCAGGCTAAATCTAAGTCTCCCGGGGGAGGGTGCGTAACACTAACCTCCCCACGGGGGTGCCTAACCCTAACTCCCCCTTCCCTTTCCTAACCCTCCCAGGGGGGTTCCTAACCCTCCCCCCCTGTCTGCGCCTGCCACCCGACTTACCTTTGTTCGGTATGCCAGGCGTCGAGCTCCCGGCATAGGTATAATGACAGGTGTCGTGATTTCGACACCTGTCATTAGTACCCTGCCGGGATTTGACAGTCGGGAAGCCGACGGTCGGCATTTCGACCATCGGCTACCTGACTGCATCCTGATTATATAAGTGTCTGCATTTTTGATGAGCGATTATATGCAGTATCATTAACTTTCATAGGATTGTTTAACCCAGCAGCATATGTGTTATAGGCAGCCATTTGACACATTGTTTATGCTTTGTTATAATTTGGAAAGTGTTCCAACTGTGTTGCCTTTATATTGTGTGTATCATTTTTACTAAATACATCCATTTTATATTTGGAACCATATGTCTGCATTAGACCTTTAAGTGCTGTTAATTCATTTTTCTTGTCATCACATTGCGTGTAAATAGTCTTTACGAGCGACTACCGTAATGCACCTTGACACATGTGCAGTCTCATACACATTCGCAGATTGCCAATTATTGCTCAACTGTGAAAACATCGGCTTTGTGTTCAACTCTGTAATAGGCCCATTATCAAGCAAAGGGCCTGTTTCATCAAGGATTGCAATTGCAACAGTGTACACAGATCGGCCAATGGTGTGTACTGTACATGCGTATGCAGTGGCAAACACGGGATTTCTAGAGGGGGGTTTCCAAATGCTTGACTTTATAGCGAATGTGGCCAGTCCATGAAGAGGGCAGAATTAGTACTCAACCAGTTTTAATATGCGTCATACAAAAGTGTATTGTGTATCCTGATTCCAGCATATACAGGACCAGTGATCACAGTAAGCCATTAGATGCGGCAGTAGGGCCATCCTTCCTGAGCTGGATGTTTTTTATTTTAGATGTGGGCACCATTTGAGACTACTGGAGCAAGTCCGGGAGCCTGGAGGAGCAGCAGAAGAACCTAGCACTGCCCTGGACATATATGTACATATTGGGCTCTATAGCAGTGCATCCCTAATAGTGCATGTTTTCCAGATCTCCTAGTTGGCGCACAGGTTATTTATTACTGTCTGATACACGTTAAAAGATCCACAGGTGGTGCTAATTATTTCATTTGTGATACTGAGAAGAACATGCAACACTAGCATAATTCTATTATATTGCTATTTCTACTGTGGTCATGTGTGTGCTGGGGAGGGGGATTTCCAGGCATATGGAAACCCCCCCTGCGTTTGCCTATGGTATGTACGGCAGTGCCTGTGCACAGGTTAGTATTGCGATGGCACTGTGATCAGGCCCGCCAAGAGCCGTGGGGGGCCCTGGTAATAGGGGGCGTGACCTAATAGTGGGCCACGCCCCCTTGCCGAGTGAAAAAAATATTTGCAGCGCGCGAAGCGGCGCGAAGCGGCGCGAAGCGTTGGGGAGGGGGGCGCGCTGAGCCCCCTCAGCCCGGCGCAAAGCCAGAGGGGGCGCGATCAGAAAGCCCAGGCCCGGGTAATATGTACCCGCTCCCCCCCCCTCTCGGCGCCCCTGGCTGTAATCATGCACGCAGACAGAAAGCCATCACAGGGTGAGTGATGGGACATCAGCATTTGGGGTGGTGACGGGGGAGTGGTCAGAGAAACACAAACATGCCTGTCTGCTTGAACGCTGTTACATGGGCGTGCATAAATTACCCACTGCAACAGCATATGCAGCTGGAGTACTCACTGCGTGCAACAAGATTTGCAATTTCTGAGACAGGTCAGAGCTGCTGTAATTCTGTGTGAGGGGCTGATGTTACTCGATGTTATCGATTTATATGCAGGACTATGAGATATTGCGGATGTGAGAAAGCGGTAGTGGGCGTTTCTATGCTGGCTGAGCAGTTTCAAACATTAACATATTTTCGCAGCAGAACTGCGTACGTAATCGAAGCTGATCCGTAATGAATCAGGCCAAAAGTCCACTATGGGGGTCATTCAGACCCACTCGCGAGCGCAGGACACTCGCAAGCGGGTCGATGTTCCCCCACTGCACATGAGCACGACGGAGGGAGCTCCGTCATGTGCATGCGCGAGACCCGGGGAGCGACGGGCTCTCCATCGCTCCGGGTCTCGCACCAAAGGGGGGCGTGCTGTCGATGTTGATTGACAGCACGCCCCCTTTGGTGGACGTGCCGCGGGCGTGCCTGCCAGACCGAGGCGTTCCCATGGGAACGCCTACCTTCTGAAGCCGGCCCCACTGACATCACTAGTGATGTCAGTGGGAGTGATTTTGGCTCTGATAGAGCCAAAATCACTCCAGGGCTTGCGGCAGCGAGACCCTACCGCAGGGTCTCCGCCGCAAGCCTGATGGTCGCGATGGTCAAGACCATCGTGACCATCATCATGGACGCTTGCATATGCTGTGGGTGGTCACCCACAGCTATACGAGCGGCCAGGAGGCCGCTCCATTTTCATGGAGGAGGGCCCTGATTCAGAGCGAGCGCTCTGGTCAGAGCGTTCGGCTCTGAATCAGGCCCTATGTCTAGAAGGGACTTGCAGTTGCAATGGGCTTACTTGCAGAACAACGTGCATAAAATAATAGTGTCTTATCAGGTGAGCTTCATTACAAAACCTAAAAAAAGAAAAAAATATAAAACTGTACTTGGGTAACAAAGAAGTAAAAATAAAATATTACCAGTGAGCAAATGGTAAAAATAAGGATAGTTCATTTAAGGGTTGATATTAGCGACTTTGACCGAACATTTTAAATAAAAAGTTATTTCTGCTTTAAATGTTAGGATTCCAATTCCATTACCTCGTTTCAACTGATGAACTAAGTATTGCAGTCGCAAATTGGATTTATTCACACTGAGATTGTTCCATTATAAATCAATTTATTTCTTGTGAATTGTGCTACTCAATAGGCTATCTATCTATATATAATTATATATATACTTACTGTATATAAATTTGCTGAGAATGTTCTTGCAGTTACATTTAGTTTCAGCTTCTTCCTAAATCTTACAATAAAAAGATATATTTCTTTGAATTCTGGTTAATTTTATCTCATAATATTGGGTGCATTGAGTGTCTTACATATGACAATATTAAAGCTTAATTTGAAGTTTAATTGCATTGAGATTGCTTTTCAACATGAAATACTACGTTGCTTTTTAATTGCTTTTGTTTTGGAAGATGTGACAGGAACAAGTTTATTATTAAAAAAAAAATCACAGTAATTTATATACAAGGTATGGCTATTAAATAACAAGACTGATGCTATAATTTATGTTTAATTATAAGTACAGTACATTTTAACTCCATTCGCCTTCTATGTACTCCACTTCTGCATCTTCTGCATCTCTGTAACTGATGCAAAATTGGTGCCCTTAAGTACAGAATTGACTTTAGGGAAAAGAAAGAAGTCACACGGTGCTAGGTCTGGTGAGTATGGAGAGTGTTCTAGCACTGAAATCTGTTTTTCAGCCACAAACTGCTTCACAAAGAGAGTTGTGTGGGATGGTGCGTTGTCCTGATGTAGGATGAAACCATTTTTCCACAACTCTAACCTTAATCTTTTAAGTTAGCACGTTGCTCTACTTTTGAAATAAGTATTTTTATGAAGCACAGGAAAAACACAACTTCTTCGAACACTGGGCCTTATTGAGACCCGCTTGCGCACAGCGATCACAAGCGGGTCGATGGTCCCCCACTGCGCATGCGCACGCCGGAGCCGGCTCCGGCGTGCGCATGTGCGAGACCCGGCCAGCAACGGGTGCTCTGTCGCTACGGGTCTCGCACCAAAGCGGGGCAGCTGTCGATTGTGATTGACAGCTTGCCCCGCTTTGGAAGCGGGCAGGGGGGGTGGCTGGCCAAACGGAGGCGTTCCTGAAGGAACGCCTGCCATTTGGGTGGCGGCCCCACTGACATCACGAGTGATGTCAGTGGGTGAGCTTCCGGCTCTATTAGAGCCGGAAGCTCAATGGGGCTTGCGAGAACGAGACTCTACCACAAGGGTCTCATCGCAAGCGCCGATGATCACGACCATCACCTGGGCGCTCGCTAAAGCTGTGGGCGGTCACCCACAGCTTAGCGAGCGTCCAGGAGGCCGTCTTTAAAAAAAAAATATGGACACCCTGATTCAGAGTGAGCGCTCTCAAAGAGCGTCTGGCTCTGAATCAGGCCCACTGTGCAAAAACAAACTATCTATGCGAGAGGGGTGAAACTTGCAAAACTGTTTTGAGATACTCCAAGGTCAATGTTCCCCCACTCCCTTTTAACTCACGCAGTACGGTTTATTTTTTACAAGTACAGTCTGGTTATTTAATAGTCACATCTCGTATAACACTAATCTGATAATAAGTTTATAGTAGCTTTTATTGTATTTATCAGGATTTTCTTAACATGTGCTGGTCTAGTATAATTATACATAGCTAGACAGTGTATATATATATGTGTGTGTGAGTGTATACGTATGTGTATGCAGTATATATTAATTACTGCATGTAAGAGGTAAATGTCTTGCAAGTCTATGTGCGAATTTGTGTATTGTTTAAATATTGCCAGACATTACAAATTTAATATAAGTGAACATTTGCACATTAGGCATAGATGATATTACAATGGTATATACAGTATAAGACAATTTAGAAAAAGACTACTACTGTACTTTGTTTTTCTGAAATATATAAGCAATATACACTTATAATGTAAAATAGATGTAATGTTAATAACACATACTGTCTGCATTTTATATTTAGATAAAGTACTACTGCTGTCTACTATCTATACTTATTATTGTACTGTATATGAAATCATTTCTATGACACTGGAGACACTGCAAGTGAATTATTCAAAGGAATCTCTCTGGTGGTATTCCAGTCTACATGATTTGAAGATTTTTATGAAAGTGATACATATTCCAATTATGGTTATTAGAACTGGAACTGGGATTCTAATGCTGCTTCAGGATATTGTATGCTACTCTTTATCGCAGCTAAGGAAATCTCTTATTTCATATTTTTTCTTTCTTTGTGCTAGTATTTTAGTCATCATAACCTGTTACAATTTAAGTGGAGGATGAAACAGAGAGACATTGGGATAAATGTAATATGTTGTGAATTTGTAAAAAATTAGAGTTTTGTGCTAAACCCGCATTTTTTACTCATTCGCAAAGGTAATAGGGTGCGACTATAGTATAACTCGCATTTTTCGGGCTTTACTATAACTCGCAAAAAACATCTTGCATCCAGATGTTTTCCTATTCTCTAGATAGAACTCGGGCAATGTAATAGAGTGCGAGTGCTTCACTCTCACATATTACTGCCTGAGAAATCACAAAAACAATAGACCAGCTTACGGATAGCGAGTTTATCCTGAGCAGGTCAGAGTAACACAGAAACATACATATATCCATGAGATACGTGCATGTTTCCTGTGTGTACATATAAAAACACTTAAAAAAAAAACAGGTACCAGCGGGCCCGTAATATCCCGCATGCTGGTACTTGTGGTTCTCCAAGTACCAGCATGAAGGGATGCTTGCTGGGACGTGTAATACCAAAGCTAAAGACAATATTAACACTTCTATTTTACATAACACATTTACACTATCAACCCGGCACCCTACGAACAGGGGTGCCAGGGATAGCCCTTGGCTATCAGCATAGGCCTGGGGTGCCTTGGAGAGGGGGACCCCTTTATCGGGGGAGTTCCCACCTCCCCATGGATCCCTGGCCTGGCCTGACTAGCGGTCAGGGGCAGGGGCGTAAATTCATCCCAGCCGCCCGGAGGCAAATTAGAGTTTGGTGCCCCCCCAAAAAAAATAAAACTAAGGGAAAACAAATATGGTGTGTGTATGTATATAAATATATATATTCATATTCAATAGCATATGTGAATTTGAGTCTATGGGGATTAGAAGTGTATGATAATTTACATAGCAGGCATAATTGTATATGAGTGTCTGTTCAGCGCTGCTATGCCCTGGGGTCCTGCAAATTCAAGACCCAGGGATAGTTCTCCTAAAGTTAGTGCATAGGTACAAACATATATGCAGTATTCACAATTTGTACATGTGACATCTGACACACAGCAGGACACTGATATGTGTTTCGCTGTAGCTTTTACAAGGTTATCCTTGGCAGCGCTGAATCAGGCACAGACACTCATATACAATTATGCCTGATATGTACATTTTGTTCCAGGGCTCCAGGTACTCTGTGTGACAACGGCTGGTGAGTCAGAGTCAGACAGAATCACCGAGTTTCAGCCGACTCTGCAGCAACATATGCTGGTGAACAGAGCC
Source organism: Taudactylus pleione (assembly GCA_031769625.1). Lineage (NCBI taxonomy): Eukaryota > Metazoa > Chordata > Amphibia > Anura > Myobatrachidae > Taudactylus > Taudactylus pleione. The sequence continues at coordinate 14,155,861 of JAUIMM010000608.1, read as the reverse complement.
GTAACTAGACTTTTTGGTGCCCTGTGCCAGAAAGAGCATTGGCGCCCCCCTCATTTTTCAAAGGGACATAATGCACCCAAAAAAGGGCCATGGCTTCATGGGGAAGGGCCAGGGTAGAGATAGGAGAGGCCAGGAGATACTGGGGATGAAATAAGAGGAAGCTACGAGCAAGAATGATAATAAACAGAAATTTGACAGGCCCAAACAGTGCCCCCTGACCTGTGGTGCCCTGTGCGATGGCACAGGCCGCAATACCCTAGCTACGGCCCTGCTGGTGAGCCACCCTTTGTTGTGATGCAGCATCAGTGCCACCGGCAGGTGGCTCTCTGTACCGATGATCCCTGAGATAGGAGATCAGAGAAGTGTCTTAGGTCCCAGTTCACTGTCCGCAACAGTGGCGTGTGAACTGTTGCTTGCTGCAGCACAGGCTGGGGTTATCAGGCGGGAGCCTTCCTATCCCCTATTGCAGGTGTTAGCAGGGCTCCAGGGACAGAGCCTTTCAATGCTGCAGAATCAGTGGGTGACTGCTGCAGTGGTCCCACTGCAGTGGTCACACTCATTTTTCTCTGTGAACCACATAAGTGCTGCATGCTATAGATGGAGGAGACCCTTCAGGACTTAGCACCCGGAGGCAGGTGCCTCCATTGTCTCTGGGAATTACGCCCCTCGTCAGGGGTAATGCTTTGGCCGAGAAAACCAGTGAAAGGTTTTCCCTGGCTGTAGCATTAACCCCCTGCTACAAAGAGTTTGGTGCTGGTAATGGAAATTACAGGGGACCCCCTACTCATTTTGTCCCATATTTCCACAACCAAAACGGCCTCAGCAAAGCCATACTTAATATACAGGGACCCCCTGTACATTTTATTTTGGCCCCTGCATTTTTCGAACCAGGACAGGCTGTACAGAGCCTGGGGCTGGTTATGCTTCCGGGGGGGATGGGGGGAGCTTGACTTTTTTTTTTAAAACACAGACAGATGCCAGTGGTGTAACTAGGGTCTTCAAGGCCCAGGGCATAATATTGGTGCTCCCCCCACTATATAGTAGAATATATTTTGCACGACACCAGCGTGCTCCAAAAATGGGCATGGCCACATACAGGATAGGGGCATGGCTACTGAAAATGGGGCATGTCAACATGACATGCCACCCATTTCTTGTCACATTCCTTTACATTCCATATGCACCTTACCTATGCGGTGGTTTCTCACAATGTGGAACCTCTGAAGAAATGTATCCTCCCTGGGATGACAGCGTCTTCAGTCAGTATTCACTATTCATGTAGGTCACATCGTCTGGAAGATGCCTGTTTGTGTAGAAATATTAATAAGGTTATCATCATACACCAGTGGTTCTACCAGACTCGTTCCCCCTGTGTAACTTCTTTCCTCCTGAATCTCTCAGCCACACCATCATCTCACTGCATCATCTCTTAGCCACACCATCATCTCCCTCCCTGTGTCAACTCTCAGCACACCATCATCTCCCCCCTGTGTCGTCTCTGTCATGCGATCAGCTCCCACCCTGCGTCATCTCTCAGTCACGCGATCAGCTCCCCCCTTGCGTCATCTCTCAGTCACACAATCAGCTCCCCCCCTGCGTCGTCTCTCAGCACACAATCAGCTCCCCCCCTGCGTTGTCTCTCAGCACACCATCATCTCCCCCCTGCGTCATCTCTCAGTCACGTGATCAGCTCCCCTTGCATAGTCTCTCAGTCACGTGTTAAGCTCCCCCCTGCGTTGTATCTCAGTCATGTGATCAGCTCCCCCCTGCGTCGTCTCCCAGTAACTCAATCAGCCCCCCTGTGTCGTCTCTCAGTCACTCAATCAGCCCCCCTGTGTCGTCTCTCTCAGTCACTCAATCAGCTCCCCCCCTGTGTCATATCTCAGTCATGCAATCAGCTCCCCCCCTGTGTCATATTTCAGTCATGCAATCAGCTCCCACCCTGCTTCATCTCTCAGCACACAGGCACATTGCCACAGATACACACACTGACACATATACACACACACAGACACATATACACACACACTGACACATATACACATACACACTGACACACACACTGACACATATACACAAACACTGACACATACACACACACTGACACATATACACATACACACTGACACACACACTGACACATATACACAAACACTGACACATACACACACACTGACACATATACACACACACTGACATATACACATACACACTGACACACACACTGACACATATACACAAACACTGACACATACACACACACTGACACATATACACATTGACACATATACACACACTGACATATACACATACACACTGACACATATACACACACACTGACACATATACACACTGACACACATGAGATATACACATACACACTGACACATATACACACACTGACATATACACATACACACACTGACACATATACACATTCTGACCCATATACAAATACACTGACACATATATACATTATTATTATTTATAGGGTGCCACAAGTGGTCCGCAGCACTGTACATACAGTAAAGGGTACACAGAACATTACATTACACTACTGTAACCAAATTATAAACAGAGCACAAGTAACAATTAGCAACACAATTCTCCATACACAATACAGCTGGGAATGTGAAGGCTGTCATAGAAGTGCTAGAGAAGAGGGCTGTGAGACAGTGGGGAGGAGGACCCTGCTCCTAGCAGCTTACAATCTAGGGGAGACAGACAGATAACATGAGGCATGAGTGTGTAGAGGGGGACCTGAGTGCAGGAAGTAGGCGAGGTAGAGATGGCTGAGGCAGGAAGGACAGAGACTTGGTGACACGGTTATGTGGTAGAAGGGTATGCTTTGCTGAACAGGTGGGTTTTCAGTGCACGTTTGAAGCTCTGCAAGGTCAGGGAGAGCCTGACTGAGTGAGGGAGCTCATTCCAGAGAAGGGGGGCTGCACGAGCAAAATCTTGGATACAAGCTTGAGATGAAGTAACCAGGGTGGAGGAAAGGTAACAGGCATTGGCAGACCGGAGTGAGCGGGAGGGAGTATGTAAGGAGATGAGGTTGGAGATGTAGGGAGCAGTAGAGTTAGAGAGGGCCTTGTATGTGAAGGTGAGGAGTTTGAAGATGATTCTGTAGGGGAATGGGAGCCAGTGCAGGTTTTGACAGATGGGAGCAGCAGAAGTGGAACAGCAGGAGAGGAAGATAAGTCTAGCTGCAGCATTGAGAACAGACTGGAGGGGGGCAAGATGGCAACGTGGGAGGCCAGTAAGTAGAAGGTTGCAGGAGTCGAGCCGGGAAATGATTAGTGAATGAATAATCAGTTTGGTAGCATTCTGGGAGAGGAAAGGCCTAATGCGAGCGATGTTGTGTAGCTGGAACCAACAGGATTGTGCCAGAGATTGAATGTAGGGTGTGAAGGAGAGGGTGGAGTCAAGGGTGACACCCAAGCAGCGAAGTTGGGGGTCAGGGGAGATGATGGTGTTTGCAACAGTGATAGCGAGATTTGGGGGCCCAGGGTATAACCCTGCCAGACATACATACACACTGACACATATACACACACACTGACACATATACACATACACACTGACACATATACACTGACACACATGCTGACATACACATACGCACTGACATATACACACACAGACACATATACACACACTGACACATATACACATACACACTGACACATATACACATATATACTGACACACAAATACACACACACTGACACATATACACATGCATACTCACACATATACACATATATACTGACACACATATACACACACACTGACACTTATACACACTGATACATATACACATACATACATACACACACACTGACATATACATACACACACACTGACATATACACATACACACTCTGACACATACGTACTGACATATACACACACACTGACACATATACACATGCACACTGACACATATACACATACAGAATATACATACATACAGAGCCGTAACTAGACTTTTTGGTGCCCTGTGCCAGAGAGAGCATTAGCGCCCCCCATGTTTTTCAAATGGGGACAAAACGCACCAGAAAAAGGGGCATGGCCTCATGGGAAAGGGCCAGGGAAAAGATGGTGAGACGAGGAGATGCTGGGGATAAAATAAGAGGAAGCTAGAAGTGAGAATGATTATAAACAGAAAACTGAAAGGTTCGAACAGCGCCCCCCTGCTCTGCGGTGCCCTGTGCAGTGGCACAGGTCGCACTACCCTAGTTACGGCCCCTGCGCTGCAGCTCCCCCTAGAGGCAGCCCAACCAGCACCAGGCTAGCAGGCACAGCACACTTGCCTGCTCGTTATTAAAGTTAGGACACAATGGTGGCGGGGGGGAAGGGCAGGCGTGTGAGTATGATGCCCTGACAGCGCCCCCTCTGCTGGGCTTGCCCCGGTGCCCAGGGCACAAGCCCCGCTTGACCCCCCTAGTTACGCCACTGCAGAAGCCTTCACGGATCTTACTGATCTGTGATGGGTTCTGTATAACTCGCACCTTTTAATGCTAGTCGCATTAAAAGGTGTTCGTTTACATAGGGAAATACTTGCATAGATTCGCATAGTGTAGTAGCCTCAAGCTCAAAAGTTTGCAGCTTATTACATTTGCGAGTCCCGGTACCAACTCGCACCCTCAAAAAATGTGCAAAGGTGTGAGTCGAATTTTTACTCACGACCTATTACAATTGGCCCATTGTGTCAGGCAGCAGGTACCTTTTCTAAAACTGACTGATCTGAAGTTGAACTTCACCACAGATAGAGGAAAGACTGCTACCGGTACTATTGTTGATAAGCAAGCTTTATTTATACATCTGGTATGAGGATATATATTGCCATATGTTTAGAATCTTTTAACTGATCAAATTACACTACATACATTTAGACCATATTTATTGGTTTTGGGTCACTAGGACTGAGAATGGAACACACTGTTTCAAAAGTTAGCATAACCACTGCATTTGTACTTGCATTGAGGGCCTGATTCAGACCCGGTCGCTAAGCTGCGCTCGCTCGTTGCCAACAGGGGCCAGGTATGCAAATTCCGCGATCGCATTGTTTGGCTTAAGGACTCTCTCTATGTCTTAGAGAGCCATGGCAGTGAGCGCACACTGGTGTTTAAAGACTCCCCCTTTTCATTCTTAACCCACGTCATCTCCAGGAAGTGTATGAATCATCGGCAACACCGAGAGCCATCAGAACGGCTCGCAGCCCTTGAGGTAGACCCTACCCCACCGCAAGCACTGCGATCAGTTCATGCAAAAAAAACAAGTGACGTGTTCAATGATGCTACTTTGCTAATTATGAACACCCATTAAACTTCGTTTTGAAGCTCAGACACGCCTGCTTTCGCACTACCACTCACCCATTCACAAGCACCTTCCCCTGTTACCACCCACAAACGTCACTATCTGTCACTCATAGTAGCGCTCAGTCTGTGTACAATGAGCGCACAATTCCCGATCGCAGTGACTGGCTTGCGCACGCACACTACGACTCATACGTATGCGCAGATGTGTGATTATCGCCCCTAGCGAGTGAGCACAGCTTAGCGACCGGGTCTGAATCAGGCCCTGACTGCAATGCATTTGTACCACCATGCAGCTTTTCAGACGCTACTTGCTGCATTCGCTGCATTTAAAGTAACACAGCTTAAGTGCACTGATGTCGGTAGAGTGACCTCCAAAGATCTGAATGCAAGTAAACATCTTAATTAAAAAACACATGTCAAATACATTTAACATATATTTCCACTTGCATTTGAATGAAATTACAAAAGGTATAAGGCTGAACTGTTGTGGTGCTTTGAGGACCATGTTTGGGAACCTCTGGTATAAGGCCTTATACACAGTAAATTTGTCGGTCTTAAAAAAAGGATTTCTCACATTATTTCTGTGTCTGAAAAGGGTCAGGATTTCTTGATTAATTTGAAGCTTTAATAACTTGAGGTTTACAAACATCATGTCTTGCAAGAGCCATAACTAGACATACAGTACACTATATTCTAGTTTACTTTGAAGTACCAGACAACAACAGTTTGTTTGGATAGTACTTATAGAGGATTATACACTTATAGAGGATTATTCAGTATAATAATATTGTAAAAAAATAGGGGAGACTCACAAATAAATTAATAAAAATATAACGGAGGTTAGGAATAGAGCCGACGGCACATAAACTTCTAGTCAGGGATAGAGGGGTTAATAAAGTTAAAAATGTTTGTTGACAGTAGTAGGCAGATGTGATAGGACGTTAGGTTAGGGGCGGGGTGAGTGAGAGGGTGTAGTGAATCTACTGTGGAAAATCTGCCTCTTTGAATTGATCTGCGACCAGGAAAGTACAGTTCCTTTATTAACAGATCTGTCTGTTGGGATAATCGTTTTTATTCATCCCTACTTTCTCTTTCCCTACTTTATATCTTTCCCTACTCTATTCTCTATACTTTCCCTTTATATACACTCTCTCTTTTCTTATCTAACTTTTCTTTCTCTTTCTTTACCTGTCCTATCTTGCTTCCCTGCACTATGAGCCGCCCCCAGCGCGCGCGCTCGGTACCCGCCCGTCTGTCAGACGGTGTCGGGCCCGGCGCGCTTTATCCCCCTCAGGTCCTACCCTCCCGGCGTTCGGGAGGGTCAGGTACAGCGGCCCCCTTCTCTGGCGACGCTGCGGTCCCGCGCACGCGGACGCGGCGGTCCCGCGAAACGCCGCGGTTGCTGCCTCCGCCTGCCCCTGGTTCCCCGCTGGTCACCAGTACTAGTGCGACGGGGGACCAGGGCAGGCGGGGATCGGCGGCCGGGCATAATACAGCGCCCGCGCATGTAGCGGGTGCGCGCTCCGGCCGTTCACGCGGCCAGCAGCGGGCAGTTACACCGCCCGGCCCTTCTCCCCCAATGGCCGCTCGGAGTGAGCCGGCTGAAGTCCGGGGGGAAGGGCGGCGGAAGCGGCCACATAAGCGTGCAGGCCGGATGCCTGTCATGGCGCCGGCTTGCACGCAGGCCAATATTCCTACAGGCAGGGGGCGGAGACGAAGGGGGCGGAGCCAACGCCTGCATAGTGACAGGCAGGTTAATCCGCCCCCTCTTCTGCTGCCCTCTGTTCATGATGATGCAGACATGGGGTCCCCCATGTCTGCAGTTGCCAGCTCCCCCAGGCCTACGGGGGTGGCAGCTGCTCAGGCGCCTGCTATGCCTGCAGGGCCTGCGACACCAGGGAATGCTCCGTTGCTGGATGCTGGTGCCATAGCCGGACTGCTGGTGTCTGTGGTGGGTGCACTGACACCGCTTTTGACCCAGCAGCCTGGAAACGCTGACACTGGAGGCCCTTCTGCGTCAGCGGTGTCCGCCGTGCAGACGCAGCTTGGCCCTCTGGTGCAGCAATTAGGCAGGATTTGCGGTCTTCCCCTCGCTCCCATGCCCGCAGCTCCTTCCGTTTCTTTCTCTCCCTCTGCCATCTCCCTTCCACAGCCCAATCAGGCTACGGACACAGACAATGCGCACGATGCCGCCTCAGTCTTTTCTTTTACAGACGACAGTCTGGAGGAGTTAACAGTGGTCGCAGCCCCGACCAGAAGCGCGACGGCGGAAGTCGGAGCTAACGCAGGCGCTGGATTTACCAATGCCCTTGCCAGTGCTTCTGGTGAGTGTGACAGTACATCTGACTGCGGGTCTACTTCCATTTCCTCCTCCTCTTCAAGCGATAGTTCGCGGAAGGCTAGGCGTAAAAGGGCAAGGAGGTCTCGCAGACGTCGCTCACATCGTCACAGGCATTCTAGCGAACGGTCCTCTGGCAGTAGTACCAGTGTAGATCGCGGAGCGGGTTCGGAGGATGTTGTACACTGCGCTAATACAGCTGTCACTCGAGGTATGCGTACCAGGGTTAAGCAGCGGATCAAAAAAGGGCGCTACGTAGATATGTTCACCCTTACAGCTACGGCGAAGAAAGCTGCTGCGACCGCAAAGGAAAAAGGGGGTATTGTTCTGGAGGCCTTTAAGTCTTACACGAATTGGTTATCTGGGTTCTGCGTGTTCTCAACTTGCTATCTCAAAACCAGGCCTTCCGAGTACCTTAATGTGATAAGATATTTACACCTGATACATGGCCTATTCAAGGCCTCACGCAGTACGGCGTGGCGCCAATACGACGAAGAGTTTCGTCGAAAGCAAGATCGGGTTAAGGTCATGGAATTGGGTTGTAAAGATGTTGAAGTGTGGATGGAGGTGACTCAGCCTACACACGTCCTTGTTGATCAGTCCCCTGGGCGGCCAGTTCAACCCTCGTCCCCCTCGGCACCAAGGACAGTCAATGGATGGCAAAACAAGCGGAAGTGTTACGCATACAACAATGGGAATTGTACCCTTGGTAACAGGTGTCGCTTTCGACACCAGTGCCTCCGCTGCGGCGCGGCACACCCCAGTAAGGACTGCTCCCGCGGTCCAGGGGGAGCTCAGGCCTCCTCTGCAGCACCCTCTGCCAAACGGTCGGGGGCTGGGCGTCGACTCCCATTCGTCTGGATGCCATGGCAAAATGGTTAGACTGGTATCCTGTGCGGGACAACGCCGCCTTTTTGCGTAAGTGTTTTTGCAGAGGGATTTTCGCTTCCAATAATACGGCCTGTCGGTTCCGGGTCCCCTAGGAATTTACGCTCGGCCTGCGATTTACCTCACATGCTAAAGGATAAGGTTATGAAGGAGGTCGGGCTGGGTCGCATGATTGGACCTTTCCCGCAGCCTCCGATACCCGATCTGGTCCTTTCCCCGGTGGGTGTTGTCCCCAAGAAGGCCCCCGGGAGTTACCGTTTAATTCAGCACCTGTCACATCCGTCAGGCACGTCGGTTAACGACGCCATAGATGTTGAGGTCTGCCGCGTACAGTACCAGTCATTCGAATCTGCGTTAGCATTGGTTCGCGCAGCGGGTCCGGGTTCTTTCATGGCGAAAGTGGACATTGAGTCCGCCTTCAGATTGTTGCCCCTGCATCCTGAATCATTTTCGCTTCATGGGGTTTCGGTTGACGGATGGCTATTACCTGGACAAAATGTCTTCCGATGGGCTGTTCTATTTCCTGCGCGTTCTTCGAGCGTTTCAGTCCCTTTCTCCATTGGTGTGTCGCGGTGGGGTCTGGGGAGACGAGCATAGCCCATTACTTGGATGACTTCTTGTGCGTAGGTCCAGCTGGTTCGCGTCGCTGCAATCGTCTCCTTTTTTCATTGCAAGCACTCTTCTCGGAATTTGGAGTACCTATCGCGCACATTAAAACTGAGGGCCAGTCACTAAGCTGGTTTTCTTGGGTATTGAAATTGATACCTTGGAGGGTCTTTGCCGGCTGCCGCCGGACAAGATTCGTCATTTGCAGGATACTATACTCCTAGCGGTGGCAGGAGGAAAGGTAACTCTTCGTCAAGGTCAATCCCTGCTCGGGCTGTTTAACTTCGCGTGTCGAGTTATCCCGATGGGGAAGATTTTCTGTCGGAAGCTACAGAGGGCTTTGGTAGGGCTGCGTCACCCGCACCATTTTCTGCGACTGTCGTCTGAACTAAAGCTGGATCTGGCGGTTTGGAACGCATTTTTGGTCGATTTTAATGGAGTGCGCGTCTGGCCTGCGGATCCTCAGCCTAATGCTTGCCTGCAGCTCTTCACGGATGCTGCTGGATCATCAGGTTTCGGATCCTTTTTGGGAGGAGATTGGTGTTTTTTTTTTTTTTTTCAGTTTGGCCGGCTGAATGGGTACAGGCAGGATTGACCAAGAACTTGCTCCTACTGGAGCTGTTTCCCATAGTGGTGGCATTAGAGCTATGGTGTCAGCGGTTGCGCGACCGTTCCATAGTTTTTTGGTGCGATAACCTGGGGGTAGTACATGCGATCAATAACCAAAGATCGTCGTCGCTGCCAGTGTTGCGGCTGCTTGCTTGGCTGGTTCTGCGCGCTTTGCAGTTTAACATATTGTTCACAGCTCGTCATGTGCCGGGTACTGATAATTCCATTGCTGATGCGCTCTCCAGACAGGATTGGCGAAGGTTCCGTGAATTGGACCCGTACGCGGCATTAAAAGGTGAGCTTTGTCCATTTCATTGTTGGCAGATCATCAAACCAGAATGGAAGATCTCGCACGCCGGTCCGTGGCCCCACGGACGTTGACGGCCTACCAGACATCTTGGCAACAGTGGGAGAAGTTTTTGCAAGGACGGAGTTCGTCAGGTAACTCTCGTGATACTAATATGGTTGCTTTTGTTGTTTCTTGTTCGATTCCGGCAGGTCGCGGGCTTATGTTGCCCAGAGGCTTGCTGGGATTTTCGTTCTTTTTGCGCCTAGCGGGGCGGAGGGACATAACTAAGGGGTTTTTTTTAATACAAAGGGCCCTTAGGGGTTGGTCTCGCGTCAGGCCTGCCGCGGATTACCAGCGTCGTCCTATTGGTCCTGATTTGTTAGCGCGTCTAGGTGAAAGTTTGACGGGCATTTGTTCTTCGCAATTCGAGGTTCTGTTATTCCGCCTCGCTTTTGCGATGGCCTTTCATGGCTTTTCGCATCAGCGAGCTGGTAGCGTCTTCACGCCGCGCTCAGCCCCCTCTGCTTCGTTGTCACATTTTGCTGCGTGATACGCGGTGGTGCCGTGTTCGGCGTTCCAAGACCGATCAGTTGGGTAGAGGTCACTGGGTTTTCCTGGAGTCCTGTCCTGATGACGGGATTTGTCCGGTTCACTTGGCCTCCCAATATACTCTTTGCAGGCCAATGCGGCCGGGGGCTTGGCTTATGCACGAGGACGGAAGTCCTTTGACTAAATTCCAATTTAGATCGGTCTTCCATCGCGGCATACGGCACCTCGGGCTTTCCCCTTCGGATTACGGCACCCATTCTTTTAGAATGGGTGCCGCCACTTTTGCGGCCTCCTCGGGTCTTTCTTCACAGGAGATCCAGGCTCTCGGAAGATGGAAGTCCAATGCCTACAGAAATTATGTTCGTCTGGAATCATAAATTGTTATACTTTATTCGTTTGGACTTGAGTGCCTTGGCCAACTCGCTGCCTTTCCGGTGGGGGTCCCGAGAGATTTTGCCCTGTTTTTTGCCCTGCTCTGGACATTGATCGTTTAGCTTAATATAATATTAATGTGAACGAATGAAATATAGAAAAGATCCAGCAGGTTTTTTGTAGGTTTTCACCTCGGGTCAAGTCTTCCTCCCCCCCTCCCATCCTCCCACTCCTCCTTTGTGATTTACATGCTACATATATGCTTATCTATTTTATTTCTGTATATTTGCAGGTGTCCAGTACGCTAGGCCCATTTGGCTCATTGGTCACTCTTTTATTTATTTTTTTTTTTTTTGGGAAGCTTTGTTGCGCAACTTGCACAGGTCAGTGGCTGAATTTGGTTCCCCTTTAGTGTTAATTATACATCTCGGGGGCAATGATTTGGGCCAGCAAACTTCCTTAGAGTTGCGCCATGCGATTGTTCGTGACTTGAGAAAGGTGGTTCGGTTATTGCCTAACTGCCTTTTGGTGTGGTCCCCTATCATCGCCAGGCTTTCATGGCGATATTGCTATAATAGTGTGGCTTGGGACAGGCAAATGGGTGGCTAGGCACGTGCTGGAAGTGGGAGGGTTGGTGGTGCACCATCCTTTAATTCGGATTCAGGATGCCCACCTTTTCCGCAGGGATGGAGTTCATCTTACTGAGGTAATTTTTGTTTCTAGAAGATATTTTTGCAGTTTTTAAGGGTTTGGTTTGTTAGCATGGTGGCGGGCTGCTTCTCTCCTGAGAGCCGCTGTGGCGGGAAAGACCGGCAATATTGAAGTGTCCATCTTGCAGCAGTAATAGCGGTGCGCACCCCTTCAATGCACTGATAGGCTGATTTCACCCTATTGGGGTCAGCGGCACCTCTCGACCGAGCAGGATGTATGGTGCATTGGCATGGGTGTTGGGGCCGCATCACTTGCTCTGAAAGGGATAGTTGGCCCTTGCAAGTTTTAAGATCACCCTACCCTTGTCTGGGATAGTTGGCCCTCACAAGTTGTGATCTACTTCCGGCCTAAGACAAGTGGACGCTGGTTAGTTGCCGTTCTTTCTCCTGCCACCATGTCTACCTTGTAACCAAATAAAGCTGACCAATTAATTTAAAGGCATAACTTGGTCTCCTGTGTTTATTTTAGTTAAGTTTAGTTTAAGTTTATGGGTCACATCTATCATCTGACGATAGAAAGTTTAAACAAATATAAATAAACAAAAGATCAAACCAAAGTTTGTTAATAATATTAAATAAAAAAATATTATTGAAATCAGCAGAGAGAATGGGTTGGTTGTAGACACTTAAATCCATAAGGTTTTGCTTATTAAATGGATAAAATTTGGAAATAAAAGCCCGTCAGTTGATTCAATTCTGGGAGAAGCACATAATACAGCGCCTAGTAAAGTCAGAACATCCAGAACATAAACTCAATTAAAGTTCACAAAGCAGTGTAACTTGATAGTGAAAAGGGGTTGGGTATGGGAGCACTCGGGATGCCGGCTGGAAAAAAAACGACAGCAGCATCCCGATGCTGAGAATCCTGACAGGGGATACCTCCCCCCTTCACCTTCTAACCCTAACTCTTCTGTTCTGCACCCTAACCCTAACACTCCCTACCCCGCACCTTAGCCCTCCAGGATAGTGCCTAAACCGTTCCTCCTCCCTTAGTGCCTAAACCTAACCCTCCCCCCTAGTGCCTAATCCTCTCCCCTTAGTGTCTTACCTCCCTTCGGTGGTGTCTAACCCCCATACCTCCCCCCTCCTGCAGTCTAACCTCCCTAGGGTGCCTAAACCTAACCCCCCCCCCCACAGCTAACAGCTGAGGGCATCCGCTATACTTACGATCGGGATGCCGGGTGTCGGAATAACGGGAGGTCTCCAACTAGTCCCAGCCTCTCCACCAACAATCCAGACTCCACCCAAGGTCAGGGTCTCACCTTCTCCCAGCTCTGTCTTTGCTAATGCATTTTGTTCCATATAGGAAATTATCAAAGCTGATACTTGAATTGGCCAGTCTCTACTAAAACTAATTCCTGGTCAGGTAATTTGGAATCCCACATACCAAACCTGTCAGTATCAAATGGCGCATGTTTCATTATAGATCTTTTTTTTTTTTTTTTTTTAAATGGAAGTTCATATAGAATGGGATAGATTTGTATTGATTCACATGTACAATTCACATAACAAAAATAAAATAAACAACCTATATTATAACAATAAAGAATAATAGACAAATACAGTTGGTTTCCTGTGTAAATTAGAACATGTTCTCATATGGGGCTTATCAGAACTTAGACAATTGATATTCAAGGTGTATATTCACTTAATATGTACCCCTATATGTCTGCAAACCCCATGACTTAGCAGTAGAGCTCATCACCATATAAATGTTCAAGAAAAATATATAAAAGGAGAGGTATAGACCTGCTATATAATCTTAAGTCTTTGTAATATTAACATTTAGCATGTATCCTATGGAAAATCTTAATACTATATAGCAAAAGGATTCACCAATGGATTGCGCTATTCGCATAAAACTTACATCCTATATAAGGTCGGGAATCCATCCTATGCATTAGAATATATGGTATCCAGTCAGAATGTTGACAGGTTCTGAATGTCGCCAGTCGAAATTTCGACATAGACATAAGGTCAACAAGAAAAATGATGACATTCAGAAATGCTGACATGGTTAAAATGTCCATGTTCATAATGTCGACTTTTTTAGTCAACGTTATGTCCACGTCGACATTCTGACTGTTGACATTCAGAACCTATGCAAGAACAGAGGGGGAGATTCCACACAGAAACCACAGGAATATTTCACAAAATTATATTGTATCACAAAAAAAACAACATAGAGATATATGTCTAAGGAAGAGATACAGGTCTGACTGTGCTGCCTTATTTGCCTTAAAAAAAAACTTTTTCGTAAAAAATGTATAAATATAAATGAGGGGCACTAAGTTTGCATAAACTGGCTTATAGTTTATTAAACAATATTTATTGTAGATATGTGATTTTGATATAGTATAAATAATCAAGTAATAAAAATTGTTGTATGGTTGGAACTATTATACAGAAAACGAGCAGAAGAATTATAATATCATTGAATAAAAACAATTTTAAAATATCATAAACCTAAAAATAAATTCTGTCTTTTAGAAAGAACGAGAGGTTTTCTTAAAAAAACAACAACATATGTATATATCTATTGCGTATTAATATGCACAGTCATATATTCATATTGTCCTGTATTATTCAGTATGCTGATTGGAAATTATCTGTTCTAAATGCAGCTGCTGCTGAAGATTTTTTTTATTCTTTAAAGCAGTGGTTCCAAAACATTTTTGAATCATGGCACATTAGAGTATCAGTATTGTTTTCACGGCACCCTAAGCCAAAAGTTTGTTGGTGAGAAATTCAGAAAGAAATGTAGTAAAGTGAAGTAAATTGTGCTACCTGTCCTCCTTAGGGTCAGTTATGTGGTGGTGGACAGGTTTGCGCTTCTGTTTGTCCACATATTTACACTACATTGACTATAAATAATTTGATTTGATGTTGGACAAGCAACCTGAGGCACCCCTGTAAGTGTCCCGAGGAACCCCAGGGTGCCGTGGCGCACAGTTTGGGAACCACTGCTTTAAAGTAAATCCTTTAAAACATGTATTTGTATCCACTTGTATCTACTTCAGTTTGTCACATTATCCACATGTATTTATATCCACTTGTATCTACTTCAATCTGTAAAGGTGTTACTGAGAGACACAGGGGGCAGGAAGTTACACAGGGGGAACGAGTCTGGTTGAACTGCTGTTGTATGATGATGACCTTGTTAATATTTCTACACAAACAGGCATCTTCTGGATGATGTGACCTACATGAATAGTGAATTCCAACTGAAAAACGCCGTCTTCCGAGTGAGGATACATTTCTTCAGAGGTTCCACATTGTGAGAAACCACCGTATAGGTAAGGTGCATATGGACTGAAAATGAATGTTCTCAGAGTGATGAAAAATCTGTGGCGTTTCATGTTGGCATGCCCCCATTTTCATTGACCACGCCCCTTCAGTATGTGACCACGCCCAGTTTTCAAAAATATATATGTCTGTGCATAGGGACGGGGGTGCCGTTCTTCAACTTGCCCTGGGCTCCAAAGACCCTAGTTACTGACAGTCTGGCTTTGCTTGGACGGCAATGACGTGCCACGTGATATATGAGATACTCCTTCCTGTCAGCTCACGTGCATTACTCTTGCATTGTCATGCGTTTCACCTGTAGGGCTTCGTCAGGGAATGTGGGAGTGTCTTCTGAGGCTGGTTTAAATCCCTTCCTCAGTCTCATTTCATGCTACTATTGGTGAATATGTATTCATTTTGTGCTCCTAAAACATCTCTTATCGCATGGTGCTAGTATAATGTACTACTATGCATTCTTCTTTATGCCACTATAACCTCTGCATGAAAATAGTACAGACTATGTAATTGTTTTTCTGTAAAGCATGTTGTAGATGGTAATTAGAAAGAATATATATTGACAGAATAGAGGTAAATATATAAATATATATCTACTGACAATTCACCAGCCACAGAATTAATAACATATTCCATATAGTGCTTCTAAAGATGGGAATGTAATCCCTTCACATATATATAATCTGATTAGAAGCGCTAAAGCTATAAATCACCTTAATACACTCAGTGCAATTTTCCTATATACCGACATAATATAACAGATATTGATGGTCTGTGCTAACAATCTACCACTAAAAAGGCTGCATTATAGTATAGGGATGTATATTTCCCCTGAGTTAAAAGATTAATGTATATTGAATATTGCTAAGTGAAACTAATTCAAGCGACTAGCGTGTCTTATGTATAATGGTGCTTTATAACCCACTGGGTCAAGAATGAAGTGCAGCAGTTCATATATATATATACATATATATATATATATATATATATATATATATATATATGTGTGTATAAGTCTTGTAGCAAAGTGAATATGTAAAGTGCTTTGTGTGCAAAAATGTGCTACTAAAGTGCTAAAATAGACCAATAATTTAAACGTTTAAAATTGCACCATCAAAATGAGGATGGTAAACTGCTTAATAAATACCAAACAATATACCAGTGATATGAACACTGATTCAGAGCCGCTCGTAAGCGGCCGCTCGTTCGCTCTGAGCGATGTTCGCACAACTGCGCACGCGTATGGGTCGTAATGCGCATGCACAAACCAGTCATTGCGGTCGGAAATCGTGCGCTCGCAAAACAGCGAGGGGCTGCTAATTTGATTGACAGAATGTACCGTTTGTGTGTGGTAACAGGGGAAGGTGCTTGAAAACGGGGGAGTGGAGATCCGAACGCAGGTGTGCCTAACGGTCAAAAGGGCGTTTAATGGGAGTGCATAATTAGTAAATGAGCGTCATCGACCATGTCACTTGGTTGTCTTTTAGCCTGAACTGCTCGCAGTGATTGCGGTAGGAAAAACCTACCACAAGCACTGCGAGCAGTTCAGATGCCTTCGATGTTCCCGATTAATCTAATAAATACCGGAGATGACGTGTGATGCGAACGGCAAAGGGGCGTCTTTACAAAATAGCGAGCACATTTTTCGTTTGCTCGCTCAGACATAGAGGCGCCAACAAACCGCAAAGAGCGAGCACTCAATTTAAATAGCCGGCACCTTTTTTGGAATGACCGTCCGCAAATAGCCTCCGGCTCTGAATCAGGCCCAGAGTGTGATACAGATAAATATATAGCAATTTATTTATACATGAACAAAGATTCAAAACACAGGCTACCAATGATCACAACCTCTAATCAACCTTTAATGGGTAACCAGGTGGATAATAAAGTGCAATGTGCTATGCAAGTATTATTAGACAATAAGTTATTGAATACACTTCATAAAACACTAGTAAATAACATCTAATTCATAGCATAATAAGAGTAAAATCCCAACAAAAAAAGTTTGTTTTTTTTAAAAAAAAGGTTAAAAAAGACAATAGGATTTAAAAGGTTCAATGTTTATCTGATTCAAATGTAAAGCTGGGCATCCACTATACAATTATCTATCAGATATCTGTCCAATCTGACTGGTTGGAATGAAAACCTGGTAATGTATGGGAGCAAATGACAATCGTCCATTTGCTCACAAACACTGGAAAATAGACAAAAATGGTTGTTTAGACAAATTGGTTAAAACACACAAATTTAACCAATTTGAACAATTTTTTTGTCCTTTTTTCAGTGTTTAAAACCATATGATCGACTGTCATTTGCTCCCATACATTACCAGGTTTTCATTCCAACCAGCCAGATTGGACAGATATCTGACAGAAAATTGTATAGTGGATGCCCAGCTTAAGATAGTTCATGAGGCAAGAGGAGCAGCTCCTAAGACAATTTTAATGCAATCGCTTCATATTGGTCTCCAACCGACTGACCCGCGAATCGCTTGGCTTAATAAAATAGTGCCTGCTCTGGTGCTGCTGCTGTGTGGGGGCCACCTAGGTGTGGGGGCCCGGGATGATTGCCCCTGTTGCCCTGCCTTTAATCCGACCCTGCTTATATCCATGTCAATGTTTGACGATGTTGACAATATAACTGTCAAATTTTTGGTGTCGGTCTTTTGATTGTCTAAGTTTTGACTGTCCAAATTTTGACTACATTCTGTAAATATCAACCCCATACACATTACATGTTCTTTTATTAGCATTAATAAACGTTAGTAAAAGCATATTTTTTACCACCAGTGGGTAACTAGAAGAGATGTGCGCCGACCTCTGTGTTTTGGGTTTGGTTTTGGATCTGTATCTCCTTCAAGGTTTTGGGTCTGGATTTGGTTTTTGCAAAACCGCCCTTACGTGTTTTGGTTTTGGATCTGTATTTTTATTTAAAAAATTATAAAAACAGCTAAAATCACATAATTTGGGTCTATTTTTGTTTCTACAGTCTTATTAACTTTAATAACAATTATTTTCAGGCATTTCCAGTCAATCTTAACCACCTCACAATATTGTTTTCACTACTTTTCACCAATATAGGTCAAAGGCTGCAGCAAGCTAGCTGGCTAAATTAAGCAACAGAGCAGTGGCACAAATGCACGTCAGTTTAAAACAATATAGGACATCTATGAAACATTACCACACAGCAGTGGCAGACAGGATGACAGTTTAATAAACTATACAAATGTCAGTCAGCAATGCCCCAAATTGTGCAAAATGGAAAGAAAAGAGGTGCAAGATGGAATTGTTCTTGGGCCCTCCCACCCACTCTTATGTTGGATATTAAAAAGGACATGCACAGTTTAAGAAACCAAGCACTTTAGCGCCAAGGGCTGACACTATTGTGGCTGAACTCCTTGGTTTGTTTGGGCACCTGCAAAACATTTTTTTGGAAGGACTACTGTATCTCCAATCATTAAGGAGGAGATTGATGATGAGAGTGTTGGTAGTGGAGATTGCATGTGCTGGTCCAAACTGCTGGTAGCTGATACTGCACTGTTTCTTATTCATGTACAAATTATTATAATTTTGTTAAATAAATTTCATGAACTCACTGCAAATGACGTAACAGGAAGGAGGTGCCTAGATGGTAGTCCCTACCTCTACTAACTTTGGCTTCACAAATGGTATAGATACCTTCGCAACTGTTGTCAGGATTTGGGTTAAAATAATTCCACACCCAAGACGTGGCTTTTCTGGTCTTATGCCCAGGTTTGACAATATCTTTCTTTTTATCATGAGCAAAAACTGCTGCCACTGGTGACTGATTTACACAAACAACATCCTCATCATTTTTCTCATTAGCGTCAGACAAAGCCGTAAGTAGACTTTTTGGTGCCCTGTGCCAGAAAGAGCATTGGTGGTCCCCCTATATTTTAAATAGGGACATATCGCATCCAAAAAAGGGTCAGGGAAGGGATAGGGGAGGCCAGAAGATGCTGGGGATAAAATAATAGGAACCTACAAGTGAGAATGATAATAAACAGGAATATTTACAGGCCCAAACAGCGCCCCCTGTCCTGCGGTGTCCTGTGCCATGACAAAGGTCGCACCACCCTAGGTACGGCCCTGGGCCATCAGATTGGACACAAATATCCCCCTCATCCTCCTTTTGCACTTCCACCACACTATCATCCTCAATTTTTATTATTTCACCATGTACTGTAATACTAGCACAGCCATCATGGCATCAGTGATCCGCTGTGCAACTGGGTGACAGCTGTTATACTTACTTCCTCTATCAAAGGATTGTTTAAAAGTCAATTGTTTTTTTAAACTACTACTAATAGTAGTCTTTCTGGAATGAAGATCCACCCCCAGCAGCAGCAGGCCTAGCGCTCAAACATTCTTCTGGGGAATACTGTATAAGGGAGGAGTCACCTAGCCTTATCCTGGATGCAAAACTACCTCAGATCATTAGTGAGGATATTGATGACGAAGGTGTTGGCGGTGGAGATTGCAGGTGCGAGGATCTAACAGATGCTGGACTGTTTGTTGTTATTTTTTTAGCACCAGTTTCTGATTTTCCCAAGAATGTTCCATGAACTCTCTGCAAATGATGTAACAGGGAGGAGGTTCCTAGTTGGTTAAGGTGCTTACCTTTACTTACTCTGGCTTTACAATGGGTACAGATGGCTTGACAATTGTTGTCCGGCTTTAAGTAGAAATGATTCCACATATAAGTGGATTTTTTCATCTTATGCCCAGGCATGTCAATGGGCATTTCCTTATCATGGGCAACAACTGTTTCCACTGGTGCCTGATTTACACAAACATCCTTATCAACATCCTCATCACCAACATCATTATTAGCGTCAACTACACAAATATCCTCATGTGGTGCACTTCCATAGAAACTTCCTCGATTTCTATGTCAGCGTGTTCACTTGTGCTGCTCATCCCCACATTTGCAGAGGACGCACAAGTGGTGAATGGAGGTTCCTCTTTGAGTACAGTATTGGAAAGGTCAGGCTCACACATGACACCTGCCGACACACTTAGACTCTCCTCAGGGATTTGTGACATTTCTGAACACACAGTTGGTTCCTGTGCCTTAACGATTTTAATTTTTTTTAAACGTCTACAGGGAGAAGGGCTTACATCATCGTAAGAGGCAGAACCACCAGTCATAAATATAGGCCAAGGCCTTTCCTCGATACTTTGTGTGTTGAAAGGCATATTGCCAATTTTATGTCTTTCTGCAGCTAACTTTCCCTTTGATGTTTTTTTTTACCAAGCCCTGTATGCCCTTGGGTATCGGCTTTAGTAGATGACGTAGACGGACTAGTATCATCATGACTAGTGGCACTGGCAGCAGCTACAGCACTATTGTGTGGTTCGTCCTCGCCTCTCAACTGATCGTTCTCCATATCAACAAACACGAACGAAGTGGGGTACAGCACACACATCAATTTGTACCAATTTTAAATATTACACTGCAGTATCAATGACCTACAGCGTCACAATATTTTTATGAATATTACACTGCGGTATTACTGACTAACATTGTCACAATACTTGTATGAATGATATAACACTGCGCTTCCACTTACAGTGTCACAATACGTGTATATTACACTGCACTTCCACTTACAGTATCACAATACGTGTATGAATAGTACACTGCGGTTCCACTTACAGTGTTACAATATTTGGATGAAATTGGGGTACCACTTACAGTGTCACAATAAGTGTATGAATATTACACTGCGGTTCCACCTACAGTGTCACAATACGTATGAATATTACACTGCGGTTCCACCTACAGTGGAACAATACGTGTATGAATATTACACTGCGCTACCACTTACAGTGTCACATCATGTGTATGAATATTAAACTGCGGTTCCACTTACAGTATCACAATACTAGGATGAATTTGGGGTACCACTTACAGTGTCACAATACTTGTATGAATATTACACTGCAGTCTGACCATCAGCGTCACAGTAAAAAAATAAATAATATAGTACACTGGGATACAGCACAAAAAAATATATATATTTTTTAATTATATTATTAGCTTTTATTTTTTTTACACTGGGCACCCTTGTACAGACAGAACACCCCTAGACCGACAGAGCACCCCTTAAGAACACAGCAGCCCCCTTAATGGATGGACCGAGCACCCCTAGATGGACAAAGCACCCCTGGAAGACAAAGCAGCCCCTTGATGGACAGTCACCCCTAGACTGTCAGAGCACCCCGGGAAGACACAGCAGCCCCTTGATGGACGGACAGTCACCTCCAGACCGACAGAGAACCCCTGGAAGACACAGCAGCCCCTTGATGGACGGACAGAGCACACAGAGCACCCCTAGACCAACAGAGCAGAGCACCCCTGGAAGACACAGCAGCCTCTTTATGGACGGACAGAGCATCCCTAGATTTATCAAAGGCTAAAAAGCACTTAAGCATTAGAAAATATGTGATATTGCCAGCAAGGCTTGTTTTCAGTTTGCCCTATACATTAATGGAGTTACCTTCAGCGCCAAGGTCGCTTGGCCTAGTTTCACCCCGATATAACCTGCAAAACCCTGCCCCCTCCCGGATTAGTGCACCCACCTCCAGCCACTACACTAATGGTAAAAAAAATCAATGGTTTTCTGACAATGCCATCCATGTAAACCAGAGATAAACTAGTTGGAACCCATGAGGCAGCAATTTTTTAATAAGATTTTGGGGCCCATTTACAGAGCCTCCAACATGACCCCTCCACCAGGTACAGGAGGCTCTGCTCCTGGACTTCCTTCTTAAGTTATGATTAGAGCCTCCTGTGTTGAAACACCCTTCCCATCAATCACCTAGTTCAGTACAGGTGACTGCAAGGTGGGAAGTGCAGAAGCAGAGCTTTTTTTACCTGGCGGAAGGGGTCATGTTGGGGGGTAGGTATTTATCATTAGATATTCCTCCTAAACACCTGTTTTCATGGAATACCTGCAAATATTTAGTATCACCCTAATGAATGAAGGAGGACCCGCAAAAGATATCTCCGATATAAGCTGCGGTCTCTCCATTTCCGACAGCAGCCACAGCCCCCGTAGGTCTCTATGGGGCCCATTTATCAAAGTTAATTTGAGGTAAATTCCCCGAAAACACCTGTTTTCGGGGGTTTACCTCAAATATTAAGTATCCCCCGGATGTATGAAAGAGGGACCGCAGCAGTATCTCCGATACCTGCTGCGATCCCTCCATTGCCGCCCGCAGCCGCCTCCCCCATAGGTTTATATGGGGGATGCGATGCTGCCAAATGTATCAATAATCGATATTGGCCCCAGCAGCTAACGTTATCTGAAGATAGCGTTAGCCGCTGTAGTCTATGTGTACTTACCGCATTTCAGCCGGCAGAGGGATCTTCCAGATCCCTCTGCCAGCAATGGGCGCCGCTCATGTGCAGTCCGCGAGACTGCGCAGCAGTCCCGCATGCACTCCGGCCACATCGCAGGGACGGGCTCCTTTCAGAGCCTGTCTCCCTGCATGTGCCGGTACATACATTCAGCCGGTATGATCGCATTTTGCAATGCGATCATGGGCGGTACTGGATGCCCTGATCACATTGTAAAATGCGATCATTAATAAATGGGCCCCTATGGGCGTTGCAATGCTGTCAGATTTACGCATTCCAAAGTTTGGCCCCCACAGCTAACACCATCTGAAGAGAACGTTGTGCTCTTACCGGGAGAGGGTTCCTCCGGTACCCTCCTCAGCAATGGCAGCCGTGCATGCATGGTCTACTGACCACAGGAGTCCCTGCAAGAGTGAAGATACTGCTTATGCCACTGTGCTGTCCATATAATAAACACAAGCTGGGACTGACTGAAAGTGTCCATATTGGTATGCACTGCATAACTTTCATACAAGCTACTATTTTAACCATTGGTGCTCAAGCTTTAAGTTTGTTCAATCACACAGGTTATAGTGTGTATAGATTGCTATAGAGCACACACAGCTGTAGAATGAACACACTGGCACAGCCCAGTGCCCCCGTCACACACAGTCACACAGGAGGCCCTGCCACAGCTTCCTTATAAGGAGATAGTGAGGGACAGGAAGCGGCAGCTGGTGTAACAGAAAATAGCTTCCTCCTCCTGCTCTCACGTTGTGTGTTTGTGTGATCTGTCTCAGGATCCCAGGTAACGTGTGATTTATAATCAGATTATTAGCGATGTCCTGGTGTGTGGTGTTACTGAGTGTGTGCCCTGTCTGTGTCTCCGCAGGGTGAGGCAGCGCTAAGGTCGTGCCCAGGACCCGACATCATGCAGGTGAGTGTGCCCACAGTGCTGTATCATTAGTGCTTAGTGACATCTCCCCACAGCAAGCCCCGAACATGTCATCCACCAGAGCATTCCTGGTGCCGCTTTCAGACTGCTGAGGATGATGATAAATATATTGCATTATATGCAATGGTGTGGGGTGTTTTTTTTTTTATTTGTTTTTTTTTCAAGAGCTTTGAATTATTATTATTATTATTATTATTATTATTATTTTATATATATATATATTTCAAAGCTCTTAAAAAAAAAATATATATATATATATATATATATATATATATTTTTTTTTTTTTATTATTATTTTTTTTTTTACATTTGTTCTAATAATTGAATAGTGACTGATGTATTTTAAAGTAGTATTTTTATTTGCAATACATTTCACATACCAAGATCTCATTGCGTTTGAAAATAAGTTGGTAATTTTATGTATAAAGAATGTAGTAGTGTACATTTTCTTCTGGCTTGTGTTGCTGTATGTGAGGCCTGTGTCACTGTTTCAGAAGTATAGAAATCAGTGATGCCTATCATCTGCATTTATTTATAAGATGCCACCAGATATCGTAGGCGACACTAGACAGGAGGTCTATTCATGTAGATCTGCGATACAGAATTGTTACTGATCACTATAGATTGTATCAGTTTGATGCAATCTATAGCTTTGGTAAGTAGCTATTCATGTACCCTGACCAGTATTGTGAAGTGATGCAGTATGTCCTGGTGTGGCGGTCTGGTCTTATTATGTTCATTACTGTTTTGTGCATGCGCCGTTTTGATCTCCTCATTGGCGGCTCCTGTCTGAACAGGCAGCAATGGCTCATGGGATAATAAAGGGGAGAAGCAACAACATGATAGGACCAGGCTCAAGAACAGGCAAGTTCTGCCTAATTCAGGAGAAGCTCACTATGCCATTCTGAAATGGCGAATGCGGTACAAGCAGAGGAATGGCAAGCCTATCTTTCTGTTTGTTTATGAATCGCACTCACCATGTTAAAGTATGGTGATGCGATATAGACACGGAGCAGGTTCACCGCTGGAGAAATAAGCTACTCCATGGTAACAAGCTAAATGAATCGCACAAAGCAGAGAGGAGCCCTGTTTTCAGATAAACCGGACACTTCACTGCGTTATGAATAGACCCCTGAGTGTAGAGAGGCTCCTGCTTGTTACCACTTGTGTTTATGTGCTAAATAGTGGTGCAGAAAATATGCCTGTACTCCAATATTAAACTAACAATCGTGATTTCCTCTTCTTCCTTTGTTTTTGTTTTTTTTTTGTAATCATACTTCTAGATGTACATTGTCACAATTTTAGCATTGTGCTGACCTCCCCTTATTTGCTGGTATTATGTTTGCACTTGGGTAAACCTTGCACATAAGAAATCCTTTTTTATTTTAGGACCCCAATGCAGACACAGAATGGAATGATATCCTGCGTAAAAAAGGCATCCTTCCTCCCAAGGAGACGCCAAAGGAGGAAGAAGAGGAAGAAGAAGCCCAAATATTTAAGCTACAGTCAGTTGGTGAGTGCTGGGGAAAAAAGAGAAAAAATACCCTGCATGTATGGCATCACCTTTTACATGTACTTTTCCCTTAAAATGAATAACTGGAAAATGTTGTATTTTTTTTTTTTTTTCTGGCTTCATTGTAGTGCCTGGGGTGATTGCATGTGACTTGCAACAGAGTGTTTCCATAAGGGGCAGTCAAAAACTGTTTGAGCTCTCTCTTGATACCCTTAAAGTAACTAATGATGTGTCAGTATCCCATCAATTGTAGGGAAAATAACAATTTATTTTAAAAAGTATATATGAACCAAGCAAATACAAGATTACTGAGAAACTGCTTTTGATTTCTGGACATTGATGTTTGCATGTAGATTACTGATAGTCAGTGGAAGATGGAACAATGTACAAAGTACCACAAAAGTATTGTTGTGTTGTGTCTAACTCTGCATTCTGTACAGCTCTGACTGTCAGTTATCAAACATTGTGCTCGATTCAATTCAACGCGAATTGAATAGCGCCGGGAATGAGTTCCCGGAGCTATTGAATTATGCGCGCCACTAGGTTCAGGGGAATGCCGGTTCTTGCGCCTTTTAAACAGGGTGTTTAGGCGCAAGAAGAGGCATTCTCCGATTTAAACTTCCTGGCGCGATGCTGTTTCCACCATGCTAAGGTCAGAAAACAGCATGGCGCCTGTAGTTTTGTTGGATTTCTGCTCGCATACCAGGAGGAATGTGAGAAGAGAACCTTAGTTGGGCTTAGCAGCGCGCTGAATTGAATAGCTCCGGGAGGTCATTCCCGGCGCTATTAAATTCGCGTTGCATTGAATCAAACCCATTGAGTTTTATTTTGAGACCTTCATTCATTTTATTTAAATATAGATATATATCGGTCCCGGATTCCCATCAATAAGATATATCTGTGGTTGGTGCCCTCACAAATATGGATACAAATGGGCAAAGGTGTGGCACTCTAAATTAGTCCACAGGCTGGAGTAGATTAACAACGTTTCAGTATTTCCAACTGTCTTCAGGTTACTGAAATGTTGTTAAACTACTCCAGCCTGTGGACTATTTAATTTGAGTTTTGAGTGCCACACCTTTTTGTATATGTATTTCTACTTCAGGGTCCATAGGGTATCCACAGGATACCTTGGGGTATAGGTGATGACGTCAGGCATCGGGCACCATAGAGTTAAAGCTTTCAGCCTCCCAGGATGCACTAGGGTCCCCCTCCTATACCCCGCCCCCGCCAAGGGATCTCAGTTTAGTTTGGTGCCTGGCCGGAGTCGGATGCACCTGTTAGAGGGGGGCCATGAAGAGCCCCTGAAGTTTTCGTCTTTGCAGCTGTGGCTGCACATCTGGAAGTACAGCATGGACAGTCAGTCCTGACATCCATGCTGTCTTCCCTACACCCCCGCCGGTACCAGAACGCCGGTACCGATCCGGGGATGCTGGTATCCATCTGGGGTCACAGCTAGCGGTGACCCCAGATGTTTGGGACCATGGCCGGATCCAAGGGGGACTACAAGGTAAGCAGCAGGGTCCCGCGGTGGGACCCTGCTGAACATGGTCCTAAGTCCCCAGGCAGGGGGCTCCCTGGGGACTGGCTGCAGCGTGGAGCCAGGTACTAACCTGCGCTTCCAGTATCCCCCTGGAGCAGCGGACCGCGGCAGAGCGGTAGCGCTGCGGCGTCCCAGGGGTTAAATGCATGCCAGGGGAGCGCGCCATCCCTGTCTCACAGCCGGCGCCTTCACCGCTGCACACAGCCCTCTCTGCTCTAGCTGACTGGTCCTGTGTCAGCGCTCCTCCCCCAGGCCGGCGTCCTCTCTGCTCCTCGATGGCCATCTTTGGAAGAAGCATGGTGAGCGCTGCTGGACGCTGATGAATGGTGGCATCGTGGTCTGGGTCCCCCTGCATACCTCTCCTCCATTGGATTAAGGTCTGTGTATGCAGCGCTGTGTCCTACCAGGCTCTGTGTCTGCGTAGTTGAGGATCAGCGCTGATAGTGCAGGAATTGATTTCTTTGCATTGTATGTGACCTATGCTAGTGTCTGCTGCCTGTACTTTCATTTTCTTCTGTCAGCATTTCACTGTCCCTGATCTTTCTGCTAAAGCCCTTGCGGTGCAGTGCTTGCAGGGTGGTCTCACACTATACTAACGAGTATCAGTGAGAGGGGTCACATACTTAACATTATGTCTGAAAGTGACTTTCCTCTCCAGCTTTTATGTACTACATGCAAGGTACCTATAGCGGAGGGGGACGGTAGCGCGGAGGGGCTATGTCGGAAGTGTTATTCATTGACGCGGCCGATTACGGTCACGGCGCCGGTACAGGAGCCACCCTGTGCTTGTTTCGCCAAAGCGCTTACAACCCGCGTGGGCCAGTTAGCTCCACAGCCTGCCTTCACTCAGATGGGATTGTCCCAGCAGTCAGTGGTGTCGTCACCCATGCAGGGTTTCCCGAGACAATTGATGGTACCCCACAGTCTCCCTATTTCCCCTCCTCAGGTCTCTCATGAGCCTGCATGGGTTAATTCGTTAACAAGCTCTGTACAGCATTTGTCAGAAGTGTTGCAAGGGGAGTCTGTGATGCGGCCTCACAAGCGGCCGGTGGCGTCTCTGTCTGCTCCTTATGAGGATGACGACGGGACGTCCGATGATGGGGAGATTCTGGATCTTTCTGACCCGGAACCTCCCCGTCCTAAAGAGTCGGAAGCTAAGTCTAAGGTTTATATACCTGGCCTTATTCGTGCAGTTCGTACTGCTTTAGTTATTGAGGATGAGGAGCCTCCGGTATCAAAATCCAAATACGCCTTTTTCAAGGATGTTAAGGGAGATGCCACAGTGTTTCCTCTTTCAGGGCAATTAGTGGACCACCTAGAGGAAGCGTGGAAACAGCCAGGCAAACGGTATCAGCCTCAAAGGCGTTTAGCAGTGGCGTATCCCGTTTGCGGACAATTATTTTGCCAAGTGGGAATCTCCGCCACAGGTGAATTCCCATATAACACGCCTGGTGGAAGTGCCACGTTGCCCATGCCCTCCATGTCCTCCTTAAAGGATGCCATGGACCGTAAGGTGGAAATCTGCCTAAAGTCCGTTTATTCCCTTGCGGGGGGGGCAGCTAGGCCGGCTATGGCCATTTGTTGGGTTGCCAGAGCTATGGAGCGCTGGGCAGATACGTTAGAGGCGTCCTTCGATTTCGGCTGAACAGACCGAGTTGATAGGCAATCTCAGGGATTCGGCCACTTACATTAATGAAGCTGCTTTGGATATCAGTACCCTAACCTCACAGATTTCTTCGGCTGCTGTGGCGGCTCGTCGCACGTTATGGTTGCGATCTTGGAAGGCGGACGCTGATTCCAAAAAGGGCCTGGAAGCCTTGCCCTTTAACGGAGAAGTGCTATTTGGTCCAAATCTGGCCAAAATTGTGGCCACGCTGGCGGCAGCCAAATCAGCATGTCTCCCGTCTGCTGCAGTTCCGTCCAGCTCAGGTATGTCGTCCTTTCGGCCTTACAGGGCCCAGGGTAGGCCTAAATCACAATCCTTTCCCCGACAGGCTGGCCCCAAAAAATCAGCCAAGCCCCGGAAGCAGGCCTGGAGTACCAGGCGTCCGGCTCCTAAGCCAGATGACAAGCCTGCGGCCTGACTGTCCAGGCCTCCCTTTGGGGGATCCCAAAGTGGGAGGCCGCCTGATGCAGTTCGCCCAGTGTTGGTCGGTCACCACGATGGACACTTGGGTTCTCGAGGTGGTTTCTCACGGGTATGCCCTCTCCTTCCGGCACAGACCCCCGTCTCGATTCTTCACCACGGGTCTACCATCAGACCGGAACAAAGCCTTGGAACTGCGGAAAGTTTTGCACACTATGCTCCAGGCTGGAGTTATAGTGCCTGTTCCATTCTCCCGGAAGGGCCAGGGTTTCTATTCCAATCTCTTTTTGGTGCAGAAACCCAATGGGTCGTATCGTCCAGTACTCAACCTCAAAGCTCTCAACAAGTCTTTGCGGGTACCGAAGTTTCGGATGGAGACCCTGCGGTCCATCATTCTGGCGCTGGAACCTGGGGACTATATGGTGTCGTTGGACATACAGGACGCTTACCTGCATGTCCCTATTCTTTTGCGCCATCAACAGTTCCTCAGGTTTGCAATCCGCAACGACCACTTTCAGTTCCGGGCATTGCCTTTTGGCCTGTGACAGCACCGCGTGTTTTCACCAAGGTGATGGCGGTCATGGCGGCTTTCCTGCGGCTGCAGGGAGTCCACATGTTACCATACTTGGACGACCTTCTCTTGGTGACAGGATCTCCAGAGCTCCTTCTGCGCCACTTGGACCTGACCATTGCGGTACTGCAACGGCACGGCTGGTTGATAAACTGGCAGAAGTCCACACTGATCCCGTCTCAGCGGATTCTGCACCTCGGAGCCTTATTGGACTCCGGTCAGCAGAGGATCTTTGTGACGGGGGAAAAGATCTCTGCCTTGAGGGTGCGCAGTTGTCTGCAGAGCCACCGGATCCTGTCCAAATGGAATGGACTGCCTCAGTCTCTAAAATCCCAGACTATAGTGCTCACTCCGGAGGTTCGCCTGTCCCTAGCCTGGTGGTTGCAGACGACCCATCTCAACAAGGGTCATCCGTTCTGGGTGGCGAATTGGGTCCTGTTGACGACGGACTCCAGTCTTCGGGGCTGGGGAGCAGTTTCGGGTCCACACTTGTTCCAGGGCAGGTGGACTCAGGCAGAGGCAGAGCTTCCCATAAACATTTTGGAGCTCCGCGCGGTATTCAATGCTCTCCAGCAGGCACATCTAGTTCTCCGAGGTCACCCAGTGCAGGTCCAGTCAGACAACGCTACCACCGTGGCCTACATAAATCGGCAGGGAGGAACCCGAAGTCGGGCGGCTCTCGTAGAGGTGCCCCACATCCTGGTATGGGTGGAGCGCAATCTCCCGGCCATATCAGCGGTATTTATCCCGGGAGTGCTGAATTGGGAGGCGGACTTTCTCAGTCGCCAGGACGTTCATCCGGGGGAATGGTCTCTGCACCCAGACGTCTTTCAACTGCTGGTGGACAGGTGGGGTCTTCCAGAGATCGACCTCATGGCGTCCCGGCACAACAACAAGTTGCCGGTGTACGGGTCTCGCACAAGAGACGAAAAGGCGTCTCTGGTGGATGCTCTGTCCGTCCAGTGGACGTTCCGGTTCGCTTATCTTTTTCCTCCGGTTTCCCTTCCGCGAGTAATCCGGAAATTCAAACAGGAAAGAGGGACGCTCCTGTTGATAGCTCCCGCATTGCCCAGACTGCACTGGTTCTCAGACCTTCAGGGTCTGTCCGTGGACAGTTCCTCTACGGTTGCCGCTGCGACCGGACCTTCTGTCTCAGGGTCCCTGTCTTCATCCGGACCTGACTCGGCTGTCTTTGACGGCGTGGCTGTTGAGATGGCCGTGTTAAGGTCCCAGGGGTTTCTCCAGCTCTTTAGTGTGAACCATGCTCAGAGCTCGGAAACCGTCTTCCGCGAGAATATACCATCGCGTGTGGCATACGTTCTTCCAGTGGTGTAGACCGAGAGGTTATGCACCTAGGGTGCTAGCCTTCCTACAAGCGGGACTGGACCATGGGCTTCGCCTTGCTTCTTTGAAGGTGCAGGTTTCTGCCCTGTCTGTCTGGTTCCATCGTAGGATTGCTACAATCCTTTATGCAGGGCGTTTTGCGCATTCAGCCACTCTTTGTTCCACCTGTGGCACCTTGGGATTTGGCTGTGGTCCTGTGGGCTCTCCAGGGACCGCCGTTTGAACCACTGGGATCAGTGGACCTTAAATGGCTAACAGCTAAGACTGTTTTCCTTGTGGCCATCGCTTCGGCCAGACGTGTTTCTGATTTAGGGGCTCTTTCTTGTAGACCCCCTTTCTTGATTTTTCATGGGAACAGGGCAGTGCTGCGCACTCGTCCTGAATTTTTGCCCAAAGTTGTTTCCCTGTTTCACATTAACAAAGAAATTGTTGTGCCGGCCTTAAACTCACCTGGTCTTTCAGTGGGTGAGGCCACTTTGGATGTGGTGCGGGCCTTAAGAACTTATGTTGACCGCACTTCTTCATTTAGGAAGTCTGACGCCTTGTTTGTCCTCTATGGCTTCCGTAAAAAGGGTTGGCCTGCTTCCAAACAAACTTTGGCAGCTTGGATCCGTATGGCCATTTCAGAAGCTTATCTTCATGAAGGCCTGCCAGTTCCATCCTCTGTGAGGGCTCATTCCACTAGGTCTGTGGGTCCTTCGTGGGCAGCTCGATGTGGTGCCTCTGCAATCCAGATCTGCAAGGCTGCTACGTGGTCCTCTGTCCATACCTTTGTGAGGTATTATGCGTTTGACACCTTTGCCTCTCAGGATGCTTCCTTCGGGCGGCGGATTCTCCTTTCAGCACAGGAGCGTCCCCACCCTTAAAGGATACTGCTTTGGGACATCCCCAAGGTATCCTGTGGATACCCTATGGACCCTGAAGTAGAAAATATGAGATATGGTAAGAACTTACCTTTTGTTATCTCTATTTCTACGAATTCCATAGGGTTCCACAGGACTCCCGCCCTGTCGCACCTGTGCTGCAGATGGGCTTTGCTCTGGTCACCGGTTTTTCCGTCTCCCTCTGGTGAGAATGTGATTCTTGTGTGTGTCCAGATCTTTTTTTCTCTCTCTTCCTTCTCCTCCTATGGCTGGGTACGTAACTGAGATGCCTTGGCTCGGGGGCGAGGTATAGGAGGGGCACCCTAGTGCATCCTGGGAGGCTGAAAGCTTTAACTCCATGGTGCCCGATGCCTGACGTCATCACCTATACCCCAAGGTATCCTGTGGAACCCTATGGACTTCGTAGAAATAGAGATAACAAGGGTAAGTTCTTACCATATCTCATATTATATCTCTATCTGTTTTTTATATATATATATATATATATATATTTTATTTATTTATTTTTTTTTATATATATATTTTAGTGAAAACATATGAGGACATGACTCTACAAGAGCTGGAGGACAACGAGGATGAGTTTAGTGAAGAAGATGAGAGAGCCATAGAACTGTACAGGTGACTTGTGTACAAATTCCATATATACTTATTTTGCTATGTAAAATATACATGTGTCAGGAAAAAGGAGTAGGTTATTGATGTGTTAGAACAGGCCATGCAATCTCTCCAGCTCTCACCCCCTTTTTATAGGTCTAACCTAGAGTGGGATTCATGCTAAAATAAAAGCGTCCCCTTCTATTTCCACTGAAGTGACAAAACACGTGCTTGGTGTGATGGAATACATGTGACTATGCACCTAACTTAGGCCCCCATTTATCAACGATGGTAAACACCATCAGAATTTTTAGTTTAGTTTCACTGTGATACAAACTAAACATCCACTGGTATTTACCAATACTTACCCGTCAGATCACACAGCTGAGAGATAAGTGGAACTAAACCCAATATAATTTAGTATATGTTATAGTAAGCTAAATGGCCTTTTTTATACCCAGAAAATGTTTTTATATTAAGAGCACGCTGCCATATATTTATACTTTGTCCCCTCTACATCCCAAATCTCCAATTTGGACTAAGTGGTTCTTATGAGGCAGCTTTGTCTTATCTGTAGGGGGAGGCTCCAGTCAAACACTAAATCGTGACCTTGGTATTTATTGCAGACTCTATACAGTGCTGGGGAGACACTGCATGCTGGACATGAAAGACTGAAATAAACATGTTTGCATAACAATATATTGTCTGTATTCTGATGTGTGATTCTTCCAGGCAGCAAAGGATGGCTCAGTGGCAGGCAACTCAGCTAAAGAATGTATTTGGGGAAGTGGTGGAGATTTCTGGACAAGACTATGTGCAAGAAGTGACAAACGCTAGCAAAGATCTTTGGGTGATTTTACATCTTTACAAACAAGGGTATGTCTTTAACTATTATAATAACTAATCCCATTATACTTCTGTAAAAGCTTTCTTAAATGAATTCAAACTGAAACATCAGTTTGAACTAATTTACCACCAGCTCATGCTGGTGGTTACGCCTGGAAACCAGGAGAAACTAAAGGACGTACTTGGCCAGACAGTGGTTGCAGGTAGTATAAGAGAATGCTTCGTGAGGATACACACACATAATCTCTTTGACCACATTATGCCAATTAAGACTGCCACAGGGAATCGGTTACTGCTTAAATGGCTGATAACCCAAGATGGATTGCTTACTGTGAAGTTGTTTAGAGATTTTCATAGAATCTCAAACATTTCACATCCTGTCAGAGATTGGCGTGAGTGATCCTCAGTGAATTCGCTCTCAAAAACATGTATATGTGTATAATATATGTATGGGGCACATGAAGTTTCACAGTAAGGGCAACCTAAATTTGTAAGTGTGTGTGTGCGTAGTCCTGGTGTATTAAATATATACACTACGTGGCCAAAAGTATGTGAATGCCCCTTGTCATTAGTTTGTATGACTCATTTCTCCTCTGTGCATAAATGAAGCTTACAGCTTTAATATGGATCTGCCACATGGTATGAGAATGTTTCATGCCAAATGTGTACTGCCAACTGAAAAGATGGTGGAGAAGGAATAATACTGGGGCTGTTTTTATGGTTTGTCCTTTACCACTTCCTTTCAATAAAAGAACATGTAAATGTTAGGGTATATAATGGCATCCTAGAGAATTTTGAGCTTCCATCAAAAACCTTTTGGGAATTAAGTGGAACCAACTGCAAGGCGGACTTTATCGCACAACATCCGTGCATGTTCTCACTAATGCTCGTTGGATGGAGATTCCTTCAGCGAATTATCCACAATCTATTATAAAGCCTTCCCTAAAGAGTAGAGGATGATTTAGCAGCAGAAGGTGGATCAACTCCATATTAATGCCCAAGGTTTTGGAATGAGATTATCAACCTAGTACTTATGGGTGTGGTGATCAAGTTTTCATATACTTTGACTGTGTAGTGTATGGTCACAGATCTCTCGCCTCTTCAAAATGTTGACATGGTTTAAATGTCGACAGTAGATTCCTGATAGCCAATTCAGAACATGTGAACGATGACACATTTTATCATACCTGTCTGCGCAACTTCCCCCTTTTCAACTGTTTGAAACTCCTCTACCAATTGGTAAAATTCCGTTATATTTTTATTTCTAGAATTCCGCTTTGCACTTTGATAAACCAGCACTTGGCTATGCTTGCCAGAAGGTTTAAAGATGTGAAATTCC
This sequence comes from Taudactylus pleione, assembly GCA_031769625.1. Taxonomy (NCBI): domain Eukaryota; kingdom Metazoa; phylum Chordata; class Amphibia; order Anura; family Myobatrachidae; genus Taudactylus; species Taudactylus pleione. The sequence continues at coordinate 14,121,836 of JAUIMM010000608.1, read as the reverse complement.
TGAAGTCCATTTCTACAACGTGCATACCAAACTATCCTGACAAGAACCTACCCACTATTTTTGTTTACCGTGAAGGTGAAATTCGTGCCCAGTTCATAGGACCGCTAGTATTTGGTGGCATGAATCTAACCCTAGATGGTAAGTGAACAGTGGGGGAGAGGTATCAACCAGCGATATGGGGGTTTAGTGGTATCGTAGCATGTTGTGTAATGTAAAACCTTAGATTTGCCCAGAAATTTGCTAGGAACATTGTTGCTCCTCAATATTTTATCATTGTATAAATAAATATAATGTGGGCTCAGTGAAGGTATGAACTGCAGTAGTGAAATAAATAGCCAAATATATGTTATGTTGGTATTTATTTTTTTAAGAACATACATAATTTACATCTACTATGTTTGGTGACTAAGCAATCTCTGATGTTATTGTAGAATTAGAATGGAAGTTATCTGAGTCTGGTGCCATCAAGACAGAGCTTGAGGAAAACCCCCGACAACAAATCCAAGACCAGCTACTAACTTCAATCAGGAGTTCATTTGCCACAAACAAAGAAAGTGATTCAGATGAGGACTGATTTTCAATGATTTTTATGTTTGTCTTTTTTTTTTTTTAATAGATTTCAAAATGATTATCTGCTCTGAAGCTAAGTGCTCTTTTGTCTGTGTTGAGGTTGGAAATGAGGGGTTTCAGTAAGGAGGATTGCTATACATACCACTTGAAAATAAAACCCCTATTATTGATAAAGAATGATACAATCTATGGGGGGGATTTCAACTAGCCACAATATCCTGTTTACACAGGTTAATGCAACTTAATGTGACCAGGTAAAAATTGTTCTATATCAAATTAGCTGTGTAAATTAACCCGCATCAACTCTCTATAGGAATTAACGCACATTTTTTTAATTTTTTTTTTTCCGCAGCCCTTGATCAGGTGAAAAATTTGTGAAAATCCCCCTATTTTAAGGTACAACCGTGTGGACTTGGTTCAGAACACCTGGGACACCACCCCTTCCCCTCCCCCTAATTATTAATGATGCACTTAGAAATGTTTAATTAGCTTAATTTAACCATGCCGCACTACCTGCGAAGCTTCCTGTCGTCATGCAGAGCTCAGGCTGCGTATGCCATCATTGGGGCTTAATTATGCACGCCTCTGTAATGGCGTTTAAACGCACAGGCATGCCTGTGTTCCTTTGACCGCCTCTCCTGTCCACCCGCAAACGGCACTCGCTGTCGATCATTTCAGTGTTACACTGAGGTCGCATACCCAGTGCTGCGGCCTGCTTGCGCATTGCGATGCATGAGCAGAGCTCAAACATCGACTGGTTGCATGCGTCCATAGCCTTCAGATCCAACCTGAATCAAGCCCAAAGCTTTTACCGTAGCTAATTGAAATTCACCCTATATCTTGGATGAATATAGCTTAATTGGGACAAGGCCAACTATTGTGCCATTATCACCCCTGAATGTAGAGTGGGGCTGCCTAAAACTGCATCTAGTGGGCTATCAAAAAAATGTTTTGTTTACTTGGGCCTTGCATTGTTAGTATAAAGCGAATTCCACTGGCAACACTGACTGATTCAATTTCATAATTGTTAAGCCTGTGAAATAAGCCGTGGTACAGCTAATAAACTGTTACAAGTGTAAATGACTATAACTCACCCAGCCAATGATAAGATCCAGTGACAAGGGCCAGGAACCAATCACAAGTCACTGCAACAATGCTTTGTAGTGGTTTCATTATTTATTTTTATTGTAAAGTGCTGCTCCCACTTGTACAATGAGGCCAACAACTAACTTTACTCATACTGCTGTCAGGATATTTGTGTATAAAAGAATATACAGTACACTAAACATTTGAAAATTAACATGATTTATTTAGTGCATTATATTAAACTATAACACTTGGAATCTGTCTGCTCTACATAATTAACATTTACTGAAAACAAAATTATATATGTTATATATAGTAAAGGGTATACCTCATAGGTCTGTTTGTGTTGTGCTGGAAAATGTGCTTCTATGTCTGACAAATGTGTTTGTTTTAGAGGGTTTCACCACCCATTATTATTTGTCACACTCCACTCTACAGAGACCCCTTTTTTAATTAAACTGATTTATTATTTGTTGTCACCATAGCTTCCAGTAATGAGTACAATATTGACATGTTCTGACCTGGCCTCTCCTGCAGTTCCCTGTAGACATATCGGTTATCTCATCCTTTGCTAGACCTGCATCGCCATTGGGCTCCCTGAATCACTAAAATGTACTATAGTTTTACTGCAACTTAGGACTTGACTTTACCATAATTTACTCGGTCATAAGAATTTTGTCATTTAAAATGACCTCTATGTTCAGCTACACTGCCACTTCCATTTCCCTCTACATTACAGTGTTTAGTACTGTAGGAGGAGACCCTTGGTAATCCTATCTATAAGATTGATTCAGTCCGGCATGAGGTGCCATTGTGCTGAAAAAAAGCGGCAGCAATGTTGTTTGTGCGCTGTGGGGTGCGAGCCTAAACAAGCAAGGTTTCCCTTCCCTTGCTGGATATCCCACGGTATATTAGCCCACGCTGTCCTGTGTGCCCTATGTGTATTATGTTATCACTGAATAACAGCATCTATTAACTTTTTTTGAATTCAGGGGAAAAACATACATATAGGGGGGAATTCAATTAGCTTCGACTTTATTTCTTTCCGGTTGTGAAAAATTAGAGTTTTTCGCATTGTCTTTTTTTTTTTTTTTTTTTTTTGTGCCATTCAATTTGCGTCATTTTTTTTGGCGCAAAAAAAAAAATCTACTTTTGGACGAACACACACACAGAATCCCTGAAAAGGTTACGACTTAGGTGTTTTTACGGCCACGATCGCGATAACGTGGCTCATTAACAGGTATTTGTTTTCCAACTGCCTTGGGTAGGCGAAAAAAAAATCCTGATGACTGATCAACAAGCCACAATAAATTTACTGCAACTATTTTAATTCCCCCCCAAAGTGGTTTATAAAAGGGTGTATGGGGAATCTAAATATTGATGGATTGGAGAATCCCTTTAAGTGATATTACTTGATCAAGCCAAACATCATACTTTATAATGCATTCTAATGTATTAAACTAATAATGCTCAGTATCATGAATGTCTCATACCTATATATTGTACTAAATAATTGAAGAAAACTGGGAAAATAAGCTCCTCCAATATAAAGCGTGTAATAATCCTTTGCCTACAACGTATTTATTTTTACTGTTGTCACTGTGCTACCACTATTATTTATCACTGACTGATTTCAGTAATCAAACACTAGCCAAACTCCGAAAAGCTGAAAATTTGTGATTTGGTGTAATTTTATTACAAATTCAATGCAATTAAAAAAAAAACACATTAATGAGTTAATTCTACTTAAGGTGCGTACACACATAACAATTTTAGTAACGAACGATTTTCGTTCAGATTTTCCCTTGAAAAATCTTTTACAAAAATCGTTTGTTACTAAATTAATGAACAATTTTGTCAAAGATTTTCATGAACGATTTTTTTTAATCATGCATACAGTGAATGGACATCGTTCATTCTGTACAACATGAACGATTTTCTGAGCGAAAATCGTTATGTTGGACAGTCAGAATGGACGATGAACTACAAACGGGAGCGCGCATGGACAATTATCTTTCATCATTCACCCTCAAAAAATGAACGATTTTTCTAAACAATTTAGCGATAACGATGTCGTTATAGTTAAATCATTCAAGAAATCGTTGTGTACGCACCTTTACAATTTGAAAGCCTGTTTTATATAATGATACGTTTGTTAGATCTAGATGTACTCAACAATTTGACCATTTTGTTTAGAATCAATTTCACGGTAATATTAATACCACTACGTCTGCGTTCAAATTTTCTTTTAAGTCTAATGACAATTGATCTAAAAGCTGAACTACCACCTACATAAAATAGAACACAAAGTTGCACCTCCCCTTGACACGGGCTGCTACAGGCAAGCCAAGAGATAGAATGTATGCAGAAGGACCAATCACAGAGTTACTATAACTGTTGTTTTTTGCCCAGGTAAGATAGTTGCCTGTGAAAAACTCTTGCACACAGCAGTGATTGGAGTTCTTGGCATGGGGTGGTGGTTTGTATATTAATAAAATAAAGAATAATCGGCGGTAATGCAGATTGTGTTAGTAGCTAAAGATAACACCATATTTAACACCGAAATAGGTAAATATTGTTAAACGGATTGTTGTTATAACAAACAATTTTACATTTCATTTGGAGCTACCAACACACTTTGCAAAGTCATACGATGGCAGATGACCGAGCCATCTGTCACTAACTACAATCATTCCTGGTTATACAGCACAGTAGTGTGACCTAACTGTTCTCTGTTCTATTTCCTGCCATGATATCTAACTAAAGTTATAATTGACTGTAAAGAGTTACTAAAGGAAAAATGCTAACCAGACCTGTAAACTTTTTTTTTTTTTTTTTTTTATATACAATAAAGTGTGTTGAATTTTTACTTTACCATTTGTACGTGAACTTATGGACACTAAATTACTGGTTTTTTTGCCATACAATATCCCTCCCTTATATGGTCTAAATCAGGGGTTGCCAAACACTATCCTCAAGGTACCACTAACAGGTCATGTTTTATAGATTTCTATCTGTGGAGACAGTAGGGATAATTATTGACACAGCAAAAACAAATTAACGCACCTGTGCATGACTAAAGAAATCCTCAAAAGATGACCTGTTGGTGGTACTTGAGAATTAGGGTTGAGAACCCCTTGTCTAAATGTTGCAACAAATTTACAGTAGTAAGCAACACAGTGACAACTCCCTGAGTAATACCTCTTTTATATTTGAATGCTGGATCGCATGGATCCAGGTTTTTGAATGCGGGTCCAACCTGGATGCGACCCCTTTCAGACAGGCGGCTTATTCCCAGGTTGGCCACGTCGGTGTAGTGTCGGTGCTTGGAGATGAGATAATTTACAGCCTGTGCTGTAAATGGGTCCCGGGTAAGATGACCCGGGTTAACTGGTTACACTGCACGGCGACCCAGGTTGATCCCGGGTTTAATCTTTTTAAACTGGCCTATCCATTAGCAGATAAATTGAACAACTGAACGATAGATATATCGTTCAGTCGTTCAATTTATCTGCTATGGATAGGCCTGAACGATGACAGATGCGCACTCCCGCGGCCTATAAATTGAATCTTTAATCTCTCCAACATGTTGGTCAATTATCGCATATCGCTGCCAGATATTAGAAATATCTGGCAGTTTATATGCGGTGAACGACGAAAGATATTAACAGCAGCTACAGAGCGCTTCAGAGAAAAAAAAAATCCACTCCCTGAATGATGTCATGCGATACCGTTCATCTTTTGTCAAAATCTGTCATGTACATGACAGATATCTTTCAGCACAGCCACCGGAATTTTCAATAGATATCTTTTGTCTTTCATCTTTCAGAAAAACATCTGCTAATGGATAGGCCCCTTTACTACCTGCGTTGAAATGCTGAGTCGACCTGTTATCTTTTTTTCTTTGTTTTTGAAGAACCTTTTCAGACTAAGCTAAATCCCTGGTTCACGTGTAGACACCCGGGATTTTGCTGCTGTCTGAAAGGAGTATAAATCAGCCTTTCTGCATCCTAGCTCCTATCCCATCTACACCTTTTTAATACAAAGAACTTCTATGGCTTATTTTATTTTTATTTTTTATTATCATGGATTGTGGTGTGGCTACAGCATGTACATTTATCAGTAAATGTTCAATATAGGCATCTCCATTCCATCCCTACCTTCTTCTTTCTTAGGGGTCTATTTACCCTGCCAGCCAATCCGCTCCTAACTACCATCTCACAGGCTGTGTTTGAAAAATGACAGTTGGGAGCTGATTGGCTGGCACCTTATCACTTTTCACTCTGTCTCCTAACACTGCTTAGTAAATAGACCTCTTGGCCTTCTCATCTGATGGTCAGAGGTCTTGCTAGGGAGCTCAGCAAGTGATCTACACAATATACATGCTGAATAGTTACTGTAACTGGCTCTAGTGGATTCAGTTTCATGGTTAATTTTTATTAGACATCTGTTGTTTTTAGGGTGGGGGTAACCTCATTTACAGTCAGATTTCTGACAGCAGCACTTTCTGACAATTTACAGATGTGGACAAAGCTAATGAGCGAGATGCATCAATGCAGTCAAACCTCAGAAAATGAAATTTCTACTTCAGGGTCCATAGGGGGTCCACAGGGTTGACCTTGGGGTATAGCTGGATCTAGATCCACGGGCACCACGCAGTTAAAGCTTTTGCTGCTCCCAGGATGCACTTGGGTCCATCCTCCTCTATACCCTGCCCCCGACCCACAGGCACCTCAGTTTTAGTTGGTGCCCGGCCGTAGTCGGGTCACCCTGGCGCAGGGCTGCATAAGCAGCCCCTAAGCTTATTTTTAAAAGGATACTTTTATTTATTTATTTTTGCTTCTTCAGAGCGGCAGCATCAGCCTGTCCATCTGGACGTCCACGCTGCCACTCCACCAGCGCCGCTGGCGCTGCGACGCCAGTACTGATCTGGGGATCGCAGCGGGACCTCGGAGTCTGTACTAGCAGGGCTACGGGAGCTCCCACTGACTGCTGCCGGATTCTACGGGGCCAGGTAAGCCGTGTGCAGCGCATCGTGCTGCGCGTGGGGGAAAGAATGCAGTCTCTCACCGCCGGTCTCTGGGGACAGACCAGCGGCACTAGTAGCGGCAGCAGGCTCCCCCTCTTCAGGAATACCCCGCGTGTCCGCCGCACCACCAGGAATAAGTGCTGGAAGGGAACCAGCGTCCCTGGGGTTAATTGCTAGCCAGGGGAGGCAGCCTTCCCTGGTTTAATGGCTTCTCAGCTCAGCGCGCCTTCTTTCATGCCTTCTGGCGTCGCTGAGCTGCTCTTCCTACGGCCACTCAGAGCTCTCCGGTGGCCATCTTCTGGCAGCAACGCAGATCTCACAGGCGGTGCTTGGACCGCTCCCCCTGCGTACCTCTCCCCTGCAAAAGGTCAGTTTTCGCAGCGCTATAGCCCTTCCAGACACTGAATCTGGGAGGTTGATTGTTGCGAAATGTGCAGTGAGTATAACTTCCTGCATGGTATGTGACTTTTGCTAGTGCTGCTGTCTGTGCTATTTTCTGCTGACTGTCATCTTATAAGTATCCCTTTCCTTCTCCTACGGCCCGCAGGTGTGTGGGGGAGGGGCGTTCTTTCTGTGTACCTCATTTATATAAATCATAGTATTTGTGAGGTCAGTCACAGTGATATGCTACACAGTACCATTTGGTGGGCTGTTTGTGTTGCATACTTCGGTGATGCATATTTATTGCAAATTTACTGTGTCATGTCTGATGAGGAGATTGAGTTCTGTGTTGTTTTCCTGCAGACGCTGTTCTGCAGGGGTTGATAAAGAGGATTTATCACAGGATGGTCTGTGCGGGCGTTGCCAGCTGGCACCTGGCCCCTCTAGACCCCCTACGGCGCAGGATCCTCTTTGGGTGAAGTTTTCGCAGGTGCTGGCGTCAATCGCGGACCGTTTAGCGGTCCCGACTGCAGTCCCTACTAGGGCGTTGCCCCAGCCTACCATCCCCCATTCCTCGGGTATTCCGCATTTATTGCAGTCTCCTCCCGGGTCTCAGACTGTGGGTCCTTATTCGGGGTTGCCTGTGTACGTATAGTCTCCCCCCCGTGACGCAGCAGTCCATAGTGCCTTTTCAGGGGTATCCTCAGGCGGTTCCCCCACCCTGGGTGGATGTACTCTCCAGCTCTGTTCAGAGTCTGGCGGCTTCGTCTTCGGCTTTTCAGTCGATGCTACATAGTGACCTGCCCCTAAAGGCGTCAAAGCGCCCCGTTACGGCTTCACTGGCTGCGCAGTTAACGGACACAGATGTGTCTTCAGATGACGAAGTACATGACTCGGATGCCATGGCCCAGGAGGTGGAGACTAAGTCCTCCATTAATGTGCCGGCATTGGTTAGGGCGGTGCGGGCCATCCTTCACATAGAGGAGGATGCGCCGGCTCCTAGGTCAAAGTATCCTAATTTTTAAAAGGCAAAGGTAACTTTGAACGTTTTTCCCCTGTCTGACCATTTGACGGATCATATGGCGGGGGCCTGGCAGTCGCCCAGTAAGAGATTCCAACCACAGAAGTGGTTGGCATCCAACTATCCTTTTCCTGAGGCTCATTGCAGGAAATGGGAAACTACACCGGCGGTGGATTCCCATGTCACCCGCTTAATTAAAAGCACTACATTGCCATTGCAATTCTTTGAAGGATCCCAAGGACAGGAAAGTGGAGACTTGCTTAAAGTCTATCTATTCTCTCTCTGGGACAGTGGCCCGTCCGTCCATGGCCATCTCTTGGGTGGCTAAAGCCGTTGAGAGCTGGGCTAACGCTTTACAGGATACCTTTCCAGACAATGCTCCGGATATCCAGAGGGCGTTAATAAGATAGATGAGAGATGCGGCTTCCTATGTTGGGGAAGCATCGTTAGATGCCAGTCTGCTGACATCTAGGCTTTCGGCTGCAGCTGTGTCTGTGCGTCGGTACTTGTGGCTGTGGTCCTGGAGAGCTGACGCAGACTCTAAAAAGGGCCTGGAGGCCTTACCTTTTAATGGGGAGTTGCTATTTGGTCCAGACTTGGACAAAATAGTGGATACTCTGGCTAAATCTAAATCAGCCGTCCTCCCTTCGGCTTCAGCACCTGCTAAGGTGCGGAGCTCCGCTTTTCGGTCCTTTCGGGTTTAGGGCAAGGCCAAAGGTCAGTCCTTCCCGAGGCAATCGGCGACCAAGACCGCCTCGAAGCCCAAGAAGAAGGAACTTGTTGTGCCAGCTTTTCAGTCACCTGATCTTTCAGCTGGTGAGGCTTCCTTGGATGTAGTCTGTGCGCTTAGAATCTATGTGGACCGGACTGCTTCTGTTAGGAAGTCTGATTCATTGTTTGTCCTCTTTGGTTTTCACAGGAGGGGCTGGCCTGCCAACAAACAAATGTTAGCCCGTTTGGTTTCTTCTGTTATTTGTGAGGCTTATGCACAGGAGGGTTTCCACTCTGTTAAGGCTCTGTTAAGACCCACTCTGTGGGTCCCTCTTGGGCTGCTAGACGTGGCGCCTCTGCTGTTCAGCTATGTAAGACAGCCACCTGGTCTTCCATTCAAACGTTTTTGAGGTTCTATGCGTTTGATACCTTTGCCTCTCAGGATGCATCCTTCTGGCGCCGGGTTCTCCTTTCTGCACAGGAGCGTCCCCGCCCTTAGTTGAACTGCTTTGGGATATCCCCAAGGTCAACTCTGTGGACCCCCTATGGACCCTGAAGTAGAAAACAAGAGATATGGTAAGAACTTACCTTTGTTATCTCTGTTTCTACGAAGTCCATAGGGTCCACAGGGCGCCCGCCCTGACGCACCTGGCTTTATATGGGCTGTGTGGCTGGTCACCGGTTTTCCGTCTCCCATTTCTGTGAGTATGGTTTCTTGTGTGTTCCAGTCTTCCTTCTCTCTGTTTAGTCTTCTCTGGCCTTGGCTGCTTACCAACTGAGGTGCCTGTGGCTCGGGGGCGTGGTATAGAGTGCATCCTGGGAGCAGCAAAAGCTTTAACTGCGTGGTGCCCGTGGATCCAGATCCAGCTATACCCCAAGGTCAACCCTGTGGACCCTATGGCCTTCGTAGAAACAGAGATAACAAAGGTAATTTCTTACCATATCTCTTGTTTTTCAGAGATTTGTCCGCTTACCACATATGCACCAAGCTCCTGAAGGCGATACATTCTGGGGCTTGGATGACGTGGGCAACACCATCTTTAGACCCAGCAATAACCCGGGTTATTTTGGCAGGGTGAAAGGGGTATAACACTCCTCACTTCACAGGTGGAATGATTTTGTATCGTAAATTCATTTTAACAACACCCAACATCAGAGCATTTAGAGAACAGGTTAGGAAGACCGCCAAACCATGAATTCGGCAGGGTGAATGACCTGCGTGGCAGGGATGCGCAAACAGTCTTTAGGTTCTAGATTACCCTCATGAATTTAGGATTAGGGTTTTATTATATCAAAGCAATTGGTATAAAGTCGAAGATTAAGCATAATGGTGCATGGCGTGTGTCACTCGTATCGGACATGTCTTTTGCCTTTATCTTAACTTTGATTATAGTGTACTGGGTACTTCAGATTAGTGTTTTGGCACAGATAAGAAGCAATAGCCGTGGTGCACTATACTGGGCTATTCTTTGCAATTTGAGGATAGGTGTGTGCAAACCTAAGCCTTCCGGAGTGGTGCTTAACCCCAAGTTCCCCCCGGGGGGGGTATCTAAACCTGACCGCCCCCCCTCCCTGCGGCTAAGCACTAACACAGCCCGGCTTACCTTAGTTCGGGAAGCCGTCTGTCTAGATTCCGGCGTAGGGATTTTGACGCCTGTCTTCAGTCCTGCGCCAGTATTTAGACACTGGGATTTAGTCAGACGGCTACCCGGCCCTCTGCATTTTGACTGTATCCCATATTGTATTCCCATGTAGATACCAATTCAGAGGTGGACACAGTGTTGATGTTTGAGCAGTTGAGTGAATATTTGCTACTCTGCACTCACGAAATGTAAAACCCTACAGTGCATACATTCCCCTGAGTGTATCAGAAACCCACAGTTGTGTACAGAGGACCTGAGTCAGAGATGGTTGGTAATGCAGCCGTGCTCGCAGCTGCTATATCAATAACTATTGCGGGAATATGCATATGCTAATCTCAGCCTTCCTTTTGTGCTGCACCGGTAGTGTATAAGCGATGAGACGCCCACTTTCAGGCTGCATGGTCTGTGCATTTGCAGTCAAGATTGTAAACTCGCCAACTTCAAGACAACATCAGGCACCCCATCAACTTTTGCGGTATCTTGGGGTCTACTCTAGTTACAAATCCAACTAAACACAGCCTCAGAAGCATTCTATTTGTGATTGGGAACAGCAACCTTCCCAGACACGCCTGTGACACTCCCATAACACGCCAATAAAACAGCCCTTTTTTGCGATCACTTTAGGTCACCTCCCAGTCTCCACCCTGAAACGCCCAGGGATTGAAACCCCCTTCTCAAGTGTTAGCAATGTAATATGCTATTGTGAACACCATCGCCTTCGGAAAACTAGGTAAGGGATTTCTAGAATTTTTACAGACATCACTCAACTGTGTAAAAGTCAGAACTGCGTCCATCTCTTAATCAGGCCCAAAGTCGCTGGCACTAGAACTGGCAAGGCAAATCATGGGCGTTGACTGTAAAGTGGTCTGAAATGAACGCAAAAAAAATACCGTCTCATGGTTGTGTTAACCACTACAGAGGCCTTTTTCAGAGTAATTTCTGAAGGAAACACTGCTCCGGCCATAGGCTGGTGCAATGTCAATGGTGATTGCTATGATTCGCTGATGGTAGAGTGTTTGGAACCACTGGTGGAGTTGCACCATACATAGGCCATGAAAAGTGGGCATCTCAGGGCTTGTACTGTCTGGCAAAAGTCGCAGTTATGGTGGCAGTTGCGTCCATCTCTGACTCAGGCCCCCTAATGCCGCTAGTATTAAGTATTTCAGACCTGTTTACTATGTTATTTCAATTGGAACATAGGGGGTCATTCAGACCTGGTCGCAAGCACCGATGTGCTCGCAACCGGGTCGATGGGTAGCCCTGCGCACGTGCAGCGGCCACAACGCGCTTGCGCAAGCCCCAGAGTGAGAGAGAAACTCTCTCGCTCCGGAGCTCACTACACCCCCTTTTTGTAGGTGGGCCGGGGGGGGGTGGTTTCCAAAATGGAGGCGTTCCTTAAGGAACGCCTACCGTTTTGTGGGCGGGCGCACTGCAATCATCAGTGATGTCAGTGGGGAGCTTCCTGCTCCATCAGAGCAGAAAGCTCCCTGGGGCTTGCGAGTGCCCAGACCCAACCTTAGGGTCTGGTCGCAAGCCCCGATGGTCGCGATGGTGATCACCATCGCGACCATCACCCTGGTCGCTAGCTAAGCTGTGGGTGGTAACCCACAGCTTAGCTTGCGACCAGGAGGCCGCACCAAAAAAAAGCAGTGCCCGCCCTCATTCAAAGAGAGCGATCGCTTCTTGCGACCGCCTCTGAATGAGGTCCATAGTAAGTACAACACAGAGTCATTGCTTGGGTTTTTTTTACATTGACAAGTTCTGCATTAAGTATGTTCCTTTAGAAATACAAACTGTAAATATCTCAAATGAAGCAAAATCACATAGCATCAATGTGTTCTGGTCTTGCCCTTTCCAGTATATCAACATTAGTTCTATATTTAATATAACAATGATTCACTTATAGTATAGAACAGTTCAGCAATTCAGATCCTGAAACCAATCAATTAGTCAGGATACAATGTGCAGGATTCAGAGGTGGACGCAGTGTCGATGCCGGACGCAAGCGCCCAATGTTTTCAGTCTGCAAATGCGTATGAGGCGCACTGCGCAGGTGTCCTGATTGTTACCGCCAAAAGCCACAGAACAAATTTGGACGCAGAGAAAGACAATATGTGGACATTACAGGGTGGTAGCTAGCCAGATGCGGACGTGTTGCTGTTAGCAACTGCATCTTTTTCCACAGTTGCACTGATATTGGTGGCCACCATTCTGCGCCGCCATCCGGCTGGTGCAATGACTGATGGTGCGTCCGCTGGTATGGATTAGCATCACAGCCAATGGGCGTTCCTTTACGAATCCCATTGGCTGTGACATTAGCATAAAGATACAGTCACGCTGCATAAAAAGATGCAGGTGCGGTTTCATTGGCTTCCACCACTGAATCAGGGACAATGTAGTCAATCAGCAGATGCAGAGATAATGTTGAAGGTTGTTACATAACGTCTATAGTGTACAACATCAAACAATCATAGTGACACAATGCAGTAGCCATGTAGTTGTGAGTAGATATACTCAAGATGTATACATCCATTTATAATACTCAAAAATAGCCACCCAGTCAGATCCAAATATATAATAAGCCACCCTCCACTTCACGCTTCTACCAAGGGTGGTCCTAACTCTAAATAATGATATTCCCTATCAGTGGCGGCTCCAGAGTTGGGGCTGCAGCACAGTACAACATTCAAATAGGGGAGCCACACCAACTGCCAGCGAGTCCTGGTCAGCAATGTTTGGCAGCTCCCCACCTCTGGAGCCGCCACTGCTCCCTATAAATATTGGAAGAGCTGGTCCTTATAGTGCCACAATGGAGGATCTGGGTGGCACAGGGCCCTGTTATGGCACTGCGTTAGACCATCCTTAGCAGAAGCACTGTGAAGTGCAAATGTGTGTAACTAAGCTTTTGCATTTTATTTACATATAGAATGCCACCTTTTTTACTCATTTATGGCAGTGTGCTGGGGGTAACTTTTGTGTGTTTTTCTTGTCTAGACACTGACAGGCAGCCAGACACACTGACTGTACTCACCATCTTCCCTCTGCAGACCAGGCAGTTAGAGACTTCAGTTTGCTGGGCGCCTACTGATGACACAGAGGGGATACTTGCCACTCAATTGGTCTGTTCTGCTGCTTCCTGAACAAGTTGCACCCCACCCATCTGCTGACAGTCTCCTGTGTCAATGGTCAATGTTTTTTAACTATAGGCGGAAAATCTGTAATGGTTGAGCCATTGATGGGTTGCGTTTGGGCATGCACAGAGAATAGGAGACCATGGCCATGTATGTGCATTGCAAAAAGTGATGGGCTTTTCACCATCAGATGCCTGCCATTGATGGTAAATCATCGACTATCACCAGCCAACCATCGATGGTTAATGTCCAACCATACTCCAGCAATGCCCAAAGCTCCTGTGTGATAGGGAAGCTATACAATAATTTCCAGCACCTCGGGGGAACCCCCCTAAGGATGTCCCTGCCAATACTGGTATAATGGTCCAGTCTGTCATGATCTGTTGCTAATTACATGTTTTACAGGGAGACCCAATGCTATTCATCCTCTCTCATTAGCTGTGATCAGCTCATGCTATGAACATTGTTGCTCATTTCACTTTGAGGGAGGGCCATGCTTGTTATTTTAATTTTATCTGTTTTACACACTGTACAGCATGGAGCTGATGCTTACCTCCAGGAGACATGCCACATTTACATGTACATTCCTTTACTGTCTTTTAGTTGCACATAGACACCCTGATCCTTCTTTCCATGTGTACAGTGTCACAAGTGCAAATTACTCATGCCTCTAAATTCCCTCTTGTTATTCTGTTTATGGGCCTGATTCAGAGTTGTACAATAATCCCGTCATGAAGGCAACATTATATGCAACTGCTATTATTATTAAATTTTATTTATAGGGCGCCACAAGAGGTCCACAGCGCCGTACATACAGTAAAGGGTACACAGAACATTAAATTACAATACAATAACCAACTTATAAACAGAGCACAAGTAACAATTAGCAACACAATTCTCCATACACAATACAGCTGGGAAGGTGTAAGCTGTCATAGAAGTGCTAGAGAAGAAGGCTGTGAGACAGTGGGGAGGAAGACCCTGCTCCTAGGAGCTTACAATCTAGGAGAGAGGGGAGATGGACAGATGACATGAGGCATGAGTGTGTAGAGGGGGACCTGAGTGCAGGAAGTAGGCGAGGTAGAGATGGCTGAGGCAGGAGGGACAGAGACTTGGTGACGGTTATGTGGTGGAAGGGTATGCTTTGATAAACAGGTGGGTTTTCAGTGCACGTTTGAAGCTCTGCAAGGTCGGGGAGAGCCTAAGCGAGTGAGGGAGCTCATTCCAGAGAAGGGGGGCTGCACAAGCAAAATCTTGGATACGTGCATGAGATGAAGTAACCAGGGTGGAGGAGAGGTAACAGTCATTGGCAGACCGAAGTGAGCGGGAGGGAGTATGTAAGGAGATGAGTTTGGAGATGTAAGGAGCAGTAGAGTTAGAGAGGGCCTTGTATGTGAAGGTGAGGAGTTTGAAGATGATTCTGTAGGGGAATGGGAGCCAGTGCAGGTTTTGGCAGAGGGGAGCAGCAAAAGTGGAAGGACGGGAGAGGAAGATAAGTCTAGCTGCCGCATTGAGAACAGACTGGAGGGGAGCAAGATGGCAATGTGGGAGGCCAGTAAGGAGAAGGTTGCAGTAGTCAAGCCGAGAAATGATTAGTGAATGAATAATCAGTTTGGTAGCATTCTGGGAGAGGAAAGGCCTAATATGAGCGATGTTGCGTAGCTGGAGACGACAGGATTGAGCCAGAGATTGAATGAGGGGTGTGAAGGAGAGGGTGGGGTCAAGGGTGACACCCAAGCAGTGAAGTTTGGGGACAGGGGAGATGATTGTGTTGTCAACAGTGATAGCGAGATTGGTTGGAGTGGAGACTCTATTAGGGGGAAAGATGATGAGTTCGGTTTTGTCCATGTTGAGCTTCAGAGAGCGCTCGGACATCCAGGAAGAGAGGGCGGAGAGGCAACTGGTTACCTGAGAGAGGACAGAAGGGGAGAGGTCAGGAGAGGAGAGGTATAGTTGTGTGTCATCGCCATAGAGGTGATATTGGAGGACAAAGGAGCTGATGAGTCCTCCTAGTTTAGAAGTGTACAGGGAGAAGAGCAGTGGGCCCAGGACAGAACCCTGCGGGACACCAACGGGAAGGGGGGAGGTGGGGCCAGATGCAGACACAGAAAAGAAGCGGTTGGTTAGGTAAGAAGTGAACCAGGTATGGACAGTGTTAAAGATGCCAAAGGTCTGAAGTGTGCGAAGGATGAGAGTATGATCCACGGTGTCAAAGGCTGCAGAGAGGTCCAGGAGGATGAGCAGAGAGAAGTGGCCCCTGGATTTGGCTGCGAGCAGGTCATTGGTGACTTTGGTCAGGGCAGTTTCAGTGGAGTGACGTTGGCGAAAGCCAGATTGGAGAGGAGCAAGGATGGAGTTGATAGCTGGTGATGCGGCTGTAGACAAGCCGCTCAAGTAGTTTGGAGGCAAAAGGGAGAAGAGAAATGGGGTGGTAATTGGCAGGTGAGGACGGGTCGAGGTTGATTCTTTTAAGAATAGGTGTGACGAGAATGTTTGAACGATGAAGGAAAGATGCCGATGCAGAGAGATAAGTTGAAAAGGTGAGCCAGGTGGGAGCAGGCAGTGGAGGAGAGGGAACGTAGAAGGCGAGAAGGGAGGGGGTCAAGGGGGCAGGTGGAAGGGGGAGAGGACAAGATGAGGGAGTGGACCTCTTCACCTGTGGTGGGGCTGAAGGAGCACAAGATGGGGTGGCCGGGAGGTGCGGATGGTAGGGGAGGTGGGGTTGCAGCAGGGAGATTGGAGGATATACTGTGACGAATTGCCTCAATTTTGGAGGAGAAGAAGGAGGCAAAGTCAAATGCAGTGAGGGAGGATGGAAGGGGTGGAGGTGTGGGCAGAGGAAAGTACTGGGGATTGGAGGACTGAGAGGAGATGAGCGACTGGTAGAAGGATTGCTTGGCGAGCGAGAGGGCCGAGCTGTAGGAAGAGAGGACAAACTTGAAGTGAAGGAAGTCCGCCAAAGAGCGAGATTTCCTCCAGAGGCGCTCGGCTGTGCGCGAGCATTTTTGGAGAAACCGGGTCAGTTTGGAGTGCCAGGGCTGGGGTTTGGACTGACGGAGGGTGACAGAGGAGGAGGGGGCAATGGAGTCAAGTGCAGAAATGAGGGTGATGTTGTAGAAGGAGGCTGCCTGATTAGGGCAGGCTTGCTATGTGAAAATATGCAAATGTTGTAGCCACCAGGGTATGTATTAAGACGCCCACCTGCGGCTTTGCTGACCCAAGCATAAAAAATCACAGCAGCTGCGTAAAATTTTGCAAAATAGGTCGCAGATCAGTTGATCAATGGCCTTCTGGGTAAACCTATGGCTACTAGGAATGGACGATGGAACTAAGTCTCCGGCTTGTGACACGCCCACATTTTTCTAACCACCCCTCTGTTACCACCCACAATGGCCATGGCTGTCATTCAATCTGCGTTTAAATTCTCTATGCAAGCGACATCGCAGGGGCACAAGCACTGTAATAAAAAACATCGGCCAAATGCGTAAATATCAGCATAGCGTACAACTCTGAATCAGACTCTATAGGCAGTAATATAAAGCAGCAATTTATCACCAATAGTTTTTATTGCGAAAAAACAACACATTTTAAGGGGTGTAGAAAAGAAAAAATGGGAAGAGGGACAAAAGGGAGGGGGTTACATGGGGAATCCAATAAGACAACACAGTCAATATAACACTGAAGACCATCAAGTGAAAAAACAACACACTAAAGAGCAATACAAACAGAAACTAGAGAGAATTGCTTTCATTTAAGCTGAATTGTAGAGGATCAGCATAAAGCAGTGTTGTAAACAGCTAAATGAATCCAAATATGTTATTGGAATCTACTGTAGTCATTTCAACAAATAGACAGGTGATGGAGCTAAATCCCTGCAGTCAGTGGAGTTTGATTGTCCTTTTAACATTCATGTCATACAGTATTGCCAAGGGGCAAGTTTCTATGAAAAGCAAAACAATCCCATTAAATATAGAAAGGGGACTATAATTAAAGACGTTGCAAATGCAATGTAAAGCAGACATTTAGAAAACAAAATAACATTCATTTAGAGGGAAATAATTATTAGAGACTTGAGTTTAATATTGTGTAAATCTCTGTATTGTTTTTACTAAAATGGATGGTTTATTGAAATAGTTTGTATACCTATATGTCTGTCTGTATGTAATAATGAAGAAAGACAAAACAAAACATTTTCAGACTCAAGTGTTATCAAAAGTTCAGACTTATGTTCAGCCAGCATAGGTAGCATAATAGTATTAGACATTATTAGGGTGTAATATTGTACCAAAATGTATCTATCACTTGTATATTTTATATGTGTGTTTAGTGTTTTCATTATCTTATGATCTGCAAGTTTTAATAAAAAAAAACTTTGGATATTGAAACTATATACTATCATCCATCTTATTACTGTGGCCCTCAACATTTTCTTGTGATGTTAGTAGCTGCAAAATGACTTCTGCATGGTATGCAGTCGGGATGCCGACGGTTTAAATGCCGACCGTCGGCATCCCGACTGTCTAATCCTGGCAAGTGTCTAATGACAGGCATCGAAATCCCCGACGCCTGTCATTAGACCTACACCCTGCTTACCGATTGAAGGTAAGCCGGGCGCAGACAGCCGCAATGGGGGAGGGTTAGGTTAGGTTCTCTCGGGGGGGGGGACTTAGGGTTAGGCACCCCCCGGGAGGATAGGGTTAGGCTAGCGAAATGGGGGGTTAGGGTTAGGCACCCTCGGGGGGAGGTTAGGGTTAGGCTGTGGGGAAGGGGGGGGTTAGGTTTAGGCACTTAGAGGGGGGTTAGGCACTTGGGGCGGAGGTTAGGGTTAGGCACCCCCGGGGGGAGGTTAGGGTTAGGCACCCCTGAGGGAGGGTTAGGGGGGGTAGGTTAGGTTAGTCAATAGGAAAAATACTTACCTGTCGGGATCTTCACTGCTGGGCTTCTGCTGTTGGAAAATCATAATGATTCCTTCTGCATAGCCAAGAGAAGTTGCTTAATGATAATTCAGAATCTTCCTCTGTATTGTAAGCTCTCAGAACAGGGCTCTCTCATCCGCAAGTTCTTCCCCATCCTTGAATGTACTTGTATGTTCTTGTATATTTTGCAATATATTTTTATGTAAGAGCTGTTTTATTTATGAGATGTTTAACACACTCATTCATCATCACTAAATAGCCCATTAAACATGCAGACACGCTAGTTTCCACATATTTTAGGTAATGGACCAATCATCATTAGGGGTCCAATAGGACCACCTGATATTCAGCAAACTCCGAAAACATAAAGTTTTGGAGTTTGCCTGCGAGAACAAACGCCATCTAGAGATGGCGCTTGTTGTCAGAGCCCCGGGATGCGAAGATGGATCCAAGTAGATCACTCCGCCGCCTCCTCACTGCCGTCCCAGCTGCTTTGTGCATGTGTGATTTCCAGTCACTCATGCACAGAAACTTGCCACGGGGGAGGTAAGTAACGCTGCTACTGCTGTAGCAGTGCTACTAATCGCGGGGACAGCTGCTTTTAGGAGCAGCTGTCCCTGCACTGGAGCAATGCTGAATTCCTCTGGTGATAAGTATCCCCCGCAGTGAGGTAGATACTTTATCATCAGGGTCCGTCCAGGCATGTATAGACACATCAGAATTACAGTAAGGGTGTGTGTTGACATGAAATGAGCCCAAGACAACCACCACAAATGTGCCTCTTTGGAAGGACATGATTTGCAGTTTCTCAAACCCTGATGCAAGTTATCGTCCTATTCACCGAATGCATCTAAAGCTAGATACACACTATACAATTATTGGGCCGATTTGCAAATAATCGGGTGATCGGCCTCATTTATTGTATAGTGTGAATGAACGATTGTTTCAGCGTTTCACCGATCAAATGGTTAGAAAACATCCACAAACACATTCCTATGATTATACGATCAGTCAGTTAAGACCAAAAATCTTGGCCTCAATTTCCCAATATCGAGCAGTGTATGTGCATTCTCAATAATCTGCCCATATTCCCTATGTTTTCCTGTTACTATGTCATCCTTCTTGTGGGCGGACATATGCTAAATCAGTGTGGTGTGGTGGAAAATTGGTACCCTACTAAAAATAGCATAATGTGTAGCACAGATATTGGGGCTTTCAATTTGCTGAAAAATCACCCGTTTGGCATCCCGATCAAAAAAATAAGACAGTGTGTAGCTAGCTTAAGACATGCTCAATTATGCAAATGTTGTAAAGTTGCTGTGGCTGCCATCTTATAGTGGATGTTAGGAAATTTCTCTCTCTTTTGTAGGTTCAGCAACTGTGCAGGCACCCACTTCAGTAAAATTAAGGTTTGTCAGGTTATATTGCTGGCTCATTTCCATGTCCACATCCTACTCAGCCACTTTCCTGTGTTTCTTTTTATCTTCCCATTGTTGGTCCCAAAAGCCCCGATTATATTGGCCTTTGAGGTCACATCCTTGCTCCTTACAATTTGAGCATGCTGGGATTTGTAGTTTCTGTACTGATGTCAATCAGCTCCTGGAATCTACCCTTCCCTCTCAGGTAAGTGCTGGGTCAAAGGGTTGCATATAAAATAGAGGGGGAGATATGGCTTGTTGAAAAGATAACAAGACTACTTGAGCGGCAATCTTCATCCATGTAATCATTCTATTTCAATACCTCAAATAAACCCCAAAATAGATAAAGAAAAAATTGCATTGTTTCTCAATAAGGTCAAGTGCAAATTGCCACAGTAACAGGTGACTATACGATTTCTTCACTTCAGCAAGCAAAGAAAATGTAAGATTACGCTGGCTTTGTGGTCTACAACAGCAACCAATGTGGATGCCTCTGAAATATACAGGACAGAGTGTCTGTGAGACTGACTACTCCACTGTGGTTTCTTTTAAACAATAGAAGGTAATGACAACTTTTCAAGGCCCAGCCATCAGGGCGTGATTCATTCGGCTCCCTACACTGAACACAGGGCCAGGTTGAATCGCAAATGCGATTACGCACGCCGTCTCACGGCAATGACATGCTAATCCATAGCGATAGCTATGCCGTCGCAGCACAACATAAGGATGCCCACCTTACCTTATACACATCCGTAATACTTTGCATCGGAGCCTTGCACAAGGTCAGACCTTACTCAGAAATTGCTAACCTTCTGGTACACAGTGAGAGTTCATGCTGCGTATGCCATCAGAGTAGATAATTTATGCACGTTCCTGCAACATCGTTCAAATGCACCTGCATGCCTGCGTTTCGCCGACCCCCCCCCCCCCGTCACCTCCCACGAACGGTACTTCCTGTCAGTCACTCTGCGTAGCGTCTGCATAGTCACTGCGATTGCAGTCACGAATGCACAGGCTGTTTCGCAGATGCAGAATGCAACAACCGTTTGATAGCATACGTAATTGCAGTTGCGATCCAACCTGAATCAGGCACACAGTCCAGTGATTTTAGTATTTTCACTAATTAGCTTATACTGTTGTGTTTCAATGCCTATAAAATATCAAACACAGTGTTCTCAGACAAAGCACATCTTGAGCGTGCCAAGATTAATATTTTATTAATGATTTCACAGCTCATTCCATTGTAAAATCTCTGGTAAAAGAAAGATGTACTGTTATTTATCACTATGTTAGCCAAGCAAATCCATTATTTCATAAAGCTTGTACTTGTAGGTAGCTGGTACTTACAAAAGAAGAGTAACTGGTTTAAATCCATTGCATCCCCAACATATGCTACCTTCCATGTCACCTGCATCGGACAGCAGGTTCTGCAACATGTAGAAAATTGTGTTTATCTACTGCAAATTTTATTTTTGATAAAAATAAGTTATTTGTTTCTTTCTAGTTGATACATCTGTAAATGAGTGAAGTGACAGTGGGCTTGATTCAGAGGTGGGCACTAATGCAGCCGCAACTGCAACATTTTCCGCAGTACAACTGCGTCTTTATGCTAATGCCGCAGGTGATGGGATTGGTACATTGGCTGCAGCACTTTGATATTAGGACGCCATCGGCCACACCATCAAACATTACACCATCCCTACGGAGGCGCAGAATATGTGTCTGAACATGGCCGCTGAAATCAGTCCAACTGCGGCAACAAAATGTTGATGGCGGTTTGCCCACTAGTACTTGTTGTAATATCTAGGAATCTGTTTTCATTTTTTTTTATCTACTACGTCTCGACCCAATATTTTTGCTGCTTTCTTTGGGTTCAACTCAACATATATTGGAACATTGGGACATGAATTTGGACATCTTGAAACCTTTGTAAAAAATCCTCTTTCCAAAGTGAAAGAAGCCCAATTTTCATTTAAGTTTAGTGCAGTTTGTCTTTTGTTCTTAAGTTGTATATTAAGGGTATTTAAATGTGCTGTAATATCTGTCAGAAACATGAGATACAGAAGACATTCTTTGCTTTCCAGTTCTGGATAATATTCACTAATTTCACAAAGAAATATTTAAGTTACATCCAGACAACTGACAAACCGAGAGAGTACATTCCCACTGTTCAGCCAACGTGCATGTAGTGCAATACTAGATCGCCATATTCACCTTCCATTTCCTCTAAGGCTCTAGCTAGACTGTGAGTAAGCGATGATCATTGCACAATTCTATTAGCAATTTACACTACAATAACCATAACATCATTTAAAAGTATTGTTCTTGATGGATGGCACAGAGACATGCCAGAATCAGTCTTCCTAACTATTCTTTTAAAAGTTCAATAAAACCAACATTTTTTACTTGTCATTGCCCCATTAGTACATACAGAAAATGTATTTCTGAAGTCATACTTTATTCTTATTTCACCAATCTCCATAGAGTATGACAGAGACAAACTGTGTTGAGCATCAGATCTGTGGGGGCTCCTACAGAACATATTAGTTGTCTCCTTCTGTATAAGAAAGCACTTGCTGGCAGCTGCTCATAAAGGGAATGCTCAAATAATATTTCTGTAAAAATGTGTGTGTATATATATATATATATATATATATATATAATATTAGAGCACAAAAAGGGGGCACCACATCGTGCATCAAATATAGCCAAAAGTTTTATTGGACTTCGTCAGAGGACACAACATGTTGGGGCGTGGCCTGGCGTGCGCCTCTGTTACTGCTTAACTGGCTGGAATAGATCCTGGAGACGTTCGGGTGAAACACCAGCCTTATTGTTATTTCACTGTTTATGCTTGCGGTGGTTTTAGACCGCCTACTTTGGTACGCACGCTGACCTGGAGTCTTTGTTTTTTATGTAATAAAACTTTTGTCTATATTTGATGCACGATGTGGCGCCCCCTTTTTGTGCTCTAATATTTCAGATTTCTACCCATTCGGATCTGGGTCTGTGTGAGGGGAAGACCCCGGCTGATTGCTGTGGCTGCTGGCCTGTGCACTATTACGATTTCAATTGAAACCAAAAAGACACAGGCCCTGATTCAGAGCCGGATGCTCTGACCAGAGCGCTCGCTCAGAATCAGGGCCGTCCTATTTAAATTTGGAGCGGCCTGTTGGACGCTCGCATAGCTGTGGGTTACCACCCACAGCTTATGCGAGCGTCCATGATGATGGTCGCGATGGTCAAGACCATCGCGACCATCGGGCTTGCGACTAGACCCTGCGGTAGGGTCTCGCTGCCGCAAGCACTGGAGTGATTTTGGCAAAAGCACTCC
The DNA here is from genome assembly GCA_031769625.1 of Taudactylus pleione. NCBI lineage: Eukaryota > Metazoa > Chordata > Amphibia > Anura > Myobatrachidae > Taudactylus > Taudactylus pleione. The sequence goes on along the minus strand of JAUIMM010000608.1, from coordinate 14,098,596 downwards.
CACTGACATCACTAGTGATGTCAGTGGGGCCAGCTCCAGACGGTAGGCGTTCCCATGGGAATGCCTCCGTCTGGCCAGCCACGCCCCCGGCATGCCCACCAAAGGGGGCGTGCTGTCAATCACCATCGACAGCACGCCCCCTTTGGTGCGAGACCCGGAGCGACAGCTTGGCTGTCGCTATGCGGGTCTCGCGCATGCGCACTACAGAGCTCCCTCCGTCGTGCGCATGCGCATTTGGGTACCTGTATGCTAAAGAAGCGCTTGTATAGTGGATAGTGCTTAAATGTAATACCAGCAATAATGAAACATACACACAATAACACTCAATACATATAACGTAGATAAATGTTTAAGCGCTTTCAGTGAAAAATGAAGTGTCCTGAAAAGGTCCATTAAGACGTGGGCGCTGGATACCAGGGTAAGTGGGATAAACTGACCCTACCTTTCCCTGTGTAAGATCTTCTCCGTGCGGGGGCTGGGTGTGTCCAGGCGGCTGCAGTATAATCAGCTGTATGACAATTCCATCTGCCGCTTGTAATATCAGTGGCTCGCCGGAGCAGCGTCTTTCTGCACTCTTCTGCCTGGTGGAAATCTGCCGTTCTCATGGAGAGGAATTCGCGCTCACTGGAATAGTGACGTCAGGGGTAGTCAACACCAACGCGTTTCATCCGGTAGGACTTTATCAAGGTGTTGCTGTGAAGCCCTTGTTCACCTTTTATCCTTGTGCTAGCCTGGTAATTGGCTGGTTAATTATGTCAATTAGACATGTCTCAATCCCGCATATTTAGCCGGATAACGGGATAAAAAGCTGGGCAATCTAAAAGTGTGCTTTTCTTTAATATGTGTATACAATAAAAATGATAAATGAATTTTATTAATAAAATCTGTTTAAAAGTAGTGTGCAGTTATAATTGATTTAATAATAAGCCAATTAATGCGAATGTAAAATCACAGAATGCTAACAGACAAACATTTACATTACATTATCAGTAGAGTGTATCATGTTGTTCCATTTGTTGCTGGATTGTATCATATAAACAATAAATAAATAAATATAAAATCAATCAGTCTTTAAACGAAAAATTGATACAGATTATAATTTGAGAAAAGCTCCTAAATCAAAGTCTATATTTAGACCCTTGGGGTGTAGGGTTCCAATTCTGTATATCCATTCAGTTTCTGTTCTTGAAATTTTTTCTATATATTGGCCCCCTCTCCAATCTTTTTCCACATTTTTAATTGCCATAAATTTCATTCCTTTAGGATCTTTGTTATGGTGCATCAAAAAGTGATTGGAGACACTGTGTGTGGTTAGACCTTTATGTATGTTGTAAACATGTTCTCCTATTCTTGTTTTTAATTGCCTTATCGTTCGGCCCACATACTGGAGTCCGCAAGGACATTCCAGTAGGTAAACCACACCTTCGGTGTGGCAGCTCAAACTCTGGGTGATGTTGAATTTTTTCTTGTTCGTATTGGAACAAAATTCTGTAATCGTTTTGGTGGATTTCTTGCCTGTTTCCCTGCAGGCTTTACAATTTAGACAGTGATTAAATCCTTTTTGTTTCTGTGTAAAATTCAGTCTCTCGGGAGGTATACAACTTTCCGTAAGTATGTTTTGTAGAGTTCGTGCTTTCTTGTAGACAATACTGGGCTTGCTGGTAATTTCATTTTTTATCTCTGGATCAAGTTCCAATAGGTGCCAATGTTTCTTTAGACTCTTTTCCAATCCCTTAGTGTAGCTATTGTATTGAGTGATGAAAAGGGTCTTAGGCGGGCTCTGTTCTTTTTTATTTTTGTAGAGTAGCAGATCTTCTCTTTTCATTTCTTCTACTCTTTTCAAAATTTCTGAATAATTTCTTTCCAAGAATCTTTTTTTGAGAAAGTTGCTTTGTTCTTTAAAGGTTACATTATCCGTACAGTTTCTTTTGATTCTTTGGAATTGTCCCCCTGGGATATTACCAATCCATTTTGGATGGTGATTACTGGAGGACAGAAGATAGTTGTTACAATCAACTTTTTAAAAAAATGTCCGTGTCTGTAATGTGTTGTCCTCTATATATATCTCCAGGTCCAAAAATTGAATACTCTGTTTACTATAATCGTGAGTAAACTCCAGATTCAATGAATTGTTATTGATGTAGGTCAGAAATTTGGTAAGTATTGCTTCTTCTCCATCCCAGATAAATATGACATCATCTATATATCTTTTCCATTTTATTAAATGCTTTAGAAATGGGTTGTAATTCCAGTGATCCAGTCATCCTCCCACTTGGCGACAAACAGGTTCGCATAACTAGGCGCAAAGCGACTACCCATTGCAGTCCCAGTCTCTTGCTTAAAAAAGCGATCCTGATACCAAAAATAATTATGATCCAATATGAACTCAATACTACTCATAAGGAAGTTTATTTGTTGGTTGGGAAGGTTAGACATACAGTTAAAATAATGATATGTATGTGCGCATCCATCAGCATGGCGGATACAGGTGTATAAAGATTTGACATCACAGGTTACCAGGATATATGACTCCTTCCATAAAATGTTATTCAGTTGTTGAAGTATGAATGTGGTGTCTTTTATATAGCTCCTTTGTTGTACAACTAATGGTTGCAGAAAGATGTCCACGTATCCAGAAAGATTAGAAGTTAGGGATTGGATGCCGGATACTATCGGTCTCCCAGGTGGATTCTGTGGGTCCTTATGAATTTTAGGAAGTTGATAAAATACTGGTGTTCTGGGTGTGCTGATGTTTAAATAGTCAAACTCTTTCTTGTTTAGAATGCCCAAATCTAATCCTTCTTTAAGATGTTCTTCCAATTCTTTCTTATAAGTTTCTAGAGGGTCCCTTTCAAGTTTTTTATATGTAGTGTCTTCTGATAAGTCTTTCTGTTTCTGCTAGATAGTTACTTTTATTCATGATCACCAATCCTCCACCTTTGTCCGCTGTTTTGATGATTATTTCTTTATTCTTCTTCAATTCTTGTAGAGCTTGAATTTCTTCTTTATTTAGATTCATTTTGATGGTGGGTTTCTCCGGCATATTTTCTATGTCTCGTTCCACTAGTTTTTGGAATGTTTCTAGGACTGAACCCTTCATAAAACTGGGAAAAAAGTTGCTTGGAGGTTTCAAATTTGTATGTTTAATACTTTGTTCATTATTTCTTTGTTCCACATTGGTCCTTAATATGGGATTTTTTTTAAAATATTTTTTGAGGCAGATCTTCCTCATAAACTTATGTAAGTCAATGTACATCTCAAATTTGTTTGGTAGGGATTGTGGTGCGAATTTAAGTCCTTTTTTTAAAAGGTTTTGTTGATCGTCAGAGAGTAATGTAGAGCTCAAATTAAATATTCCACTCTGATTGTTTCCTACAGTAGAAGTGGTCCCGTTTATGGAAGATTTCTGTGTTAACCCTCTTCCTCTCTTTCCTCTTCCATTCCATTTTATCGAAGTTTCTTTGTTTGCGGACTTATATTGGAGTTGTCCAAACTGTCCAGAAGTTCTAAAAAATCTTCCGTTGAATTCTTTCTGGATCTCTTCTTAAGACTAGTGCAATCAACAATAACATTTTCTGTATCTCTTTGTGTGATTCTTTGTCTGAGCTGGAAAGCTTCTTGTTCATTTAGTTTCAATGCTTCTTTTCTTCCTATTTCAAAGGAGTTGTGAGCTGATTGGGATTTGTGAGTTCTTTGATGACTTGTGGATTGATTGAAATTTTGATAGCTAAAATTCCTTTTGTTGTATGGTAGATATGTTCTGCTTCTAGGTTGTTCTCTGGGGGGTTTTAATAGGTAATTCTTCTGAAACTTCTTTTCCTGTTGTCTGGGTGGTTCTTCTTTGAGATGTTTTTTCTGTTCTGCATGAAACTTGGTTTTACAGATGCTTGGATCATAAAGTTTTTTTTTTTTTTTGGCATTTGGGTACCATCGACCCGCTTGCGAGCGTCCCGCGCTCGCGAGCGGGTCTGAATGAGACCCACAGTCCAGTGTGTCTCTGTGAAATCACTTCAGGACTGTGGTATCCTGTCCTATTTCATTTACTATTTTGTACTAGTGCACTGACTTTTTTTGCTGTTTTGTTTATATATATATATATATATATATATATATATATATACATATATATATATAGTATACCTCAAAATATATCTTAAATATCTCTTAAATAGATATGTTTCCCAGTGCGTTTAATCTTTTAGATAAATCCATATCTTTCTTCTGAATGCTTTGTTATGCGCTTTGAACTTCAGTGTATAGAACTCTCATGCTGCCAATATATCTCCAAGGAGTTTTTGACCTAGTTTGTAGCTATCAGCAGTCGCCAGCTAAAATATATAGAACCTATTTGAAGACTTGGTAATTTACACAATGAGCTGTCACAGATTTCTTTTTGGACTATAGATTTACACACAATGGAGTGTAACATATCCTCATGGTCAATAAGCACTTTGTGAATAGAATATTAATGTCTAAAAATAATTCTGCATCAATGTTGCTTATACACTTTGGCGCTATTGTGTACTGGGTGTAACTGAATTTGTTTGTTTGTCTTTCTCCCACAGTACACCTCATTTATATGGCTATAGAATGAACTTGTATTTCTGGTGTAGTATTTCTTCAGCATGTTTTGGGTGATATTGTGATAACGAATATGGCATTTTAATGTAAGTATCTGGTCTGTGTCCAAATATAGGGTGTTGTTACTTTGACCACCACATTCTTTCTTATCCTCATAACTAACCATGGAATTATTAATTGCATATAAGCAGAATGTCCTTGGTCATAGGCCTAGTTGAAGAGGGTGCAAGTGCAGGCAGCTGGGAGCTGTGGGGAGAGGCTGGCCGGAAAGTGACTGCCACAACGACTGTATGAGCTGGCAGCAGGAAGCGTCAGCAGCAGCCGGGATGTACCGGGAGTGGTCTCTGCGCCTGTCTCCTGTCTGCATCATAGCCATCCCCCTAACCCCGATACCATCAGGATGCTGGCGCCGGGATTCTAACTGGTGTCGTGATTACGGCACCGGCTTTCTGAGCGCCGGCATCCCAACAGCCGGGATGTCAACTACATTCCACTATTTACATCATTGAACAATCTTTTACCATTTAAGAAATGGTATCCATGTGTGGGCCAGTTATTATGAACCAGAGCAGGAGTATCTCTAAGTACATGGCTTAGTGGTCATTCTTGTCCTTTAAGGTTTTTTTGAGATGATGTATTATCCAGCCGGACAATGACCCACAACAATCTCCAAAGAGTGACTAGTTAAAAAACCCTAATCTTTGTCTGAAATCAGACAGATCTCTGTACACTCACCTCTGAATAGACCACAAATCAGACTACAACAAGCCCTCAGAAAACATAAGCCTATGTATCAATCAGCAGTTGCTGCTCAGTTACTCTAATTTTGCCACAAGTGGAGATGTGGCTGAGATGTGTACGCCTTTGAATCGCCCATAGTTGTAGGCTACAGAGCATGCACAGTGCAAACAATTGCAAGCTCAATCTGCAAAACGGACTTACGTGGAACTTTGAATCAGGTCATTAGTACAGAGTGTAAATGCTAATTTTACTCCTGTTTTTCTTCACTATTAAAATACTTTACTGTATATTTTTATTGCTCAAAGGGCCTCATTTGGAGATGCACCAAATCCTGTCGAGACTGCAATTCCAAACACAGCGGTTCTGCACAAATTTGCTACAGAGACGACCCATCGGGGGCATTTCTGTACCATCGATCCTCTGAGCAGCCCTGTGGTTTCTCAGAATGTCGGAATTCAGCTGCCGGAGCCATTGCAAACTGAGTACACAGACGCAGTCGCAGCCTGAGACATGCCCCCGAAACGGCCGCAACTCATCCGCATTTGACTCACCACATCCTGTTACTGCCCACAAACACTCACTGACTGTCAATCATTTTGCATCCAAATCCTCACTACGACCACGTGTTTCTTAATAATGATCACTGTCACAATTCTATAGATTTCATAAAACTGTTGGAAAATTCTTCCTCTCTTGACCTAACCTCTAACTACAGCATCATCTCTCTTCTCTCCCTTTGCAATCAAGCTACTGTACATGAGTGTAAAAATATATCAAGTGAACCCTCCAGCACCAGGATCAATATTGCAGAGTTAAAACCTGATGTATGACCATAATCATCTACAAGGTTAATAAATCAGCCAATCATAATTGCGGTGATAAATCCTTCCAAAGAAAAGTAATTTGAATTAAATGTGCAAAATCCACGAAATATACAAAGTAAAAAAAAAAAGGTTTATTATTCATAAAATACAATCCACAGTAATGGCTTAAAAAGTATTAATAATAATAAGCAGAAATGAGTTTCCCCCTGTCCATATGAAAAGCACACAGAGCACTTCAAAGCTATAAATGCTCCCCGGACCTGTGGAAGCCTGTGTTATGAGGAGCAAAAGCTGGTGAATGTAATGTCCAGGCTCTCAGTCGTTCTCCAACCTCTGCTCTCTCCTGATGTCAACTGGAGAGATGAATCCTTGCTGGTATACGGATAAGTGGGTGTACCACGGGACCTGGCCGTGGTTACTGCCACTGGTGGACAAGGTCATTTTGTCTTATTTAACATCATTAGGTGGCCTGAGGAGTATAGACCTACGGTGAGCATTTAGACGGGGAGGAAGTGGCTGCAGCGCTACCTACGTCCCGGACCAAAATAGGAAGACCAGCGGCAGTAACCACACAAAGATCCCGTGCCCATACAGTACATCCACTTACCCTATACCAGCAAGGGACCATCTCTCCAGCTGACATAAGGGGGTATATAAAGGTTGATTTTGGTCGATTTTGTATTTCAGGGTCTAAGTCACACATTTCCTTAGAGATGATTTTTTGACATCGTTTAAAATACAAGATGTCAAAAATCATCTGTTAGTAAATGTGTGATTTAGACCTTGAAAACACAAAATCTTCCAATAATCAACCAAAAATCTATCAAACATCAAACAAAATCCACTTTTAGTAGATATACCCGTACGAGAGAGCAGGGGTTAGAGAACGACTGAGAGCCTGAGCCTTACATTCACCAACTTTTTGCTCCGCATAGCACTGGCTTCCAGAGGTCCGGGGAGCATTTATAGCTTTGAAGTGCTCTGTGTACTTTTCACTTGCACAGAGGGAAACTCATTTCTGCTTATTACAAGACATTATAAGCCATGATTGTGGATTGTATTTTATGAATAATAAACCTTTTTTTACTTTGTATATTTCGTGTATCCTGCACATTTAATTCAAATTACTTTTCTTTGGAAAGATTTATCACTGCAATTATGATTGGGTGATTTATTAACCTTTATGGTCATACATCAGGTTTTAACTCTGCAACATTGATCCTAGTGCTGGAGGGTTCAAATGATATATTTTTACACTCATGTACAGTAGCTTGATTGCAAAGGGAGAGAAGAGAGATGATGCTGTAGTTAGAGGTTAGGTCAAGAGAGGAATCATTTTCCAACATGAAGAGCTGTTATCACAGCATGCATTTGTTTTTACTCATTTTTAATTATAAACACAGTTTTATGAAATCTATAGAATTGTGACAGTGATCATTATTAAGAAACACTTTAATTTTAACAATAATTTGCAACCAAGGGGTGAGGATATTTTCACTGTGCTTTTGAAATAGACGGTTCAACTATTTTTTGTGAGCTACAAATATTCAATTGGGCCTGAGGTTTAGCAAGGAAAAAACCTTGCGCCCCTCGCGGCCAATTTTGGACTACCGTGGGTATGCGCACTCCCGATACCCAGGGTATCCAATAAAAAAAAAGTGGTATTCAGAACCAGCCCTGGTTGCCGAAATACAGGGGACAAACAACGTAGGGGTCCCCTGTATTTAGCGCAACCAGCACTGGGCTCTGATCCAGTCCTGGATCTGGAAATACAGGCGACAAAAAGAGTTGGGGTCCCCTGTAATTTCCATAACCAGCACCAAACTTTTTCTGGGGGGGGGTAATGCCACAGCCAGGTAAACCCTTTTACCGGGTCCCCCGGCCAAAGTATTACCCCTAACCACTAGTCAGCCCAGGCCAGGGATCCCTGTGGAGCTGTGGACCCCCCCAATAAAGGCAATGGTGGGTGCCGGGTTGATTATGTAAAGTGTGATTAAAAGAGTTAAAAATATTACCTTTTGCAGTGGAACTACAGGTCCCAACAAACTTCCCCCGCATGCTGGTACTTGAACCACAAGTACCAGCGGAATCTGTATAATATCCCGGTGGCTGAATAGCCGCTGGTTCAAATAGTGATGCTGGAAGCCCGATTGTCCAGGACCCTGACAGGCGCGGTAAGTACCCTAACCCTCCCCCTCCCCCCCCATAACCCTAACCCTCCTTAGGTGGTGCCTTACCCTAGCCTCCCCCCAGTGATCACTAACCCCCACTTCCTGCACCCTTAACCTAACCCTCCCCAGGGGGTGCCTAACCCTAAGCTCCCCCCAATGGTGCCTAAACCTAACCCCTCCTCCCCGTACCCTAACCCTCCCCAGGGGGGGTGCCTAAGCCTAACCCCCATCCCCAAGCTAAGTATCATACTTACCTGTCGTCTTACCTTCGGGATGGTGGCGGTTTGGATGCCGCCATCGGTATCCGGGTCCTATTCTTGATATTGACTTTGGCATTATGCCGGGTGCCAGGATACCGGCATCTGTATATTGACGCCCAGGATTCTGTCCGCCGGCATATTAAATGTATACCGTACCAGCATGCGGGGCATTACGGGACCGCTTGTACCTGTAGTTCCACTGCAAAATAAATATTTAAAAACCCACAGACACACACACCGTGAAAGTAAAAGTTTATTAAAACATACATACATACATACACACACACACACACACATGCACACTCACTATCTCCATGATGGTGCACAGTGCGTTTGGAAACAAAACAATATGACAAACAATCCTTGCGCCAGCAGTTTTCCAATAAAGTTCAATGTAATGATTTCAGATGAAAAAAGGTTTTGGGACGACCAAATCTTCTTATATGATTAGGTATAGTTGCTCCATAGAAACATAAAAACATAAAAATATATAAAATACTATGTTAGAGAATAATATAAATCAGGTGGCCTATCAAAAAGGACTCGGAAAAGGAAACCATTAGAGAAACCCTTCAAACAATGATCTTCATGTGTCAGGCAAGAATATAAACACCCCACACAGTGTCTCGCTATGGTAACAGATGCTCACATGTATGTTACCTGTGAACAATGTGAGTGAATCGCTTCAAGGTTTCTTTACCCACAAACGTATAAAAGACAAAGTAAAGGATGCTCACATTGAAGCTTACTTGAAACTGATGTATTGAAACATATAAAGGTTTCTTTTCCTCACTTCTCAGGTCATGGGTAATACCAATTTGGCTCCCAAAAATAGGACAGAAACTAAATATAGTGTAGTATTTCTTGAAAAAATTTAATAAACATTTAGAATATATACAGTATAAACATGAAAGGTGGAGATTAGCCTTCGTACCAGATAGATAGTTACTTTTATTATCTTTCTCCGTCTATATCACGGAAACGGACTTTCGGTACCGCACTTCCGGAACGCAAATATTTAAAGTCCCGTTTGTCATAGATTCACTCCACTTTGAAAAAGACACCCAGAGGTGTCGAAATATGTCAGGAGGAGTGACGGTGGAGGATTGCCCCAGTGCCTAAAGTTGGATTCTTGTGTGTACTCACAACGGTGGAATACCCGGATTTCACCATCTTGTTGATGTGCATATCTATGTGAACTCTGTTTTTCCTGGGAAGAAGTGGCTTCTGCCCTTCTTGACACCAGGCCATACTACAAAAATCTTCACCTCACTGTGCGTGAAGATGCACTCATACCTGCCTGCTGCCATTCCTGAGCTCTGCACTGGTGGTGCCCCGATCCCACAGCTGAATCAACTTTAGGAGCAACTGGCGCTTGCTGGATGTTATTGGGTTCCCTGAAGCCTTCACAACTTCTTGATGATCCGATAAATGGTTGATTTAGGTACAATCTTACTAGCAGCAATATCCTTGCCTGTGAAGCCCTTTTTGTGCAAAGCAATGATGACTGCACGTGTTTCCTTGCAGGTAACCATGGTTAACAGAGGAAGAACAATGATTTTAAGCTCCACCCTCCTTTTAAAGCTTCCAGTCCGTTATTCTAACTCAATCAGCATGACAGAGTGATCTCCAGCCTTGTCCTCGTCAAAACTCTCACCTGTGTTAACGAGAGAATCACTGACATGATGTCAGCTGGTCCTTTGTGGCAGGACTAAAATACAGCAGAAATGTTGTTTTTGTGATTAAGGGTTTGATTCAGACCCGTTCGCTAGGCTGCGTTTGCACGCAGCTGACAGCAGCCTGAGTATGCAAATCCAGCGATTGCTAGCAAGACATTAGCACGCCCACTATGTCTTGCCGTGCGATCCCGGTATGTATTTAGATGCCCACCAGCCTGACACAAGACGCCCACTTAGTAACATACATCATCTCCAGGAAGTGTATTAAACAATTGGTAACATCGGACCCATACGCACCACTTGTGGCTGACAATACCCTACCACAAGCACTGCGAGTGCTGCTGTGTTTAGTTCAGCCATGTGACGTGTATGCTGATGCTGCGTCTTAATTATGCACACCCCTGAAACGGCGTTCCAACGCACAGACACGCCTGCGTTCGCACCACCACACCCCCGTTACTATCGATCACCCCCTGTCACCACCCACAAACGGCTCGTCCTGTCACTCATGCTTGCAGAGCATCTGTGTATAGCGTGCGAATGCTTCCCGAACGCATGGACTAGTTCGTCCACAACCATCGGCAGGCTATGTATGAACGCAGCCTAGCAAACGAGTCTGAATCAGGGCCTAAGTTCATTGTCATGGCAAAGAGGAACTTTGCAATTAATTGCAATTCATCTGATCACTCTTCATGACATTATGGAGTATATGCAAATTACCATCATAAAAACTGAAGCAGCAGACTTTGTGAAAACCAGCACTTGTGTCATTCTCAAAACTTTTGGCCATGGCTGTACACTCAATATGTTTGTGAACGACGTCATTCATAGACATATCAGGTCTGTGAACAAAGTTGTTCACAGGTCTATCTGGTCGGCCTTGCAGCACATGCTGATATATCGGTATGTCTGGATGTATGCACGGGCGATCCACCGCCCGCCCATACACTGCCCGCAGGAACTGCCAACACTGACATCAGAACTGGGCGGGCAAATTTAAATACCTGCCCAGTTGTGATGTCTGGCCAGACTATTGAGCACCTGATTGGTAAGTGTGTATAGGTTACCAAATCGGACACTTGGTTGGTGCGATGGCCGGTCAGCCGCTGGGTCACTCAAGTGTGTACCCATTATTAGATTACTGGGAGATATTTACTGGCTGTTAATGACAAATCAAAAACCCTCCCATAAAAACGAATATGCAGAACAAATGAGCAGTGGTGAGGATTAAAGGGGTGCACTGAGGTAAGCCGCATGTTATAGACACAGCTCAGCTCCGATCGGGCAGCGTTACAGCTTCTGCGCATGCCGGCCTTCCCTAACCCTCCCCACTGCTCTGCCAGCCCAGCACACTGCCACGAGAGGAGCCCAGCTCCGATCGGGCAGCTTGCTGAACCTAAAAAAATGGCATACGGGGGAGCTGCTGCTCATGCCCAGCTGCTGCAGCTCCCCCCATAAGCCTTTGTGGAACCTGTCAGTCACTACTGACAGCTCCGCCTCCAGGCTGTCTGCAGCCCACATCGGCGCCTCCAGGACCATCAAGGTTCTATGTGCACGGCACTGCATGCTGCCTGCAACAAAGAGCAGCAGGCATACACAGACAACACAGCAGCAGCCTGCACACACGATCCGGCAGCCTACAGATTCTTACTGTGTCACAGTGTGTCAGTCAGTAAGTAAACTTATTTTATTTATATCTAACATATGTCTGCCCGCCTGTATATATATTTGCAGAGCCGGACCTAGTCATAGGCAAACTAGGCAAATGCCTAGGTGCATGCATTTCAAGCCTAGGACCAGCTCAGCTTGAAAGCGGGCAACGGCGGGGCCAGGACAGGTAGATGGCACCTCTGCTCTTGCTATACTACCGCGATCAGAGCTCTCAGCTCAGCTCTGATCGGACGACAGCTCATACAGCTGGCAGCAGCGGGAGCGGAGAGCGGAGACAGTAGGAAAAAAAATGGCCACTGGAGGAGGGCTGCTGGGCATGCCTAGCCACAGCAGCTCCTCCTCCCATGAGCCTTTGTGGAGTCCAGAAGGCTGGGCCTATTTGCAGGGAGATACACAGAGAGGTGGGGGCGCCAACGCTCTTGCTGACACAGGGCACCAAAATATCTAGTTACAGCTCTGTGGATGAGGTTTGCAATGGGTGAGGGGTGATGGATGTTGGTGGCTGCTGCTGTAATCTGTGCCGCTGGTTGATGTATTAGGAGAGAGATAATTGGTTAGAGGTGGAATTAGCGACGGTGCTAGGGGGCACCACTTAAAATCTTGCCTAAGGCATCAAACTGGCTAGGGCCAGCTCTGTATATATGGTATATAAATGGTTGCATACAGAAATGCTGAATCGATCACGTTGGAGACCATACTCGGATGAAATGTAACTTGCATAGGGCTGGTGCAAGTTTTGTTGGTGCGACCAATGTTGTCATCTAAAGGTGCACCAAGCGGTATTGCAGCATTTGTAGCGCTAAGAGTAGGCGTCTCAGTCCTTGCACAATCGGACGCACGGCTGTGCACCATGCAAGGGGTTAGTAGTAGCCACGACTGCGGCCAATTTAGACTGAGGGCCTGATTCAGAGCCGGACGCTCTGACCAGAGCGCTCGCTCTGAATCAGGGCCCTCCTACCTCAACTTGGAGCGGCCTTATGGATGCTCGCATAGCTGTGGGTTAGAATTTCCTGGGCTGATTTTCCTTCCCAATCCACCCCTGGACAGACACCCCGTTGTAGAACAAAAGTCACTGTCAGTCTCTGGTTGGAAAACCAACTGGTGTTTACTGTAGCTCATACTTACCTACTCTCCCAGAATGTCCAGGACACTCCCGAATTGCACAGAGTTATCTGGACTCCAGATTAAGTACTGTATGCTAGTATGCTGCAGCTGACATAAAGCCATTACACATCCATTTCAACTGCAGATGAACTTGCTTTGTCATAGTAAAGCTGGGTACACACGTAAAGATTTTTTGTCCAACCATCCAACTAATTGGTTGGAATAAAAATCGGGTATGGTATGAAAGCAAATGACAATCAGCAATTTGCTCCCAAACGCCGGAAAATGGACAAAAACTGTTGTTTGAACAAATTGCTTAGATCAAACATTTAACAAACTTGTCTGATGACCATTTTCATCAGTTTTCTGGCATTTAGGAGCAAATTGCTGATCATCAGTTACTCCCATACGTTACCAGATTTTCATTCCAACCAATCAACTAGTTGAATGGTTGGACAGAAAATCTCTAAGTGTGTACCCAGTTTAAGATTACAAAAAGATAGCCTGAAAAATAAGAATGACTGCAAGTTACAATGTAATTATCAGAGAACACACATGGTCATAAAGTAAATTTGTAGTAATTTTTCAAGAACATTAGCTATAGCTGAAACAAATATTTAACTTGAGACAGGTTCATTATCTTAAATAAAATGCATACTCCAAACATTTACCCTTTTAGCAAAAATGCTTCCAGCAAAAGACCTACTGTATGTGATCATTCTAGCTTACATTGAAAATTACAAGTAGGTTAATTGCAAGAAATGAAAATATGACCCTTTCCTCAGAGCCTGACAACCCATAAGGGCATGAATTTAATTTAGTTACTATGATCTGCAAAACTGAGAAGAGCCACAGCAATCACTAGGAGCTCTTAATAATTGGAGCTGCATAGAATTGTTCCGGATTAGTTCTGATTAGACTGTGCCCAGAGCTTTCCATTCTCTTAGAGAGTCGTCAGCTCTCAAAAACTGAGCTCTAAAGTGAACACGTCAGGCATGGAAATTGTGAAACTACCACAAGAAGCTATTGCGGTACAGTATTTCATTTTGTGTCTGGCAAGTCAGTGAGCCGACTTTCCTGGTCAGGCAGTATTGTCTGCAAGGCATGAAAGTCTTGCATCTTGGACAATGAAAAACAAGCTGTATTTCCCAATAAGAAATTAATTAGCTTCAAGACAGTCATGTTTTCTTTTTTTACTAAGTTTCCAACACACATTTATTGTTAGGGGCATTTGGCTAAATTCTGAGCACCTTACCATATTCACCGTTCCACTTCTGCTTGTACAGGATGTACTTTTATGATTGGGGAAAGAGCACAGCATGGATCGCAACAGTCCAATTATTATTATTTGTTTATTTTTATAGCACCAGCATTATATGTAGCGCTGAACCATTTACAAGTTTCTACTGGGGATAACTCTGGACAGTTCGGAATTCGGGACATCTGTCCGGAGTTTGAACTGCAGATATTCCTGGATGGAATTTATTTTTCACGTATGTCACAACACATTCTTAGTATCACCAAGGACCTCTCTGTTCTCACCTGTGACCAGCCTCCTTTTCTGCCTGCGAGATGACTGCAGCCAGTCACAGAGTGCTTAGTGACTACAGACTGCAGACAACACTCCCTAAAACTGTCCCCCAGTTTGCCATCTGACCGAGTCCACACTCTCACCTTTTCATACTCACTATCACCACATCCTTCGGCAAATGCAGAATTTCTAGAGGGTGGTTTCCAAATGTTTGATTTTACAGTGAGTGCAGCCAGCCCATCAATAGGGCATAATTACTGTAGCATGTGACAAGCTATAGTCTGCAGTGTATATAATACTTCAGACATATACAGGGTAAGCGACCAAAGTAATCCGCTAGATGTGGTAGTAGGGCCCAGAGCCATAACTAGACTTTTTGGTGCCCTGTGCCAGAGAAAGCATTGGCACCCCCCTCCCCTCCCATTTTTAAATAGGGACATAAGGTAATGCACTTGAAAAAAGGCCATGGCTATTGGAGAAGGGCCAGGGAAGAGATGGGGAGGCCAGGAGATGCTGGGGATAAAAGAAGAGGAAGCAGGAGGCCCAAACAGCACCCTTTGTCCTGCGATGCCCTGTGCCATGGCACTGGTCGCACTACCGTAGTTACAGCCCTGGTAGGGCCAGCCTGCCTGAGCTGAATGGCCCAGAACATAGCAGCGGCTCTGGACCTATATGTACACTTCGGTCTCTCTCTTTCTCGATTGTGGAGTTCTGACAAGAGGTGTTGATAGGTAAATGTTCATGTACTGTCTTTTTTTGCATTTAGTATATTATTGAGATTTATACAAAATAGAAAAGTCCTGTAATTTTACAAAATTCCGCTTTTACTCTAGTGTTACGGTGATGCGACCCAGCAATGGTGTGATGTGATGTAACGATACATCGCAAGTGCTGTACACACTGCACATGACGGCATGATGTATCATTACATGCTGCATGTAACAGCACTGTGCTGTTTATTGCATTGTCCCATCTGCAGTGCAGAACAGCAGATGGGATGATGTGATGAACAACTGTGATGAACGTAGGATCTCTCATGCACACAATATATCATTTCGATCTGCGTCGGAACGATATATATCATACGATACATCGTATAGTGTGTACCCAGCTTTACATGTATTAGGTTACTTTTGAATTTAATGAATGAGTCAATAAATGTTATTAACTCTTTTTAGTGTGCTTGCCATTTTTACAAGCTGTACAATCTTCATACCTTCTAAAACTGACTTGGACCGGAAAATTAGTATTTATGAGAAGGCTGCTGTCCGTGCACCTATCAAATCAGAGCATACAGTCACTTACACATTGTGGGGGCATTTAGCAAGCTGAACCAATATGCCTGAAGTTGCAGCCAATCAAATCACCTGGAATGAATGACATTACTGAGACATTTAAAAGAGAAAATCAGGTGTGTGATACTTGCACTACTGTTTGTATTCTGCAATAGTATTTAAGCTTATGAAATAGACCAGGCAGCACATTTTTAATATTTTAATCAAATAAATGTTAACTAAATGAACGTTACAGGAGCCTCGGGACAACGTGAAAAACCATTTTCTTTAGCACAGAATAAACCAGTAGCTTCTGACCCAGCCTAAGTGGCACCCTAGTGAGCTCTTTCATGCGAGAATAGATTTTCACAATTGCATGAATCTAATCTCTTCAGCTGCCTGTATGGGGACAGGTTCACAGTCACTGACAGTCATGTATGGCTATTCATAATTGTACATATTCGGAATATACCATATAATACCGCTTTTATACCGAAATTCCAGGTCTGACCTGAGGTTGGTACAGGGTTCCAATCCGGATCAGACACGAGATTTCCTCGGCACCAATCCAGGATATTCCCAAGTCGGCGCCATTCACACAGGGGCCGGGTCTGCAGAGATCGGGCTTTTCCGGTGTTGAAGTGGATGCTTGGAGATGACGTCATCTCCAAGCGCCACTGAAGCCGGCCAATCGGCAGGCAAGCGGCACGATCCAGGTCACCCGGATCGCGCCGTTTCCACTGCAGGGTTTCACGGGTTATTCCCGTTTTAAACCTTGCAAGTTACCTGGGTTGGATTGCAAGGTCACTCGACTCGGCAATCCAAACCTTTCCCCTTTTACACCAAGGAGCTACCGGGTTAACCCTGCAATAACCCGAGTTTTAGCTCTGGTGTAAAAGGGGTATAAGCAGGGGCGTATCTATAATAGGTGCAGGGTGTGCAGGGCATGAAGTTTAATTTAGTTACTATGATCTGCAAAACTGAGAAGAGCCACAGCAATCACTAGGAGCTCTTAATAATTGGATGGTCCGGCGCTCTAAAAACGACTAGAAAATGGCCACCATGGCCATTTTCCCGTAGTTTCCGAATGCGTAGTACAGGGAAAATGGCCGCCGCATCCATTTTCCCGGTGACCAGTGCATACTCTATAGACTCTGGACGCACTCTAGTGCCCAGAGTCTATAACTCCGGCGCTGGCCGCGCACAGCTCAGTGCGCCGCCGGACAGAGAGGAGGGGGCCCGTGTTGGAGACTGCACACGGGCCCCCTCCTCTCTAAAAATACCCCTGGGTATAAGTATACATACATACATATATATACACATTATATATATATATATATATATATATATACCGTATATATATATATATATATATATATATATACACAGCCCCAGTGTAAGATCATAACACTCAGAGCAGCATTACACTAACCTGTGGGATGCATATGGACTTCATCTGACAGCTGCCCAGTGTCCATGTGTTCCTCAGCCAGGTATAATCCGTCGCTCTACTCCTCTAAAGCTTATACTTTGTGGCTCCACTTTTCTCATAAATTCAGTGCCCAGGTGTCTGCCAACTCAGTTCCCAAAGTACTCGGGAGGGATTGTTGGAAATTAATGGATGAGTCTATAGTCAACATGGGGGTAGGGCTTAGGGTGTCACGTGTGGGCGAGGCTTCAGCAGCCGTATATGAATGGGCGTGGCTTTGGACTGCTAGATGAATGGGCAGTGCTTTGGACATCTGAGAGGAGAATGGGCAGGGCTATGGATGGCCGGGGGCTGGATGGTCAGAGCTAAGGAAATCCAGGGTTGAATGGGGCTTCGTAATACCACTGGTGGTGAGAGGAAATTTTGTTTTTCCTGCCATCACTGTCTAAACTACAGAATAACCTGTGGGCCTATTTTCATGGGAGGGCCTGGAGCTGCTGCTCCACCAGCCCCATTGTTAATCTGGCCCTGAGTCATAGCATACTAAATCGTCTTACATTGTCCAATATATATATATATATACACATATATATATATATATATATATATATTAGGGATGAGCGGGTTCGGATTTCTGAAATCCAAGCCCCTCCGATCCGAGCCGGGAACCGAGTCCGGCTCGGGTTTTCACGCCTGATCGGAAATGAAATCGAGGCAAAACGTCATCATCCCGCCTTCCGGATCTCGCGGGTTTTGGATTCTATAAAAGGTCCCCGCGTCGGCACCATTTCTCACTCTGGCTATGGACAGTGAAGAGGGTGGGTGGGAGTTAGGGCTGGCTGGGCTGTGTTGTGTTGTGCTATACTGTTGTTGTCCATAGGGGCTGTGTCCACTCCTCCAAAGTCCATAGGGGCTGGCTGAGCTGTGTTGTGCTGTTGTTGTCCATAGGGGCTGGCTGGACTGTGTTGTGCTGCTGTCATAGGGGCTGGCTGGGCTGTGTTGTGCAGTCAGTTGTCCATAGGGGCTGTGTACACTCCAAAAGTCTATAGGGGCTGGCTGGGCTGTGTTGTGCAGTGTCCCATAAAGGCTGTAGTCCTAAAGGGGTGCTGTAGTGTTGTCCAGGGGGTGATTTGTCCATCAGGGGTGCTCCACCCAAGTGCAAAAAGAACATTTATATCTGTGTTTGTGAATTGTGTGCACTGTAGCTGCACGTGCATCAACAAAGGAGCAGCACCAAGCGTGTGCCTGTGTCATAAGTAAAGGGCCGGCTGGCTCATCTCTTAAAGGGTGGTGTAACCCCCAAAGTGCACTTCAAAAAAAAAAAATCTTCTTTTCTGTGTTGTGAATTGTGTGCGCTGTAGCCGCACATGCATCAACAAAGGAGCAGCGCCAAGCGTGCGCCTGTGTCATAAGTCTGTTAAAGGGTGGTGTAACCCCCAAAGTGCACAAAAAAATAAAAAGAATTTATTTTTCTGTGTTTGTGACTTGTGTTAACCTTAGCTGCACGTGCATCAACAAAGTAGCAGCGCCAAGCGTGCGCCTGTGTCATAAGTCGAGGGCCGGTTTGGACATCTGGTCCGGATTGAAGGACCTGCCAACAATTTCTGACATGTCTACTGTCACTGCATATGATACTGTCACCATAAAAGAATGGTGGAGGATTACATTGTTGACAGCATCCAAGTAGGCATGTCAAACAGTCCGTACCTGTACTGGCAGGAAAAAGAGGAAATTTGGAGGCCCCTGTACAAACTGGCTCTATTTTATCTAAGTTGCCCCCCATCCAGTGTGTACTCCGAAAGAGTTTTTAGTGCAGCCGGGAACCTTGTCAGTGAAAGGCGTAGGAGGTTGCTTTCACAAAATGTGGAGAAGATGATGTTAATCAAAATGAATTATCAATTCTTAAAAAAGGGAGACCAGCCTCCAGAAAGTACAGAGGGACTTGTGGTGGTGGATTCCAGCGGGGACGAATTAATACTCTATGAGGATGAGGATGTACACAACACTGAAGAGGGTGAGGAATCGGTTGATGAGGAGGATGAGGACGACATCTTGTCTCCGTAGAGCCAGTTTGTGCAGGGACAGATTAATTGCCAGCTTGATTTGTGGGGGCCCAAACGAACCAATCATTTCAGCCACAGTCGTGTGGCAGTCCCTGGAGCTGAAATGATTGGTTTGTTAAAGTGTGCATGTCCTATTTATACAACATAAGGGTGGGTGGGAGGGCCCAAGGACAATTCCATCTTGCACCTCTTTTTTTTCTTTGCATTATGTACTGTTTGGGGCCTAGTTTTTCAAGCTGCCATCCTGTCTGCCACTGCAGTGTCACTCCTAGATGGGCCACGTGTTTGTGTCACCCACTTGTGTCGCTTAGCATAGTCATCCAGCTACCTCGGTGCAACCTTTTGGCCTAAAAACACTATTGTGAGGTGTTCAGAATAGTCTGGAAAAGAGTGGAAAATAATGTTATTGAGGTTGATAATAGCATAGGAACAGAAAAACCCACAAATACTGTCATTTTAGCTGTTTTTATGCTTTTTTCCAAAAAAAAATACAGATCCAAAACACAAAACTAGGGGTGAGCGGGTTCGGATTTCGCCTGACTCGGATCTGAAATCGAGGCAAAACGTCATCATCCCGCCTTCCGGGTCTCGCGGGTTTTGGATCCTATAAAAGGTACCCGCGTCGGCACCATTTTCTCACTCGGCTGTGGACAGTGAAGAGGGAGGGTGGGAGTTAGGGCTGGCTGGGCTGTGTAGTGTAGTGTAGTGTAGTGCAGAGTAGTGTTGTGCTGTGCTGTGCTGCTGTTGTCCATAGGGGCTGTGTCCACTACTTCAAAGTCCATAGGGGCTGGCTGTGTTGTGCTGTGCTGCTGTTGTTAATAGGGGCTGTGTCCACTACTTCAAAGTCCATAGGGGCTGGCTGGACTGTGTTGTGCAGTCAGTTGTCCATAGGGGCTGTGTCCACTCCAAAGTCCTGTGCAGTGTCCCAGTCCTAAAGGGGTGCTGTAGTGTTGTCCAGGGGGTGCTCTGTTCATCAGGGGTGCTCCCCCCAAGTGCTAAAAAAATATTTTTTTTTCTGTGTTTGTGAATTGTGTGCGCAGTAGCCGCACGTGCATCAGCAAAGTAGTGCCAAGCGTGCGCCTGTGTCATAAGTAAAGGGACGGCTGGCTTGACCGTTAAAGGGTGCTGTAACCCCCAAAGTACACTCCAAACCAAATAAAAAAATATTTTCTGTGTTTGTGAATTGTGTGCGCAGTAGCCGCACGTGCATCAGCAAAGTAGTGCCAAGCGTGCGCCTGTGTCATAAGTAAAGGGCCGGCTGGCTTGACCGTCAAAGGTTGCTGTAACCCCCAAAGTACACTCCAGTCCAAACCAAATAAAAAAATATTTTCTGTGTTTGTGAATTGTGTGCGCAGTAGCCGCACGGGCATCAACAAAGTAGTGCCAAGCGTGCGCCTGTGTCATAAGTAAAGGGCCGGCTGGCTTGACCGTTAAAGGGTGCTGTAACCCCCAAAGTACACTCCAAACCAAATAAAAAAACATTTTCTGTGTTTGTGAATTGTGTGCGCAGTAGCCGCACGTGCATCAACAAAGGAGCAGTGCCAAGTGTGCGCCTGTGTCCCATAAGTAAAGAGCCAGCTGGCTCATTTCTTAAAGGGTGGTGTAACCCACAAAGTGCACTACTCTCCAGCAAAAATAAAAAAATATTTTCTGTGTTTGTGTGCGCCTTAGCCGCACGTATATATCAAATCGATATAACATAAATGGAGGACCAAACTTTCTCCGATAAAAATAAAATAGAGAAAGATCAAGAACCACTTCCTCCTAATGCTGAAGCTGCTGCCACTAGTCATGACATAGACGATAACATGCCATCAACGTCGTCTGCCAAGGCCGATGCCCAATGTCATAGTAGAAGCCACATACAATCCCAAATGACAAAGTTCAGGAAAATGACCTTAAAAAAAACATTTAAATCATCTGAAGAGAAACGTAAACTTGCCAATATGCCATTTATGACACGGAGTGGCAAGGAACGGCTAAGGTCTTTCCCTATGACTAGTGTGTGTCATACTAGTATGACTAGTATGTTCATGACTAGTGGTTCAGCTTCACATGACGATGGAAGCCCTCCTCCCGCTAAAAAAATCAAACGAGATAAGCTGGCAAAAGCACAGCAAAGAACTGTGCGTTCTAAGAAGATATCACAAATCCCCAAGGAGAGTCCAAGTGTGGTGGCGGTTGCGATGCCTGACCTTCCCAGCACTGGACGGGAAGAGGTGGCTCTTTCCACCATTTGCACGCCCCCTGCAAGTGCTGAAAGGATCACCCACAGTCCACTTGCTGATATGCAAATTGAAGATGTCACTGTTGAAGTACAACAGGATGAGGATACTGGTGTAGCTGGCGCTGAGGAGGAAGTTGGCGAGGAGGATTCTGATGGTGATGTGGTTTGTTTAAATCAGGCTCCGGGGGAGACAGTTGTTGTCCGTGGGATGAAAAAGCCCATCACGGTCATGCCTGGGCAGAAGACCAAACATTCCACCTCTTTGGTCTGGCAATATTTCTATCCAAATCCGGACAACAACTGTCTTGCCATATGTACCATATGTAAAGGTGGAATAAGTAGGGGTAGGGACGTTAACCACCTAGGAACATCCTCCCTTATACGGCACCTGCAGCGCGTTCATAATAAGTTACTGTCAAGTTCAGAAACTTTGGCTAAGACCGTAAGCAGTCCAGGGACACCTAAATCCCGTTGTCCTGTTGTATCCAAGTGCCTGCAAACCACACCGTCAACTCCCTCCTCATCAATTTCCTCCTTAGTCAGGATCGGAAGTAGTCCTGCAGGCCATGTCACTGGCATGACTGACTCTCCTATCCGGGATTCCTCCGGAGGATCCTGCATTGCTACGCCTCCTGCTGCCGCTGCTGCTGTTGCTGCTGCTGGGAGTCGTTCATCATCCCAGAGAGGAAGTAGGAACACCACTACTTTTACTAAACAATTGACCCTCCAACAGTCCTTAGCGAGGAGGATGAAGTACGACAGCAGTCATCCTGAAGCAAAACGTATAACTGAGGCCTTGACTGCTATGTTGGTGTTAGACGTGCGTCCGGTATCCGCCATTAGTGCAGTGGGATTTAGACAATTGATGGAGGTAGTGTGTCCCCGGTTCCAAATCCCGTCTAGATTCCACTTCACTAGGCAGGCGATACCGAGACTGTACTGAAACGTCAGAAAAAGTGTCCTCAGTGTCCTGAAAAATGCTGTTGTACCCAATGTCCACTTAACCACGGACATGTGGACAAGTGGAACAGGGCAGACTAAGGACTATATGACTGTAACAGCCCACTGGGTAGATGTATCACCTTACGCAGCAACAGCAGCAGCGTCACCAGTAGCAGCATCTCAGAAATGCCAGCTCGTTCCAAGGCAGGCTACGCTGTGTATCACCGGTTTCAGTAAGAGGCACACCGCCGACAACCTCTTAGAGAAACTGAGGGAAATCATCGCCCAGTGGCTTACCCCACTTAGACTCTCCTGGGGATTTGTGATATCTGACAACGCCACCAATATTGTGCGGGCATTACATCTGGGCAAATTCCAGCACGTCCCATGTTTTGCTCACACAATAAACTTGGTGGTGCAGAATTTTCTGAAAAGCGACAGGGGCGTGCAGGAGACGCTATGGGTGGCCCGAAAAATTTCTGCCCACTTTCGCCATTCAGCGTGCCGAAGACTGGAGCGCCAGCAAACACTCTTGAACCTGCCCCGCCATCACCTGAAGCAAGAGATTGTGACGCGGTGGAACTCAACCCTCTATATGCTTCAGAGGATGGAGGAGCAGCAAAAGGCCATACAAGCCTATACATCCACCTATGACATAGGCAAAGGAGGGGGTATGCACCTGACTCAAGCGCAGTGGAGAATGATTTCCATGTTGTGCAAGGTTCTCCAGCCCTTCGAACTTGCCACACGTGAAGTCAGTTCAGACACTGCCAGCTTGAGTCAGGTCATTCCCCTCATCAGGCTTTTGCAGAAGCAGCTGGAGAAAGTGAAGGAGGAGCTAAGACGGAGCGATTCCGCTCGGCATGTGGGACTTGTGGATGAAGCCCTTCATTCGCTTTGCCAGGATTCCAGGGTGGTCAATCTGTTGAAATCAGACCACTACATTTTGGCCACCGTGCTCGATCCTAGGTTTAAAACCTATGTGGTGTCTCTCTTTCCGGCCGACACAAGCCTGCAGAGGTGCAAAGACCTGCTGATGAACACACTGTCAGCTGAAGCGGAACGTGACACGTCAACAGCTCCTTCTTCATCTTCTCCCGCAACTGGGGCTGCCAGGAAAAAACTTAGCTATCCTAAGCAACCCGCTGGCGGTGATGCAGGGCAGGCAGGACCAAGTTTGGACATCTGGTCTGGACTGAAGGACCTGGCAACAATTTCTGACATGTCTACTGTCACTACATATGATACTGTCACCATTGACAGAATGGTGGAGGATTACATCGGTGACAGCATCCAAGTAGGCATGTCAGACAGTCCATACCTGTACTGGCAGGAAAAAGAGGCAATTTGTAGGCCCCTGTACAAACTGGCTCTATTTTACCTGAGTTGCCCCCCCTCCAGTGTGTACTCCGAAAGAGTGTTTAGTGCAGCCGGGAACCTTGTCAGCGAAAGGCGTAGGAGGTTGCTTCCACAAAATGTGGAGAAGATGATGTTCATCAAAATGAATTATCAACTGTTCCAGGGAGACCAGCCTCCAGAACGTACAGAGGGACCTGTGGTGGTGGATTCCAGTGGGGACGAGTTAATACTCTGTGAGGATGAGGATGTACACAACACTGAAGAGGGTGAGGAATCGGTGGATGAGGAGGATGAGAACGACATCTTGCCTCCATAGAGCCAGTTTGTGCAGGGACAGATTAATTGCCAGCTTGTTTTGTGGGGGCCCAAACGAACCAATCATTTCAGCCACAGTCGTGTGGCAGACCCTGGCGCTGAAATGATTGCTTTGTTAAAGTGTGCATGTCCTGTTTATACAACATAAGGGTGGGTGGGAGGGCCCAAGGACAATTCCATCTTGCACCTCTTTTTTTTCTTTGCATTATGTACAGTTTCGGGCCTAGTTTTTCAAACTGCCATCCTGTCTGCCACTGCAGTGTCACTCCTAGATGGGTCACGTGTTTGTGCCGCCCACTCGTGTCGCTTAGCATAGTCATCCAGCTACCTCGGTGCAGCCTTTTGGACATAAAAACACTATTGTGAGGTGTTCAGAATAGACTGGAAATTAGTGGAAATTAAGGTTATTGAGGTTAATAATAGCATAGGAGCAGAAAAACCAACACATTCTGTGATTTTAGCTGTTTTTATGCTTTTTTAAAAAAAAATACAGATCCAAAACACAAAACCCAGAACCCAAAACACGGAAGGGTGGTTTTGGCAGAACCAATCCAGATCCAAAACATGAAGAAAGATCCAGATCCAAAACCAAAACACGAAAAGTGGCCGGTGCACACCCCTACACAAAACCCAGAACCCAAAACACGGAAGGGTGGTTTTGGCAAAACCAATCCAGATCCAAAATAGGAAGAAAGATCCAGATCCAAAACCAAAACACAAACCCCAAAAGTGGCCAGTGCACACCCCTAATATACAGTCAGGTGCATAAATATTGGGACATTGACAGAATTTTCATATTTTGGCCTCTATTCACCACCACAATGGGTTTGAAATGAAACAAACAAGATGTGCTTTAACTGCAGACTTTCAGATTTAATTTGAGGGTAATTACATCCAAATCAGGTGAACGGTGTAGGAATTACAATGGTTTCTATATGTGCCTCCTACTTTTTAAGGGGCCAAAAGTATACTATATGATAGTAGCATTTATTTTTTTCTGCATGACAAGTTCCCCTTTATCTGTTTTTCTTAGTGCGGCTCTGTGGGATAAAATCTCTTTACCAGTGGTCTCCAACCCGTAGCTCGCTGCCACAATTTGGGTAGCTTTCCTAGCTGCTGTACTGCTGAGTCAACTAGGAGGAAGTGACCTCTGACAAAGCCGTTGGTGGAGCGACAGGAAAGCACATCAGGTGATTGCCATAGGGCGACACAATACGTGACGGACACCACAGGAGTCGACTGCATTTGGGGCGAGTGACTCCTGCCCAGCCCGGACGAAAAATCACACAGAAGCCCTGCTTACAGGGATGTATCTATAATGGATGCAGGGTGTGTGGGGAACACGGGCCCCTGGGTCCAGGGGGGCCCCACACCGCACACCCTGCACCCATAATATTACTTACCTCTCCGGAGTCCCACGTTGGCGTGGGTGTCCGGCGCTGTAAAATGACTGGAAAATGGCTGCGGCGGCCATTTTCCAGGTGACTTGTGCATACACTATAGACTCTGGGCACACTCTAGTGCCCAGAGTCTATAACTCAGTGCGCTACTCGGCCGCCAGGCGGAGACTGCACACTGGCCCCCTCCTCTCTAGAAACACCCCTGCCTACTTATCTCTTTTGCTCCTCTACTGGACTTACGACCTTGGAGCTGGTAATTAAAAGTGAAAATTGCAACAATATCACTGTATTAATTAAATGCATTGTTGTTTTCAAAGAAACATTTTTTTAATTTTCAGTAAATGATCTTTCGTTGTTTGATTATTAGCCAGATTTTTTTTTTTTAAATGTTAGCTCTTCAGATTTCAGTTTTTCTCGAGTAGCTCACATCATATAAAAAACATTATATCATATCCTTTAATTCTTACTATTGCCTACCATAATATATACCTCCCCTCCCCATGCACACACAGGGAGGGACTGAGAGGCAAATTCAGACCCGGACACTTGGCCGCGAACGCTCGCTATGGGCGATTGTCACCTGTTTGCGCATGCGTATGCATCGCAGTGCGTGTGCGCAAGCCAGCCATTGTGATCGGGAATCATGCGCTCGTTGTACACAGACTGAGCGCTACTTTGAGTGACAGCGCCGTTTGTGGGTGGTAACAGGGGAAGGTGCTTGTTAATGGGGGAGTGGTTCTACGAAAGCAGGCGGGTCTGGGCGTCAAAACGATGTTTAATGGCCGTCCATAATTAGCATGGAATCGTCATTGTACACGTCACTTGGTTGTATTCAGTCTGCAGTGATCACAGTGCTTGCGGTGGGGTAGGGTCTACCTCAAGCACTGTGTGCAGCTCCGATGGCTCTCGATGTTACTGATTAATCATACACTTCCTGGAGATGAGATGTGCTAAGAAAGAAAAGTGGGCGTCTTTACACCGGCGTTGAGCTCACTCTGCCGTCGCTCTCTAAGACATAGAGGGCATCCTTGCCAGACAGTGCGATCGTGGAATTTGCATAACCAGCCCCTTTTGGATGTGAGCGATAGCAGCTTAGCGTCCGGTGTCTGAATCAGTCCCTGAGGCTCTTGATCAACCCTGACATTCCCCTCTGTGAGGTTGCGTAAAAGGGGCATGGCCTTGTCTCACAGGGGCTTGGCATCTCCTCGTGAGGCGTGGCCTTCTCTCAGGGGGTGTGGTTAAATATATATGACCCAAAAGCAGAATGACACATGCGCTGCGGTTGGTCCTGGGAGGCAGGGGCGTCACAAGGGTTGAGGGGTGACACCAAGGTGTCCACTCCCCCTCAGTGACAGGAGCCGTGTGATGCACTGTAGCATTAATGGAGCCGGCACTGCAGTGCTGCACACAGGGCAGTCCTCCGCCCCCCAAGTGTTAACCACTGGGGTTTGTCCCTTCCCACATGGTCACACCCCTTTTGTCTGCTGCGTCCTTCCCAGCTCCGGGTGTCAACATGGGGATTCCACTGGATCCCTCTCACAGCACTCTCAGGATAGAAGGCCATAGGCTTCAATAGGGTAACGCCATCCGAAGATGGCATTACCTACCGCATCCAAGTGGCATGGTGCATATGAGAAATATGGTCAAACACGCATTTTGGGGGTGTGACCGCATTTCTCCCTTGCTGATTCCCACCATAGATGAGTATCACCAGCAGGGGCTCCTACCCTCTTGGATGAGGGAGGCTGCTGCTGCCCATGCTGCACGGAGAGAAGGAGACGATGAAACAGTCATGGACCTGTGTCGGGCAGGTTCCAATATCTGCACAATGGACCTGGCAGGTGCACAGACTGGAGCATGCGCATTTGTGATGGTGGGACCATGCATACACAAAACATAGGCTTCTAGGGACTGAATCGGCTGCAGCCGCTAGAAGCCAGGTAGTGCTGCCGGAAAAGCAGAAGAATGGCTTCCCACTGGATGCACACTCTTTGCTAATCACAGCCCGGACTGGCAGTCCCAAGGGGAGAAAACACATCACTCTGGTAATGCCTGTCCTGTGGGTGCTTGGCAGGTAGCGCCAGTGTTGAACTGGGACATGAAGGGCCCACCAGGGGAATACAATCACAGAGGCCTACTAAGGGGCATGACCAGTTGCTGGAAGGGGTGTGGCCATCCAACCAGAGAGGAGTATAGCATATAAATAAAACAATGAGCCGTTCAAAGAAGGCCAGTTTCACATTTATCATTGATCCCTATTATACTAGCAGGACATAGCATCATCTTTATCACAGTATCCCCATGTGTGGGATAAGGTTATAAAGCTTATAAAGGTTAGAGGGCCTCCCTATGTGTATCAGGTTGGCTATCACTGCCCTAGTAGATGGTCCTGCAATAAACCAGACAAATACTGTATACTGTGTTTTCTCCTGGCTTCAACCTGGCACATTCTGTGTACTACTGCTCTCTACCCATACATCTGGTGCATATGCCGTTACAGAGATGGTCGCAGGCTCACCTCTGCAAACTGCAAAAAAAATACATATTTTGTGTTTTTGGTGCAAAATGTGTCGGTTATAGAAATAGGGGAAACCCCATGTTAGTCTTTCCCCCGATTTTCTTGTCACAGAAAGGCACATGTCTCAGAGGCCCATGGCTGGTTATGCTTTTGGGGGGGATCACATGTAGTTTATTTATTTTTAATGTAACCCATTCTTTTAACTATAACACACAGAAATACTGCACAGATCACACCTTTTAGGTATTAGCTGATTCTTGCCCCTCAGCCAAAGTGCCCTTTACTAATGTGGTGTGGATTGGATACCAGTCACCCTACTTCTGTAGGCGCAATGGGTTATCCTATCCACGGGCTTCTGCTGGTGGAGAAGGTTAAGGGAGAAATTAATTCCAGGCAGTTCAACAGCGATGGTACATGGAATAGCTTGTCATAATTAGGAGGAAGTCTAGACTTCAATACCAAGGTTACCAAAAAGTTTGAGCTTACATTTTTTATTAGCTGTCAATTTCTCATGAGGATGATACCACCCAAGGGGTGTGTGTAATAATTCCAAGTGATGCGATGTTTGTATTAAGAGGCCCATCAGCGGCTTTGCAAATCCAAGCAACATGCATACAAAGATGCAGCTTCAGCCGCAGATCAGTCGATAATTGTTCTTCTGAGTAACCCTATGGTTGGGCAGAAAGGCCGCAGGTACTGAGATGCCAGAGCCATTTTTACTGCATATGGGATTGTAGTTGTACGCCCCAAATATGGGTGCTACGCACCCACATTTGAGTCACCAACCCCCCCTCCCGTTACCACCCACAAATGGTTCTTACTAATCACTTTGCGAATAAATACTCATGCAAGCAACAACAGTAATGAAACTTGTGAACTCCAGAGCAGTGTGACTCAGCCGCATGCGCAGAGCACCTATAATCTTTCATCTGCGTAAACTTCAGCCGAGCGTCCATTTCTGAATCAGGCCCAGCATCAGTGGATCTTAGTGAGTGTTCCTGGAAGGTAACAGGGGAGTGACTAAGTCAACATGACTGTATTGCTGAAAGCGGCTGCACCCAAAAACTCACAGCCGCTCACACAAAATGCCATATCTAGATGGAGAAAGACGCTCTGAGATGGAAAAGCTCCCCCTTAAGCTGCTACAAGTGGGCGTCCCAGTTTAGATGAAATTGGACGCAGCATTAGCACGAGATCATACTTACCTACTGTCCCAGAAGTTGAGGGAGGCTCACATATTTTCAGGGACCCTCCACACCCCTGGAAGAGTATCCAGATCTCCCGCAGTTTGCCGTGATGGGGATGGGCCAAATAACATATGAACCCAGCCTCGCCCCCCAAAGTCAGCTGTGTCTGCACTCCGGGCATCTGAGTACTTGTCCCTCATGGGAGAGAAAACATCCTTATGATTTCCAATGCAAACCAATACATACAGTCAGGTGCATAAATATTGGGACATTGACAGAATTTTCATATTTTGGCCTCTATTCACCACCACAATGGCTTTGAAATGAAACAAACAAGATGGACATTAACTGCAGACTTTCCGATTTAATTTGAGGGTAATTACATCCAAATCAGGTGAACGGTGTAGGAATTACAATGATTTCTATATGTGCCTCCCACTTTTTAAGGGGCCAAAAGTAATGGGACTATCAACTCAAAAGCCATTTCATGGACAGGTGTGGGCTATTCCCTCGTTATTTCATTATCAATTAAGCAGATAAAAGGTCTGGAGTTGATTCTAGGTGTGACATTTGCATTTGGAATCAGTTGCTGTCGACTCTCAATATGAGATCCAAAGAGCTGTCGCTATCAGTGAAGCAAGCCATCATTAGGCTGAAAAATCAAAACAAACCCATCAGAGAGATAGCAAAAACATTAGGTGTGGCCAAATCAACTGTTTGGAGCATTCTTAAAAAGAAAGAACGCACCGGAGAGCTCAGCAACACCAAAAGACCTGGAAGATCACTGAAAACAACTGTGGTGGATGACAGAAAAATTATTTCCCTGGTGAAGAAAAACCCCTTCGCAACAGTTGGCCAAATCAAGAACACTCTCCAGGAGGTAGGTGTATATGTGTCAAAGTCAACAATCAAGAGAATACTTCACAAGAGTGAATATAGAGGGTTCACCACAAGATGTAAACCATTGGTGAGCCACAAAAACAGGAAGACCAGATTAGAGTTTGCCAAACAACATCTAAAAAAGCCATTACAGTTCTGGAACAACATCATGTGGACAGATGAGACAAAGAGAAGATTATGGGGGAAGGAAAGGAACTGCTCATGATTCAAAGCATACCACCTCATCAGTGAAGCGTGGTGGTGGTAGTGTCATGGCGTGGGCATGTATGGCTGCCAATGGAACTGGTTCCCTTGTATTTATTGATGATGTGACTGCTGACAAAAGCAGCAGAATGAATTCTGAAGTGTTTCGAGCTATATTATATGCTCATATGCTCAGTCCAATGCTTCAGAACTCATTGGACGGCACTTCACAGTGCAGATGGACAATGACCCGAAGCATACTGCAAAAGCAACCAAAGAGTTTTTTAAGACTAAAAAGTGGAATGTTATGCAATGGCCAAGTCAATCCCCTGACCTGAATTCGATTGAGCATGCATTTCACTTGATGAAGACAAAACTGAAGGGAAAATGCCCCAAGAACAAGCAGGAACTGAAGACATTTGCAGTAGAGGCCTGGCAGAGCATCACCAGGGATGAAACCCAGCGTCTGGTGATGTCTATGCGTTCCAGACTTCAGGCTGTAATTGCCTGCAAAGGATTTGCAACAAAGTATTAAAAAGTGAAAGTTAGATTTAGGATTGTTTAGTTTGTCCCATTACTTTTGGCCCCTTAAAAAGTGGGAGGCACATATAGAACCGTTGTAATTCCTACACCGTTCACCTGATTTGGATGTAATTACCCTCAAATTAAATCTGAAAGTCTGCAGTTAAAGCGCATTTTGTTTGTTTCATTTCACTGCTATTGTGGTGGTGAATAGAGGCCAAAATATGAAAATTCTGTCAATGTCCCAATATTTATGCACCTGACTGTAGCTAGTTTAGACATAGCTATTTATGACCTGTATACATCACAGCATAACATAGCATAGATGGTTTTCCCTCAATTTGTCACATGGATATTGAACAAGATGGCCAAGAAGGCAAAGTACAAAACTACTTTGGAGCCCTTTTGGAATCCATGGCACCCCTGCTTCCTTCCAATGGCTGTTGAATAAATTATGCCACCCTCATTGAGATTATATGGTAGCATACCTTGGTGACATTGTTATGCTAAATTTTCATTGACAGGCTAATCTAAATATATTATATGCAGCCCTCTTACCAGAAGAAATATGAAACCAGATATCTGAAGCGATTATTTAATAAGGTACAGGCTTAGAGCTTGGCCCTGATTCCCCAAATAAAATGAGGAATGATTATTTCTAGGATTGGCAGGATATTACAGTTCATTTGCATCTCAGTTTCTTCTCTCACATCCCTGCTAAAAGATTTATTAAAAAAACAAAAAACAGTGGACTCACTCCATAGTATAAAGCTGAATTTTGTAGGCGCATATAGAGGTCTGTCATTCATGCCTAAAATGTCAAACCTTTGTTCTCCAAATGCATCTTTCTGCTAGTCCTGTGTCAAGAAATCGGTGGCGTCACTAGGGTGGTGTGGGTATTGCGGGCTGCCCTGGGTAACACCATCCGAGGGGGTGACACCAAAATAGCATAGCTGCTCTGCTATTTTGGTGTCAGCCCCTCGGATGGTGTGACTGAGCGGTGAGCACCGGTGATGAATGATGATTACACACACCCATGTCCGGAGAGGGTGGCGGCTGTCCAGCAGCTCCCAGAGTGCCTCCAGCATGATGTGAATGGGTGCGTAACATGCAGTCATGTCAGAACAGGGGGCGTGGCCTCACGGACACAAGGCCACAACCAATCACACTCGAGGTGTTCATAGTGCTGCAGCTGCTGTCACCACTCCCTTGCAACGCTTCTGCAAAAACAACTAATGTTACGTGTTTACAGGAGTATTGTGGCGTGTTTTCAATGCTTAGAAAAGCTAGTGGTTTGAATACTTCTAGTACAGTGCTGGAAAGTCCCCGAGATCCTGCTGGGATTTCAAACCCATCTTTTAGTAAGTTAGTGATCATATTTGTATTAATCACTGTATAGTCACACAGCACAATTACTGACCATCTCTTTAGCATTTGATTGATAGACTAAGGTGTTCAGAATAAAAACTAGTAGTAGTAGTAGAAAAAATAGTAGTAGTACCAGTAGTGGTAGTAGTAGTCAGTGGCGGTTCTAGGGGCGGGCAATACACCATCGCCATACTTACAAACTGTGCTGCAGCAGCACAGCAGGACTAGGCATGGCCATCGACCATCGATGTTTCAAGGAAAATGTAAACTAGTTTTGCCATCAATGGCAGAAAACCAATAGTTATCCACCATCGATGGATGAGTGGGAGTCTTTGGTAGGTGACCATCGAGGGGGTGCAAACCATCGATGGTTCACCATAGAAGGTTTTGTGCCATTCATGGTAAACACTGATGGACCCATCTATGGTAACCATCCATAGACACCCCACCGATAGCTATTCCTAAGCAGGACTCAGGAAGCAGCTCCACTCTCCCTCAAGCCCAGTGCACCTCAGCCTGAACTTCTTCCCGTCGGCTGCAGACTGCACAGAGAGAGGCTGGAGTCTGGACTGGGGGCCTGATTCAGAGCCGCTTGTAAGCGGCCGCTCGCTCCGAGCGATGTTCGCACATCTGCGCATGCGTATGGGTCGTAATGCGCATGCGCCAACCAGTCATTGCGGTTGGAAATCGTGCGCTCGCAAAACAGCGAGGGCCTGCTAATTTGAGTGACAGAATGAGGCGTTTGTGGGTGGTAACAGGGGAAGGTGCTTGAAAACGGGGAGCGGAGATCCGAACGCAGGCGTGCCAAACGGTCAAAACAGGCGTTTAATGGGAGTGCATAATTAACAAAGCAGCGTCATCGACCACGTCACTTGGTTGTCTTTTAGCCTGAACTGCTCGCAGTGATTGCGGGAAGTAAAACCTACCACAAGCACTGCGAGCAGTTCAGACGCCTTTCGATGTACCCGATTAATCTAATAAATAGCGGAGATGACGTATGATGCGAACGGCCAGGGGGCGTCTTTACAAAATAGCGAGCGCTTGTTTCGTTCACTCAGACATAGAGGCATCAACAGACCGCAAAGAGCGAGTGCTCAATTTAAATAGCCGGCCCCTTTTTCTGAACGACCGTTCGCAAATAGCGTCCGCCTTTGAATCAAGCCTTGAGTGCAGTGAGTGGCGGAAGCAGCAGCTACACAGAAGGTAAGAGCTGCTGCTGCTGGGGAGAAGAGGTGACGGCAGCAAAATATGTAGGGACTCTGCCAGTCTCATTTCAGCTGGAGGGATATAGGTAGTTCTAAAGCTGAAATAGTGTAACCTGATATCTGCTCCCTGCTAATCTCTGCCTTCCCATCACCCTTTGCCTATTCCTGTCCCTGTCTTCTGCTGTCGCCCACTGCCTCTCCCTGCCACCTTCTCCGTCACCCTCTGCCTTTACGCTGTCACCAACTGTCTCCCTCTGCCTACCACAGTATAGTGCTGCAGCTGGTGTCACCACTCCCTTGCAGCGCTTTGCAAACATAACTCATCTTTTTCAGAGTGTTTGCAAGAGTATTGTGGCGAGTTTTGAGTGCTTAGTAAATCTGGGTGGTTTGAATACTTCTAGTACACTGCTGGAAAGTCACCGAGATCCTGCTGGGATTTCAAACCCGTCTTTTAGTAAATTTAGTGATCATATTTGTATTAATCACTGTATAGTCACTCAGCAGAAATACTGACCATGTCTTTAGTATTTGAATGATAGACTGTGTTCAGAAAAAAAAAGTAGTAGTACCAGTAGTGGTAGTAGCAGTACCAGTGGTTAGTAGCAGTACCAGTGGTTAGTAGCAGTACCAGTAGTAGCAGTACCAGTGGTTAATAGTAGTACCAGTAGTTAGAAGTAGTAGTGCCAGTAGTAGAAGCAGTAGTACCAGTAGTTAGTAGTAGTACATGTAGTGGTAGTAGTAGTAACAACATTTTTAGTAGTACTAGTACCAGTAGTGGAAGCAGTAGTACCAGTATTTAGTAGCAGTAACAGTAGTGGTGGTAGTAGTGCCAGTGGTTAGTGGTAGTAGTAGTACCAGTAGTGAGTAGTAATAGTAGTAGTGCAAGTAGTAGAAGCAGTAGTACCATTAGTTAGTAGTAGTACCAGTTGTGGTGGTAGTTTTACCAGTAGTTAGTAGTAGTACCAGCAGTGGTAGTAGTAGTAGCAGTGCCAGTAGCAGTAGTACCGGTAGTTAGTAGTAGTACCAGTAGTGGTAATAATACCAGTAGTAGTAGTAGTGTCAGTAGTACCGGTAGTAGTAGTACCAGTAGTGGTGGTAGTAGTGGTACCAGTGGTAGTAGTAGTACCAGTAGTAGAAACAGTAGTACCAGTAGTGGTGGTAGTAGTAGTACCAGTGGTAGTAGTAGTACAAGTAGTGGTCGTACCAGTAGTAATAGTAGTACCAGTAGTAGAAGCAGTAGTACCAGTAGTTACTAGTAGTGCCAGTAGTAGTAGTAGTAGTGTGAGTGAATTGAAAGCTTAAATGATCCAAATAAAATACAAATTAGGTATTTAAGAAATAATGTTTTCCATAGTCTTAATAAATAATTCAGTAAAAAAAAATCAGTTTGTATTTAATTGCTGACAGTGCAGATTGAACTTATCCAAGCAATCAGTTTTGTTCCCTATAGTCAAAAGACACCAAAGAGTATATATTGACATAATCAGTATTGGAAATATTCTGTAACTTTCAAAAGTCCACAATTAATATTTCTTCTTCTTGTAACTGTGATTAATGAATAACTAAATGAAAAGTCCTTATTGGAATAAATTAACTTATAGTAAAAAATGCTGTGCAGGGATAGATTTTATTTACTACTCCCATGCATCTGTATGTTGAATTAGAGCATTAAAGAAACACTGTTACCCAAATACTGTAGCATGAGCAGCAAAGTGAATACTGCTTCCTAATGAGATTAGAAAGAGTAGTGTCAAAGCGTGCTTCTACAAGCCTGACTTGTTCAAATTAGGAAGAGGTATCAATTAATTCCACAAATGCTTCTTGATGAATTATCTCTTGTAAAGATACCACACCAAAATAATAACAAAGAGGGTAAATCAGTAGCAAAAGTACAAGGGCTTTTTATGAAACATGGTAAAACTGGCAAGTATAACCAATTTTAATATTGCTCTTCCAAAAACAAAAGTGATATGGTTGTATTAAGTTTTACTATGTGATGTCATCCAAATCCATCCAGTGGAAGGCCCAGAATAGGCTCCCCGGGTGAAAGTTCTGCACAGCGTTCACGGGTCAAAGTTCTGTCCAGCATACACCAACGGGAGGTCCAACCCTAGTATGTCTTCTGGGATCCAATGTTACCACTCTGTGAAGTTTTCGTCTAAATCCATCCAGTGGAAGGTTCAGCACAGGCTCCCCGGGTCAAAGTTCTAACCAGCGTAAACCAATGGGTGGTCCGACTGAGACCGTAACTCCCCTAAAACCTGTCCAGGATCCAACTGGACCACCTCGCATTGGTTTCATCCCAATCGGTGCAGGGGTGTGCGAATGCATAACTGGGCGCCATATAAATAAAAGATAATTTTAAGAGGAATGCCCCTGCCCGTAAGATCTTACATACTAAGAGAAAGGGAGAAAAAAATGGAGGGTGGAACTAGGAATGATAAATGGTGGAGGGCTGGAGAATTATCCATTTAAGGCTGGTATACTTTAAATAAGGTACGCTGTAAGGGCGCATTTAAAACTGGGAAGGCTGACAGAGTCTGACTGGGGAGGGAGTAAGTTCATTAAGATGGGGGAACCATGTGGGTGCTAGGATGTTCAACGCCCCCCTGCAAACTATAAATTGCACCAGCCTACAAATGGGACAAGCAGTGGGTAATGTTGGAGAGAGGCAGTGGGTGACGCTGGAGAGAGGCAGTGGACGACATTGGGAAAAGGCAGTGGGTGACACTGGTAAGAGGTAGAGGGTGACACTAGGGAGAGGCAGGGGGTGACAGTCAATAAGTGACAGGCAGTGAGTGACGCTGGGGAGAGGCAGCGGGTCACACTGGGGAGAGGCAGTGGGCGATACTAGGGAGAGGTTAGAGGGTGACAGAGAGGGAGACAACGAGAGGGAGTGGGTGATGAGAAGCAAAGGGTGAAGGGAAGAGGCAGAGGGTGATGGGCAAAGAGTTATAGAGAGAGGCAGAAGGTGACAGGATGAGGCAGTAGGTGACAAGCTGTGGGTGACAGGAGAGAGAGGGTGACGGGGAGAGGTGCAGACAGAGGATGGACAGAAAAGTTGGCACAGAGGATGAGCAGGGAGGCTGGTGCAGATAGAGGATGGGCAAAGAAGCTGGTGCAGACAGAGGATGGACAGAAAGATTGGCGCAGATAGAGGACCTCCATCTCAACTCACTCATTCCTGCCCCCAGCACATGGAGCTCCTCATAGCACGCGCAATGACCCAGTTACTGCCCACCTCAGAGCACTCACTGACCATCCTCACAGCACCACTTACTGTCTCCTTCACAGCACCACATACTGCCCCTTTCACAGCTGCCTCACAGCACAGCACCCCTTTCCCCACATGACAGTATCCCCACAGCACATAAAAACACTCATCTCACAGCACCCCTTGCAGCCCCCCTCATCACAGCCCCTCACAGTGCAGTCCCCCTCATAGCACAGCCCCCCTCAGCTAAGCCCCTCAAAATACAGCCCCCTCATCACAGCCCCTCACAACACAGCAACAGCAAACTTACCTGCAACACAGCAACAACAAACTTACCTGCCAGTCCCCTGCACAGCAGGGGACTGGCGGTGGCAGTGAGGGATTGTGGAGGCAGCACCACCTACAGGGCTCTATTTACTACAATTCACATTTAAAAGGCGGTTGTAATGTGATATTACCAATATCACAGGGATTTATTAAAATTCCTTTGCAGGGACAGAGCTTGTGATAAAGCTCTGTCCCTGCGAATGCCCTCTGCAGCCTAATCACTGTATTTTTCAGAAAAAAAATACAGTGACGAGGTGCTGCACATTCCCTGCCACTACCCCCCGCGACTGCCCCGCCCCGAAGGCCCCCCCCCCTCGAGTCCCACTCCTGCGACCCTCGCCCCCCGTTAATTTCACTTACCTCCGGTCAGGTCATCGGTGCTCCAGTGATGTCCTCCGTGGCTCCGTCCAGCTGGTCTCCCATCCTGCACTGTGACCCGGTCAGCTGTTCAGCGATCTCCTGTCCCTGGATGCAGGTAAGTTTTTTTTCCTTTTTTTTAGCAGTGATCAGCTTGTGGTCTGTTTAGATCACACAGCTGATCACTGGAGCTCGGCTCCCGGCTCTGCTCTGCCATGTGGCGTTATTATCACAGGGCTTCCCTCAGTATTGTTTCACAATTTATTTTTAGTAAATCTTAGGCACATCGCATTTCCCATTACAATTATGGGAAATGCAATCTGCTTACTAAAAATATGTGATAATTAGGGCTTGGAGTAAAATTTTATGAATTCTGCTCCAATAGTCCTTTAGTAAATATAGGTAAAACTAAAATAATGTGAAAAGTGGATGAAAACACCCTTTTTCACCTTATTTTAGTAAAAACAATGTTAATAAATAGAGCCCGGGTCTTTTTACTAAGCCTTGGATGGAGATAATGTGAACGGAGATAAAGTACCAGCCAATCAGCTACTAACTGCCACGTCAGAGGCTGTGTTTGAAAAATGACAGTTAGGAGCTGGTTAGTTCGAACTTTGGGCTCTGAATCAGGGTGGATTTAAAGAAAAAAAAAATCCGCCTCCAGGCCACTCGCATAGCTGTGGGTGACCCACAGCTTTTGCGAGCGGCGTGGCGATGGTCGCGATTATCGCAGCCATCGGGCTTGGGACGAGACTCTTGTGGTAGGGTCTCGATTCCCGAGTGAACTTCCTGCTCTAATAGAGCAGGAAGTTCACTACTGACATCACAAATGATGTCAGTAGGGCCGCCCACAAACGGTAGGCATTCCTTCGGGAACGCCTCCATTTGTCCAGCCACCCCCCCCTCCCGGCCTAACAAAACGGGGCACCCCTGTTTTGTAGCGAGCCCTGGAGCAAGTGGTTCTCACTCGCTTCGGGGCTCGCGTACGCGCATTGCGCACACCGCGCATGCGCACTGGCCGACCATCGACCCGCTTGCGAGCGCTCTGCCTGAATCAGGCCCTTTATCTCCATCCAAGGCTTAAGGCCGGTATACACTAAATGATGTCTATTGTGTAGGGGACATTCGACAGCATGGCCCCCGCTAACGATATCGCCAATCGGACCTGAATGCGGGTCCGATGGACTATTTAGCTGAAAACACGTGGGAGCACGCATCATCAGCGACATGGCCGGTACACACGGGCCGATGAGGACGATATGTCGTCCAATCTGCCGCATCGGGGGACATATCTTCTAGTGTGTACCCGGCTTTAGTAAATAGACACCTTAACGTGACGCTCTAATCGGCCGCATACCCGGCAGGCCGACACTGGATTTAGGACTCATGTAGTGCTGTCTGCCTCTGAGGGGAGGGGAGGAGAGGGAGGTGAGAGACCCAGCCAGGGGGACCAGCATGAGCGGCAGCGGGGTGGGACTGTCTATGGTGAAGAACCGCTTTAGCCGCACTTCCCTGCCGCTGCCTGTTACAGGTTTACAGGAACTGCGGCAGACTCTGGCAGCAACACTGGGCTCAGTAGCAGCAGGCGTGAAGAGTGCCTCTCTAGCCTGGCGTCTCCCTGCCATGCAGGCTTTGCTGAGTGTGTTGCGCCAGCCCTGGGTGAGTGTAGGAGGAAGTGATCAGGGTGGAGGAGAGGCGTTGGTCAGAGAAGGAACACAGAGGGATGGAGAGAATGTGGACAGAGATGAGGTTGTAGATGTAGATGTAAGGAGGGGCCAAGTAGTTTAAGGTTTTGTAAGCAAAGGTGAGGACTGAGGAGTGTGAGCTGCATTTTGAGCGAGATAGGAAGCCATTGAAGCATGTCAATAAGCAAAGTCATATGGTGGGAGAGGAAAATGGGACAAGCAGCAGTGTTAAGACTA
Source organism: Taudactylus pleione (assembly GCA_031769625.1). Classification (NCBI taxonomy): domain Eukaryota; kingdom Metazoa; phylum Chordata; class Amphibia; order Anura; family Myobatrachidae; genus Taudactylus; species Taudactylus pleione. Next base: position 14,059,322 of record JAUIMM010000608.1, on the reverse strand, counting down.
GATTTTAGCAGAGTGAGTCCAGAGAGGAGCAGGTTACAGCAGTCTATGGTGGAAATGATTAGAGCATGAATGAGAGGTTTGATGGCATCTGAGGTAAGGAAGGGCTAGATTCTGTTCTGGAGGTGGAAGTGGCAGGATTGAGAGATGGCCTTAATGTGGGGAGAGAAGGAGAGCACAGAATAGATAATGACACCAAGGCAGTGGAATTGGCGGACAGAAGAGAGGGTAATGTTATCCATAGAGAGAGAAAAGGGTATAGGAAGGTGGACACTAAAAAGGGGCAAAAACAGTAAGTTCAGTATTGGCCATGTTGAGTAGCAGGAAGTGCTGTGACAGAAGAAGATGGCAAGCAGACAGTTTGAGATGCGAGTGAGGATAGAGGGAGACATTTCAGGGGAGGAGCTCCTCACGAATGATATCACTCCAGAAACTGACACTCAGACACTGCTGAGTCTGTCATATAGCGCACATGCAGTGAGTACCTGACACTGTCACTCACTGCTCAATTACCAATAGCTGCAGCAGCCAGCCACCCCAGCAACCCGTGACTCACTGAGAGCAGCACCAGTGGCAGTGAACCAGGGGTGGGTCTGTCCTATGTGCTGCTGCTGATTGGCTGACCAGAGCCAGCACCCCCAGCAGAAACACGTATGCAGCAGCAGTAGCCCAGTCAATGATATTTGTATCAGTATCTTAAGTTGTGATTGAATATTAAACAACGGGAGAGCCAGCTGGCAGCCCAAAGCAGTGAAAGCACCACACGGTGGGGTCCATTTATTATTGCAAATTTGAGATATAATCCCCGAAAACACCCGTTTTCGGGGGTTAACCACAAATATTAAGGTTCCCCGGATGTATGAAGGAGGGACCACAGCAGATATCTTCGAAACCTGCTGTGATCCCTCCATTCCAGCAGGCAGCCGCATCCCCCATAGCTTTCTATGCGATGCGGCCAAATTTACCAACATCCGGAATGCGATGCATCCCAGATATGCAGCTAACGCCATTTGAAGATGGCATTAGATGCTGTAGCCTATGGGTTACACTGCACATAATTAGCTGGCAGAGGGTTCCGGCTATGGCGGCCGTACATGTGCAGTCAGCGTTACTGTGCATGCGCAGCAGCCCTGGCAGCTCGCCGGGCACATCCCAGGGACAGGCTCCTTTCGGAGCTAGTGCCTCTGCATGTGCCGGATGGTACATCCGGGCACTAAAATTGCATATTGCAATGCGATCATGGGCGGTAATGTCATGCCCAATTTGCATTGCAATAGCGATCATTGATAAAAGGGGGCCAGTGTCACAAAAAAATTAAAACATTTGAAAAAATGGGGAATAAATCAGGGGAGAAACCTAGCAATGGTGATGAAACATTGGATCCTCACCATTGCAGGGTTAAACATCTAACATTGGAACAATCTGACCAGTTGTTCAAATGAAACATCAAATTACTTCCATCCCTACAGCAATCAGCTGATCGGGTCACAGAGGAGCTCACCTATCACCGGTCCCTGGGTGCAGCTGTCATTTTTTATTTTCTATTAGAATTACTGTATGCAGGTAAATGTAATTTTTTTATTTCTATTATAACTATTTTTTTTCTTTGTGATCAGCCTGTGGTCTTTCAGACACACAGGCTGATCACAGAAATCTACTCTGGACTCTGGCCCTGATTCAGAGCCGGCCGCTCGCATAGCTGTGGGTGACCATCCACAGCTATAGTGAGCGGCCAGGAAGATGGTCGCAATGGTCAAGACCATCGGGCTTGCGACGAGACCCTTGTAGTAGGGTCTCGTGGCCGCAAGCCCAAGACAGATTTCGCTTCTAACAGAGCCGAAATCTCTCCCACTGACATCACTTGTGATGTAAGTGGGGCCGCCCCCAAACGGAGGCGTTCACATGGGAACGCCTCCGTCTGGGCAGCCACCCCCCGGCCCACCCACCAAAGGGGCCATGCTGTCACTCAACATCGACAGCACGCCCCCTTTGGTACGAGACCCGGAACGACGGATTGTCCGTCGCTATCCGGGTCTCGCGCATGCGCACAACGGAGCCGGCTCCGTCATGCGCATGCGCACTGGCCCACCATCAACCCGGTTGCGAGCGCTCTGCGCTCGCAACCGGGTCTGAGTCAGGCCCACTGTTCTTCCTGTCAGCAGCCAGGAAAGGCCAAGCTGTAGTAGGGAAATGGGGAGAAGCCAGCGTTATTATCACAGGGTTCCCTCACAATTTATTTTTTTACAATTTCCTTTAGTAAATCTGAAATAGATCGCATTTCCCATTACAAGTATCGGAAATGCAATCTGCTTATTAAAATTATGCAAAAACATTTAAGTGATGCTAAAATAATATGAAAAGGGTGTGAGAGCGTCCGTTTCCACAATATTTTAGTTAAAAAAAGATTGATAAATAGGCCCTTAAAAATGTCATTATATTGATGCGATATACAGTAGTTTTATGTAGCCTATGAGTAATACTTACCTGTCCAGTGACATCCTACGAAAAGTGGCCCCTATGCGATCCTGGCACGCAGTGTGACGATTCAAATATCAGGAGTCCGATAAGTCGTCTTCGCACCGAGCATACGCCGGCAGTGCTTTGTGATCCAGCATCTGCCCACGTCGCAGGGAGTACACTGGACTCAAGTGGCGTAGGGATGGAGAAGGAGCAGTGAACTTCTCTGCTTCTCTCCTACTACTGAGGTACACCTGAGCCCATTTCACCATCTCCAGAAGTTTCCGTTCTACTCTGAATCGCTCTCCTGATACTAGTGCATGGGGAAGAGAATCTAACACTAATCAAGGGCACCGATGGAGAAATGTAAGAGCCAAATCCAAATAACTTGTCCCTGCACGTGAGGGGGCGATTTGCCACTGCAAAGGTGTGTAAATGATGGCAACGGCATCGGAACTTGCCCCCTTGCAGCCCTATCTCACCCCAGATTTGTGGAGTTTTGTATGCAGCCCTATGGGGAGAAAAAATCCACGAATCAGGTAGTACCATAAGCGCGGCATATAGCCGCACTTACACCCACGAGTAAATCACTGGTAAGTGGATTGAGCCCTTAGATTTCTCCATGTAAACCCCTTCCCTGAATATGACTAAGAAGTGAAAAACCCTGTTATCAGTAAAAAAGTGCTTTTTACTTCTTAAATACAGCCCTCAGTAAGGGCCCATTTATCATTGTATATTTGCGGCTTAATCCCCAAAAACTCCTATTTTCGGGGGTTAACAGCAAATATTAAAGTTTTCCCCAGATGTGTCACAGACATATCTCTGATACCTGCTGCAATCCTTCCATTCCCACCGGCAGCCGCATCCTCATGGGTTTCTATGGGGGATGCAATGCTGTCATGTTTACCAATTTCCGGAATGCAAAGCATTGCATAGACTGGCCCCCACAGCTAACGCCATCTGTAGCCTCTGAGATACACATCGCGGATTCAGACGAAAGAATCCCTGGAAATGGGCGTTGTGCATGTGCGGTCAGCGGGACGGCGCATGCGCTGTAGCCTGGGCAACACTAAGAGCACTGCACAAGGACAGGCTCTTTTTGGAGCTCCTGTCCCTGCTTGTGCTCTATAATACATCCCAATGATGTAAATGCATTCTGCAATGCGATCATGGGTGCTAATATCGCATTGTAAATACAATTAATGATAAATGGGCCCCTAACACACAAAGTACATACTCATTTTCCCTAGTAAATCTTCTTACTCCCAATGTTTATCTGTCACACAAAGCAAAGGAATGCTGACGTGTGCCTCACTCATAATTAAGGAGGATGACGTTGTTGCAGCTACAAAACTCAGAATAGGTTATATACAGAAAGGCACATTTCTCAGCTGGTAATATTTGCTCACAGCAATAGGAGCAGCCTCCTTGTTTTGTGCTTCTCCTTCCATCCACACTGGCTCCCTCGCCTTGATTCCTCGCCTGTCTCCTCCCACACGGCAGAAAAAAGGTCACGTATGTTTGGGAAATATGTAGGTCAGTGGAACATTTCCTGCACATGAGCTGGAGAGCTAGTTCGTTTTCTTTTTTATCAAACCCCAGCTGCAAACCACCTACACCAGGCTTCTTTTCTTACAGTCATACATTAAAAAAGGTGTCATTTTTTTGTTCTTGACCCACTTCCAAACATAGCCGACACCATCATCCACCCTGCCTGCAAACAACACCCCTCTGGGCTCCCACCTATAAATCCAGTGCCATATGTGGCATCTTAGCAGCCCATGTCAAAGCTGCCCACCCAGTTCTCCATATTCCTCATTTGATTTCATTATATTGTAACCTTAGTTGAGAATAACAAGCCTCGATTTTATGTGTCACCTAAGAGGAAGGTGGTGTCCTTGGCTATCACAGGGGCAATGCAGTTCTGCCCACCTCGAGATGGTGCCCGTTGTCTGGGGCTCATGTCCATGATCGCACCTCTAGATTAGAGAGGGATATTTGAGGGGGCTCCGGATGCAGCACATTGCTGTCACTGGCTGTTTGCCTCTCTCCTAGCTTCAAGCTGGCACTCTCCTGGCTTCCGAGCTTGGCATACGGTGCCTCCTGGTACCATGAGATATAGCGGCACGGCAGGCAACGGCCATAAAGATCACGGGTCTCCCGGTGTCAGCACTCCCAGGAGTCTGCCCCCGGACAGGACCTCACCGCACAGCGCCAGCAGCCAGCGCAGCATATCGGGGGGAGCCGGGTCTCTCTGTCCACCACTCACACAGCTCGCCTATGCGGACAGCAGCACAGTGAGCCGGGGGAGCCTCGCACAGACTGGCACAGAGCAGAGAGAGCGCCCACCGCACCGCAGCTCTGCCAGGTAAGACATCCACCTGTCCTGCCTGGGCTCTGGCTACTACATGTGTGAATGATAGGTACATATGGGCTGAATAGAACACATGACTAATATATTGCACAGAAGAAATTAGTGTGCAGGTACAGATAGTGTATGTACAGGCACAATCAAGTGTGCAAGCACAGATAAGTGTATTAGTGTACAGGTATATTGATAGTGTATTAGTGTACATGCATTAATAGTGTGCAGGCACAGACAGTGTATTAGTATACACTATACAGGCACATATTAGTGTATTGTGCTGCCACAGCTAGTGTATTAGTGTACAGGCACAAGTAAGTGTACAAGCACAGATAAGTGTATTAGTGTACAGGTATATTGATAGTGTATTAGTGTACATGCACTAATAGTGTATAGGCACAGACAGTGTATTAGTATACACTATACAGGCACATATTAGTGTATTGTGCTGCCACAGCTAGTGTATTAGTGTACAGGCACAAGTAAGTGTACAAGCACAGATAAGTGTATTAGTGTACAGGTATATTGATAGTGTGTTAGTGTACATGCACTAATAGTGTATAGGCACACATTTGTGTATTAGTATACACTATACAGGCACATATTAGTGTATTGTGCTGCCACAGCTAGTGTATTAGTGTACAGGCACAAGTAAGTGCACAAGCACAGATAAGTGTATTAGTGTACAGGTATATTGATAGAGTATTAGTGTACATGCACTAATAGTGTACAGGCACAGACAGTGTATTAGTATACACTATACAGGCACATATTAGTGTATTGTGCTGCCACAGCTAGTGTATTAGTGTACAGGCACAAGTAAGTGTACAAGCACAGATAAGTGTACTAGTGTACAGGTATTTTGATAGTGTGTTAGTGTACATGCACTAATAGTGTATAGGCACACATTTGTGTATTAGTATACACTATACAGGCACATATTAGTGTATTGTGCTGCCACAGCTAGTGTATTAGTGTACAGGCACAAGTAAGTGTACAAGCACAGAGAAGTGTATTAATGTACAGGTATATTGATAGTGTATTAGTGTACATGTACTAATAGTGTATAGGCACACATTTGTGTATTAGTGCACAGGCACAGACAGTGTATTAGTATACACTATACAGGCTCATATTAGTGTATTGTGCTGCCACAGCTAGTGTATTAGTGTACAGGCACAAGTAAGTGTACAAGCACAGATAAGTGTGTTAGTGTACAGGTATATTGATAGTGTACATGCACTAATAGTGTATAGGCACACATTTGTGTATTACTGCACAGGCACAGACAGTGTATTAGTATACACTATACAGGCACATATTAGTGTATTGTGCTGCCACAGCTAGTGTATTAGTTTACAGGCACAAACCCAACCCAAATAGTGTATTAGTGTACAGGTAAAGACAGGTCATTGTATTACTGTACAAGGGAATGGGTATGTCCTATCGGTATTCCAGCTCTGGGATTTCTTCAGCCGGGATGCCGCACGTTGTTACTATAACTACATCCCCTGTAGAAGCACATATAGTGGATGTAATTATTGTCATACTTGGTAAGTCTCCCTGATTGTCAGGGAGACTCCCTGAAATAATAGCCATCCTCCTTACTCCCTGAAGTGTCTAGCAATCTCCCTGATTGCACATATGAAGCTGTTATATAATAAAACCCCCAGAGATATATACATTCAAATGGGATCATTAGTATAATATCTCTCAGCATTGGCTATAAGGCACAATGATCCCTTTGGCTACATGCAATTTCTAAAAAGGAACACTGTGTTTTCATCAACAAGTAGATCTTACTAACTGCTTTGGGTCTCATTTACATTTGGATGTAAGGCAATTTTATGGCACATCTCTCTCTCTCTCTCTCTCTCTCTCTCTCTCTCTCTCTCTCTCTCTCTCTCTCTCTCTCTCTCTCTCTCTCTCTCTCTCTCTCTCTCTCTCTCTCTCTCTCTCTCTCTCTCTCTCATTAGTGTACAGGCACAGATAAGTGTATATGTGGTGTCTTTCTCTGTTCCGGCATCGGGCTTGAGATAGGCGTCGGTATTTCGACGCCTATCTTAAGTCCCTTGCCGGGCTTCCCCCGTCGGGATTTAGACCGGCGGCATCGCAGCCGCCGGTCTCATAACTACATTCCGTCTGGAAAGGTGAGAAGACTTTTTATGATGTAGTTTCTGGTGTTGTTTGCTTCTGATAGGAAAACACAATGGAATGGTTGTATATTTGCATTGTTTTATTGAAATTTATAAAGTGTTGGTGCTACAACGATGACTGTGCACAGATGCATTTCTGATTATGGTGTGATTTTCAAAGAGAGGTGGGGTCCCGTGCAGACTCAGTGCAGCTCCCCTCCTCTCTCCGGCGGTGCAGCGGCAGCCACAGGTACAATAGATCCTGGCTAAGTGCCTGAATCTACTGCCATGCGCAGGTCTCAGGGAAAATGGCGCCCATGCCGTTTTCCCGGGGACAGCAGTGCGAGTCACTGGGAAAATGGGCGCCGCCATTTTCCCAGTGATTTATGCTGCTCCACAGCGACGGCCCGGCGGGTTTGAGCCAGGTGAAGACTTTGAAGCCCTGGGGTGGCATGGCCACACAAAAGAGCTTAAAGGCCGCCGTGTCCCCCAGGCGAAGATACCGAAGCCCTGGGGTGGTGGCAGCCACACAAAAGAGATTAAAGGCCGCCACCCCACAGGTGAAGACGCTGTAAAATAAAATATTACAATATTAAAGTGTATTGTGTTTAATTTAATATTTTCTTTACAGGTGGACTACAGGTGCCAGTGTGCCCTAATGCCCTGCATGCTGGTACTTGTGGTTCTCCAAGTACCAGCATGTAGGGGAGGCTTGCTTGGACCTGTGGTTCACCGACAAAGAAAAATATATAACACCACACTTACACAATCAACCCAGCACCCACCACCCAGGGGTGCCGGGGATAGCCTTGGGCTGGGGTGCCCTGGAAAGGGGAACCCCTTTATTAAGGGGGTCCCCAGATCCCCAGGGATCCCCGGCCTGGGCTGACTAACGGTCAGGGTTAATGTTTCGGCTGGGTAACCTGGTTGAAGTGTTCCTTTTGCTGTGGCATAAATTTTTTCCCCTGTATTTGCAAAACCAGGACCAGCACAGAGCCCAGTGCTGGTTGCGCTAAATACAGGGGACCCCTATGTCTTTTGTCCCCTGTATTTTGACAACCAGGACTGGCTCTAAAAAGCCTGTTGCTGGTTGTGCTAAATGAGGGGGACCCCTATGTTTTTTGTCCCATATATTTTCACAACCAGGACCGGCAGTGAAAAGCCCGGTTGTGCTTTTAGGGGGAGGGTGGGGTCACTTCACACAATCAACACGGCACCCACCGCTCCAGGGGTGTCGGTTATAGCCCAAGAATGGAGGGTCCTGGAAAAAGGGGACCCCTTTATTGGGGGGTCACCAGCTCCCTAGGGATCCCTGCCCTGGGCTGTCTAGCGGTCAATGCTTCGGCTGGGGGACCCAGTGAAAGGCATTATCCCCCTGCTAGAAAGAGTGGTGCTGGTAATGGAAAATAGAGGGGACCCCTATGCTTTTTGTCCCCTGTATTTGCAAAACCAGGACCGGCTTCGCTGAGACCAGTGCTGGTTGTGCTAAATACAGGGGATGCCTAAGTCTTTTGTCCCCTGTATTTTGACAACCAGGACTGGCTCTGAAAAGCTCGGGGCTGGATGTGCTTTGGGTGGGGACGGGGCCACGCCCCTTTTTTATTTTACACATATAAAAATTTTAACATAGATGCATAGATGGATCTCACTGATACGTCCATGCACCTGTGTTTTATTGATTTTATTTTCTCAGATGCATGCCCAGCGCCAGTGAGCCCTCTGTCGCTCGCTGATGTCCCTGTGCACTGCCCCGCTGCTGCCACTGCCCTGCACACCTGCAGCCCGCCCCCACAGCCGTCTCTCACGCTGCACCCCCAAAACACCTCACGTGTGGCGGACCCTCCTCCACCTGCGCTAGTGTACCATTTTGTTGCCCTTCTCCCCTGCAGAGCCATGCAAATAGGACGCACAAGCAGCTTCTGCTGATTAAAATGATATGCAGCATACCTATATTCTGTGTGGGACTGCGGGTGTATCTGCATGCAAAATGCTACATTACAGTGTTACAGCCCTTTCGGCCCCTTAAAAAGTGGGAGGCACATATAGAAACCGTTGTAATTCCTACACCGTTCACCTGATTTGGATGTAATTACCCTCAAATTAAATCTGAAAGTCTGCAGTTAAAGCACATCTTGTTTGTTTCATTTCAAAGCCATTGTGGTGGTGAATAGAGGCCAAAATCTGAAAATTCTGTCAATGTCCCAATGTTTATGCACCTGACTGTATATTTGGCATAGCCACATATGAACTCTAGCCATTTTCCTCAATATATCGTTTAATTATACTCATGTAATATAAGTATAAAGGATGTACACAGGTAATTTAAATCTTCTGATGCTGCACATAATTTATGGGACCTTATAAGAAGTTTTGGAAAGTCCTGTATCGTATAGCAGATTGTACATTATTTGGTACTTGTGTACTTTACGGACTCATTGCAGAGAGAACCCAATGAATGTTTTAAATGGTATTTGTGTACTTTACGTACAGAAGTACTGAAAGTTGTCCCCACCTAAAGTAGAAAGTTGTCCCCTCGCGGGCTCGCTGCGCTCGCCACACTTCAGGCTCGGTGGCTCGCTGCGTTCACCACAAGGTTATATTCCCCCTCTATGCCCACTTGGATGGTAGGGAATGACGCTGGACACTGGCTGATGATGTCAGGGTCCTCTCCGTGAAGGAGATTTAGACATTATCATGACTGATAATAATAATGAGTGTAGGATACTTGGGTTCTCTCTGCAATGAGTCCGTAAAGTACACAAGTACCCATTATTTATTTGTTATCAGTTATGTCTAAGAAATTAGGTTAAATACATATAAATAAAGTAATAAAGTAAGTAGATTAAATACATATATGTGTTAATCATGTCAATATTGAAATATTATTATGTTAATATTAATGGTAGTTTGAAGGTAGAGTGTAGGTTACATTTATTAAACATATATTAGTACCCCAAAAAATCATGTCTTAATCTATGGGGTAATTTATAATTGGGTAATTCAATAAGCAAAAAATGATGTAACATTTTTGAATGTTTGAAGCTGTTTCATTATATTGGTGGAAGTGCCTTTAGCGTCCTCCCCATCTGTTTCCCTTTATTTCTTATTTAAACATCATGGGGTCTATTTACTAAGCCTTGGATGGAGTGAACGGAAATAAAGTACCAATCAACCAGCTCCTAACTTTCATTTTTCAAACACAACCTGTGTCATGGCAGTTAGGAGCAGATTGGCTGGTACTTTATCTCCATCTAAGGCTTAGTAAATAGACCCCCATGTCATACTAAACAACATCTCAGTTTTGCACTTTAGGGTAAAACTACATGTACCCATAAGACTAATCTGCGCCTAGTAGACAATACCATTGATGCACCCAACTACTGACATTAAAAATGTTTGCACCTGTACGCTCAGGGACATATCTACTAAGCAGTAGCTTTTAGAAGCTGCTGGTTGATGGCAATTTTTGCTGCGAAATGTAAAAGGGCAATTAGGCCTATATTAAATACATTTAATTGTCCTTTTAAATCCCACAGCCAGAGCTGCTGACTTTTAATAAATATACCCCTTAGTGCATAACCCACCGTCCTGCGTTTCTGAAACTGTCCCGCAATCTCACCTGCTGGCCGTTGTGAACCATGGAGTGTGGGTGGGGGGCTTGGGGGAGCACTTTATCACTGATGGGCGGCACAACAGAGGAGTGGATAAATAGATACAGTCCCAGGGGGTAGCTCAGGGGGAAACAGTCGGGAAGCCGGCGGACGCAATGCCGACTGGCGGCTAAATCCCGATCGAAGGGATGCCGGGCACCGGCCGAGAACAGGCGGGGGGGAGGTTTAGGTTTAGGGCTCCCGGGGGGACTTAGGGTTAGGCACACCCCCGGGAGGTTAGGGTAAGGCCAGGGGAAGGGGGTGTTAGGGTTAGGCACCCCCAGGTGGAGGTTAGGGTTAGGCACCACCCCGGGGAACTTAGGTTTAGGCGGCGTGGAAGGGGGGGTTAGGTTTAGGCACTAAGAGGGGGGATTAGGGTTAGGCACTTGGGAGGGAGGTTAGGGTTAGGCACCCCTAAGGGAGGGTTAGGGGGTAGAATAGGTTAGTTTATACTTACCTTCCGACGTTTGGGATTTCCACCTGTGTCGGGCTGCTGCTGCCGAGATTTGAGGCCAGCCGGCGGTAAATCATACCGAATCCAAATCAGGGAGCACTGGGCACTCACCCAGAGTGCCAGAAAGGCAGAAGTGGGGGCTATGATATCAAGCCATGGCCCCCTGCCACAAGACCACACTTCTTATATATGGGTCCCGCATCCATATTTTGGGAGGTATGTTAGTGTACTACATTTTTACTCTACTAGATTCATGCCTCCATTCCACTTTTCATTATCTGTAACACTACTGGATATACAGCCATGGCCAAAAGTTTTGAGAATGACACAAGTATTGGTTTCACAAAGTCTGCTGCTTCAGTTTTTATGATGGCAATTTGCATATACTCCAAAATGTCATGAAAAGTGATCAGAAGAATTGCAATTAATTGCAAAGTCCCTCTTTGCCATGACAATGAACTTAATCCCAAAAGCATTTCAGCCCTGCCACAAAAGGACCACTGTCAGGACTGCGACTATTTCAGTACATTAAGATAGACTACTTTTGCCAAAGGTCCATTGTGGTCATTGGAGGAGCTATCCTGCTTTCTGGCATGCTTCTCATTCAGGTGATAAAGTGTTAAAGTGATCATCTGTTTCCCAGGTGTCGTCAGGTTGTGGGATTCCTAGATTGCTCATTATTTCAAATCTGATTCCATTTGGGTCACATGTTCTGAAACTTCCTATGGATCACAGGCCTCTTGTATAAAGCCTGTTACTAAAGCTGGCCACACACTAGACCAACTTACATCCAACCAGCCAACTAGTTGATTGGTTGGAATGAAAATCTGGTAAGGTATGACAGCAAATGACAATCTGCAATTTGCTTCCAAATGCCAGAAAATGGACAAAAACAGTTTTTTGAACAAATTGTTTAGATCAAACATTTAAAAACTTGTCTGAACGACCATTTTCATCTGTTTTCTGGCATTTAGGAGCAAATTGCTGATCATCATTTACTCCCATTCCTTACCAGATTTTCATTCCAACCAATCAACTAGTTGGATGGTTGGATGAAAGTTGGTCTAGTGTGTAGCCAGCTTAACTATGTCTCAGTGTCTGTGCAACGTTGCTTTCAGGTCTTTTCTTGGACTCCTGTGGATTGCTGTGGACTTTTGTTATAGTCCAGATGAACTTCTGATGTCAGTCACCCGCTGCACTACAGGGCCCAGCATTCCTATTGCCTAAGTATTGCTTATTGCTCCATCACTGCAGTTTCACCATTTTGCTGCACTATTTACTTTGCCTGTTGTCTTTCAATTCCTGTGAATATTGAACTCATCCTTGTTACAGTTGTCAACTGCATCGGTACAGTGTCATCTCTGCATCACGGGGCTCAACCCCGCTCCGAACCCTAGCCACACTACAGGGCCCAACCCTGCTACAATCTTCTCCGCATCACGGGGCTCAACCCTGGTACAATCTTCTCCGCATCACGGGGCTCAACACGCTACAATCTTCTCTGCATCACGGGGCTCAACCCCGCTGCAATCCTCTCTGCATCACGGGGCTCAACCGCGCTCCGAACCCTAGCCACATTACAGGGCCCAACCCTGCTACAATCTTCTCCGCATCACGGGGCGCAACCCTGCTACAATCTTCTCCGCATCACGGGGCTCAACCCTGCTACAATCTTCTCCACATCACGGGGCTCAACCGTGCTACAATCTTCTCTGCATCACGGGGCTCAACCCCGCTGCAATCCTCTCTGCATCACGGGGCTCAACCCTGCTACAATCTTCTCTGCATCACGGGGCTCAACCCCGCTGCAATCCTCTCTGCATCACGGGGCTCAACCCTGCTATAATCTTCTCTGCATCACGGGGCTCAACCGCGCTACAATCTTCTCCGCATCACGGGGCTCAACACCCTACAATCTTCTCCACATCACGGGGCTCAACCGTGCTACAATCTTCTCCGCATCACGGGGCTCAACACGCTACAATCTTCTCTGCATCACGGGGCTCAACCCCGCTGCAATCCTCTCTGTATCACGGGGCTCAACCCTGCTACAATCTTCTCCACATCACGGGGCTCAACCATGCTACAATCTTCTCTGCATCACGGGGCTCAACACGCTACAATCTTCTCTACATCACGGGGCTCAACCCCGCTGCAATCCTCTCTGCATCACGGGGCTCAACCCTGCTCCGAACTCTAGCCACGCCGCAGGGCTCAACCCTGCTACAATCTTCTCTGCATTACGGGGCTCAACCCTGCTACAATCTTCTCCGAATCACGGGGCTCAACCCTGCTACAATCTTCTCCACATCACGGGGCTCAACCGTGCTACAATCTTCTCCGCATCACGGGGCTCAACACGCTACAATCTTCTCTGCATCACGGGGCTCAACCCTGCTGCAATCCTCTCTGCATCACGGGGCTCAACCCTGCTCCGAACTCTAGCCACGCCGCAGGGCTCAACCCTGTCCTGGTATCTCATCGCCTTACAGGGCTTAACCCTGCTCCGACTTCACTACCCCACATGGCTCAAGTTTGCTTCATCTCTCACTGCACCGCGGAGCTCGGCCCTGTCCCAGAACTATATTATACTGCAGGGCCCACTCTGCTCTGGATTTCCATTACTACAGAGTTCTACCCTGGCAAAGGTCCTCAATGTCATCCTGAGGTGTTAGCCTCATTCTGGACTTGGGGTTCCAACCTGAGGCACCCCAGGGTGTCCCGAGGCATACAGTTTGGGAACCACTGCACTAAACGATAATTTGGACTATTTGTCTATTTTATACGAATTGGAACGACAAATTGTCCACATCCATGGGCGTAACTACCATAGGTGCAAGGGTGCAGCTGCTATGGGGCCCAGAGCGTTAGGGGGGCCTATCTTCCTTGTCAAACATGTGTTATATACATTTTTCACCAATGGATAGTACATAGGGGCCCTTTCAAACTTTTGCTATGGGGCCTTCAAATACCTAGTTACGCCCCTCTTCACATTGTCTAGTGGGTATGCACTATTGCGCGCTCCCGCATGTCGCCAGCGATGTTGTGTGATTGGTCGTACTGCACCACCTATCACACGATTTCACATGCTGTGCAGTGCATATCAATGAAGGACGAAACAAGTGAACGTTATTATCTTGCATGGTCCAGGACAAAGGTAATCGCCCCAACCATCAGCAAGATTGCCGGGTCATTTGAAGTGGCTTTACAATGAGCCTCATAGTTCTAATTTTTAGAAGAGTCTAATTTAAAGATAAATTCCTAATCATTTAAAAACTCCATATGTATATATAAAGTTTCACAATTTATTAAAACTAATAAAACATCACAATACAGTGTACAGGTGCAGTGGCAAAACACTGTAGTGTTAACTCCTGTGTGTGTTGAATGTATAGACTTGCAAAAAAACAACATTGGAAGACTGCAAACCACAATGGGGCGGGACTGCGGCACACTGGAGGCGCATTGGGCCATGTTTGAAAAGCTCTGCTTTACTTCTGTCTACATGACTGTAGCTAGTAAGTTATGCACATAGGCATTATTAATAAAAGTGTGACAAGGTAGTCATGCGTAAGTGGTGCTACTATAGGCTTATCCTTTCTTTATAATGGGATGAAAACTGGGAACAGTTTAAATGCAAAATGTACTTTAGTCTACAACACAAATGTGGATTATCGTTATCTACAAGGAAAGATTAGAAGAACCCTGACCTGATAATTACAGATTACAAGTTCCATATGTGAGAAACTCATTAGAAAATATGCACTTCCCTTTTCTTCACCCCCATACTCTCATTTCCTACTGTGCCTGTTTGTTCATTTTTTTGTCTATATATATAACCTGATATTATACCATTGGCGATCAGATGATAAACTTCACATGAAGTGCCTAGTTAACTTAAATTTCAAATACATCACATACAATATTAAGCTAAAGTTTATTATTAAAGATTTCTGGAAAACAGCATCATAATTTGACTATAGTATCCTTAGAATTTCCATGCACACCAGTAGTTCAAGTACCATTGCTGTATATATAATATTTTGGGCTTATTAAATAGGCCCATAACTTCTAAAGCTATAAAGCTGCCAAGCCTTTAACAACACATGGGGGGAGATGTATTAACGGTGACATCGCCGTTGCGGTACATCCCCCCCGACTTCGAGTACATACCGTGGTTCATTACCGCGGTATGTACCAAGAATTTCGCAAAGGACAGCCCTCTCGATGAGAGCTGTCCTTTGCGATGCGGCCGGGCAGAGGGACTTCCGGGTTGAACACCCAGAAGTCCTTCTGCGCATGCGCAGAAGGACGCGGGCCGTGGGGGCTCATGGGAGGGATCCGATCGGATCCCTCCCGGCCCCGAGCGTCGCGCTAAGAAGCCCATAGGCTTCTATTAGGTAACGCCTCCTGAAGGTGGCGTTACCTAGCGACGCGAAGCTTAATACATACGGGGAATGCGGGGGTTTTACCGCATTTTGCCGTTAATACATCTCCCCCTTAGTTTTTTTTACTGTTGTACATCTGATAACACTATGAATTATACATTTGGATATATATTTACATTATATGCTGCCCCTCATAACTTCTTTCCTGTTTCTAGGTTGTTTTATATAAAGAACATCTTTGTGTGTAAAAGCATTTAGTAATTCCCAAGTATTTCATTCAGTACTTTTGATATTGTCCTTCCATGTTTATCTGTTCACATCAAATTAGCTTTAACGTAAAGCCTAAAGAGCACTACATGTAACAAATATCCTATTCTTCAAGACATGAGCACTTGTATGGCATTATTTGGGGACTTGAGCACAATGCAGTAATCCGCTGGTAATGGATTAATATATTTCATGAATTTACATATTTTGTGATCACTTCTGTAACAACAGGATTAAGATAACATTTAGTCTGGGTACAGAATAACATGGATAGTAGATTTGTGTTGGCATAGGAAGCTAATTACAATTTTAATCTATCATTATGTACTATTGTTGTACATAGTACGATTTAGTACCATTTAATCTTAATTACAGCATTTAAACCAAGTGACAGCTCTGTATCCTTACTGCAGCTATCCTTTTCATTAAGGCAAACATTTACTATACATTATTAGCTCATATACCAGCAACCTGACATACCTACCACCAGTGCTCAGTGATCATTTCAGAATGTAAGCTCTTACGAGCAGGGCCCTCTACTCTCTTGTGCTTCTCCCTACTTTAGTTTCATCTACTTCTTACTCACCACTAGGGTACCTAACACTTGATTGCTTATGCTCTGTTGCTTATCTGGGTGTTATGGTCGCTAATGTAGCAATATATATTATCCATGTCCTGGTCCTGTAGTGTATTGTTCTGTAAGTGACATGTCTACAACTTGTTTATGTACTTTGTAAGTAATGTAATGTTCGCTGCAGAACATTTGTGGCAACATATAAATAAATGATGATAATAATAATAATAATAATAATAATAATCATTGCCTTGATTAGATATATTAATACCAGAACATTGATACATTGTATTATAACATTCAGATGTATATTCTCAATAGATTATGTTTTATCTATGTTGTTGTCATCAAGATATGTTATGTACTGTTAAATTTAGTCTCATAATACCTGCATATTTTTGAGACCCTCATTTACACTTATACACAACATTGCACATAAGGTGATGTTCTAGGTTCCTCTCCATTCCAAGTACAGTACTTATGACTCTTGCACATTAGACCAAGTAATTCTACCCGCAAAACAGAGAACACATCAAGTTTGTTACACAGTTATATAAATACAGACTTTCGTCTCTTAAACTTTTAGGGGTCAATCCTAGTAGGTGCGAAGGGTACGATGTGCCGTTGCAACGCCGTTTAAATGCCGGGATCGGCACCGCATCTCGCACTCTTCGCTACCCGACCCAAGCCTGGGTTTGCATAATTTTGCTCGGAGCCCTATGGGGGCTACGAGCAATATCAGGTGAATCCGGGCTGCTGTAAAGTGTGGCCGCTGCCGTAAAGTGCGGCCACTGCCGCGATGACTCGCACCGGCGAGATCATCGCGGCTAATAGGATTGACCCCTTAGCCAAATCAGTGGGACGACAGTATTCTATCATGGTGATTTTGAGCAGTTTAAAACTTTTAGAAAATAAGTTCTTTACTAGACTGTCCCATGAAAGAAGACATTTTTAGCCCATTTATATAGTAGTGAGTTACATTTCAGCTATAGATTTTCCTTAGTAGGTCTTCATTTCCTATAATACTAGCAGGGCCACATCACCATAGTAACAGCTGCTGTACATTACTGAAACCTACTGCGATCAGACCATTCTTCCCATTGTTGCATCTTCCTTCACTAGCTGATGCTATTCATATAAGGCATTTTTTAATTTGCTGCTAATATTTTAACAGAAAATGATTTTGTACAATAAAGGGCTCTGGCGTATTTGCACAAAGCATATTACTGAAAACATTGAGGCTTCTTAAAGGTAAATTGTACCATTATTAAACATTTTATTTCTTTTCACATGAAGTAAAGCATGGGTGTATTCTATGCACAAAAAACATGTATACATGATTTGGTGGCATATATTATGAGTACAGACGTGGATAAATTTGTAGGTAAACCTTACAGCTCATTGAAACAATGCTTCATTCCTCCTGAAAACTGATGACATTAAAAGCTATTATCTAATATACACCAGCATGCCTAGAATACAGTGTATCGGGCCAATTTGCCATTCTCCCAATGCCTGGGTCGGGAAATTAGCAAAATAAAACATGTTGGACAATCTTAATTCTTAGATTCCCGACTCAAAAATTATCGGAAATAGTGAGGCAGAGATTTTTAACATGCTGGGTTTTGCCGATCTCCTGACAAATCTTTGAAGTGGGCAGAATGTGGGAGAAGTGCCTACCCTTCCGGGGGTTGCGGGGGTTACCCAAAAAATCGGGAGCCTCCAGCGAAAACCAGGAGGGGAGGCATGTTTGCATCACTGGCTGACACATTTTAAAAGATCTTCAGGTAAACTCATTCTTTTGGGGATCCTCCCATTACACTGCCTGACGGGTGAGCGCCAGACACCCCACTTTCTTTCCATTTGCTTGTCACTGTACCTCCCACTTATGTTCATATCCAAACATTATACAGTATGTGTCTGTATTTTATACAAGTTTTGAGTTATGTGAACGCCTACTCTCAGCAAAAAACATCCACGGAAATATATATATTGTTTATCACTGTGTATAATACTTGGTATTATGCTTGATTTATTTGTTTATGTATTGCAGATTTGCTTACAGTGTTTTTGCTTCTATACATAAACATTTAAGTAAAAAGATCTCCTACAGGTGGAGTTAATTATTTCAATTGTAAGGAGATCTGTGAAACATGCACTGCCAGGGTTCCCTGAGGTAGGAAAACAGTGCTCTAAGGAGTAGATTTACTAAGGAGTGGGTTATCAATAGGGATGTGCAGGCTCGGATAGGTTCGAGTTTGCACGTTGAGTTCGGATCAAAGCTGTCTATCATCGGCGGCTTTGACAAGTTTAAAACGGCAATAAGAATAAATGTTAAACAAGCCTGGTTTACCATTATTTTAAAACTATCCGGCAAAGCTGCCGGTGATTGGCTCTTTAATCTACCCACAAAGCCTGAAAAACAGAGCACATTGTAATGTAGATGTCTCACGCAGTCGCACTATATTTTGAGTTTGCGCATACATGTGGCATATAGAGTCGCACTGCACATGCTTTCCAATGGTTACCGCCGGAAACCGCAGAAACAAATTTAGACGCTAGAGTGGGGATTTCAGTGGGCGTTCTTGGGAGATAACTGGGGTGGCTGGTGTGTCACTGTAATCGACTGTATCTAAAGACGCAGTTGCACTGACACAGACAGCCATGTTCAGATGGATAATCTGCGCCTCCATAGGGTAGTTGCAATGTCGGATGGTGCATCTTAATACACACCATGGTGGAAGCTGGTGGGCATGTCTGTATGAATACCATCGGTCATGGCCTTAGCATAAAGGCGCAGTAGTGGCTGCAATATCATTCACCTCTGATTAGTCTGAACTATGTGCGATCATGTACTCTCCTACAGGTCACAAATCACCAACATACTTTACATTTTAATTTATTTGAATAATTTTACATAATGAGCCCATGCTTGCCGACATTCTGGCAGTCCCCTCCGGGAGGGAGCAGCCAGATCGGACAGGCGGGGAGCGGGGGTGGTACGGCAATAGGGGCGGACCGGTGGCATGATCGCGCCATTTTGGCCCGGGGGGCTGGGATGCTTGCCTACTTTCCCGGGGGCTGGGAGCGCCAACTGATTTTCGGGAGTCTCCTTGCCGAATCAGGAGAGTAGGCAAGTATGAATGAGACTGAAATGCTTAGTTACATGTGCCAAGGTTACATGTGCTAGAGTTACATGTGCTTACTTACATGTGCCAAGGTTCCTTAGGATTTTATGCCTCAGTGAGTCACATGTTACCCCTGAGCTGTGGTTATTTCCCATACGTATGCTACAGTCCACAGTATAGCTGGCTCCAGTAGTGCCTGCACGAATTGTTGGAGGACTGAGCAACTGTGGCTTACCTATTGCTATAATCCAATTCTTTGCATGCTCTGCAATTATAGCAAATATAAAATATCCTCCAAATTATAGGCAACTTTATGCAAAACAGCTTCCTAAGGCATACGGTTTTGGAATCGTTTTTTCTTACTTTAGGGCAGGGTGCTGTTTGGCACACTGTGCCAGAGTTTGTTTTCCTAGCACTTTCTGAGGGCATTTGAGGTAAATGAACCAGTTGAACAAGGATTACATATTTATTTTACAGTCATTGGATGGGCAGTACAAGAAATATCTGCTTGTCAGAGCAACGCTTGTATTAACTAATTCATGTTCAATCGATTCAGAATAAAATATATAAATATATTTTTGTACTGGGAAAGCCTATTAATCATGTATGTATGGTGCTATACCCCAAACATACATTATGGTGCTTTCACTGCATTAGGCTGAAACTTGGTCTATAGCTGTCGTCAGGCACATTTGCTAAACAACCATATACAGCACAGTATGTGCCTGATTTTGGTCACACACAGCACATTCCAACAAGAACTGCATTGTTTGTTTCCTAATATACTGTAGTCTGCCCTATTAGTTTATAATCACATTAAAGAGATTCTCATACTGCCCAATCTGAATTCCGAGACTTACAGGGGGAGATGTTTCAAGCTTTGGAGACAGATAAAATGGATATAGATAAAGTACCAACTAACCAGCTCCTACCTGTCATTTTTTAAACATAGGGGCAGATGTACTAAGCTCTGAAAAGTAATAAACTGGAGAGTGATAAAGTACAAGCCACTCAGCTCCCAACTGTCATGTTACAGGCTGTGTTTGAAAAGTGACAGTTGGGAGCTGATTGGCTGGTGGTTTATCACTCTCCATTAGCTTGTTAAGTGCTAATTATGCCATCTTCATGGGCTGGTCAAACGCGATCTAAAATCAAGCATTTGAGAGAGATAGCACTTAACCATGTTGCAATGCAAGCGGTGTAAATGTAAATACATCATTTTTTTGCATGTAGTGTAAATACTGGCTGCTTTTGCATGTAGCTCACAAATACTGCACAGCTTTATTATTACACTGCACTTTAGATGTCAATTTGGACACGTCCCTCCCAAATCTAAATCTCTCTGCACATTTTAAATCTGCCCCACCTGCAGTGCAGCATGGTTGCACGAAGATGATCAGTTGAGAGAGAGATCTCTCTCTATTCCCAACTTTAAATCAGGCCCTTTGTGCTTTACTGCAGTATTCCCACAGACCCCAGGTACAACTAGCAGGGTGTGTAGTACCAGGGGTAACTTAAACCTGTAAATGAGTGCTGAGTGAGAAAATTACAATAATAATTAGCCTCTGTAAGAGACAGCTGGAAAGCACAAACTGGTAGAGAGAAAGAGACTAGAGTCCAACAGAAAATCCCCAGAGGGAGAAGGAACCAGCAGACTATCCTAGGGAGGCACTAAATGATCTAGCAGAGCATCTACAGGATATTCCGAAGAGTATTCACAGGAGACTCTAGAAGATCCAGGAGATAGCAAAACCACAGTACTAGACTATAGCATTCTGACACTGTGCTGTGGCAGAGAGGGGTTTAAGCAGGATGCTCAATCAAAGGCTCCGCAAAATGACGATTGCTAGAGGCCAAAAAGGAGGAGGTGCCGGCAAGATGATGGCGTCTAGTGGAATGTCCGGTAGTGGAGATCATCCGGAGCCAGTGAGGCTGATGCCATGGCCCCACTAACATACCTCTGATTCACAACGATATATCAATCCAGCTAACCTCATAAACCTCACGTGTCTCCCATAACCCCCCCATATCACTAAATTGTGCCTTATAGAATGCATGGTCTGTTTGTAATATATTAACACCCAACCATGCAACCTCAACCTTCTGGCAATAACTGAAATATGATATACACAATTGGACACTGCCACTCATGCAGCACTTTCACATGGTGGTCTCCACACCACCAGGCCTGGAAACAGTAAAGAATGTGGGATTATTGTCCCAATATTTCACATACACAGTTCTACCACAGTATCTATCACTCACATTTATATTGTGTGAAGTAAATTCCATCAGGATTTTCACCCCATTCTCTCTGCATATTGCTGCTATCTATCGCCCACCTGAGCCACACCAACAATTCTTGAACATTTTTCTGCATGGCTCCTTCACTTTTTATCTGCTGACATCCCCACCATCATCATGGGTGATTTCAATATCCCTTTTGATACTCCACAATCTCCTTGTGCCTCCAAACTGCTCTCTCTAACCTTCTCTCTCGGCCTCTCCTAGTGGATTGACTCCTCTTCTCATCAGTATGACCACTGCCTTGATCTTGTATTCACCAGGCTATCCTCAGTTTCTGAACTCACTAACATTCCTATCCCTCTCTCAGATCACATCCTTATCACCTGCACACTCTCCTCCATTACTTCACGCTCAGTGTCACTAAAGTCTACCAAGCCTCCTCTAACCATCAGAAATATTAATGCTATTTTCAACAACCTTCCACCTCTCTGGAACAACTACTCTCACCAATTTCTACATTCACTTCTCCTGAGATTGCTGTATCACATCTTATCCAAACTGTAGAAATGAAGTGGCTCCAGCTACCCATCACTCTCCACATAGACTTAGATGTCAACTGTGGCATTCTAAATGAACAAGACACCTAGAAAAACTCATGTAAAGAGGAACATCAGTGGTGTAAATCTCAAGTGACTTCCTCACATATAAGACTACCACTCTTATCATAAGGTTTTGGACACTGCCAAACAAAAATTGCCAATCTCTCATCTCTGCTCAAACTTCTAACCCCAATAGACTTTTTAATACATTTAAATCACTTACCCCTCCACACCCAACCCACCTGCTACTATCAGTGCACAAGATCTTCCTTCCTGTTTCAAGGAGAAGATTGATAAGCTCCGAAATGAAATGGCATGCTCTTCCTATGCCTATGCTCAATTTATTCCCTGAACCCACAAATGAAGATGAAGTATCTACACTATTTTCATCATCCTACTCTACTACTTCTCATCTTGATACTATACCCTCACAAATAAGAAGAGCTTTGTCTCCAGTGCTCATCCCAACCTTAACTAAAATTTGTAATCTATCTATTGGTATCTTTCCATTAGTATTCAATCATTCTGTGATTACTCCTATTCAAAAAACTAAATTCAGACCCTAACTCTCAAACTACTGTCCCATCTCTCAGCTCCTATGCACCTCCAAGCTACTTGAGAGACTTACCTACACCCACCTGCTACTTCATCTTGGATGTCATCTCACCACCTCAAAAAAAAAATGATATTTCCAGGTGCCAATAGCAGTTAACAACCTGATATCTCTATCACTATTCATAACACAAAAAATTTGTCCTGCACTGAAAGATTGCTACATAGATGTCATCCTTAACTCTGGACAGTCTTTTGCTTCCCACATTCAATCTATTTCCAAATCACATTACATACATCTACAAAATATCTAGAATAAATAGCCAGAATATCCCATATCTTAAAAAAGACAATGCAAATACTGTAATTCATGCACTCGTTATCTCCCGCATTGATTATTGAAATAGTCTCCTTACTGTTCTTCCCCAAAACAAAGTTTCACTACTACAATCTACTATACACTGGGGAACAGTCAATCTGTTGCCAGGGATTTAAGAGTCGATTCTGATTAATTTTGTGTTCCTGATCATGAATATGCCATGCTTATTTTTCAATTGGCTCTAGTTTTTGAGATATGCATATGTCTAATATTTATCAAAAATTAATTATACAATGTTAAAAATAGTTAAAAAGATATTTTTATTCTGATTAAATTTGTTTCTTAAAATGTTATAAAAAGACACTGGATAATTACATGCATAAGTGTTAGGAAGATATGAAAAAGTTTTTTGACAGTAATCGGCCATCATGTGACGATCCCACCTTCCTTGATATCTTTCTTCCATTACCTGAATATCCTGGTGGAACCGTTCACCCTGTTCTTCGCTTAAATCTCCTAGATTGGACGGGAAGTGATCTAAATGGCTGTACAAAAAATGTACTTTAATACTCATGTTGGCACCTACTTTCTCGAAACATTTTAGCATGTTGTGGACTAATTCATGATAGTTGTCTGCCTTGTGATTGCCTAAAAAATTTTGAATGACAGGCACATAACTCAGCCATGCTTCAGATTCGGTTTCAGTCATAGATGTGGTAAAATTTGGAACTTTCACCAGTTTCCGTATCTGTGGGACATCAAAAATTCCTGCCTTTAATTTTTCAATACTAAAAGATGGAAATGTTAAAAAAAATATACGTGAAACAATCGCCTGTCTTGTCCAGTGCTTTTACAAATCGTTTAATTAAACCAGTTTGATATAGAGAGGCGGCAGTATGAGTTTTTTCCTGTCAATTAAGTGCTCCTGAATGATGTTGGCTTCTCCTACAGTTATAACTTCTCTTGGAGGCCATATGGTTTGCTGCCAGTACTTTTGTTTTGCACGACTATCCCATAAGCATATGTGACAAGGATACTTAGTATATCCACTTTGTTGCCAAGTAGAAAGTTTACCATTTTTAAATCAACACAAACAGACCACTGATGCTGAGAATAAGGAATTTTTTCTAAGACTAACTTGATATTTTCATACTGTTCTTTAAGTTTTGTTGAATGACCGATAGGAATCAACGCAAATTTATTCCCATTGTGCAGTAATACGCATTTTAAGCTCCATTTAGAACTATCCAAATAGAGCCGCCAGTCTTCTGCTCGATATTCTGGTAAGCCCATCATATGGAGAAGTTCCAGAATATTGTTGCAATACACAAGATTGCTATCTTGGCTAAAGAACGGCAGTATGGCTTGCTCTCTATTTTGATACGATGTTATAGTAACATCCGGCTCAAGACAGTGCTTTTCTTGAAATCTGGATGCTAAAAGCGCAGCTCCTTTTTTCGATAAATTCAAGTCATTAATTAAATCGTTTAGTTCCTTTTGAGAAAATTTGGGTGGAGTAGAGGAACTTTCTTCAAACTCACTTTCATCTGTGTTGTCACTTGCAGTGGATGAAATTAACATTTCCACATCATCACATTCAACTTTGCACAAAGAGCTGAATTATGGTACAGGTAAATGTTCGCTATGTGGTATTGGTTGTTTTGCAGAATTCATACTTGGGTATTCCCATTTGTGTTTCTTAAATCGATTCATACCCTTCACATTTACTGCACAGAAATAGCAGTCACTCAAGTGATCTTTTGGCTCACACCACATCATAGCTATGCCGAGATTAAGTCCTTTTCAATCACCTTTAGACCAATTGTGGAGTGATTCCACGCAGGTTTTACAAACTTTGTGAAGCACCCAAATCTTATCTTGCTGGCTTATGTGATGTACAAAATAAGCTTGTTTTACGAATAAGGTAATATTTTTTCTTTCTTTTGCAACACTACATTTGCCACAAATATAACAAAAACATTAGGGTTGTTAGTACACCGTCTCCGAGAAGAACTCATTTTTACAGCAACAACGTTTTGTTTCACACATTCAGTGCTAACTCCAAACAAAAGCCGAGAAAGTACTGAACAAAACAAGCCCAAACGGCGGGAAATTGGTTGTGGTGGGAGGGAGAGAGGGCCGAAAAAAAGAAAAGGAGGTGTGCTAACTGCGTCACTCAGTCCTCTCCATTGCTCCTCTCTGTATGCTGGGAGGAGGCGTGGCTGTGGTCTGAGGATGTCCCAGCAGGCTCAGCAGTGCACAGCCACACCTCCTCCCAGCATTTATGAGGAGATTTGAATGTGTTATGTGTTTCATGTGTACCGCACAATCTTAGTACATCCCACCCCGGGTGTGCACTGCCTATTTGAACTTCTATTGAGTATATTGAAAGAGGGTCATTTACATCACATCCCTACTGATCACATATGTACTAACATATATACGTTCAGTACCACAAAGGACAGCTCTTCCGATAAGAGCAGTTCTTTGCGATCAGCGCTGCACCCTGGACTTCTGGGTTTATGACCCAGGAGCGGGGGGGCCCGCACCGCACACCCTGCACCCATACTTTGTTATGTATTACTTACCTCTCCGAAGTCTTGTGTCGGGTCTCCCAGCGCTGTTCAAACACCGGAAAATGTCCGCCGCGGCCATTTTTCCGGCATATTGCGCATGTGCTGTGAGGAGATCGCCAGGAAAAGGCGGCCGCGCCATTCCCCTGGCGATCTGCGCATGCGGAATAGACCCTGGGCACACTCTAGTGCCCAGCGTCTATCGATTCTGCGGTGGCCGGCCAGCCGCGTCAGTCGTTAAATTATAAGTTATTACCACTAGGATGTCTAAAGTGTTGGTTACTGTTTTATTATTTTTACAACTACATTCTTAGTTTACATTATGCTATATTTTAAATGTTATTGTGGTATTTCACACTAGAAAACAGATATGTTAAGCCAACTACTTGTTGGCAGGAATGTGAATCTTGGTGTAGTTTTTATAGAAATAACCCAAGAACACATGTTCATGGGAATCGGTATGAAATACCGGCTGACGCATGGCCGGCAGTTCGATTCCCGGCAGCGTCAGTCCGACAGATGCAGAGATCCCAGCAGCGGCAGCCCGACGGCGCTGGAAATCCCGATCGTCCGTAGGTAAGTACAAACTAACCAAACCCCCTAATCCTAACCTTCCTTAGGGGTGCCTAACCCTAACCTCCCCCCTGTGCCTAACCCTAATCCCCCCTCTAAGTGCCTAAACCTAACCCCCCCTTCCCCGCCGCCTAAACCTAAGTCCCCTGGGGGGGTGCCTAACCCTAATCCCCCCTCTAAGTGCCTAAACCTAACCCCCCCTTCCTCTAGCCTAACCCTGCCGGGGGGGTGCCTAACCCTAAGTCCCCCCCCGGGTGCCCTAAACCTAATCCTCCCCCCCGCGGCTGTCCGCTCGCGGCGCCCGGCATCCTTTCGATCGGGCGTCGGAAAAATGACAGGCGTCTAGATTTAGACGCCTGTCATTTAACCCTCGCCGGGATAAAGCAATCGGGAAGCCGGCTGTCGGGCTTACTTCAGCCAGTTCCCCGATTGAATACATGTTCATGCATGTTCCTGCTTCACCAGATAACTGACCCTCTAATAGAGTAACAATGTATAATTCAAGTACACGATCTGGGACTTGACATTAGAAAAGGGGATGGGGCCCTCAAGCACTGGTTTTCTCCTGTAACCCTGTGGGCTAGTCATTGTCAGGCAATCCCACCAGATGCCCCAAGGGTTCCCAAGAGCTTGACCACAGTGCCAACACTTATCAGGAACATGAGATAACAGATGAGATAACAGATACTATGGCAGCGGTTAGGACTTTGTATATGCTCTCAGATCTGTGGGTGAATGTATAATTTATTTTCCACTGAGAGTGATCAATAGGCTTGTTTAGGTCCTGCTCCCATTCTATGATAAGCCTGTAATTCATGTATTTGTTGATTCCTGATGGATGTAACAGAGGACTTTCTCCCAACGTACTGTATCTTTTAAACCACCTGCTGTTTCCAACATTATCTCTGCTCCTGTTTAATGAGGATTTCCTCCTAACTGGGGACAGATCTACCTGCACCTGATGTACAGTACATATAATCCCTCTTCAGTGAATCTCACCGTCTCCTCAACTCTTTATGTGTACATTTTCCCGTCTAATTTACATTGTAAACTGTTATGGGCACTGACTGCTGTTCCCGTTGTATTATTGTTTGTGCTGCAGTTGTCCTATTATGTGAAACACTGTATAATATATTAGCACTATATAATATTGGATCCTAATGGTAACTAAAGAGCAAGGGAGAAATTAGGCAGGAAGGAGGAAGGTGAAAAAGATAGGGTAAGATACTAAAAAAAAAACTAAAAACTATAAAGAGTAATAATGGAAACATAGAAAGCCAGAGAGATATGGGAATTAGGCGGCCCACAAGTGGGAAGGGGTCTGTGGAAACAAGAGTTGGCATGGGGATAGCAAGCTAGCAAATCAAAGAAGCAAAAACTAAGCAAGAGCACAGGAAGCTGGCTTAATGTATATGGCAAAAAGTATAGGGGGCACAACCGGAAAGTAAAATGTATAGGGGGTACAGGTGGGTGACGTTATGGGACTAGTTCAGAGTTAGGAGTCAAGCACAAAAAAAGCAAGTAACTTTGCCCCTTGGTAAAACCATGCTGGACTGCAGGTGGGGCGGATGTAAATTGTGCAGAGATATCTAAATTTGGGAGGGATGCTTCGAAACGCAAATCTAAACTGCTACTTACAAATAAAGCTGCCCCACATTTATGGGCTACTTCAAAAAGCAGCCAGTATTTACCCTAAATGCAAATGTATTTGCACCCCTTGTATTGCAACATTTTCCAGATATAAAGCTTTGATCGATTAGCTCCCACCTCAGAATCAGCCGCTATGTACGGGAACAATTTCATAATGTCATAATGTATTTATATATCTAGTAGTAATTGGCACAGGCTGATATAAGATTAGGGCAAAGGCTCATGTCATATGGTTTTCAGCACGGTCTTGTGAAATGTAGTGACACAGCCTCATATAATTTGTTAGGTACAGACTGTTATAATGTGATAGTTACTGGCTGACCTGGAACAGATAGGGTGATATGAGGCAGAGGTGGTTGTGGGCTGCTTCTGGCCAGAGTGTAGTTTATGCTATCTTAATAGACTGTCCAACTTTACCATAGGCAGGGTGTACTCAGACCCTATTTCTCAAAATGCTGACAGCAGAGAATTTTGAGACGTGTTATCAATCATTGCATCTACTGACTGATATATGTTGGCTCATATAAAATATGACTTCAAGCAGACAACTGCAATCACATCATCACTGTACAACAATGTTGTTAAACTGACCTACTTTTTGCTGTTTGCTGAGAGCAGGCTAATCCAGTTTAGCATGGCTAAAGGAGGATGGGCACACTGGAAATATTTCTGATGTAAGAAACTGAAATTATTCAGTGAGGTGACATTGAAGCCTGCTCTTCCTTGGGAATACTCTGGAACATGGTGGCTTTTTTCTACTGGCCGTGGCATCAAAGGTGCGTTACATTATCGACTGTAGCTTGTAATTGGCAGCAGATGTCAAACACTTTGTGGACACACAAGTGCACAGAATTCATCTTACTGTAATAGGAAAACACTTTGGAGAGGGTTGCGATACCACAAAAATTGTTCATGGTTTTGGAATTTCTGGGACTATGGTACTAAACCATGCTCACCTCTGTGTCTCTACATAATGATGAGGAACTACTAAATTGAAAACATAGACAGCGCTAGAGAGGAGAACATATAACATAAATGAATAAGCCCATATGTATAATAAAATTAAATAGCATTTAATGAATGCTATTTAATTTTATTATTCATTAAATGCTATTTAATGTTATTATTCATGAAATGCTATTTTATTGTATTATACATATGGGCTTTTTCTTTTATGTGTATGTTTTCAATTTAGACGTTTTTTATTGGTTTACCACCTGATTTTGACAGCTGCGTGAGGGTTACTTGTTTTAGTTTATTCTTTGCTCCAATCAGCGCCATTGGCTATTCTTTCTAAATATTTATTGACATAATGATGAGGACCAGTCTGTTGAAAAACAGATACAAAGCTGCTTATTGAAGCTCAGTAACATACATGCAGTCATATAGTTATCATTATTTTAACAGTAATTTCTGACCACTACAGAAATAAAGCTCCAGGAGTGCTTTCATCCATTATTTCCTTGTCTCCTTTCTCTAACGCCTGTCACTATTGGAGAAGCACTTGTGCGAAGTAAGGATATATATATTTCCAGGGTCACGTTGCACACAGTGCCAGAGCAGTCTTAACCTGGGTACACACGTAAAGATTTTCTGTACAACCATCCAACTAGTTGATTGGTTGGAATTAAAATCTTGTAACATATGGGAGTAACTGATGATCAGCAATTTGCTCCTAAATGCAGAAAACAGATGAAAATGTCGTCAGACAAGTTTGTTAAGTATTTGATCTAAACAATTTGTTCAAACAACAGCTTTTGTCCATTTTCCGGGTTTGGGAGCAAATTGCTGATTGTCATTTGCTTCGTTACCTTACCAGATTTTCATTCCAACCAATCAACTAGTTGGATGGTTGGACAGAAAATCTTTACGTGTGTACCTAGCATTAATCAGACCGTGGTATACTATACTATTATGCCACTTTTGTATGACTTGGGTAACATGTTGATATTTGCATTTTTAATACTTAAATTCATTAAATAATAACATACAGAATTTTCACAGATATTCAAAGCTTTTTGTTGCGGGGTAAAGCATATCTTGAGATGGCATTACATTATACCAGGCAATGGGGAACTGTGAAGCTGTAAAGTCTTCGCTTCATCCCTGCCAGGTCAAACCACTGTGCGCCCATCACCTGGATCCTTCGCTAGGTTGTTGGTGAAGGAGAGGAAACCCTTAAATTTTTGCAGAGTTGCGAATTGCTCCCAGTGGCCAGAAGATCTTAAAAAATGTTTGGCTTCACATTAAAAAGTTATACTTTTAAGCTAAATATGATGGTTATAATGTTGTTTTATAATAACAAGGTTATTTTTGTGTGTAATATCCATTTAAATAGATCTGCAAAGTTGCATTGAATATGCCAATATACCCTACCCCTCAAGTTCGCTGCCTAGGTGTTATCCTTTATTCAGAACTATCCTTTCCCCCCCCCACATGCAAATAGTATCCAAATCATGTTACATCTAAATGAAGCAGTCCCTGAGTGCACCTGTATCACACAAGACACTGCAATAACTTTAGTTTAATTCTCTTCTTTCTATTCTTCCCCTAACCAGACTTGCACCTCTACAATCTATTTTAATTAATATGCTTCTACTGCTTTCCCACTCTGTCCCTTCATTGATTGACTGCACTTTACAGAATCAAATTTAAAGTACTTCTGTTAACCTATCATTAACAAAACTGCACCTAACAAACCACTTTCCTTATCTCAGCTTGATTGCTATACTTAGCCCAAGATCTGCACCTTCGTCCACACGCTGTTTATCCCCTGAAATGATCCAATTCTATGCGCACTTGTTGCACTTTTATTGGTAGGGGTGGTGGGAGTCATGTTTTTATGTATTTATTTTATGGAGTTTTTATTACTGGAGAGATGCATTCATTATCATCAACACGTTGATAATACTCATGACTGGTGTCCCTTGTATGCCCTATATTGATACACTTAAAACATATATTGATACACTTTAAACATATGTATAGCCACACTTACTCGCCGGCACACGATGATCGCGCCTAATTAAATTGGCCCCAGTCATTTCAGGTCTGTTACTTCTGCACCATCATCTTCCTTAAAATCCTTTATACTCTTCATCTTGCACTCATGCTCCCATTTATTTAATTTTGTTTTAAACAGTGGCACACATACCTTCCAACATTTTGGTAGGTGAAATCAGGACAAAATAAGCCCTGCCTCAGGAGGAGATCTTGTCTCTGGTGATGGTCTGCCACTGGGTAATACCATCCACAGATGGTCTTGCCACAACAGTCATTGCTTATTATAGTACAAGCAGAGGTCGAAGTGGGAATTTTAAAGTAGAGGTATGGAAAATGTAAGGTCGTACTTATGCGCATGCTGGAAAAGGGGGCATGACCACTCAAAAGGGGCATGTACTTAAGATGTGCCCTCTTTTCATCAGTTTAGTGTACCACACCGTAGTACACCTTATACACATTATGCCACACAATAGTAATGTCCCTTGTATCACACTATGCCAGGCAGTAGTAGTGCCCCTTGTACATTATACCACACAGTAATGCCCCTTATAACACATTATGCCACATTGTAATTCCCTTACACATTATGCCACACAGCAATGCCCTTTACAAATGATGCCACACAGTAGTGCCCTGCACACGTGATGCCACAGTAATGCCCTCTACAAATGATGCCATGTAGTATTAGTGCCCCTTACACATTATGCCACACTGTAATAATGTCCCTTATAACATTATGCCACACAGTAAAGCCCCTCCCCTTCCGCAGCCTCTTACCTCTCCCTGTATTTGTCCTGCAGCATCTCACCTCCCCCTCATGCCAGCAGCAGCATGTGTGGATTTGGTGCCAGGCCCGCAAGGACTCCATGGAGAGACAGTGGAACAGCGCCTTCGTCATTTTGAATCTGGTGCTCCTGATTGGCTGCCAGTCCGCAAGCTCCAATTGGCTTGCAGACAGCGCCAGATTCGAAATGACAACGGCGCTGTGCCATGCTATCTCCATGGATGCCTGCCGGTGCACCAGTTGTAATCAGCTGGCGACCCGAAACCAACACCCCCTCAGCGGTCAGATCTTCCAGCGGACAGCACAGCAGGGCTCAGTGCTTGAAGTGCTGGTATATCATACCCCTTGTATACTGGCACACTTCAAGCACTGAGTACAAGCACTGCAGCGATACTTGATAAATAGACTTATAAAAGATTAGAAGAAGAGTACTTGCAATAGGAAGTGCTGATGGGGTATCAACAGCAGTTACACTATTATTAGTATGAAAGAAAGAACTTTCGTTGGCAAAAATAACAATTATCAGTGGAAAAACAATTTTATGCCCTTCAGTATTTTTTTTTTCAATAGTTTTGTTTACTCAACGATGGGACATTTTCATAGACAGCCATAGCAACCAGTGTCTGAATGAAGAAATTGGTGTTCAACTAATATAACAAAGTATACAATTGTATTTGCAAGGAAATAAGGTAAAAATATCAATATGAAAACTTTTACTCAATATTTTGGAAGGTCACACAAACAACATACATTTGGATAATAATGTGCTATTAAAAATAAGGATTTTCTACATCTTTCATGTTAGAAGTCACTTGAGCTGCTACTTTCCAATTAAATTGGATGCCAAGGTACATTGTATGAGACATTTGCACGGCTTGCCAGGGAGTTGTGTGCCAGGAGACTGAAAATGACTCATTTTCAGTCACACAAAAACTAAGTTGTAGTGTTTCTCTCATACGCTGCATCTCCTTTGTTCACAGACATAGCTGCGTAGAGAAGCTAATGGATGAAGATGAGAAAGATAGGGCAAAGAGGTAAGAAGTGAACTACATTGTGAAGGGGAAAGTGTTTTCTAAACAGCCAAATTACCATTACACGCATACCTTGCATAAAATACTTTAGTGAACTGGACAAAAGCTGTTTGTTGTGTGTGTAGTTGTTCATACTCTGTCGTTTCTTCAGCAATCCAATAAAAACAAAATGCTGTATAATCATTTTATATGTAAACATAATAGTTGATTTTTCCACTTTTTAAATTTATTCTATAACTCCAGGGCTTCACGTAACAGGTCTGAGAAAAAGAGGCGAGACCAGTTCAATGTGCTCATCAAAGAGCTCAGCACCATGCTTCCAGGGAACACCCGCAAGATGGACAAAACCACTGTGCTGGAAAAAGTTATAGGCTTCCTACAGAAGCACAATGGTAAATAACTGATACAGTACATGTATTCAACAAAAATGTCTGCCTACTGTTTGACTTTACAGGGATGAGTATTACTTACCTCAGAGTTTCTCAGCTCTAGTCTTCCAGTGATTCTAGGAGCAGTCCAGGTATTTACTGACTTAATGCCCCCATACATCAGCAATCGATTGTGGCAATTCTGCAACTTGCAATCGATTGTGTATAAAAAATCTGCAATGTATGGGCTTCACAGATCACAGTTTGCAACCAAAAAGTGATTGAAATTGTTAAATCCGATTGTCCAACATGTTGGATTTCACAGATTGATTGGGGCTGTAGATTGCTAGTGTATGGACATGATCAATAGATTTGCAGACCGTTACCAGTAAAATGATGGGCATTTCAAGATTGGCAGATCTGTGTTTGCTGCAATCGATCTGCAAAACACTGAAAAAGATAATGGCCCTGATTCAGAGCCGGACGCTCTGACCAGAGCGCTCGCTCTGAATCAGGGCCCACCTCCATAATTATGGAGCGTCCTCCTGGACGCTCGTATAGCTGTGGGTCACCACCCACGGCCTATACGAGCATGCAGGTTGATGGTCGCGATGGTCTTGACCATCGCGACCATCGCCACTGCGAGCCGGAGCCTGCGGTTGTGTTTCTCAACCGCAAGGCCCGGAGTGATTTTGGCTCTATCAGAGCCAAAATCACTCCCACTGACATCACTAGTGATGTCAGTGGGGCCGGTTTCTGACGGTAGGCGTTCCCTTGGGAACGCCCCCGTCTGGGAGGCACGCCCACCAAAGGGGGCGTGCTGTCAATCAACATCGACAGCACGCCCCCTTTGATCAGACACAACGAGCGAAGGAAAGTCCTTCGCTCGTCGCGTCTCGCGCATGCGCACGACGGAGCTCCCTCCGTCGTGCGCATGCGCAGTGCACACCATCGACCCACTTGCGAGCGGACAGCCGCTCGCGAGTGGGTCTGAATCAGGCCCAATGTGTGGGCACAGATTGCTAGATTGGGAAATCCTAAAATCGGGCAATAAATCTTCAAATTGTTAAATTGTGGTTTTCAGATTGCTGATGTATGGGGGCCTCTAGTCAAATAGACTATTTCACGTTCACATAATCAATGGGATCTTCAAACATGACCTCACGGAATTAATGGATTTTTCCAAAATAGAGGAATCTAAAGGTGCCCATACATCTGCGACGGATCATCGTGATGCAGGGATGCGATCGGAAATTTCCGATTGCCAACCATCGATGTTCTGCGATCCGTCGCTGGATCGCAGACATTTGCCATGTTAAATGTCGTCGATTTGACGATCACGATCATTTTTTGATCATGATCGTCAAATCGGCAAAATCCAATATGTTGGATCTCTGCGATCCAGCGACGCCGGGTTGCAGCATCGCGGGATCGTGGCAATCCATCGCAGATGGATGGGGCCCATTAGTTTGAATACTATAACACTGTCAGATTTTTATTACAATTATTATTTTTTTATGGAACGGGCGTTCTTGCAGTAAATACGGGCACTTTCTCTTTGCTGAATCCTCTTAGAGCTGTATTTAAAAGTTATCAATTATATATAGAATTACCGTGACTTGCACAGCATTAGAAAAGTAATTTCTAAAATGGTCCCCAGAAAAGAATCAGTGAATACTGCACATTGCAGTATTCATATTTACTACTTCGAAATTTAGCTACTTTAATTTGAGAATGTGAGCAGACTTCAAAATATGTCCAGCTATTTTACAAAGTGACGGATTTAAAAAAAAAATAATAATAATAATTATGTAGGAATGTAAAAGTTAAAATGGTCATTTTTAATTTTATTAAAGTGTTTATAAAGTGTTATGTCTTTTTTTTTTTTTTTAAAGTTTGACCCTTTTCATCGTTCTGCTTTTGAGTAGTATTTCTTATTTTCACAATGAATATTTAGCAGCTCTCTCCAAAGAACCATGGGTGAAATAATCAGTAATACACAATAACCTCCTGCTAGTGGTTGACAGACATCAGTAAATTTACTGTTAGAAAAAATTAGTAAAAATTTTGCTCATCAGTAATAAAAAACATTATTGGTGGGTACACACTGGGCGATATTACTGAGCGACTGCACGATTACGACATCGTAATCGTGCAATCGCTCAATAATCGTGCACAAATCGTGCACTTTTATGGCGGAAACGACCAGTGATGCGCACTCCCACTGGTCGTTTCTGACATTGTCCATCGCCTGAACATGCAGCACAATCTGACGATGTCGTCAGGTTGCTGCATGTTCGGGAATGGGGGAAGAGAGCCCGGCGCTGAACGATATCGTTAATGATATCGTTCAGCGGTCATTACCGACATTGAGCACAGCCTGCCGGGGACACACTACACAATATCGCTCAGGGAGCATATAGTGTAGTGTGTACGCACCTTATGACACACTAAAGTTACACAAAAATGTACCACATTATGATTGGTCTGAGCAAGGATAGTGGAGCTGTCTTTTATAAATCCAGGGTATGCTAAACATTGCATAAACAATGTTCCAAGGAAAAATGTAGGCCGACAATAGATGTTTATACAATTTTCAATTAAAATATTTATAAGAATTGATAACCCTGGTGCTTACCAGGCACGAGAGATTCCTAGTTATTTAGTGAAATAGGTGAGAAGTTTGATACATTTTCGAAACTAAATCCTTTGAATACTGCCATTTAACAAAATAAGTAAATAATCACATCCGTGCATCTCAGGTGTTTAACTCCGGTAAAATGTCAGAGGTTTTACTGTAGTTTACATAGCTTATGTTTTAGCACACAATGTTAAGTAAAGAATGCACGTAAAAGGGTTAGATACATTCCTTAACAATCTGCACATTGGTAAAATGACATTTGGTTAGGGTTATACGCATATGCACACATAGGGCCTTATTTAGAGTTGGACAGAATTTTGCGACCCAGCTGTACATGCAAAATACATGCAGCAAATTGTACGCTCAATAACATGTCTATTGTTTATGTTGGGTTTGATGTGAGTGAAGAAGTGGACCAGTAGAGAAGTTGCCTATAGCAACCATTCAGCCCGTTTGCCAACTGCCTCAGGCATGTGCACAGATCCGTTTTATTTACAATTTGTATTATGTTCCCCAGCATGCCCGATGGTGATGGGGTGGGGGTGTTGATGCGATTAGGGGCTGTTTCATCTTGGTGCTTGCAGGTCCTTTGGCAGCACACTAGGAGCGTCAGGGGGGAGGTCCTATCTCACCACTTCTCTCTCCTGCAGAGTTATATACACCATATACTGCAGTGCTAATTTCATAGGTGCACATGCGCAGAGTGGACAAGAACTGGCGGTAGGAGATATAACTCTCTTATTACTGCTGCCAGCCAGTATTACCAGGGAGGTGAGCATTGCTCAGCTGCCCCAACTTATATTATGGCGAAAGATTTTCTATCTCTGCAATAATCAGAGGAAGAAACTCTTTAATAGCACCCCAAATAGTATATATACCCCTAAGGTGGATTGGTTCTGGTCACAAAGGGACTCATACATACATACACAATAACACAGAGGCCTGTAATAGGTAATAATAGCCTGCAAGCTGCAGAAAGCAACACAATTCAGCAACTTAGCCTGTAGATTTAAAGCGCCAATTAGTTGAAATGCTAAACCAGGATATTTTTTCCTTTAAATGATTGCCACTTAATATACAGGCTAAATAACCAGAATTACACTAGTTCTTGCAAATCTCTGGCTATGAAATATGGGCCAGACGTTTTCACTAGTCAGTGTATTCAAGGGGTTGAGAAACAAAGATTTTACTTAGCTTTGATTTTATTTATTTTTTTATAAACAAAAGATAAAGCACAAATGAAGCACAGCCTCTACAATTTTGGTCCTGCACAGGTTCTCAAACTCGGTCATCGGGACCCAAAACAGTGCATGTTTTCCAGGACTCCTCACAGAATCACAAGTAAAATGATTAGCTTCACTAGTGAATCTTTTAAAATGTGTCAGTGAGTAGTGAATACACCTGTGCATCTGCTGGGTGACCTGGAAAATGTGAACGGTGTGGGGTCCTGAGGACCGAGTTTGAGAACCACTGTATTAGGAGATACGATGTCAGTCTAGACAACAGGTTCTCAAACTCGGTCCTCAATACCCCAAACAGTGCACGTTTTCCAGGTTTCCTCACAGAATCAAAAGTGAAATAATTAGCTCCACCTGTGGATCTTTTAAAATGTGTCAGAGATTAATGACTACACCTGTGCACAGTGGCGTCTACTGGGGGGGGGTCTGGCACTACTGGGGGCACTACAAAGGGGGGGACTACTACTACTGGGGGCATTACAAGGGGGGTGGGGGACTACTACTACTGGGGTACTACAAGGGGGAGGGGACTACTACTACTGGGGACTACTACTACAGGGGGCACTATAAGGGGACGACTACTACTACTACTGGGGGCACTACAAGGGGGGTGGGGGACTACTACTACTGTGGACACTACAAGGGGGGGGTACTACTACTGGGGGCACTACAAGGGGGAGGGGACTACTACTACTGGGGACTACTACTACTGGGGGCACTATAAGGGGACTACTACTACTGGGGGTACTACAAGGGGGGTGGGGGACTACTACTACTGGGGACTACTACTACTGGGGACACTACAAGGGGGGTGGGGGACTACTACTACTGGGGGTACTACAAGGGGGGTGGGGGACTACTACTACTGGGGACTACTACTACTGGGGACACTACAAGGGGGGTGGGGGACTACTACTACTGGGGACTACAAAGGGGAGGACTACTACTACTGGGGGCATTACAAGGGGGGGTGGGGGACTACTACTACTGGGGGCACTACAAGGGCGAGGGGACTACTACTACTGGGGACTACTACTACAGGGGGCACTATAAGGGGACGACTACTACTACTACTGGGGGCACTACAAGGGGGGTGGGGGACTACTACTACTGGGGACACTACAAGGGGGGGACTACTACTACTGGGGGCACTACAAGGGTGAGGGGACTACTACTACTTAGGACTACTACTACTGGGGGCACTATAAGGGGACTACTACTACTGGGGGTACTACAAGGGGGTGGGGGACTACTACTACTGGGGACACTACAAGGGGGGTGGGGGACTACTACTACTGGGGGCACTACAAGGGGGAGGGGACTACTACTACTGGGGACTACTACTACTGGGGGCACTATAAGGGGACTACTACTACTACTACTGGGGGCACTACAAGGGGGGTGGGGGACTACTACTAGGGAGTACTACTACTGGGGACACTACAAGGGGGGGACTACTACTACTGGGGACACTACAAGGGGGGGACTACTACTGGGGGCACTATAGGGGGGGACTACTACTACTGGGGGCACTACAAGGGGGGGACTACTACTAATGGGGGCACTACAAAGGGGGGGACTACTAATACTGGGGGCACTGCAAAGGGGGGGACTACTACTACTGGGGGCACTACAAAGGGGGGGGACTACTACTACTGGGGGCACTACAAGGGGGGGGACTACTACTGGGGGCACTACTGGAGGCCTGCATAAGGGTGTTCTCTCCTGTGGCACACGGGGGCACTGCATATGGACACTACGACAGGGGGCTGCCCTAATCTTTATTTTTACCTTACATTAATCCCATATGGACCCACCTCCTCCCTGGAACACTTGAGGGGGGGGGCGCAGTAGCACGCATATTCTTCGGACACCCTGGCTACACGCTACTCCTCTGCCAGGGCTGCCTGCATGCATTTGCCCCCCAGGCTAAAAGTTGCCAGTCAGCCCCTGCCTGTGCATTTGCTGGGTGACCTGCAAAATATGAACTGTGTGGGGTCCTGAGGTCAGAGTTTGAGAACCACTGGGCTGATGCAGAGGTTGTCGCAAAAGAGGTGTACATTACTTTAAAAATAAGCACACCCCAATATAGTTTCTTTCTGCCAACATGCAGAGATATACTCACCGGCAGTATATGTGCCTGGTTTACGTCAATGCATCATCGTCATCAAAATAAACAGCATTTCTAAACTTTAGAAGCCTTCATCTGATTAGACTTTTCTGGATTCTTCATTTGTGTTCATTTATTATAAGAAAGTATTGTCATTTTGTTTGTGCAGAAGTTACAGGTCAGCTGGAGATTGGTGATATTCATCCAGATTGGAAACCTTCATTCCTCAGTAATGAAGAATTCACCCAGCTGATGCTGGAGGTAAGAAAACCGAGGATATAGTGGTTACTTTCAATACTGTTCAATGTTTATGAAATGCCTAGCATATTTGTAATAGTATATTCACATTTTGAAATTAATGCAAGAAGAGTACATTTTATCAAGGTAAAACCCAAGAAGACACATGTGCGAGAGACTGAACTCCCAGCCACTCAGATTGCGATAGAAGGCGCAATTCTCTATGCTTTGCAGAGAAACCACTTGAATCTTATCACTCTTTTCTTGGCAGCCATGGATGTTAGTCCAGAATGCTTTAGAAATGTGGTATGTTTTCTATCGCCATAATTAAGTCTCAGTTATGGCACTGTTCTAAGTGATTGTAGGTTGTTTTTATTAATTTCCCTATTTAAAATATTCTATCTGTCTTAAATGTAAGCAGAGGCCCTTTTATTTCACCCATATATAACATATTGGGCATGTCAAGTCATTTTACAAAGGTATTGCTATAATTGTATTAAAAACCAGTGGACGTACAGTCAGGTGCATAAATATTGGTACATTGACAGAATTTTCATATTTTGGCCTCTATTCACCACCACAATGGCTTTGAAATGAAACAAACAAGATGTGATTTAACTGCAGACTTTCAGATTTAATTTGAGGGTAATTACATCCAAATCAGGTGAACGGTGTTGGAATTACAACGGTTTCTATATGTGCCTCCCACTTTTTAAGGGGCCAAAAGTAATGGGACAAACTAAACAATCCTAAATCTAACTTTCACTTTTTAATACTTTGTTGCAAATCCTTTGCAGGCAACTACAGCTTGAAGTCTGGAACGCATAGACATCACCAGACGCTGGGTTTCATCCCTGGTGATGCTCTGCCAGGCCTCTACTGCAAGTGTCTTCAGTTCCTGCTTGTTCTTGGGGCATTTTCCCTTCAGTTTTGTCTTCATCAAGTGAAATACATGCTCAATCGGATTCAGGTCAGGGGATTGACTTGGCCATTGCATAACATTCCACTTTTTAGCCTTAAAAAACTCTTTGGTTGCTTTTGCAGTATGCTTCGGGTCATTGTCCATCTGCACTGTGAAGCGCCGTCCAATGAGTTCTGAAGCATTTGACTGAATATGAGCATATAATATTGCCCGAAACACTTCAGAATTCATTCTGCTGCTTTTGTCAGCAGTCACATCATCAATAAATACAAGGGAACCAGTTCCATTGGCAGCCATATATGCCCACGCCATG
Organism: Taudactylus pleione; assembly: GCA_031769625.1. Taxonomy (NCBI): domain Eukaryota; kingdom Metazoa; phylum Chordata; class Amphibia; order Anura; family Myobatrachidae; genus Taudactylus; species Taudactylus pleione. Next base: position 14,018,747 of record JAUIMM010000608.1, on the reverse strand, counting down.
ACACTACCACCACCATGCTTCACTGCTGAGGTGGTATGTTTTGGATCATGAGCAGTTCTTTTCCTTCTCCATACTCTTCTCTTCCCATCACTCTGGTACAAGTTGATCTTTGTCTCATCTGTCCATAGGATGTTGTTCCAGAACTGTAATGGCTTTTTTAGATGTTGTTTGGCAAACTCTAATCTGATCTTCCTGTTTTTGAGGCTCACCAATGGTTTACATCTTATGGTGAACCCTCTATATTCACTCTTGTGAAGTCTTCTCTTGATTGTTGACTTTGACACATATACACCTACCTTCTGGATAGTGTTCTTGACTTGGCCAACTGTTGTGAAGGGGTTTTTCTTCACCAGGGAAATAATTCTTCTGTCATCCACCACAGTTGTTTTCCGTCTTCTTCCGGGTCTTTTGGTGTTGCTGAGCTCTCCGGTGCGTTCTTTCTTTTTAAGAATGTTCCAAACAGTTGATTTGGCCACACCTAATGTTTTTGCTATCTCTCTGATGGGTTTGTTTTGATTTTTCAGCCTAATGATGGCTTGCTTCACTGATAGTGACAGCTCTTTGGATCTCATATTGAGAGTCGACAGCAACTGATTCCAAATGCAAATGTCACACCTAGAATCAACTCCAGACCTTTTACCTGCTTAATTGATAATGAAATAACGAGGGAATAGCCCACACCTGTCCATGAAATAGCTTTTGAGTTGATAGTCCCATTACTTTTGGCCCCTTAAAAAGTGGGAAGCACTTATAGAAACCATTGTAATTCCTACACCGTTCACCTGATTTGGATGTAATTACCCTCAAATTAAATCTGAAAATCTGCAGTTAAATCACATCTTGTTTGTTTCATTTCAAAGCCATTGTGGTGGTGAATAGAGGCCAAAATATGAAAATTCTGTCAATGTCCCAATATTTATGCACCTGACTGTATATACTTTTGTATGTTTCTACATGGAGATTGTGATAATCAAGCTTAACCTTTATGGGAAGCATAACCACATGTGCAGATGATTTTATGTTACTGGGAGTAATACACTATAAAGAAATATATTCTAGGGCTCAGACTAAACCTACAGTACCTATGTTTGTATGATGAAAGCAGACATTCATATGTGTTCTCATTCTTTTGTTTCTATAGGCTCTTGATGGCTTTATCATAGTGGTCACTACAGATGGGAGTATCATCTATGTTTCAGATAGTATCACACCTCTACTTGGTCATTTACCAGTAAGTAACCATTTCTTATTTTGTTTTCTACATTGTCATTAAAATATAGTATTTTATTCATATAGAAGAGTAGTTCCTGTTATTTCAAAGCATACACATATATTCATATAGATTTTTTGTGTATCTTGGACTTACCACCATTATGCCTGGAGGTAGTACAGGGGGGAAATTGGCAGGCAAGCATAGACAGGAAGTGATGACGTAATTGCAACTCAATTACACGTGAATGCAGACACAGATGCATCCAGTCAGGAGTTGTCTCTGTTGTAAGTGCTCACGGCCTGGGCTGGTGCAAATATGCCTGATGACTATTAGCAAATGCCCTTGTTTTTTTTGTGTTACAAAAAATGAGTATTGTGCTCTCATTCATCTGATACAGAACAATTGCTCCTGACACAAAATGAATGTCACCAGACAATAATAATCACTTGTGACAAGTTAAGCTGGGCATACACTATACAATTATCTGTCCAATCTGGCTGGTTGAAATGAAAATCTGGTAGTGTATGGGAGCAAATGGCAATCTACCATTTGCTGACAAACATGGGAAAACAGACAAAAATGGTCGTTCTCAGACAAATTGGTTAAATCAAACGAATTTAACCAATTTGAACAAACATTTTTGTCCATTTTCCAGTGTTTAGGATCATATGGTTGATTGTCATTTGCTCCCATACATTACCAGATTTTCATTCCAACCAGCCAGATTGGACAGATATCTGACAGATAATTGTATAGTGTATGCCCAGCATAAAGATTAACCGCTAAATTATGTCCTTTTTCTCACATAATTTTCTAATACCGTTTTATTCAATGCCCTTTCATGCGCTTTTATATTAGATTGTAAGCTCTCACGAGCAGGGCCCTCCTCCCACATGTGCTTTTTCTTTCCTTCATTTATACCATCATCTCCTTCCCACTGCCACCAACAGCACCAAAACCAGGGCCGGCTCTAGGGGTGTTCGACCAGTGCGCCCCTCCCCAGCATCCCGATTTCAGCGGGACAGTACTGTCCTGCTGTTCCACCCGTGGGCCGAAGTGGCCCGCGGGTGGTTAAATTGGGAGGTTGGGGACCCCCACCCCCGGTGCCGGACCCCCGGAGTGTGAATGGCGCGCGGCATCCATTCACTGACGGCAGAGGGCTGGGGGAAGCCCAGCCAGTGACAGAGGGCTGGGCTGTACCCCCAGCCTGACGTTATTTGGAGGTGTGCCATGCGGGCACGCCTCCACATAACGTCACACCCCCTGTGGCCTATGGAAATTGGGGGCGTGGCCTATGGAAATGAAGCCACGCCCCCAATTTTGGGGTGCTATGTACCGGGCCGGCACAGGGTGCTCAGACCCCTGGAGCCAGCCCTGACCAAATCCTTGGGTACCCTGTTGCTCATTTGGGTATTATGACTGCTGATGCAGCAATGTTTATAAACCTTGTCCATGTCCTGCAATGTTCTGTATTGTATGTCACTTTTTTCTTGCTTTGGTTATGCTGTTTCTTTTTAAGTACAAGTACTTTGTAAGTCACTATGGATCCTTTGTGGCGCCATATAAATAAAGGATGTTGACAATAATAATAATAAAAAACAGTGCGTTCCGCTTGTAGCTCATTTTCCCTGAAACAGTGATGTCATGGTTGGTCGTTTGGTGTCAGTGAATGCGACTCATATTTATTATCTCTTTAGCATATCCCATTACTGCAGTCTCTAGGAGGTAAATTTACTAAGATGGGAGTTCTATTTAAGAAGTGATGTTGCCCATAGCAATCAATCAGATTCTACTTCTCATTTATCTAGCACCTTCTAGAAGATAATACCTGGAATCTGATTGGTTGCTATGGGCAACATCACTTCTTAATAGAACTCCCATCTTAGTAAATTTCCCCCTAGTAGTCTCTGTAGTTATCTAGCCCTCAGTCCATTGCTTATGCTGGGCATACACTATACAATTATCTGTCGGATATCTGTACAATCTGGCTGGTTGAAATGAAAATCTGGTAATGTATGGGAGGAAACACTGGAAAACAGACAAGAATGGTCGTTCAGACAAATTGGTTAAAACACATGAATGTAACCAATTTGAACAATTGTTTTTTTGTCCGTTTTCTAGTGTTCAAAATAGGGATGTGCAGGCTCGGATAGGTTCGAGTTTGCACGCCGAGTTCGGATTTTTCCCTCCAAAAAAACGGAACTCAGAAAGAGGCAAAACGTCATCTTGCATGGACAAACATCATCATTCCTGGACTTCCCACCGCCGATTGGTGTCGGGGATAACCCCGGGCTATCAGCCTAGAACTGGGGTGCCCCTTTATTGGGGGGTCCCCAACTCCTAAGGGATCCCCGGCCTGGGCTGACTAGCGGTCAGGAGTAGTGTTTCGGCTGGGGAACCCGGTGATAGGGTTTCCCTGGCTGTGACATTACCCCCCCCCCCCCCCTGCTAGAAATGGTCCGGAGCTGGTTGTGGAAATAACAGGAGAACCCTATGCATTTTTTCCCCTGTAATTCCAGAACCAGGACCAGATCAGAGCCTGCTGCTAGTTGTGCTAAGTACAGGGGAACCCTACGCAATTTTTCCCTGTACTTGCACAACCAGGACAGGCTATGAAAAGTCCGGGGCTGGTTCTGTTTTAAGTAGGGATGTGCGCCGGACCATTTTTGCCGGATTTGGATTTGGTTCTAATTCGTCGCCCGGCTTTGGATTTGGATTTGGATTTGCCAAACTGCGGTGACTGGCTTTGGATTTGGATTTGGATTTTTTTACAAAAATTGACAAAAAAAGCTAAAATCACATAAATTGGTCTTTTTTTTCTTCCTAGAGTATTATTAACCTCAATAACATTAATTTCCAGTCAATTTAGACCGTATCACAGCTTATAATATTGTTTTCAACATTATTGGCCAAAGGTTGCAGTGAGCTGACTGGTTACTAAGCGACAAAGCAGCGACACAACGACACAGACACCACAGTATAAAGCACATCTATGACACATTGCCACACAGCAGTGGCAGAAATTAAAAGTAGTGCACCCACCCAGTGGGGTACGGCCAGCAGAGTCACAGTACTTGTTTACAAAGTGGGCTACGGCCCTAGGAGTCACAGTGCACAATCTTATTCGCATTACACCGCACATAGGGCCTGATTCACATTACACCATAAAGTAGTGTCTCTTATTTATGTTACGACACACAGTAGTGCCCCTTTTACACAATGCCCACAGTAGTGACCCTTTTACGCAATGCCCACAGTAGCGGTGTCCCTTACACAATGTCCCCCAGCAGTGGTGCCCCCTATGCAGTCCCCTTAGTAGTAGGGTCCACTATGCAGTGCCCCCAGTAGAATGCCCCCCAGTAGTATGCCCCCCATTAGCAGGCCCCCCCAGTAGTATGCCCCCCATTAGCATGCCACCCAGTAGTATGCCCTCCATTAGCAGGCCCCCCCAGTAGTATGCCCCCCATTAGCATGCCACCCAGTAGCATGCCCCCCCAGTAGTATGGCCCCCCCAGTAGTATGGCCCCCCCAGTAGTAGGCTGCCCCAGTAGCAGGCCCCCCACAGTAGTAGGCTGCCCCAGTAGTAGCCCCCCTGTAGTATGGGCCCCCCTGTAGTAGGCTGCCCCAGTAGCAGGCCCCCCCCCAGTAGTAGTAAGCCCCCCCAGTAGTATGCCCCCCCCCCAGTAGCAGGCCCCTCAGCAGTATGGCCCCCCCAGTAGCAGACCCCCCCAGTAGTATAGCCCCCCCCAGTAGCAGGCCCCTCTGTAGCATGGCCCCCCCAGTAGTATAGCCCCCCCAGTAGCAGACGCCCCCCCAGTAGTGCAGACCCCCCCCAGTAGTATGGCCCCCCCGCACCCCCAGTAGCAGACCCCCCTCCCCAGTAGCGCCCCCGGCCCTTGCACAAATAAAAAAATAAAAAATAAAAACTTACCTGTATCCCCGCTCCCGCGCCGTCTGCTCTGTCACACGCTGAGGAGGGAGCCGGAAGACGGAGCTCATGTGTGAGCTCCAGCCGGCTCCCTCCGTGCAGCAGCCAATGAGAGTCTGTGTGACTCTCATTGGCTGCTGTAACAAACACACAGCTGCCGCTGGCGGCTGTGTGTCTGTGTCTGTGTAGGACAGAGCGCTATCACTGCGTTCTGCCCTACACGCGAGGAGACCTGATGTCGGATTCTCTAGTGAGAATCCGACATCAGGCGGCCGCCGTTCGGCCCCGAACGGGGATCCGAGTCAGGCGGTGAACACCCGAACAGGGTTCAGGTGGACTCGGATCCCCAATGTTCGGAGCGGAATCCGATCCGCTCATCTCTAGTTTTAAGGGGGACCAAATGTCATTTTTTTTCTTCTCTCACTGGTATATGCATGTATATGTGTCAAATCGAACTGATCATGCTGAAACGAATGCATGAAGTTCTACTATTCATTTGGGGATTTGCAGTTTGAGTTTGAGTTCGTTTTTCATTCGATTTACAAATCGAATGTTAGTAACTGAAGGTATCCTATTGTCCTCTATGTGAACACATCAATGTTTTTCAGAAATTCTATTTAATTTCAAATTCCTTTTTCTGTTCAATTTGACATACGATTTGGCCTTTAGTAAATCCCTTCATAAAAAAATCGAACCAAAATCGAACAGAAAACAAAATCGAACCATAGTAAATATACCCCCAGGTTTTCATTCCAACCAGCCAGATTGGACAGATATCTGACAGATAATTGTATAGTGTATGCCCAGCATAACTGAGGAATGTATGCCACACATGATGGATGGGGCATGCTGTTGCCCCATGTGTATCATACGTATACTATAATGTGTTGTATTTTATAGCACATCAGAGAAAGCTTGTACTGCAATTACATATACATTATGCAGTATTAGAGAGACCGTATATATGCATGGCAATTTTATCTATAGAAATAATAAAAATCTGTGCACAATAGACTGCCTTAGAGGTCTTATGTGATTTTGTGTCACCAACACAAAAAATCATACATACTGTACAACAATAGAGTGCCAGTACAGAGCTTTATGGCGCTACAAATATAGTATACAATACATTCCTTAAAATAGTAGTCCTTCTAGATGATGTAAACCGTTTTTCAGTATTTTTTGGACAATATCTCCTTCATAAATCCAAATGTCCTTTTGTTTCAGATATGCTTGAGAGAAAAAGAAATAGCACAATAGTGTAATACAGTAAACATATAAAATTAGTAACTTTCAATGTTATGGACTCCTTCCGGAATATGAGTCTACACAACTGGGTAGACTAATATAGCATGGATACTAAGAAAATCCTCCTTATCTGTTCACATTTTATGGATAGTGGGCCTGATTCAGCATTGAACGCAGTTGCTTATGCACACGCAATCGGACGATTAATTTGTATTGTGTATGCATCACAGTGCATGTGGGCGAACCAGACGCTGCGATCACAGAGGCTACGCAGACCCATGACAGGAAGTGCCATTTGTGGGTGGTAATGGGAGGGTTTTCGGGCGAACGCAGGCATGCCAATGCGTTTGAACTCTGTTGCATGGGCGTGCATAACTAGCCACTGCGATACCAGATGCCGCCTGAGGCCTCATAGCGTGCGCGGAAGTAAGCAATTCCTGAGTGAGGTCTGACGTGCATTAACTGTGCGTCTGGGTTCCGATGTTACTTGATGTTACCGATTGTTTAGCTATGTTGTCAAAGTATACTGATGTGAGTAAGGGGAAGTGGGCGTCTTTATGTTAGGCTGCAATCGCAATGCGAAAGCAAACATTTACATATCGCAGCTGATATTAGCAACTGTGTTGCGTGTGTATAAGCAGAATAGCGATTCGTAGTGAATCAGGCCCAGTGTCCTTATAACCTCCCATAAACATGTGGATAAAACAAAAAATCTCCAAATAGTGTAATATGGTTTTAAAAATATATACATATAGTATATTTTTTAAGGCACCTTGAAAAAGATATGATATGTATCGAAACACGTTGGACAGAAGAATATACGGTAGGCACCACCTGGCACATGTTGGTCGAGTATCCTGGAATTTGGGGACGCCCGGTCCTGTATACACCTAAGCCTATCTACTTTGATTAGACAAAACATCTGTTAGAAGTCCATTGTTAATCTGAAATTTTTTTATACATGTCTTCATGTTTTTATTGGATTTAATTAAAGCCGTATTACACTCTTTGGAGCTTTTTTGCTGCATGGTAATGTAGATTTGTAGACCTGTCATGTGATTTCTATACAGGCTCAATGCAGTATCATGCCTAGATTTCTGGGGCTTTTAGGTGAAATGTTAGTATGAGTCTCCACAGTCCACTAAGCAGATGAGAGGAAAGGCTTTGTTGATCTGGGTTACAAGCCTGTGATAGTTTCACAACATGCAGCACTAAAGGCAATGAGTATAAATTGTTGGTAGCGTTATTGTATACTTGCCTACTTAATGGACTTCTGCTTCAGGAGATCCCAGAGAGCTGTTGGGCAATGCCACAAAACTTCACTGAGAAAGTTGGTGGAATGTGATAGGGCTGGCCACTTTCCAAGGAGTCTAGGAGCACTCCCCAAATTCGGGAGTCTCACAGAAGTTTCAAAAGAGTAGACATGAATGCCCTCCCATTTGTACATAATACTGTGAGGATGGGTTTACTTTGATTAATACAGGTAGTAGGGACTGTGCTCACAGATCAAGGTTGGGAGGGAGAAAAATGACCTTGGTTCTATTGACCAGGTTCTAACAGGAGTTGCGATGACCCACCCATAAAGTGAGAGATAGTGACCAAGACTCATGGTGAATACTTTTGTAGGAACGATCGGCTTTCCTCAACGCCACATTTTCTGGGCCCATGTCCAGTCTGTGGTCCATGCAGTCCTCTCGTTCATCCATGACTGAGTCCAGTCCAGGATGTATTTGAGAGGTGTACAGTGTTTATACACCTCTTGATCAGAGCTGAATCACAGTCTATTTATTAAGTCTAATAAAAAATAAAGAACTATTATGGGGGCAAGTGAGAAATGAGTGGGGGGAATTTTGTTTTAAATTGACTTCCTCTTAATTTGTACTGTGCAAGTTATAATTTTCAGTTTCTATATTAAAATAGATAATTGATTAGTATGGTCTGGGTCATAAAGGGTCAATCTTTCAAACTTGGAACCCTGTGTGTCAATGTGCTATTGGTATTGGACCCGAATTGTATTTCACATCTGACAATCACCATACCTCCCAACATTAGTGGTCTCATTGATGGGACAGGGAGAGTGGCCTTTTATTATGCCGCACACTGTGAAGATAGAAGCCTCTGCAGTGTACAGCAGTGCAAAACCCCCTAACCCCTACACAAACCTAAAAATAAAAACCAGGACAGTCCCACCAAAATTGGGACGATTGCTACATATGTAATCAGGGAACCCCAAATTGAGATTCTGAGACCTCCCTTTGGAATCTACATAAACCAGGATCTATAGATAAAAACACAGAATTTATTTAATAGTGACAGCAAACTTTATTTAATATGAGAGCAAGCCAGCTGTTGAATTTTAGTTGTAGGCTACATTCATTCTAAGGTAGGGCATTTCCTTGTAACGTCACCATTTACAACCTGCATTTATATTAATTTTTTTATAGACAAGAATACTTTTTTTTTTTTTCAACAGTCTGACATCATGGATCAAAACTTGTTGAATTTTCTACCAGAACAAGAACATTCAGATATCTATAAAATCCTTTCTTCGTATATGCTTGTGACCGATTCTGCATCTCTCAACTATTTGAATTGTGAGTTTTATATAACTAATTATGCAGTGTGTATCCTGGTGAATACTGAGTGGAACTGAGTTCCTCGCACTTTGTTACAGGCGAATGCGCTTAAGAGTGCCGCTTGCATGGCATTCTGTGGCGCTATTTGGGCAGTGATGTTGGCTGGTGACATAGGCTACATCACTGCAGGGGGGCCAAAGCAGTAGGAGGAAATCCGATCAGTACATGTGCAGAGCAGATATCCTCATTAACAGCCGGGGGTGACAGATCCGGATGGCATGGTAGCATGGGATGCCACCGTGTCAGTGAAAATGCAGTTGGTTGCGGTCGCATTCCATGTGAACATGCCTTTTAAGCAAAAGTGGCTAAGGGAATCTTTACTCTAATAACTAACACAGATTCATGCATAGAGGGGAGGAGAAATGGGTAAGTAGATGAGAATACTGACTCTGGGGGTCATTCAGACCCGCTCGCGAGCAGCAGTACGCTCGCAAGCGGGTCGATGTTCCCCACTGCGCATGCGCACGACGGAGGGAGCTCCGTCGTGCGCATGCGCGAGACCCGGGGAGCGACGGGCTTTCCATCGCTCCGGGTCTCGCACCAAAGGGGGCGTGCTGTCGATGTTGATTGACAGCACGCCCCCTTTGGTGGGCGTGCCGGGGGCGTGCCTGCCAGACGGAAGCGTTCCCATGGGAACGCCTACCGTCTGAAGCCAGCCCCACTGACATCACTAGTGATGTCAGTGGGAGTGATTTTGGCTCTGATAGAGCCAAAATCACTCCAGGGCTTGTGGCAGGGAGACCCTACCGCAGGGTGTCCGTCGCAAGTCCGATGGTCGCGATGGTCAAGACCATCGCAACCATCTTTTTGGCCGCTCGGATATGCTGTGGGTGGTCACCCACAGCTATACGAGCAGCCAGGAGGCCGCTCCATTTTTATGGAGGAGGGCCCTGATTCAGAGCGAGCGCTCTGGTCAGAGCGTCTGGCTCTGAATCAGGCCCTCTGTGCCATAAATATGTAAAACTGCCTTCTTGGGCAATTAAGGGCATATTTACTAAAGTGCAGGTTTTCAGAAATGGAGTTGTTGCTCATAGCAACCAATCAGATTCTTGCTATTATCTTCTAGAAGGTGCTATATAGATAAGTAGAATCTGATTGGTTGTTATAGGCAACATCTCCACTTCTAAAACCCCGTACTTTAGTAAATATACTACTAGTCCCTTCATGAGGTATAATTAACCTAGTATACACTCTGAATCATAAAGCATACCTTCAATTCAAATCTTGCTTTGCATTCACACAAGGGGCCAAATGTTATAGGGTGAGAGTTTAGAAAATGTGAGAGTTTAGCAGTAAACTCTCACACTATTACATTGGTCGAGTTGTATATTCAAAATGAGAAAACATCTGGATGAGTGAGTTTAAATCATGTACGTTTTTTGAGTCTGAAAAACACACGAGTTTGCTTGTTCTCGGACTCTATTACATTGGCCGAATTTAAAAATGTGAAAGTTTACTGCTAAATTCTCACCCTATTACATTTGGCCCAAAGAGTTTAATATTGAGCAAACATTAATTTTTCTCTACATTATAGATCACAATTTATATGTTTAGTATTACAGTGTACTGGGTCGGGGCAGATGTAGTAATCTCTGGAAAGTGACAAATTGGAGAGTGATAAACTACTAACTAATCAGCTCCTGACGTTTTTCAAACACAGCCTGTAAGATCACAGGAGCTGAACCTTCCAGATCTTCGTACATCTGTCCCCATGGAGTATTATTTTTTATTGCCTAAACACTTCATAATGAATCAGTTGGACTTTCAATAAACTGACTCAATTACAATGTGTATTATAAATAGGGATGTGCAGGCTCGGATAGGTTCGCGTTTGCACGTTGAGTTCGGATTTTTCCCTCCAAAAAACGGAACTCAGAAAGAGGCTAAACGTCATCTTACATGGATGAAGATCATCATTCCTGGACTTTTGTCCAGGAATGATGATGTTCGTCCATGTAAGATGACGTTTAGCCTCTTTCTGAGTTCCGTTTTTTTGGAGGGAAAAATCCAAACTCAACATGCAAACTCGAACCTATCCGAGCCTGCACATCCCTAATTATAAATATTTAGTGAAGACAACTTGTCTCTAACCAAAATCAAACCACACCCACCTCTCATTAAAGCAATATGGGAACATCACTACCATTAGAGCAGGTTCTGACATCACCCTTTTTGTGTTTTGTACAGTCACTTACACAGTACAGAAACAAAAGCATGAGAGCAGAATGTATCTTCTATTTCCCACTGATAATTAGTCATACTCTAGGAATAAGTATGGAGTTTTCAGAAATAATTAATGCAGCTGACTAAACTTTTGAAGAGGACTTCCAGTGGAATGCAGTGTTTCTTAAGCTGGGTACAAACCTAATAGATATATCTGCAGATGATGGTTGTTCATACACACTGAACAACCATCATCTGGACGCGGGTTCCGCTGGCTGGGAGGTGTGTCGCACCCCCCTCCCCATGGCCTCTGCAGCAAGTATATATCTGCAGACAGAGCCGTAACTAGACTTTTTGGTGCCCTGTGCCAGAAAGAGCATTGGCGCCCCTGCTCATTTTTCAAAGGGACATGATGCACCCAAAAAACGGGAATGGCCTCATGGGGAAGAGTTAGGGGAAGCCAGGAGATGCTGGGGATGAAATAAGAGGAAGCTACAAGCAAGAATGATAATAAACAGAAATTTGACGGGTCCAAACAGCGCCCCCTGACCTGTGGTGCCCTGTGCGATGGCACTGGCCGCACTACCCTAGCTACGGCCCTGTCTGCAGATATATTGGGCTTCAGCTGTGCCGCACAGTCTACACGATGCACATATCGCTGGTACACAATGGCCGACGCACACATGATATATTGGCTGATCAATTGATAGGCCAATATATCTGCCAGTGTGTACCCAGCATTAAACTTAGGCCCTGATTCAGAGCCGGACGCTCTGACCAGAGCGCTCGCTCTGAATCAGGGCCCTCCTCCCTTAAAATGGAGTGTCCTCCTGGACGCTCGTATAGCTGTGGGTCACCACCCACAGCATATACGAGCGTCCAAAAAGATGGTCGCGATGGTCTTGACTATCGCGACCATCGGGCTTGTGATGGAGACCCTCTGGTAGGGTCTCGCTGCCGCAAGCCCTGGAGTGATTTTGGCTCTATCAGAGCCAAAATCACTCCCACTGACATCACTAGTGATGTCAGTGGGGCCGGCTTCAGACGGTAGGCGTTCCCATGGGAACGCCTCCGTCTGGCAGGCACGCCCCCAGCACGCCCACCAAAGGGGGCGTGCTGTCAGTCACCATCGACAGCACGCCCCCTTTGGTGCGAGACGCGGAGCGACAGCTTGGCTGTCGCAGTCCGGGTCTCGCGCATGCGCATGACGGAGCACCCTCCGTCGTGCGCATGCGCAGTGGGGAACATCGACCCACTTGCGAACGTACTGCCACTTGCGAGTGGGTCTGAATGACCCCCTTAGTCATGGAAGCTGATTCAGTTTTGATGGTGGATTGTGTTACCTTTGTTTGTGTTTTATATATGTGGTTTTTAGAGGAATTTGCAGTATAATGAGAGTGTATCCAGGTAGGGACAGTATATCAGTTTATATACACAAATAGACAATGCTGGTACAAACTCATCTGCATACTGTATGTACTGTAAAGATGTTGTTCTTTTTATACAGCAGCCAATAATTTAAACTGTTAATTTTGTCACAATTGACTTAAGTTACAAGTGTATTTCTGTCTTGTCATATTTCTTTTTTAAAAGCTGAAAATGACTTGGAATTTTGCTGTCACCTTCTGAGAGGGACTCTAAACCCCAAAGAATTCCCTACATATGAATATATTAAGTTCGTAGGAAACTTCCGGTCTTACAGCAGTGGTAAGCATTTGATCATGCACTCACTATGTACTGTCAACAGTTTTGCGTATGTCACTGTCATATTGGAACAAAGGGCCTGATTCAGAGGCGTTCGCAAAAAGCGAGCGCTCGCTCTGAATCAGGGCGGGCGCTGGTTTTTTTAGTTGCGGCCTCCTGGCCGCTCGCATAGCTGTGGGTGACCACCCACAGCTATTGCGAGCGGCCAGGATGATGGTTGCGATGGTCAAGACCATCGCGACCATCGGGCTTGCGACGAGACCCTTGTGGTAGGGTCTCGTGGCCGCAAGCCCCAGAGAGCTTCTGGCTCAGTGGGGCCGCCCACAAACGGCAGGCGTTCACTTGGGAACGCCTCCGTTTGTGAAGCCACTCCCCGGCCATGCCTACAAAACCGGCGAGCTGTCGATCAACATCGACAGCCACCCCTTTTGTAGTGAGCCACGGAGCTCGCTCCGGGGCTTGCGCACGTGCGCACTGGGCCACCATCGACCTGCTTGCGAACGCTATGCGCTTGCGAGCGGGTCTGAATCAGGCCCAGAATCTCTCAAGATTATTTCTGTTTTTATCTTCAGAAAAAAGTATGTAGAACAATATGTATATTCCATTCTGTCTCTTATCTGTTTCACTGTTGCTGTCCATGGTTACAACTCCCAGGTAATATAGATGCTGCCCTGTTTGCTTAGGAGATCTTTTAGAACCACCACAGATTTTTCTCGAAGTACTGTAGTCCTTATTGTGATTAACATGGAGTTTCTCAAGAACCTTGTATTGTAATAAGAAGGTGGATGTCACATATTAATGTATAGTGACAAGTGATTTGCTTTGCACAAGCTGCTATTTATTGAACTATCTCAGGAGGTGACAGTTTTTTTATCCCTTAGTCTCTATGACAGGGATGAGGAACCTCAGGCCCGGGGGCCGTATAAGGCCCATGGAATCATTTGGTCTGGCCCTCTGAGCTTTTTTCTGCTGGCCTCATCTGCTTAGCAGGGTGCCTAGAATTGCACTCTGCAGCCAGAATCTATGCAGCAGTGCCGCCTGGAGTGTCCTTAGGGTGTTTCAGATGGTCACACCGCTGCCCTTACAGCTCCCCGGAGCATCCTCAGGATGCTCCAGGCATTGCTATAATCACTGGTGATTGTGGCCCGTCCCCGTGTGACATCTCACGGAGGGGGCATGGCCTGCACCGGGCCCGCGAATTAGATATATCAAAATAGCCCTCGGCAGAAAAAAGGTTCCCCCCACCCCTGCTCTATGACATCCATGGTGCATTAGTCCCAAGGTAAGGAGTGAAGCATTTTGGGTATGGAGCTGCCTAATATTATGCAGGTCCCAATTTTAGGGGGAAACTATATTCTATTGGTCTACTGTATTCTTCTTTGCAAATTAGCATCTTCATGGGAATCCCTCTAGGCTACATGGACAGTCCTTTACCATGGATCTCATAGTCCGCCACACCTGGGGAGACAACCTTCTCTTGTACTAAATGTATTGGGTGGCATACCTGTACTGTATATTCTTACAGCTGCTGATACTAAGTACTTCAAAGGTATGTCTTCCATACAGCTTAACAAGTTCATCCTCCATGGAGCTATCAAGATGCTCTTACAGGGCAATACATCAGATGTATTGCCCTAGAAGTGGAAACAAGTGCATCTTACAAAAGTGTAATGCTAGGTACACACTAGACGTCGTCCGATATGGCAGATCGGGCCGATATATATCGGGCACATCGTCTAGTGTGTATGGACTATTGAGTGCTCCCGCTTGTCGTTCATTGCATATTTTGATCTGTTTGCAGTGCAGGCCATTCAGTAGATATCTTGAACAACACCATGCTCCTGGATGTGTCCACTGAACGATATATTGTGCGGTCGCGCAATATATCATTTAGTGTATACAGCCAACCGACATATCGTCCGACGGTTGTGCTGTTGTGCTGTTGACTACTAACCAGGATCGTGTAGTGTGTACCCAGCTTTAGACTTACACCAGGGACAAAGCACAAACCACTCAAGGGACAGAAGGCCTGATTCAGACCCGTCGCGAGCGCTCGCAAGCGGGTTGATGTTGACCCAGTGCGCATGCGCACGAGGGAGCCGGCTCGCTACAAAGGGGGCGTGCTGTCGATGGTGAGTGACAGCACGCCCCCTTTGGTGGGCGTGGCTGGCCAGACGGAGGCGTTCCCTTGGTCACCCACAGCTGTGCGAGCGGCCAGAAGGCCGCTAAAAAAAACAGAGGGACAGCCCTGATTCAGGGCCGTCCTTCTTAATTTTGAGAGCGACCTCCTGACCACCCACAGCTATAGCGAGCAGCCAGGAAGATGGTCGCGATGGTCAAGACCATCGCGACCATCGGGCTTGCGACGAGACCGTTGTGGTAGGGTCTCGTCTGCCGCAAGCCCTGGAGTGCTCTCGGCTCTATCAGAGCCGAGAGCACTCCCACTGACATCACTTGTGATGTCATTTGGGCCGGCCCCAGACGGTAGGCGTTCCCATGGGAACAGCCTCAGTCTGGGCAGCCAGGCCCCTGGCATGCCCACCAAATGGGGGGGCGCTGTCACTCACCATCGACAGCATGCCTCCTTTGTAGCGAGACCCGGAGCGAAGGCTTGGCCGACGCTATCCGGGTCTCGCGCATGCGCTAGACGGAGCCGCCTCCGTCGTGCACATGCGCACTGGGCCAACATCAACCCGCTTACGAGCGCTCATCCAGACATAAAATGTTCTTTAGACAGGAATTTAAATTACCTAATGGGTAATACAGCTCTGAGTCTGAATCCTTACTGTCAAACTTTATCTAAATCAAATTACATTAACCTAAAAAGTAAACAACGTTACTAAATTCCAAAGGTTTGACAACACATAAAATTCAACACTGTCTCCTCTTTTGCAATCCATATGTATGACTAAAGCTGCATACACACACTATGATTTTGTTACCAACTATTTTATGAACGATTTTCTGTCAGATTATCTGTCAGATTTTTTAAAGTGTAATTAACTATTTTTTTGAACTACAAACGATTTTTGTATATTCCCTTAATGAAAATCGTTCAGTTAACAAGTCTGACTGAACTACAAACTACAAACGTGAACGCGTATGAACGATGATCGTTCATCGCTTGACTCAGAAAGTGAAAGATTTTTTCAAACGATTATCGTTAAACGATATCGTTTAATGATTATCGTTCAAAAAAATTGTTGTGTGTGTGTATGCAGCTTTAAACTATATTGACTGCTACAGTCAAGGTACACACCTGATTTGTGTATGTTTGATGGCAACTTGCAGATCAGGAGGTGGTGCATTTGAAACTTTTATTGACGCTCCGATTCGGTTGTAAAACGGCCAAATATAGCAAAACGTGTAATGGTAAATTCCCGATTTAGGCAGAAATTAATGAAAAGTAAGTTGAGCCGATGGTGAATTAATTTCTATTGAAAAAACGACCGCATTAAATCACCTGATTTCAACCCCAAAAGATGAACAAATCACCCGACTTTATTAATAGTAAATTCCCGATTTGCAAAAAAGTTTATTTCTTTTCACCCGATATAGCAATCTCGGATCAACACGAATCTTAGTAAATTTACAGTGCATATTCTCCAAATATCTTTGCTGGAACACGGTGTATTCATTAGTGACTTACACATTTTAAAATATCCACAGGGGACACTATTTAACGTGTCATTCTGTGAGTAGACATGGAAAACATGCACTGCTAGGGTTCCTTGAGGACCGGAGTAGGGAAACACTGCTCTTGTGCATACACTATATGGACAAAAGTATTTGGCCACAGCTGTTAATTATTGAATTGAGGTGTTTCAATCAGACCCATTGCCACAGGTGTATAAAAACAAGCACCTAGCCATGCAGTCTCCATTTGCAAACATATGTGATGCAAAATGGATCATTCTGAAGAGCTCAGTGACTGTTATAGATGCATGTCATTACAGTCTCTGTTGGTGTAATGGTCAGACATCTGAATACTTTTGTCCATATACTGTAGTGTATTTTATTTTACCTCTGTACTAATTTTATATTTTTATAAATGCCACAATACTCAAAAATCAAAGAAAAACAGTTTTAAAAAGTGAATTGCCCACAAGACCGTTATATATAGGTATGATATAATCTACAGTGCAACTTGTATTAGCTGGTTCAGAAATCATTTCTTAAACATTTTGTTAATGTAAAAGCATTAGCAAATGTTCGTAAGTAAATGAAAGCACAATCGGAACTGTCTGTACTTTATTTGCCTTGCTTTGTTCCAGAGAGTAGCAATTGAAATGCCGCTGGTGTCTTTCCAAATAGGTCATCCTCTGCAGAAATTCCTCAGTGTGCCTTCCAGTAACCACACTGCATTTCCTTCTCATCCCTCTCAGGCAGTGTGATTCAGTGCCCTCATTTCACCTCTGAGGTCCAAAGCATGTTTATAATAACATGGATAACACTGTTGGGGAGAGACCATATTGTAATTTCCTGTCCAATAAAGTACTTTGGGTTACAGAGAATACACTGTAGGAAAGCTACACCAGTGTTTTCAGCTTAGAATGTGTGTAATCTGTTTATTACTTGGTATGTACTTCTGCTATATTTTTCTACACAACTGTTTTTTTGGCACATTGGCCACAAATAAACTACACAATGCTGCATGTTGGTGTTGTGTTCTCTGTCGTGTGCTAGTTTCCTGCACTTTTCTGACACCAGTGCTAGAAGCGCTGTGTCCATGTCAGCCAACACTCTAGTATAGGGATGGGCAGCATCAGCAGTGTCTGACTGGGGCATTTAGGGCCCTCCAGGGAATTCAGTGGTAGGGGCCCAAGCTTAAGGGGTGTGGCCAGCCACCAGAGAGGGACTTGGGCAACCATTAGAGAGGACATACAAAGAACAGGACGCCTTTATAAGAAGGGGACAGAGATGTGTCAAGACAATCCACTTTGATTGGCAGAAGGGCTAATCTTGGAGTAGTTTCCATAGAAATAAACCAAGCTCCCAAGTTCATCCATGACCCTGCTCCACCAAGTTACTGAACTCTAGAGGAGGGGTGGTGCCCTCAGACAGAATGGCACACCAGCAGGGCCGTAGCTAGGGTAGTGCGGCCGGTGCCATCGCACAGGGCACCACAGGTCAAGGGGCGCTGTTTGGGCCCTGTTTATTATCATTCTTGCTTGTAGCTTCCTCTTATTTCATCCCCAGCATCTCCTGGCCTCTCCTATCTCTTCCATGGCCCTTCCCCATGAAGCCATGGCCCTCTTTTGGGTCCCTTTGAAAAAGGAGGGGGGTGCCAATGCTCTTTCTGGCACAGGGCACCAAAAAGTCTAGTTACGGCTCTGCACACCAGGGATTTCTCCTATTCACTTGTGGGCCAGTCCAACCCTCAGCATCAGTGATCTAATCTAAAAACAGTAACGGCCAAATGTAATGGGGTGGGAGTTTAGGAAATGTGAGAGTTTAGCAGTAATCTCTCACATTGGTCGAGTTTTATTTTCAAAATGGGAAAACATCTGGATGAGATTATAAATTGTGAGAGTTTTTTTGAGTCTGAAAAAAATGCGAGTTTGCTCTGTTGCTTTGTTCTCGGACTCTATTACATTGGCCGAGTTTAAAAAGTATGAGAAAACTCTCACGTTTTCTAAATTCTCATCCTATTACATTTGGCCCTAAATGCGTTGTAATCTACCATAGTTCATAATCATGTCATGCAGCTACTTCTAATGCTGCAAATGTACCCAACGTTATACGGCTGATCTAGCATCTATCATTTGTGTGTTTATTGCTTGTTATTTATTTGTACACAAATGCCTGTATTATACTTTTGCTGTCCGTATAAAAGCTGGATGATTATAATGTGTGACTGTAGGGTAGATGTATCAAGTGTTTATTATAACCCCTTTTTTTTAGATATTAATGCCTCTCTATGGGGTAGATGTATTAACCGATGAAGCGGCATCAGCGGACGTTATGTGCGCTGATACCGCTTCTCCCCCATGTATGATTGGGGGGCTAGGCGGCAAATGACAGGGGCGATATGCTTGCGAGAATCCCACGCATGCTCAGTGGAGCTGGCTGGGACTGATGGACACAGCACATCAGCACTAGGTGGATGCGCTGTGAGCTCTAGCAGGGATCGCCAGAGGGGAAAGTTATTACTACCCCGCTCTGGCCGATGTGATGTTAATACATCTCATTGTTAGTGCTTCCTGCTTCGCCTCGGTAAAGAGGCGAAACAGGTAGCATTATAGCGGCACGATAAGTACCACCATAATACATCTGCCCCACTGTTTCTTGTGACTTGCCAAGTGTTATCAGTTCTTCCCTGCTATATTAATAACAATGACTGAAGCTTAACAACGTTTGAGGCTGTGGTTAACTGTATGGGCGGCATGGGGGCCACCATGTCAAGTTTCTGTAAACTCTTATGACAAAGCAGAGATCACAGACTGTGTTTGCTAGATATGTACCTGTCCGTCTTGCACATAATTTCTGTGGGGTAGAATGTAAATACTGTATATTCCAATATGTTATGGTAACTAATGCTACGATTGACCTACTACTACTGACCGCGATTGACTAGTAATTTGTGATCAAGTGTTTTGGCCACCTCTATTCTAATGCATTGCCTAGAATCATTACAACTGGTTCTCTAAATTTAGAAGTCCCAGGAACACTGGGGGAGATGTATTATAGCGGCACTTATCGAGGCGAAGCTGCACTAACAATGCGATCCCCGCTAGTCCTGGCCGGCGCCACTGAGCATGCGCGGGATCTCGCAAGTATCGCAAATTCCTGCGTGCAGCGCTTGAGCCGGCAGCCCCCGCAGCAGGGACAGCGCTGTCCCTGCTGTGAGGATAGGGCATCGCCAAGCTGCAGCTGTCGATATCGATAGCTGCAGCTGCCGGAACGGTCATGTGAACTGACCGTTCATACATTTCCCTGCCTATCGGTACTGCTATCTTGTAGATAGCGCTGATAATGACGGGTGCATATCACCCCTGTCATTTACCGCCCAGCCCCCCAATTATACATGGGGGAGAAGCAGAGCAGGAAGCGTTATAGCGGCATGATAAGTGCCGCTTCGGGGATTAATACCTCTACCCCAAGGTCACAAGCTACATAATCATTGATAAACACTGTGATACTATAACAGGCAGCTTGGTATAAAGCACAGCGCTGTCTGCTGTAATAACACAGCATGTATAACAAAGTGCTCAATGCACTTAGATGCTGTGGAGAGTGCAAGTAATGGGTCACAGGAAAGGTTTAATGGATTGGTGGTTATTGTCAGTTATTGCAATGGTTCTAGGGCCAAATACTTGTGGTGCAATGGTTCTAGGGCAAAATACTTGTGGTGCAATGGTTCTAGGGCAAAATACTTGTGGTGCAATGGTTTGTAGGTGACATGTACAATAGTAAGAAAAGGTCACATTCTGTTGATCTAATTGTGTAATGGGTTGACATATCTACCAACATTGGTAGATTTGGAATTAACAAGGGGGTCATGGCTCTAGCACTCCGTGGTATGTTAGAAGACATGACCACAGCCTTGCCAAATCGGGACTGTTCCAACGAAATCAGGATGGTTGGGAGGTTTGGGCTGATAGTTTTCTGGTACTATATAAATAAATGTTAATATATAAATTAATGTACGGGTATCACAGCCTTATGATTGTGTAGTGTGGGAAGCACAAGGATCTTATGTGTTATTGGCAAAAGGCTTGTATATCATATGTAATAGATCATGGGTCATATTAACTACATAGTATATAACTGGCTGTTTTGATTGGTAATAGTTGTTAGTTGTGACAGGTTATGTTAATATGTTGTACAATGTATGTTTTTCAAAACACCACAACTGCTATTAGGCATAGACCCAACCTAATTTAATAAGAGGAGCTCACATTTACATTACAAAATATTAATATTGGGAGATATATCAACACCACTTATATTATATATAGTACTTATTATACATTTTACTATTATTGACTTTTATTTATCACACGCACATTTATGCTTTCGATAAAATAAGTAATAAAGGAGAAAATAAACAGCATAAGTGTCCTATCAATGACAATATTTACCATTATATACAAAAGTTGTTTTTTTTTTTAACATTTCCAGTATAGTGTATTTTGATGCAGTATATCATTCTTATCATACACTATCAGTGTATTTAGTTAAAGAGTATATGGCATCCCTGATGTTTACTTTTTAATCACCGAACTTATTGATATACAATGTACGTATGTACACATATATTATAGAGCAGAGCAAGCTGCACACTGGGAATATGAGGAACTCTTCAGCATGCACTGAGATTGTACAGTATTATTATTGTTTATTTATATAGCGCTACCAATTTACACAGCACAGTACAGAGAATATAGGTAATTAATATCAGTTCCTGTCACATTGTAGCTTATAGTCTAAATTTCCTAATGTGCAAGCACACACACAATAGTTCAGGGAGATGTACTAAGCCTTGGAGAGAAATAAAGTGGATGGAGATAAAGTACCAACCAATCAGCTCCTAACTGTCACTTTACAGGCTGTCGGGTCTATGTACTAAGGGGCACTTTAGCATGGTGTTAACGCCGCTCCTGCTTCACCGGCATACCGCTGCGAACCAGGAGCTGGCTACTGCGATTGTTACCAATAACAGACCTGCCGAGGAGGGTGAACGTTAGAGCTGGCTACTGCGATTGTTACCAATAACAGACCTGCCGAGGAGGGTGAACGGTAGAGCTGGCTACTGCGATTGTTACCAATAACAGACCTGCCGAGCAGGGTGAACGCTAAGTCACCTTCTCAGCGTTGTAGGCAGTAGAGCAGAGATTGGATTCACACACACTAGGGTTAATTTTTTTTCTGTCAGGGCCCAATTAACCTACAGTATGTTGTGGGAGGAAGCTGGAGCACTCCCACACAAATACAGAGACAACGTACAAACTCCACACAGATAGGCCATGTCCAGGAAATTAACTCATGACCTCAGTGTTGTGAGACTGTAATGCTGCGCACTATGGGCCTGCTTCAGATGTGGATGCAGCTGCAATCTCTCACTGATCGCAGTTGCTAAAATATGCTAATGTCTCACTCGCCGCCCTTTGCTTAGAGACGACCACTGAAAGCATCTCACATCCTCCACTCATGCACAAAACCGTAAACATTTCAAGCTAGATCAGCCTTCTTAAGTCTAAGCTGTAGCAGATGGTCTCAAGACATGCAGAGGGTTTTCCTGCTGCGATTTGGAACACATTGGCTATTTATGGACCCCCAGAAATGCCTGCCTTTTTCTAACCACCCCTGTTACCTCCCCCAAATGCTGACTACCTGTCACTCACTTAGCAAATGACTCCTCTATGTGAGCATAATTGTAAAACAAGCGCTGCACAGTGCGGATTACACGCATGTGCAATGACTAACAGTCTCTCAATCTGCGCAAATATCGGCATTGCGTCCACATCTGAATCATGTCCAATGCCACCAATAGTATGACTACTATATCCATATACAAGTAGTCTGAGACTCATTATTATTATTATTTATTACCAGTTACTTATATAGCGCACACATATTATGCAGCGCTTTACAGAGAGAATATTTGTCCATTCTCATCAGTCCCTGTCCCAGTGGAGCTTACAATCTATATTCCCTAACACATGCTCACATACACACATACACTAGGGTTAATTTTTGTTGAGACCCAATTAACCTACCAGTGTATTTTTGGAGTGTGGGAGGAAACCCACGCAAGCACAGGGAGAATATACAAACTACACCCAGTTAGGGCCGTAGTGGGAATTGAACTCACAACCTCAGTGCTGTGTGGCAGTAATGCTAACCATTACACGTCTGTGCTGAGATTTCAAGAACCAATAATGTTTAGATCCCAGACAGTATAAAAATGGTAAAATATATAAAAACAAGATGCAGCCTTGATAACGTCTAATAAAATCATCATCACATAAATATTAAGATTTTATAATTGCAAATAAAAAGTGTGTGTGGACATCCTCTTTAGTACAGCAATTAGCAGAATATTGTTCATGTGAATAAGTACTCACATGCATACTATTATTGCAGTACCTCTCTCTGCGTGCAATGGCTTTGAAGGGACTGTGTCAAGACTGTATAGATCACAGAGCAGCAAGCAGGTGTGCTTCATTGCTACAGTCCGACTTGCAACGCCTCAGTTTTTAAAGGTGAGTGATTCCATATAATCTGTAACCTCAACATTATATTTACCAGTATGTTGTTCATCATGTGATCTATTTGGGATGGGTATGAGTTGCCAGCGTTCGGGATCCCGGTGATCGGAATCCCAGTGCCGGCATCCAGACAGGGTTAGGATACTGACACCTGTCGGTAAGTATCCTAACCCTACCCCTAACCCTTCCTCTTCGATGCCTAAACCTAACCTCTACCCCCTGCATCCTAAACCTAACCTCCCCTCCTAGTGCCTAACCCTATACCTTCCCCCTAGTGCCTAACTCTCCCCATAAGCCCTTTACTTACCGTCGGGATTCCGGCGGTTGAGATGTTTGCTCCAGGATTCTGACTGCTGTCGGGATTCCGGCGCTGGCATTCTGAGCACCGGCATCACGACCACTGGATTTTAAACTACATCCCGTCTATTTATTATAGGGGGAAAGCCCTAAATTCAACGAAAATAGGTGTTTTCCCAGAGATGGAGCTTTTTTCCTATGTAAGGAGGATGCTGGGTACCTCTACAAATAATAGCGAATCTTATTTAGGGAGGATTGTGATGGTACATGTACCGCTACAATCCTATTATTGAGATGACGATTGTCGGGGGCAGTAAAAGAAAAAAATGCTTTATTATTAAAGTATTTTTTTTACAAAAGTAAAACTATTAGAAATAATTTTTCTATTTATTAAAACTATTAGAAATAATTTTTCTATTTGTTAATAATTTTTCTCTATTTTCATTTATTAATTTAACTACTGTATTCGAGAGGCCCTGATACTGGTTGGCGAAGTGGGAATAGAAATTTTCTATTGCTATAATAATTGAGTAGTGGCTGTTTGTGATGTTTGTATTGTAGTTTATAGTTAACAACCCTCTATGTTTAAACCAGAGAACACAAGAGTTCAGGAGAGCTCACTACCACCAGGGCTGCAATGGCTATTTGTCCCAGCAAGAGATGTGGAAATGTTTTCAACAGTGTAGCAGTCTTTTTTAATCAAAATAATTAGCAGGTATAAGCCATAATCAACATATAAATCGTAGGATTTGTTTTTGGCAATAGCTGAACCCTGCACTTTATGTGTGTGTGTGTGTTTCTTTGATTTGTAGGAAATGTGTATAGTTGAGGAATCATGTGAAGAATTCACATCAAGGCATAGTCTGGAGTGGAAGTTTCTATCTCTAGATTACAGGTGAGTCGGTGGTGACATATAATAGGCATATTTGTAACAAGAGCATTAGACCCAGAGCTGTAAGAGGGTCCCAGTCTTCTGTTTTCAAACTTAGGAGTACAAGACCTAATATAATAAAGCAGCAGGAGATGCTACTGCTGATTATTACCAAACACTAGTAGCATGGAGTACTGTGAATAACTTACAGTGCTGCACACTTGAAATTTAAACTCAACAGTTGTCACTGGCTACTTAATTCTGAGTGTTTCAGTGGGTGGAGAAAACCATACTAAGTAGAAGCCAATTGGTTGTGACGGTTTTACTTACTGTACAAGGCATAAATCTGGGAACATCATTGTACTATAGTTGTGTTAGCTATACTACATGTGTATATATACAGCTTTTACAGCTAAATCCTGGGTCTGACCCGACATTTGGAACACAGGGCCTGATTCAGAGCCGGACGCTCTGAAAGAGTGCTCGCTCTGAATCAGGGCCGGGCTTCTTTTTTTTTTTGGAATGGCCTCTTGGCCGCACCCACAGCTATTGCGAGCGGCCAGGATGATGGTCACGATGGTCAAGACCATCGGGCTTGCGACGAGACCCTTGTGGTAGGGTCTCGCCCATCGCAAGCCCCAGAGAGCTTTCGGCACTTAACAGAGCCGGAAGCTCTCCACTGACATCACTTGTGATGTCAGTGGGGCCGCCTCCAAACGGCAGGCGTTCTCATGGGAACGCCTCCGTTTGGGCAGCCACCCCCCCCGGCCCGCCCACCAAACGGGGCGAGCTGTCACTCAACATCGACAGCTCGCCCCCTTTGGTGCGAGACCTGGAGCGACGGAGTGCCCGTCGCTATCCGGGTCTTGCGCATGCGCACGACGGAGCCGGCTCCGTTGTGCGCATGCGCTGTGGGCCACCATCGACCCGGTTGCGAGCGCTCAGTGCTTGCGACCGGGTCTGAATCAGGCCCACAGTTCCATAAACGGGTTAGTCCCAGGACAGACCTTATATACTGCGGCGCCGATCCGGATTATTCCCGGATCGGCGCCATTCACACTGCACACGGGTGCAGTGGAACACTTCTACCGATGCTTGAAGATGACATCATCTCCAAGTGCCGAGATACCCGGAAGTTCCCATGCTGTAAATGGGACCCGGGTCGAATGACCCAGGGTTCCCGTTTACACTGCAGGGTTTCACTGGTTGTTCCCATGTAAAACCCTACAAGTTACTTGAGTCACTCAAACTGGTTATCCAACTCTAGCCCCTTTTACACAAAGGAGCAACCTGGGTTAACCTTGCAATAACCCGGGTTTTAGCCCTGCTGTAAAAGGGGTATCAGACACTGGATCCCAGAAAAGGCTCCGTAAATGGAAGATCATTTTAATATCATTGTTAAATTGTGTTTAACTGTCTTGCACTACTAATCACAAATGATTCCCATTATTGCTAACCACAATCAACTGATTGTGAAATATTCCAAGAAGCATTGATGTTATTTTGCACAAGCAAGGTCATTAATTCCATTGTCATTGCACATGCAAGAAAGAAGGTGTACTTCATTAATTGATCCTATACTCTCAGACTCAGTGCACGATATGTTAAAAGTACTAACATTCAATATTCTCCTGCCTCTTGTGGCTGGAAAATTATACGTTCTAGTTTAACCGTGGACAAGGGGTATGATGGGTGTATTTCTGGAAAGATGACACTTCAGCTAGGTGAGGGGAGCAGTGTTTAAAGTTAAATTAAATACTTCATTTGAGCAGATCTCTTTATTCCTGTGTCAGGTACAGTCTTTCTCTCTATGAATTAATCTTTACTCCCCAAGTCATTATTATCATTGCTCTCCGAAATCTGCTGACTTTACCCTTTTGTTTTTGGCACTATACAGGGCCCCGCCAATAATTGGATACTTGCCTTTTGAAGTTCTTGGAACATCTGGATACGATTACTATCATGTTGATGACCTAGATATATTAGCCAGGTGTCATGAACATTGTAAGTACTGAAAATTATAGAAAATTCATGTATACAAGTTTACCTGCAGTATTGACACAGTATTGAAATCCTCTAGGACTGCACAGTTACTTGGGGCACAATTGTAAAGTTATTCTGTTTCTTCTGTTGCATCTGTGTAAATACAGTTGTGCATGGATTAGCAATGCCAAATCTTATCCATTGCAAGAGAAGCAATTATTTATACAGAGTGATAGGTGGACCTTGTCTGTTTATTGCCTCATATACCTAATTATTGCAGAAATGCAAAAATTATTTTTTATTTTGCAAATTGTAATATTTTAATAAACAAGTGGATACGGATCTCCAATACAGTGTCTTCAAATATGCACAAAGTATTTCACCTGCAATATAGAAAACCTTCCCTGCCTTGCCCTCCCTTAGTCCAGCCAGTCTTCCCTGCGCCCCCTCATAGCCCAGCCAGCCAGCCTGTCTTCCCTGCCCCAGTCCAGCCAGCCTTCCCTGTGCCCCCCCATGTCCAGCCAGCCTGCCTGTCTTCTCTGCCCCTCCCTTACTGCCCTTTGCCCCCCAGACTAAACCAACCTTCCCTGCCCTTTGCCACCCCAGTCCAGTTTTCCCCGCCCTGTGCCACTCCCCACCACCATGCCTAGCCATCCCTGGTTTACGCACCAATTTAGGCAACACCCCTGATATAGCTCCACCCACGTTATCCACATCTCCTACCAACTCTGCCCTATGCATCCTCCACATTGTTATTTATTTATCCTTTCTTACGCATTAACTATTCTTCCCAACACTCTCATTTCTCCCTTCTGTTTATCCAAATACTATCTATACCTCACATTATTCGCTTGAAAAAGATATTCTATAATACATTTGTTTATGGATTTATCTACATTAATCATTATGTATCTATATTAATGTATTCATGTTAATCTATGCCATCTTATGTCCTTCAATAAGTCCAGGAAGAGTGTTGTTGGCCACACCACCCTGGACATCAAGATCAAGTGGACCGTATTTACTACCATCTGCATTTAGAATGCAGATTGTATCGTAACATCTCCGACTGAATTCACAATGCGAATTCAGGCAATGTCACGGACTTATTAAAAATGCTTTGCAGGGACAGAGCTTGCGATAAAGCTCTGTCCCTGCGAATCCCCTCCGCTGCGTTATCACTGTATTTTTCGAACACAAATACAATGACAAGGTGCTGCGCATGCGCCGACCGGCCGCCGCTACAAACTCCCTTCCCCCCCGGGAGCCCCCGCGGCCACCCCTTATTTTCACTTGCCTCCGGTCATCGCTGCTCCGGTGATGTCCTTCCTCCTGGGCTCCGGGCAGCTGGTCTCCCATCCTGCACTTTGACCCCGTCAGCTGTTCTATGTAGCAGCTGACCAGGGTCTCAGTGCAGGAGCCAGGAGACCAGCTGACCGGAACCCCAGAGGACATCACCGGAGCACCAATTACTGTTTTTTAAAAAATGTTTTAGCAGTGATAATCTTGTGGTTTAGACCACACAGCTGATCACTGAAGCCCGACTCCCGGCTCTGCTCTGCCTGTTCGAGCAGAGCATGTGTCCGGTAGCCGGGGGAGACCATGGATAACGCCATCTCCAGGTGGCGTTATTATCACAGGCCTTCCCCCGGTATTTTTTCACATTTTATTTTTAATAAATCTCAGGCAGATCGCATTTCCCATTAAAATTATGGGAAATGTGATCTGCTTACTATAAATATGTGATAATTAGGGCTTGGAGTATAATTTCTACTCCAATTGCCCTTTAGTAAATTTAGGTGAAACTAAAATAATGTGAAAAGGGTGTGAAAACTCCCTTTTTCACTTGATTTTAGTAAAAATAATGTTAATATATATTGAGCCCACAGTCTCCTGTTACTGATTACTATTACTGTTCGTAGTCCAACTACAGATATGTTCTTGTCTACCATCTGTGCGTTATGAGTCGAGAATTACACAGGGTGTATGAGAGTCACCGACTCCCGTTCGACTCAGCCGGCGCCTGGTGTCTTTTTCGCCGCAAATGCAAGCAGACTTTGCTGATTAAAATGATATGCGGCATGTTCTGTGTGTGGCAGAGCGACAGCTGTTTAACGCAACTGCAGCAACAATGACGTAGGACACATCTGTAGGTGACGGATTTTCATGTTTGTAACACACTACACTTACTAGAAGGTAAACCCGTTGGTACTGCATTCATATCTTTAATGTGTCACTGAGTCTGTAAATTGGGGGCCATTGGCCAATTTTTATTTCTAGACCTCATACGACAAGGAATGTTCTGAATATTTGCAAGTGTCATGGAGCATGGGGTTATACCTATACTTTTTAAGAATCAAAATTTATTTAATTTCCTTTAACAGTGATGCAGTTTGGTAAAGGAAAGTCATGCTGCTATCGGTTTCTCACCAAAGGTCAACAGTGGATCTGGCTTCAGACTCATTACTATATCACATATCATCAGTGGAATTCCAAGCCCGAGTTTATTGTATGCACACACTCTGTTGTGAGGTATGTCAGTACCAGTTGAGGATATGCATCTGTCAAATGTACTTTGATTGTAGATTACGTAGAATATGTACACAGGCCCTGATTCAGAGCCGGATGTTCTTTGTGAGCACTCGCTCTGAATCAGGGCGGCCTGTTTTTTTTTTTTTTTTGCCTGGCCTCCAGGCCGCTCGCTGAGCTGTGGGTGATGACCACCCACAGCTTTAGCGGGCGGCCAGTTGATTGTCCCGACCATCGAGCTTGCGACGAGACCCTTGTGGTAGGCTCTCGTCCGCCGCAAGCCCCAGTGAGCGGGTGATGTCAGTAGGGCCGCCCACAAACGGCAGGCGCTCCTTCAGGAACGCCTCCGTTTGTCCAGCCACCCCTCCTGAACGCCTACAAAACAGAGCGAGCTGTCAATCACAATCGACAGCCGCCCCGTCTTGTAGTGAGTCCCGCCGCAAGTGAAAATTCCCTCACTATGGGGATCGCGCATGCACCGCCCGGCCATCGACCCGCTTGCGAGCGCTATGCGCTCGCGAGCGGGTCTGAATCAGGCCCACTCTGTTAGCACAGTGTGTAACAATAGAGTACTTGTCCTATCAAATATGCTGTGCTATGCTTCAAGGGGATAACATCTATTAAGTTTGAAGCATAGCTCAGCATATTTGATTGGAAATCTCTCTACGCTCTCCCCTTTATGCATGTACCTGACAATCGTGTGTAAGTGATATTTATGACTGCAACACAGAGACACTTTACTGGTAATTATTAAATTGCAATACCTGGCACTTATTAATATCAATACAAGTTGAGTCTCCCATATCCAAAATGCTTGGGACGAGGGGTATTTTGGATAACGGAATATTCCGTATTTTGGAATATTTGGGAATGGGACCCAAATATACACACACAATGCATTTATGTATTGTATACACCTTATACACACCGCCTGCAGGTCATTTTATACAATATTTTCAATAATTTTATGGCTCAAGTAAAGTTTGTGTACATACATGAAATTCATTTATGTTTCATATACACCCTATACACACAGTCTGCAGGTCATTTTATACAATATTTTTAATAATTTGTGCCTTAGACAAAGTTTGTGTACATTGAACCATCAAAAATCAAAGGTTTCATTATCTCAGTCATGCCAAAATTATTCCGTATTTTGGAATATTCTGTATTTTGGAATATTTGGATATGGGAGACTCAACTTCTACCAATAAATTGCTTTAATAAATACCTCCTAGGAGCAGAGACATCCGTTGGATGGACTGTTCTATATTTTATATATGAAAAAGTGTATTACCTATTATTGATGAAAGTGAGGCTTTTATCTTGTACTTTTATTGATGTAATATACTGTATATGTATAATTGATTATATTTTTATGAATATATATTAGGAGATTGATCTTTGTGCCTCCTTGGTGGTGATGTTTTACCATCTAGAATATTAGTCTAGGGGGTCTATTCATGTACAAAATGAAGTGGGTTCTAAAAGATATCACTATATATCGCATCGCATCGATGTGTTATATAGTGATGTTTAGTAGCCATTCATGTACACTTACCCGTCTGGCGTCTTCAGGCGCTGTCTGGACCCTCCGCAATCCCTGTATTCTTACTGCGCATGCGCAAGTGTCCGAGAGCAGCAGGTCACGTTAGACCTGCTGCAAAGGGACGCTGGGAATAGGGGACGGGGTACACACACACTGACTGACACAGACACACACAGACACACACACACCTCTATCATTAAAAAACATGAATGCAGCAGGCAAATAAATACAGCCAGCATGATTTATTAAAGAGTCCCCTCCCCCAGTAGTGGTTGCCCCTTTGCAATGCCCCCAGTAGTAGTCCCACCTATGCAGTGGCCCCAGTAGTGCCCCTTATATAGTGCCCCCAGTAGTAGTACCCCCAGTAGTGCCCCTTATATAGTGCCCCCAGTAGTAGTTCCCCTTAGTCAGTGACCCCTGTAGTACCCCTTATATAGTGCCCCCAGTAGTAGTCCCCCCAGTAGTGACCCTTATATAGTGTCCCAAGTAGTAGTCCCCCTATTCAGTGCCCCCAGTAATAGTACCCCCTTTGCAGTACCCCTTATGCAGTGGCCCCAGTAGTAGTCCCCCTTATGCAGTGGCCCCAGTAGTAGTCCCCCTTATTCAGTGACCCCTGTAGTACCCCTTATATAGTGCCCCCAGTAGTGACCCTTATATAGTGTCCCAAGTAGTAGTCCCCCTGTTCAGTGGCCCCAGAATGGGCCACCCCCCTATTCAGTGGCCCCAGTAGCGGCCCCCACTATACAGTGCCCCCACTAGCGCCAATCCCCTGTATACAGTGGCCCCAGTAGCGCCCCCCCTTTACAGTGCCCCTAGTAGCGGCCACCCCCCATATACGGTGCCCCCAGTAGCGCCCCCCCCTATGCAGTGCCAGTGTCAGTGCCCCTGCCCCTTCCATATATACACACGCACAAAATTCCTACAACTTACCTGAATCCTTGCTCCTGCCGCTACCACCGCTGTCTGCTCCTCCCGGCCCGCTCTGCACTATGGGAGAGACGTCATGATGTCTCTCCCATCACCCACTGCGGGGGGAGTCGGAAGGTGGAGCTCATGAGTGAGCTCCAGCCGGCTCCCTCCGTGGACGCAGCAGCCAATGAGAGTCTGTCTGACTCTCATTGGCTGCTAAAATAAACACCCTGCCGCCGAGTAGTACGAGCGTAGTACCCGGTGCCGGCAGTGGTGTGTTTCTTAGTGTGTAGTGCATACCGCACTCACTGCGGTCCGCACTACACTTAGTAATCGGCAGGCAGGGGGAGTTTATGGGTATTCAGAAACCTCCCCTGTGTGCGCGCCTTCATATGCTAATGGATGACAGAGATTTGGTCATAGTGAACAGTAGTAAAGAATTACATTTAATAGCGTCTGGGTATTTCTTCCTTTAGCCCTAAATTATCATTGTTTGTGTTGCAATTAGTTATGCAGACGTTCGAGTGGAAAGAAGACAAAAAATAAGTTTGGATGACAAGTCATCAGAAGCCATTGTAACATCTGCACTAAAGGTAATAATTAATGCTGTGTTTTTATATGACATAGAGGTATATGTAATAATATGTGGACTGTAGGCATCAGCGAGTTCTGTGCGAGACTGCCCATTGTTTTAAAGTAGCAGTCATTTAAAAGGCAAAATCAACCTGGTCCTTGCAAGGAACTCGTCGATGCCTGCAGTCCACAGGCTATTACATTAACCCCATTGTATTTACTAAACAGTCTGGAAATTATATCTGTGCAATTTCAGATATACTAAATAAGGAAAAAAAAATCAACATATTATTTAATTAATATGATTTGTCAATGCTCTAAAATCTTGTCTGGGCTGCGTCTTCAGTTGAACAGATCTGAGGAGGTGTGCAGTTGCCGCAGGAGCCGTCTTTTGCAAAGAGACGCCCACCTGCAGCTTCTCAGATCCGATGCAGAATCAGACGAACATCGTTAACATTGGTTCTCAGAATGTCCGTCGCAACTGAGACACGGGGGCCAGAACCACTGCATCGGAGACGCAATCTCCACTTCCCGCTACCGCCCCCAAATGGTGGCTGGCTATCAAACAAACTGCACAGTGCGACTGCTGTTGCAATACTATTACAGCACTATTACATTGGCCAGTTGCGAAAGTATTAAAACTGCGTTCACCCCTGAATCAGGCCCAATGACTGTAAGAATGAGAATGAGCTTAGAAATATCCAAGCGCAGGTGTCACTGTAAAAAAATAAGTGGAAAAGCCTTGCGGTCCCCCGACTCCTGCTCTGCTCTGACAGGCAGAGCAGAGCCGGGATCCAGTCCCCTGTCATCAGCTTTGTGGTCTAAATAGGCCACAAACAGATCACTGGAAAAACAAATAGTTAAAAAAAAAACGACTGATTCCCGGGACTGGAGATCGGTGCTCCATTAAGGTCCTCTGGGGCACCGGTCAGCTGGTCTCCGAAGCTGCACGACGGTTAAAAAAAGAGGGTGTGACCTCGTGGTTAGGGGGCGTAAGCTTGCTGATATGGGTGTGGCCTTGTGACCCGAACCCCCATTGTAATCACTCCAGGGGTCCCGGAAATGCAGACTTCCCCCCTGAGACCACTCTGTGTGCAGTGCCAGCTTCCTCACTGTGTCAAGAGCCAAGTGCTGCACATAATGCTACAGTGCAGCACCCGGCTCCTGTCACTGAGGAGGAGTCGGCACTTTGGTGTACCAGCACCAGTGTCTGGGATGGTTGTGGAACATGTAGAGCACAATTGTACCTAATAGAAAGTAAACACCAAATGTAAATATTACAAGTATTAGTAAGTGTAATAAAATTTTAAATTCTATTAAATCACTGTTTGCCTGTTTATTATACTTCTACAAGCCCATATCAAATCTTCTTTCTCTGTCGCTGAAGTAGTCCAGTAATATTTAAAACAAATAGAAATAGACTAAGTAGAGTACGGCTACTTGCTGCCAACATGTATCTTACTGTCTGACAGCTTAGCGTATTCATTTATCACTTAAGTTAATTATGACGACCATAGTTTTACTCCTGCCGCATCTATACGCTTTACATATATCTAAAATGTGGTCATATTTATGTGCTGTATTTTCATTTGCACATATCTTAATATATATGCAACGCAAATGCAGGGATGTGCAGTCAGGGTAGGAAGGGGAAACAGAGCCTCCATAGTCCCTCCCCTATCATACCCTCAGCGATTGACCTCACCACACGTCACTGATAAACGTAACACAACTACTTTGCAATCACAGGATTTTTCCTACTACACAGTGTGTAATATAATCTCAGTGTTACACAGTAGGCCGCAGTACCTGAGTTGGATCTACCTCAAATGAGGTGTAGTGAAGAAGATGTAATCCAGGTCTCCCCTGCACAACATTATTGATGGATTACTTGCAGTAGGGATCTACTGCTGACTAGCATGCCATTACTGCCTAAAATACACATATTATGGGGGGTATCCAATTAGCAGTGCTAAAGTAGCACTGCTAATTGATCGCGGCGGGGCTATCCTATTTGCCACAATCGTGGATATTTTTCGGAACCTGATGTGTCCCAAAAAATAATCCACGATAAGTGCCGTTTCTTCAACACCTAAATGGCGAAAACACATCAGTCCGCGAGCTTATTGCGGGTCCTGTGTGTTTAAAGGAGAACTATCCTATTATTTTGACCGAAATAATAGGATATTGTGAAAAAAAACATTGGCGAAAAATGGGGATAATCCCCATTCTTCGCCGATCGCAGCTATTCATTATCACCCGAACTATGTTCGGGGCTAATTGGATACTGCCCTAAAACATGGCTAGATTAAGGGCCACATGGGCCTGGGGCTGAAAATCTTCATGGACCTAGTGTGAAAAGTGGAGGAAGTGTGACCTTGGCTGTACAGGTGTGGCCAGTGCCATGTGGGGGCATGTACACCTACTACACTATCAGCCCCAATGTCTCCCTAAATATGTAAAAGTATAATATTGCATAATTTTGTGTGGGAAATAGAAGTACAATTGTAATACTTATGCTTTATGGCTGACCCTGTGGCCAGCTGGTGGACGGTCGTCGTCATCAATCTGTCAGGATGATGGGCCTATATTTATGTGGAGGCCTGGAGCTCTAGTCACATCCACCTCATTGTTAAAATGGCCCTGTATTTTAAGTAAACTGCAAAAGTGTAACACTACATTACAGATGCGCTTCTGTGATGTTACATGTTTACATTTGTATAACTGCCCCAGTTTTTACATTGTAGTGCATAGATATTTAGGCAAAGGAATGTTTCTTTTGGTTTAAAATGGTTTAAAATTCCTTGCTGAGCAGAGGTTAGGCCAATGAATGCAGTAACATGCAAAACAACGATTATATCTATCAGAGAGATGGATGGAGCTGGAGTGTTTACTGCAATATAAACAGTTTTGTGAGATACTGTAGTCTTTGTTTTCCCTGCAAAAGACTTTCTTTTTACAGCATGAGGTGCGGCTATTGGGTCTCATCCTATACACTTAATAGAGGGCATCTTGCTCCTTCCAGTTGCATTTGTGAGGTGAAGACCATTTTCAGGGCACTTCAATCAATGTAATAAAAAACTTCACACTTTTAAAAGTGACACATAGGAAATAGTGTTACAGTCCCCTCACTACCAAGTTGAGACATTTTTCCTATCATGCACATTAGCTGTACATCTGAAAGAGCTATTTAGGAGAGACAGCACAGAAGACAAGGAAAAAGGAATGGGTAAAAGTAGGCAGTGGGGGAGCCATGTGTGATGTAGGAGGACAGAGCCATTATGTTCTCACATTCCTCTTTGGTAAATGTGTTTCTAGGACAAGGACCTGAGCGTGGACAGTGATCAGCACTATAATGTGCTAGAAGTTAGTGCCTCACACCTCAGCCCCAGCCACACGCCCTCTGTGTCTTCAAGAAGTTCTCATCAATCATCACAAACCCCGATCACCGAACCTGCACGTGAGTAAAGCGATGATATTTGGTCTGGACAGAAATGATAGAAATGTCTGTAAAACTGAGTAATTGTCAGTGACTCCAGTTACTTTCTATAACAAAAAGCAGATGACTTCTAAAAATAATAGACAAAGAGCAGATCTATTGTGTATAAATATGCAGAATAACAATAGCGTTTGTACCGGGTGCCTGGGGTTCCTAAGAGGTTACTCTATTTACATTATGTACATTGGTCTTATTTTATAAAGATTTACACAATTTTCAAGTCATGTCATGTAACTTAAAATGTGTACTATTGAGGCAAATTTGGCATGGCTTAGCTTATTAACGAGAAAACAGCTTTATTTGTTCACATTATTTGCCCCCCCCCCCTCCCCCTTTAAAAAATAAAAACCTCAAAAATGACACTAATAGAAGTGGTTTTCATTGTTGAGAATTGAGCTAAAAGTGTTTGTTTTTTTGCAGAAGAAAATACTAAAAATGCCAAAGGGCCTGTTTCAGAGTTTCAGGCAGGTGGGTTGCAAGTGCGGCCGCATTGTAAAGGTGCGTACACACTGGGCGATAAAGTGGACGACTGAACGATAACGATATCGTTATTGTTCAGTCGTCCACTTTATCGTCCATTTTTAACCCCAAAAAGATGAACGATAACGACAATGCCCGTTCCCGCGGGTTGTTCGTCATTATCGTTCATCGGGCTGCATGTCAGGGAATGGGGGAGAGAGCAGGGCGCTGAACGATATCGTTAATGATATCGTTCAGCGGCTGTGCTCAAAGTCATGAACGACATTGAGCACAGCCTGCCAGGGACAACACTACACGATATTGCTCAGGGAGCATATCGTCTAGTGTGTATGTACCTTAAGATTGAGAATAAATACAGATCTTTGCCTGCATTCAGAGCTCGCCGCATCCATGTGGCTGTGCTATCCCTAACTGTCATCACTATCAGCACGCATTTGCATTCTAAAATCAGATGGATGTCTGCGCATGCTTAGCTCTGAATAACCTACCATTTCACCTACATGACATGCCCACAGCCTACATACAAACTTCCAACTGCCGCTCAGTACGCCCGTCCCTTTCATCTGCAAGTAGTGATGTAGCTGTATGCTTGGTTTTGACTGTGCAGGGAAAAAAATTGCAACATATTTCCGCAAAACAGATTTTAAAATCTATTTATGAAAAAAAATATTTGAAACTATTTTTTATGGAATTTAAAAGTCTCATTACACTTTAAGAGACAGCTCTTATAAAATTATCTTTAAACAAATGTTTGGAAGTATGGTCTAGAATGACTGCCTAACTTAGAGAGATTTAGTCTTACGCACTGTTATAAAATATGATATACTGTTTTCTCCAAATAATCGCCTTTTTAATTACATTTTTCATCAGTCATCTCAATAGAATAGTGAGTGTTACTGTCCTAGTAGTAAATATGTCTGGAGGTCCTCCTTTGATATGTCCTGGCTATATTGGCCAAGACCGATAACTTCCCACAAGTTGGTGCTCTCCATCTATTCTATTACTATGTGGCAGAAACTATGTATAAGTGTAACTATTTCTTGCTACATGGGGTGCTTGTTATATTCAGTAGAAGTCTGTGCATGGCTCATGTCCGAAAGTACAACATAGAATTCCTGCCATGGGAGGCTTTCCTAGCTACAACAAAACGTTGTTTTGTGGGGTGAAAATTTGGAATGGAGATGTTTGCACATGTTTGCTTTTGGCCGAAGAGCCTCTCACCCCCACCCCACAAAAGAACTGCATTTATACAGTGCTCGGTACTGTAGCTGCCAACAATTATGAGTAATCCTACTCATTTAATAGGAAGTCTTTTTTTACCGTCCATTTGATTTGATACAGCCAGGTACGTGATGTTTCTACTCTTTCTACCATGCATATTTGAACTTGGTTTTGCAAATAAAGATTGTAGGGGGCACATATATATTTGCACTTATCTTTAGTAGCAATAAAATGAGACACACAGTAACTTTGCATTTAGTAGCGTCTGACACAGGTTACCAGGTATCTAACATGAATAAATTAATTTGGTAATTGTTTTTTTCAGCTACCGCCAAGATGACTACAGACTACAGCACTCAGTCATTGCAGAGTAATCCCAGTATGCAGCACGATGTGCCACTACAAAGAATGAACCAGCCTGCCCCAGTTCAGGTATGAAGAGCAATGCTATATCCTGCTAAGATAGGACACAGCCCTACTGAGGTATAAGTTCAGCATTAGAGAAATACCACTAGAATGTGGACGATGTCAGGAACATTGTTCCTCATGGCCAACTGGTTGTGTTCAAATTTCTGAAGAGATCTCTTTCTCTTAGATACTCTTGCGTTTGATGTTACCACAGTTGTCTAATAGTCATTTGATGTAAAAGAAACAAATGGGACACACAATAGGGAAATATGTACATTTTATTGTGGTTAAAATGCACACGAACATCATATACATTTAAAACTTGCAAATCAGTACAAGCCTGGTAAACAGCGACGGCATCTCTTTCCGTGAGGCCCCACACTGCATCCGCTCCAAGCCTCATTCTCGCTCAGACGACGTCATCACGTCCGTACACATGCAAGTACCTCCCAAACGCCTTTTGTCTCTGATGAACTTTGTCAGTAGGTGTGTCTTATAGCCCCAGTGGATGGTTTATATTCGGTTGTGTATAGTTCCCCTTCAGTAGATGTACCTGGAAGTGACATGGAGTGAGGGCGGAAGTGCAGTTCTAGGCC
Organism: Taudactylus pleione; assembly: GCA_031769625.1. Taxonomy (NCBI): domain Eukaryota; kingdom Metazoa; phylum Chordata; class Amphibia; order Anura; family Myobatrachidae; genus Taudactylus; species Taudactylus pleione. The sequence goes on along the minus strand of JAUIMM010000608.1, from coordinate 13,980,726 downwards.
CTAAAGGCCACCAAAAGAAGAAATTTGTACCCTCTCTGTATCTCTTTGCTCGCCATGCTTCGAGCACGGTGGCTCGCCACGGTTTTCTATTCCACTCTTTACACGTGGACAGTAACTGATGATGTTGGAAAGTAATTGATGACGTCAGAGTACATCTACTGAAGTGGATCTACCTGCAAACGTTTATATACCCATGCCAATGAACTTTATATCGATTACATTGAGTGCGAATTGCATACAATTTATAACTATAAATACATTACAATGTGAACATCAATATAACATTGAAAACAACATTTAACAACAGTTGCTACAGCAAAATCCACTACAAAACAAACCTGCCCCAATGTCCCAGGTATGTCTGCAGCCTCAGATTGGCCCCTCCAGACTGTATTCTGTGGAGATCATTTACAATTGGATAACGCATTGTAAACAGTATATCTTGTTTAGCCCTTGGCTCCAGCATTTGTCCTCCTTCTTCAGGATCTCCATTTGCCAAACATGTTCTATATCTTCACTTTAGGCCCAGAGTCAATTGATTTGACACATGGGACTGTTTTCTGTGCTGCCCTCTATCTACGGTCACCGTAGGACTCTGTGGTTCCAACTTCCATTGCATCCTATCTATATCAAACAAATATGTGGAAATAATACAATCATAATTCACCCTATGTTTATAATAAGTAAATAAATTATATACAAACTATTAAAAAAACAATTATGTGCAAAGAGAGCAGTATGCCTGCCCCTGAAATACTGTCACTGACGGCATGGACTGTGGAGCAGATGTACTAAGCCGTCGAGAGAGATAAAGTACCAACCAATCGGCTCCTAACTACTGTCATTTTTTAAACACGGCCCGTAAAATTACAGGAGCTGATTGGTTGGTACTTTCTCTCTCCAAACTTTGAGAAATATTGGCCAGTCTATGTACTAAGCCTTGGAGAGAGACACAGTGGACAGAGATAAAGTACCAACCAATCAGCTCCTAACTGTAATTTACAGGCTGTAAAAGTAACAGTTAGGAGCTGATTGGTTGGTACTTTATCTCTCTCCATTTTATCACGCTCCAAGGCTTAGTACATCTCCTCCTGTGTCTTTTGGCTGTGCCCACTAGGCATATTGTGCATCTCCATAATTAGGTAATATCTAAAAATGAGCGAAGTACGTGTATAGAGCTTGTTTGCTGCTTAAATAATTATCCCATTCTTTCTGTTTTTTTTTTTTTTTTTAAATAAAGTTTTTATTAGCATTTTTGTTCTTTGTAACAAGACAGCGTCACATTTGTACATAGAACAATGTACAAAAAGCGAGCTATGTGTAACAGGAGGGCTAGCCTCCTGTTAACGGGAAGCAATATCAAAGATAGTGTAAAGAAGCTTATGGCATTTCAGTGAATCAAAAACATAACAGCTGTCCTAATAAGAAAGAACAGAAGAAGAGTAAAAGAGGGTGAAGAAGAAAAAAAGAGAGACGGGAGCAGTGGCGTAACTAGGGCAGGGCGAGCGGGGCACGTGCCCTGGGCGGCGTGGGACCGGCAGTGCGGGGGATGCGCCGCCGGCCACGGTACCGGCCCGTCCTAGTTAGCCAGTGTAGTACCGACCACAGTGAGTGCGGTCAGCGCTACACATTTACACAGGACCGGCGCTAGGCTTCCCAGCACCGGTCCTGTGCTGCACAGCTGAGCCCCTTCCCTCCCCCTGAGCGCTTGCCCAATAGCACCAGGAGGAGGGTGGCAGGCAGGCTCATGCTGTGCATAACACACACATCACCGCCAGCGCTGGCTGCGATGTGTGTGTTAATCAGCAGCCAATGAGAATCAGACAGACTCTCATTGGCTGCTGCTGCTGCTGCACACACATCTCCGCCAGCGCGGAGACCCCATGTTGCACTTCTGCAGAGAAGCATGTCCACAGACCAATGTAGTAAATAGATTTAAACACAAGCTGTGGCATCACTAGGAGGGTATAGGGGTGTGGGCCGCACCAAGTGACGCCATTCGAGGGGGTTCTGCTATTTTGGTGTTACCCCCTCGGATGGTGTCATGGAGCAGCAGTTAGATCAGGCAGAGGCTGGGGGCTGCCCATTAGTTCTCGGAGCGCTGGGCAATAATGGCATACATCAGGAAATTGACTGCAATGGTTCAAGGTCATGCCCCTTTCACGAGCAAGTAATCCAGGACTGGGGTTGACAACAGGTGAGTAGTCATACTGGGTGACACCCACCCTAGTGATGCCACTGCACACAAGTTGCCACATGTAATAAAGACTGTCCCAATTTTCACTCACATTACTTGCATGATTAGGATAATCCATAAATGATACTAAAGTGAGCAGTATTTTAGCAGAATATAACATATCATATCCCCCAACATTTGGGAGTGAGGAATTGGACCCCATTGGTTGTCATGCTGAGGGGTGTCAAGCGCATGATGTCCAGCACAGCATCCATTCACCACTGCTCTGCTATGTAGAGCAGTAGGTGAGAGAGTAACCTTCCAATCTGTCCCCACCACAGGAAATTGCAGCCCACTGGTGAGACAGTACCCAAAATTCAGCACTGTGCTTCCATAATTAGGGTGGTTGGAATGTATGCGAAAAGCTAGTTTTATCAAAATGATAATACTAGAGTGGTTGGAAACTGTATGCTCCCCTAGAGATTTTCTTCCACTCATCATATCTGTAAACATAGCTCTAGATTGCAGTGGCATTGTGCAGGAGCAGAGGATAGGTAAAATTGCAGTTTGGGCTTATGCAGCCATTTCGGTGCTAATCTAATGTGTTTTGCAGGGAGCATCAGATGCACTTTGTAAATTATCTCCACTGTTTGTAAAAAAAATTAAAATACTTCCACGCCGCCCACAACGTCAAACAAAAGTCGAAATGGGCAGTGGGTTGCCACCAGTAGAATGGCTGGGGAAGAAGCTACCCAATCAAAGATTTGATTCACTACCATAATGCATCTTCAGTAAACTAAATACCACATAATTACCAATGTATAACAAGCAACCTTGTAATATGAGTTTTGAGGGCACGCTTGAAGGCAAGGAGGGTGGGTGAATGTCTGAGGGAGCATGGGATTGCATTCCAGAGGATAAAAGCAGAACAGGAGAAATCCTGGATTCTGATGTGGGAGGAGGTGAGGCCATAGTCATTGAAGAGGTGTGATTGTCAATGAGACTGGAGACATATGGAGGGGAAGAGTGACTGAGGGCTTTGAAGGTGAGTGTGAGAGTTGGAGCGTGACAAGGAAATAAGGTGTGCAGCAGAATTAGGGATAGACTGAGGGTCAATGTCGGTGATGGGTAGGCCAGGGAGCACTAGATTACAGTAATCAAGGTGAGAAATACTGATGGCATGGATTAGGGTTTTAGTGGCTTCCAAGGTGAGAAAGGGATGAATCCAGGAAATATATTTCAGCCTTTGCATAATGCATCTCTTTTATATCAGTTTTCAGCACATAGTATGTTCCAAACCATTAAGAACCAGCTGGAACAAAGGAGACTGAATATCCAGGCCAACATACAGTGGCAGCAAGAAGAGCTGCAAAAGATCCAGGAGCAGCTAAGTATGGTCCAGGATTCCAATTTACAAGTGAGTCCCAACATACCCCATCACAGTGGCTACAAGGAAAATCTTCTAACATAATGGGAGTGATTGTAAGTCGGACGCAGACGCGGCTGCGTGTGTTGCCACGGCCGCATCTGTGTCTGTAGGCTAATCCCGCGGACTATCTTGTTCATAGTGAGACGCCCACTTGCAGCGGTGCACATCCATCTCTGTGCATCTATAGAAGAACCATCTGATGCACCATCGATACTTGCACTAGTCCTATGGCAGGCGCAGTTCCTCCGTCTGAACATTTGTGAGCGATTGAGCATTTTTAGACGCAGCCACTGTTAGCAACACGTCCGCACCTGGCTAGCCACCACCCTGTTACCTCCCAGGAAAGCCCATTCAAATCCGCACTCTCTGCACCCAAATTTGTTCTGCGTCTCCATGCGGTAACCATCGAGACGCATGCGCTGTGCAACTTCGAAGCATGCGCGGCACATACAACATCAGCCAACTGCGTGCATATCAACATTGCCTGCGGTTAGCGCCCGACTCAGAATTAGGCCCAATACTATTTATGCATTTGTTACTCAGCCTCTAAATGCAACTCACTACTCTATTCCATATATTGTACTAAGTCTGAAAAGTACATTCTTTGGGCCTAATTCAGAGATGTATGTAAACCCCGATGTTTACGCACTTCTCCAAAGTTTTTAGATCTGCGCATGTACAGATCTGTGGCAGCAATGTCGTTTGCAGTTTCCCAAACACTGAATCATGATTACATGCTGGCATTTGGAACAGCAACAGGGTGGCGCTACAGAGCTTTCCAGAAAACAGTGGTGTTTGCCCCATTTTCTGGACATGCCGAACGTTACTCAGATGTACGATGGTCACGTAGTTGATCGGATGGCTGTGTATTTGGACACAGAATCGGATCAGAGAAGCCGGTCGTGGCACGATCGCTGCAGTACTTGTTTACTATCCTGGTACACCTTGATTTTATATAAATGGAAGAGATTTGTTTATTAATTATGTAATGGATTATTCACAAATACTGATAATAGAGAGATAGGAAGCAGATTAAATAAACCCAATTGTAATCAATTTTCATTAAGAAAATACAAAAGAAAGCAATCCAAAGTTAGTTGACATTTATGGAAATAGAAATAAATCTTGTGATAGATGTGTATGCAATTGTTATATACTGTATACAGTGCTGCCATTGAAGCACAGTACACATAAACACACTTTATGATACAGATAGAACAGCATAATGTTGACAGAAAAATTACAATAAAGTAACACTTTTCAAGGCTATATAACACATTATTCATTTGCTGGTTTTTCTTATTTTTATTTATTTAAGTTGCCAACATCTGAACCCAGTTCCCAGGGACAATATGTTGTCGGACAGGTGCGTGAGTACGCGATATGCACTTCATATATACATTATATAGCTTCCATTAGTATGAGTACGTACATGGTATGTAACATCTGTAAAGAAATTCGCACATGTACTTGTCACTTGTAACCTGGATCATCCATCATAAGGGATAGTTCCAGGCACAAAACTTTCAAATCAGGCCCATGCATATTAGAGTTTTGTAGACAGCTGTGTGATTAATATGTTTCATTTATCAGACAATGTTTTATTGGATTGTCAGGTCAGCTAATCCATAACTGGGATGTCTGGAGTTTGCACTGATTAGTAATCTGTTATATGTGTAAACTATATAAATATTTTAATAGTGATGGTAACCAGGGCTGCCATCAGAAATTGTGGGGCCCGGTACTGACAAAACAGGGCCCCCCTTAGGCGACAGAAGTGGGCAGATACACACCAGGGGGTGTAAACCAGTTTCAAAATTCTCAAAGTTTGGGTTGTGGTAGTTATTATAACAGAGTCTGCTTCACCAGTATTAAAACAACTCAGTCTTGACCCCTGTATTATAATATAGCACCAGAGACTGCTCCAACTGTACTATAATAGCAGGACACCAGTCTCTGCTTCCCCAAATTATAATCATAGGACACCAGAACAGCCTGTTAACTAGCAGAGACCGACCCACCTGTATTATAGAAGGGCAACAGTCTGCTCCACCACTATTATACTAACAGCACACTAGGGTCTGCTCTATCCATAATGTAATAACACATCACTAGAGGCTTCTCCACCATACTATGATTACACAACACTGATGTCTGCTCCATCTGTAATATAACACATTACTAGAGGCTACTCCATCATACTATGATTACAGAACACTAATGTGTGCTCCATCTGTAATATAACACATTACTAGAGGCTGCTCCACCATACTGTGATTACCCAACACTGTCTGCTCCATCTGTAATATAACACATTACTAGAGGCGGCTCCACCATACTATGATAATACTGCACAACAGTCCGCTCCGCCTGTATAATAATTATAAACATCATTACCCGCTGCTAGACACAGCAATGTCCGCTCCTTGCTTTATTCACAGATCATGCTACACAGAGATATGCTATCCGGCCGCGAGCCTATAAGAACTCGCAGACCGGCAGCCAATCAGGAGCATCCGCTCCTGATTTTCTGCCAGTCCACGAGCTCTGGCTGGCTCGCGGCCGGCACAATAATTCACATGCTGCCGGCTTTATATCAGTTGTACTAGCACCGCTACACCCGGGCCCCCCTCTCTCTCTGGGCCCGAGACTCAAGGCCCGGCGGTCCCCCCCTGTTGGCGGCCCTGATAGTAACATGCAGAAATAAGATATCTAGAAGACAATACAGAATAAGGCATTGCTTCTATTTGGGGCCTATTCCTGATTTTCCTCTATTACTTATCCTGCACTTGTTCAAGAATTTTTTTTCGTAAAATCTCAAAAGTGGCCATTCGCAGATTACTTGTATAATAAGTAAATGGGCCCTTTGCTATTTTATATATGTAATCACAGTGGGCGTGCGTTTCTTATTAATACTTGAGTAATTATGTTTTGTTTTTTTCTGCCAGATGTTCTACCAGCCGCAAATTGTTTCCTTGAGCTTTAGCAATGTCCAACAGACTGACCCTCATCAGCAACAAGCGCACCAGAGGTCTGGCATGGAATCCCAGCAACAACAACTGATGTCTAGTCCTCCAGTTCAACCACCAATACAATCTTCCCAGATTGTAAACCAGCATCTGTCATCCTCTGCACTAGTACTGAGAGAGGTGAATGTCATATCCAGCAAGGTAATACCGCCTTTATACCTATATTCTGGGTCTGACCCGGTGGTTGCAACAGGGTTCCAAACCGGATCAGACCCGGAAATTAGCCAGCACCGACACAGGATATTCCCGAGTCGGTGCTGTTCACACGGAAGCCGGGTCTGCAGTGACCCGGCTCTTCTGGCGTGGAAGTGGACACTTGGAGATGATGTCATCTCCAAGCGCCACTGAAGCCGGCGCCGACCCAGGATATTCCCGGACCCAAGTCTGCAGTGACTCTGCTCTTCCGGTGAGGAAGTGGACACTCAGAGATGACGTAATCTCCAAGCACCACTGAGGCCGGCCAATTGGTCGACATGCGGCGCACTCCAGGTCATCGTGACCCAGATTGTGCCGTTTACACTGCAGGATTTCACGGGTCATTCCCGAATTAAACCCTGCAGCCACCTGGGTTGGATTGCCGGGTCACTCGACCCGAGAATCCAAACCTGTCCCCTTTTACACCAAGGAGCTACCCAGGTTAGCCCTGCAATAACCCGGGTTTTAGCTCTGGTGTAAAAGGGGTATAACATTTAATTTCTTTCCATCGTTTTGCACAAAACATACTCTGAGGCATATTCAATTGTAGGCGTAGTTTTGAAAAAATCTGCAGTGCTGGATTTTTCCCGCAGCAGGTTTTTCCTATTCAATTGGCAGGTAGAAAATCAGAGAAAATAGTGAATTTAAATTTTTTCAAGAGCTGTTTTGGGGCTGCGAGAAAATAGCTGCAGTAATTCCTATAGGAATACCACGGCTATCTTCTCGCAGCCCCAGAGCAGGTTTAAAAAAATTAAAAATAAATAGTTTAAGCTAAAATTGTCAGGGACCCCTTCAAAACCCCATGGACTAATTAGGCAATTGAAAGTTTTCATGTAGCCTAATTGGTCCAATAATTACATCTCATTATTGGATGTTAAAACCAATTATGGCCTCTAATTACCCAAAATGAATATTTTTTGTTAATTTTTGCACTCCAATTGAAGCATTTATTTAAACAAAATCTAATTCTTTTATCTTTTTTATTTTTTTAATTGATCTAAAATTAACTTCAAATCACCTTTTTCTACTTTTTTTCTTTTCATTTTATTCGTTTGTAATAAAACAAAACAAAAAAAAAGATTTTTATCATTGGTTTACTTTAAAAAAATAAAATAAAATGCACAAATCAGCCATGTAATGCATTTTTAAAAAACAAGATATTTTTCTTTGAGACAGTAATAATCATTATTACTGCTACCCATTAGAAAAACAAAACTTTAAAGTACAGGCTGTTCCCCATTTTTATTTTTTTTTATTTCCTGTGGTTTTCTGTCCATAACAAGTTTGCAACCTATTTTTTTTTAAATTGGATACCACGGGTATGAGGAGCACGCATATCCGTGGTAAAAGAAAATTGATTGTGTGTCTGCGTAAATTGTTGCAGTGAAAACCTCGCCTGCGATTGAATGTTTACGTCTATTTAAGGAGGTCTCCATTGTAAATGCATAGTAGAGATAGTGGACACAATTGGCGCTTCTAATTCTCACAAAAGCAGTCTATAACATATAGTACCTACCCCAGAACTGGTAAGTAATAAGAAAAAAGTTTTCTTATCCGATATGATTTTATTTAAAAAAAAAAAATTTTAAAACACAGTATAGCCTACCATAAAATTTAATTTTTTTTTATTGTATACCGTGAATGAACTTGAACTTATCGGTGGCCCCATATCGATACTGATCACCATCTTGAGATATATATATTAAATAACAACCAGAGAAAGTCGGCACTCATCCTTTTAATGAGTCCATCTTGCCAGGGTGCCGCCAAACCAGATATACAGCAATAAGTAGATAGTGGTAATCACAGGACTTTCAAAGTCCTGTGGGTGCCACTATCTATTTATTGCTGTATATATAATATATATATACTGTATAGTATTGGGGAAAAAAATTATAACCTGAGAAATCGATATCATGATGATCGATTGCTACTGGCAAAGGCTGTGGAAGGCAGAGGCGCTGTTATGTTTCTGTACCTTAGCAGATAATCCTCTCTGCAGCCACCTGTACACACTGGGTGTAGAGGTGCTCCTTTGTTCTATGTCCTGGTGGCTGATCCTCACTGCAGCTGCTGGGTACACACAGTAGTGATCGGCAGATAATGGCGGAGGACTCAAAGGTACAGAGGGACCAGGAGGTCTCCCAAAGATTGGTGGCTGCTGGAAGATTATCTTCCAGCAGCCGCCTGGAAAGGCGTTTCTGATTGGTTGCACAAGATGTGACAATGTCAGGAAAAGCCCAGTTTGGCGTTTTTGCATCTCAGGCGACCATACCAGTCAAGTGGTTAATGCCTTTTGAAATAGTCTGTCATAGAGATCCCTCACTATAGTCTGGCCTGAATGCTGGAACTCCAACCACAATGAAACCATAAGAGAGAACAAGGCTCACAATAGTGAAGTATTGCTAAAAAATGTTTTATTGTATAATACAACAGAACATATGAAAAAAAAAAACAGTATTACAAATGTGTAAAATGGAGATTCAAACCATACCAGACTTTGGCTGAAAACAAGCGTTGAAAGGATAGGTACTTTAGGTTGCGTGTACCTATTTCCCAATGTTCACTGGCTGTCCTGGTTCAGCAGATCTCTCCAATATGTATACAAGCGTCAGACCACTGGACTGTGCTCTTTGTAGATGGCCTTGAAATCTACAGTGCACTAGCTCAAAATTGTTTGCTTAACCACAAGTTACTGAGCTGCAGCTTTCTATTACCTGAAAGTGTACAAAGTAACCATATAATATCTCCCCCTTTACCATCTACTGGGATAGATATGAGAACTCCAACAGGGGCATAAAAGGATTCATCTAATTATATTGTACCTGTTGCGAGGTTCAGTGTACATGACCACATAATTCTCTATGGCCATCTGGTAGCCATGTTATAACACAGCACTTAAATATACAGATATGTCGCACAATTATGTATGCAGAATTCCGGGAAGCTGATATGATACATAGAGTAAATACAGGTCACTTGAATACTAATAGGTAAAAGAAAAACAAAATTTTGACTACAGATAATTTAGCCTTTAGCAAATTAACATATTATGATATGTTACTGTTGTTGCCCTTCACTAACATAGTAAATATGTTTATTCATTTCCAGGTATGCTATTCTAGATCTTGGTAAGACCTCAGTTTACATATGCTGTTCCCTTTACAACATAGAGAGGTTAAGTCATTGAGTTCTCCATCCATAATTAGTTTTCAACCCTTCCATGTCTTAATGGTTATTTCCCATAGTGATAATTAAATTTTTTCACTAGCAGGGAATCATGACACAACTGTATGCAAGCCCAGCATGTGTCTCAACTCCTGACTTACCAAATACAAAAAAAAACATAGCGCTATATAATAAATTAAAAGATAAAAAGAAATGTATGTATGTAGTCTTTGGTCAGATCTGCACTCCCACTTAGATTCCAATTGCTGGGGTGCTCCTCAGCGATCACCTCATCCAGGGGCGCCACAAATACAGACTTTTGAAAAAAGAGCACACTCACCAGAGCTTGTAAAAAGAAAAGGAGGGATTTATTCCAATAGTTGCATCATATGAAGATGCATGTATTAATCAAATTACTGACATAATAAGACCTTATTATGTCAGTAATTTGATTAATTGGATCTGGACTAGTATTAGGATGGAACCTCCACTCAAAGATTTTTGCAGCTATCCTTTTTTTCCCCTATTTATGCTGTTATTTTTGCAAACATGTTGCCATATTTTTTGTAAACCATGGCACCTATTTATTGCCATGGCTATGTGATGCTGATTTACTATGGTCAGGAAGTGGTATGTGCACTGCTGAGACAGATTGCTGGTCACCATGATTCCCAAAAAGCCAGCTGGCCCTGATTGCTTTGTTGCCTTGGTGACAGACTCAGGTTTCCTACATTGCCAGCCTCGAGTGCATGCAAACAGGAAGTGACGCTATGGAGATGTTTAATCAGTGGAACATTGAGACAGACTTGTGATGATGTCACTTCCTGTGCAATCAGCTGTGGGTACTTCTGGCAAGTGGTTAGGGTATATATAACAGTGGATTATCACTTTGGTGGTTATACAGTCAGTGGACTGGTTGTCTTTGCCTTATTTAGACCGAAACGTTGCATCTTCGTATCTTCATATGATGTAACTATTGGAATAAATCCCTCATTTTCTATTTACAAGCTCTGGTGAGTGTGCTCTTTTTTCAAAAGTGTATATATGTATATAATGTATGTATATATCTCTAGAACAATGCCCTTATCCTGCAGTTTTCACTATAGCTGCTCCTCTCAGTAAGTCCTCTGTTAGCAGGACCCTAAAAATACCCAGAAAATACACTGCGAGGGCGCTGAAGTTCAAACACACCATATAGTCTTTATAATAATTAAATCAGTGGAATGTATACACATATAATTTGTTTGTAACAGAGAAGTTGACAATCCCTTTAGAGGCTTTTGGTTCCGGACTTCAGTAACGGATATCCCAAGTATTCAATTTTCTTTTAGATCTCTATCCAAAGTTCAAAAGATGTCTTAGAAATGATCCATAAAATGTCTGAGCTTGTATGTGATTTCCTTTGGGGCACTAAAACGACACCCTCTCACCAAGAGACACCCAAAACATTAGGCCAATGGCCAACATTAATAGATTAAAAAAAATGTTTTATTAAAATTAATCCATTAGCAAAATGGACATAGACAGTGCTTACACAGTTTTCAACATGCTGTTATGTTCCACATATGGGGAACATCCCCGTACGCTGAGATTGGGAATGTGGGTTCACAATATCAACCCTAACTGCTTTTAAAACCTTATGTGATTCGTGAGACTTCATCAGGGGTATATCTAAAAAAAATAGACCAGATGTCTAAATGATGTACAAGCTCTACAAAATGCTAAAACAATTCACAATTTCCCATTTAGATAAAAAATAACATACCTTATATAGGTGTGTAAATATCCCAAATTTGGGTCACATGATATAATACTGATGGGCATCCACCAGATCATACAATGCAAGATCTATCAACATTAAATATACTTCTCAATTTCATCCAACCTTAATCATAATTAATCTCTAAAAATATGACATTTTTAACTCATTGATCCGTATTATTACATTATTTGTTGACATACAAAATTTGATACTAATAGGAACCATGCAAATAGAGTATTAGACATTGAACAGATTCCCACTTTCTCCATGCACTAATATACATACCTTAAAATTATGTTAAACAGCTCAACAAAGATATAAAGATGTATCACAGATTTGTAGTCAACTTGTTACAATGTACAAACTGCTTTCAACCTAATAAAATATTGACAGAATACAATACTTCACAAAACCGTCTTTCCTATATATAAAGAACAAATAATACTCAATAACAAACAACAATATCAACAAAGTAAGCATAGCTACATGCTACTTTTTTTTTGTATACATAACGACTTTTACCCAATGCCATAAACCACATAAACATCCCTAAATATGCATACTATAGTAGCTGGAGTATCTAGTTAGGAATCCAAATAACTTACTGATCCAATACCTATATCTCTCAGTCCAAATGCTGCAATTAAGAGCAATGGACAGATGGCTTCCTTTTTTCCTACCCAAGGGATTACCTCACTTCCTCCCAACTCTGATTGGTGGTACATCCATCTTAATGTTATAACTTAATGTAGGTGGCTCCCTAGCTTTTAATTAGTCTCTATACAACAATGATGGTTTCCTTTACTATCTCTCATTTAAAACGGCGGTGACAACTATTATTACAATTCAAAACGCACTGATTGCCAAAAATACCGGCATGCACTGCGATGTCGTGTCATCCGAAGTGTCACATCCAAACGGCAACTCGACCGACAATGGGTACAGTTTTATTGGCTAGTAGATACTGCCCCACTGTCCCATGGGATATAACCCAGGAAACCCAATGTTTGCGTTCCATCACCTGGTAACTAAGTAATGGGCTTCATCTTGGATCCCCATGTGACTTACATGTGTTCCAAAATTGCGTTCTAGCAGGTGCAATCTTTGCTAGGACATTTGCATGCAAGTTCAGCATGTATCCCAAATGTCAATACCATGGGATCGTATTACAGTATAAGATCCTTGCTAGAGGATAACTAAAATAACTGGAAATTTCGTATATCACTAATCATACAAGTGTTATTCACTATGTGGTACACAGAACCAGAACCCTACAATATTGTTTAATCAGATAAATGTTTTACATGTTTGCTTCTCACATAGGGTGGTATCCAAATAGCCCCGAACATTGTTCGGGCGCTAATTGACCCCCACAATCTGCGATCCACGATTTTCGCCGATGTTCTTTTTAAACCTTATCCTAATATTTCGGTCGAAATAATAGGATAGTTCTCCCGAAAACACATAGGTCCGTGAGCTTATTGCGGCACCTATGTGTTTTCGATTTTTTTTTTTTTTGGTGAAAAAACGCCACTTATCGTGGATTATTATTCGGGGCACATTACCTCACCCAGGGCTATCCAATTAGTCCCGAAGTCGGCCTGACGCGGGCACTTATCAGGGGTTTTCTTTCGGGACCTGATGTGTCCCGAAAAATAATCTAATTGGATAACCCCCATAGTATGCTTAAACATTGGATCTTTACATAATGGTAATCCTAAGCATCATATGATTAACTTTCTGGGAATACATTATGACACAGGGAGCAAATGCAGGTCACTGGAATACATATAGGTACAAAGAAAAAATATGATGACTACATACAAATGAATCTTTATAAAAATCAACCAGATATTGACGTAAATGCTACTGTATATCCTAAACATAGTAGACATATCAGTGTGAAGATTTCTGGCTATTTAAGCTAAGGACTTTACAACATGAGAGCTTAAATTAATATACTGAAATGGGAGGTATTGAATAATACACCATTTCCACTCTGCAAAAGAGCCTGAATTTTGCACCAGTTTATAGCTGGTAGAGATCAGTCTTCATCCTATAATGAAGCAGATTGTACCAGTATATTGAACATTGGTGGATAATTGCATTTCCAGGTGCACTTGGATCAATGCTATAAAACACTTTGCATACACAAAATTACTACCAGTGATAAGCCATATATGAGACTTAGCCAAGCATTATTTTAGGAGAAAAATGTAAGATTATAGAGATTGTATGGAAGGGGTATGAGCAATCTAATGTGAAGTGTACACATTAGCACTAGTGATGGCCATCGAGAGCTTTATCATCGAATGTTTTTAAACCATCTTCAGAAAACCATAGATGGTTTGCCATCAATGCTGAGTGCTGCACATGCACAGACCTCAATTATCAGGCCAGCGCCATAGATGTTCTTCAACATCAGGGTGCCACCATTAATTATGAATCATTGGTGATGTCCCATTGATGGAAAAAACACACCTGCCCTAGACCATTGATGGCCAAAGGCCATAGACCATCAATGGTTGCAAAACCATCAATGGTCATCCCTACTTTGAACTGCCTCTTCCCGCACTTAGGGACACTTAGTTTGTGGAGATGGCTCCCAGGTGCACTGGTGCAAAATCAAGGTCCGCTTAGTAAATGACCTCCACTGTGTGCCATCTGTTATAAGGATTTTAAAATGCTAAAATGCATTTCAGGGGCAGAAATCAATAAGAAGAATGCAGGGAATATCTAATGAAGGCCAATCATCCAACAGAAACTCTGGTTCACATCTTAGCACTCCAGCTGAATCAACACAAAATCTGAACACAGCACCCTCTTCTGGTGTGCATCAGGATAACAATCAACAGCACGAAGCCCCAGATTTCAGTCATGACAGACAACTAAGGTAAAACAGTTTGATTTACTGTACTTGTGTTTCCTTGCTAAAATATCTTGCAACAATGCTTGGATGTACTACTATACTACTATTAGGTTTAATCAAGGAATGAAAGTGTTTTTGGCATTGATTTTTTCAATACATTCAATTTACAATTATCTTCATTATTATTTATCAACATTTACTAATATAGCACCTGCAAATAAGGTTATGCTTTCAATTTGGTGCAAAACAGTAATAAAATAAGACTGAGTAATAACAAAGAAAAAAGAGGGCCCTGCTTGTAATCTTACAATCTATAGGCAAATAAGGATTAGAAGCATGTGGGTAAATGCTACATATTGCAGAGGTTCTTGGTGGGCTGTAAGATCCAGTCATGCAGCAATGTTGGCCTGGTGTCAGCAGGTTGTGCGAGTGTAGAAGAGAACATTGGCCAAATATAATAGGGTGAGAGTTTGGTAAATGTGACACTTTAGCAGTAACTTCTCACACTATTACATTGGTCGAGTTGTATCTTCAAAATGGGAAAAATCTGGATGAGAGCTTAAATTGTGAGAGTTTTTGAGTCATGCAAGTTTGCATTTTCTCTGACTCCACATTACATTGGCTGAGTTTAAAAAGTGTCAGAGTTTTCTCTCACATTTTGTTTACTCTCACCCTATATGTAATATTCTGTGTCAACTGTGTAGATGGGAGGTAATTGTGTAAAATAACTTTTGGAGGTTATTTGGACAGTTCTGGAATTTGATCAGCTTGCCTGTAGAGGTGAATTTTCAGGGAACACTTGAATGTTTTGAGGCTTGAAGAAAGTTTTCTTGTGCAGAGTGGGTGCAACCCGAAAAATGTCCTGTACCCGTGAATGGGAGCAGGTAATGATTGTGACTGACAGTTGCATATCTTGCACAGAGCGGAGGGTTTGAGCTGGGAAATATCTACAGATAAGTGGAGCATGCTTGCCGACATTCTGGCTGCCCCTTCCGAGAGGGAGCAGCCAGATCGGCATAGCAGGGGGTCGTGGCTGGCATAGGGGGGGGCGTAGTCAGACTGCTTACACGGCAGCGTGACCACACGATCGCATGGCCACACGATCGCATCATTTTGGCCCCGCTCCCGCTTCACAATGCCAAGATTACCGGCATTGTGAAGCAGGGGGCGGGGCCAAAATATTGCGATACGGTGTGAATCGTAATCATCTGAGTTTTCTCTTGTAATCGCGGGGGGGGGGGGGGGCTGGAGGGGTCGGCGGCCGCCGGGAGCGACACCCGAAATCATGAGGGTAGGCAAGTATGCTGTGGAGAGACGTACGTTGGTGTACTTTGGTATGTGTATGTAGAAGTATTTTTTTTTATTTATCTAGGGTTAGGCACTAGGGGGGAGGGTTAGGTTTAAGCTGCAGGGGGCGTAGGTTTATGCTGCTGGGGGAGGATAAGGTAGACCTATAGGAATACTGAATATTTTTAAGTATAAGGAGATTAATTCCTTATGGAAGACATTTCTAATTTAAGGGAAGCAATCTTAAAGTGAACAGACCCGACAATAGCTGTGGTATACAGTGATTTCTCAAAGAGGAGGACTCAAATATGTACTGTTTAAGAGCTTCATTTAAAAGTAGGGCATGATATAAGCTAGTTTGGCATGTTCAAGTCTCCATACCTGAATGTCTCACTAGCTGACAACACCCCTATAGGCAAGAGCATTTGCATTGTGGTGAAGAATTACTTAAAGACTGATGATACAGGCGTCAGCACAGCAGGTGTATTCACTTGATTTCACAACTGGCCTGCCATTATGGGTTAACTAACAGGATTGTGAACAACCAATGCTATTTTTCAGCAGGAACAAGCAGGAACTCAGTTCCTGAACCTCTTAGTTATTAACTATGACGCAATGTATTTTCCATAAGATAAGTTTAATTTTAAAGGGTCTTTTGAGTGCCTTCTCTTCTAAATACTATGTATATGTATATTTATATATAATATATGTATAATGTGTATATATAATTGTTTTTCTACAGCTCCTCCCCTAGTAGCTCTACCCACAGTTCCTAAACTTATAGTCATGTGAACAACTGTTTATCTTCAAGTCCTGCATCACAATTTCATGATGCAATTAGGAAGAGGCGCCTTCCCTGGAAACACATCCCACACTAATTAGCTGAATAGTAGACAAATGCAGTCCTCCTGCTCTGTGAGGTGCAGCGATGGCATTGGTATATACTGCCCAGTCCTCCATCTGGAATTGCCACATGAGGAGGGCTGGATTAAAGTGAGGTAACTTGCCTAAAATGCCCTCTATAAATCTGTAATGTTGATTTGTAAGAAGTTTTGCAAATAAAAAAATTCACTTTAATAGATAGAATTAAAATATTGATTTGTTTCTCTTTAATATTTAGATTGTTGCTCAGCCAACCTATCCAGCCAATGATGCCAAGCTCGTGTAGCACAAGGACCTCTTCAGACAGTGGACATCAGTCAAAGTATGCTGGGAGAGTGGACTGTCATATAAGACACCTATTTGCACTGCTAGATTTTTATGATAGAATTTTAGTGGTGAGGGACAGATGTGCAGCTCAGCGTAAGCATCTCTCTCTGATGTACAAACTGTATTATTCCAATCAAATCCAACTTCAATTGGAATTGAACAAGATTGAGTGTAAACAATACAATGTTTTATTAATTTGGCACTAATCCCATTTTGTTACTCAGTATAAAACACATTTTCCAATGAAAAATGCCCCTCAAATGATTAGAATTAATTTAGTTGTCAGCAATGTTTACAGATTAATTTCAACAGTGTTAGATGTTTATTGGTAGCTTGGTCAATATGAGATTTTCAATGGTTAGAAGCAGAGATAAGACAAACTACAGCAAACATTAATGGAAATGGAGTTTTGCTGTTGAACAGACCACTTCACAGTAGGGATGGACATCGGAAACCGATGGTTAGCAACATCTATGTTCCCAAGTTGGTGCAAGTACTTTTCTCATTGAATAGCAGGTTTTACGATGGTTGCCAGCCATTGGATGCTGCTTCTGATGCCTATCTGATGGCTGACTGAATTCAACCGCGGACACCTGGAAATGGTTTCCACAGCTCAACTTAATGTGCTCATGCGCTCAGCATAATCATCAATGTTATACCATCATGTGGTTATGATACAATGGCTTGTAGCCATCGCATCACATGTTTTGATGTTGGAAGCGAAGCTGGGCTTCTGATGTCCGTCCCTAATTCACAGAGATGCAAAATTCCGGTGATGCAATTGTTGAGTTTCTATTTTGTTTCACCGTTAAACGCAATGCCAAGCCGCACTGTGGGACTGATTCATAGATGGACACAATGTCGATGTTTACATAGGTGAGTGATTATCGGCGGTCTGTGTATAAGTCACACTGATCATGGGTCATGTCTCTGCCTGCAACTGCGATCCTGTACGTAGTACAAATGGCTCCGGCGTCTCAGTTCCCATAGGGTTACTCAGAAGGCTGAGGCCATAGGCTGAGGACAGTAAGGGGGCATTTGCATATTTGCGAACAGATGCAAACTGGCACACAAACACATGTACAATAGTAAAAGCCGCATTACTGGTATTTGTCAGTGTCTGAGGGATGGCGCAATTACATGATAATGATAATGACGGTGGCCAGCATGAGCAAGACGCTTGTGATTGGCTGATTGTGAATGCAACGCTGATGCGGATAGTTGATTTCTTTGTTTGCTCGTACATGTAGTAAGTTTTTTATGTTGTGTTTTAGCAATTTATTTTTTCTTGACAATAAATCTCGAGAGTTGCTGCTGTATTAACAGTTTTATGTTGTATTGAAACCTAATAGTGAATGCGTATCTCACTAGCAAAACAAATGGGTAAAAACCATGGTTTACATGTACAGTATGTGACATATATGCCTAATGCACACCTGCACGCATATGGTTTGTCTTGGTCGAAAAAATCAATGGTACTGACGGTTTCCTAAAAAATGGTGTAGGTGTTGCGCTAATAAATAATTAATTCAATCATATAAAGAACTATTTCTTAATATACATTTGGTGTCTTGACTCTAGTTTCTGCCATGTCCAGTTGTTAATCAATTAACTATTAGCGCAACACCTACACCATTTTTTTGTTCCTGTGATTACCTTGGTAATCTTCTTTTGGGATTTACACAGACCCTGTGGTGTATGCAGCTACCGTATAGTTTATAAATATTAGTTTTTATTAGCGCCAAGCTGAAATATCTTTACTGACGGTTTCCTGCCTTGGTAATGTTCCTGATACCAGTTCACCTGAAGGCAGGGGCGTTTTAAGAGAGGAGGGGGCCCGTGTGCACTCCTCGTTCGGGGCCCCCTCCTCTCTCCCTGGTGGCTGGCAGCCGACTGACGCAGCTGGCCAGCCACCGGAGCATTAGTAGACTCCAGGCACTAGAGTGCGCCTGGAGTCTACTGCGCATGCGCAGAACACCGAAAAAATGGCCGCGGCGGCCATTTTTCCGGTGTTCTGAGCAGCAGTGACACCCGACGCAGGACCTCGGACAGGTAAGTTTAAAAAAAATATGGGTGCAGTGTGTGTGGTGCGGGGTCCTCCTGGACCCGGAGGCCCGTGTGCCCCGCACACACTGCACCCATTATAGATACGCCACTGCTTGAAGGATTTTTAAAGATTTGTAGTAATTTCTTCCATGATAATTTCCTTATATTTATTGACTGGACTATAGTTTCTTCTTTATATATTTACACCATCCATATCTGACTCATTTGCTTATAGTATATTGGTTAAAGTTATGCCAGCTCTCAATGTATTGGGTACTCATTATTATTACTATTGTTGATTTATATATTACGCTAATAGTTATAAACCCGGCATCTGCTGGGTCACCCACAGCTTCCCCCAGCTCGCTCTTCAGCTGTCCACGCCCTCCCTCTTGCTCTCCATCCCCTCCCTCATGCTCACTGCCCCCTCCCATCCCATCTCATTTCTAATACTTACTCTCTTCTATTCCCGTGATCTTCCTGTGCATGGCGCGTGCAGTGATAGATGGGGTGCGCACCACGCATGTTAGGTCACACTGAGAGCACAGACATGCAGGAGTGATGACCTAATTAAAATCAGCTTAGGATTTAATATTTATGGATTTGGCCTGGTCACTAAAGGATTAAATACTCTCTGTTTTGAAGGAGTTATGGTAATTTCTTAGTGTTTTATAACAGACATGTTGCTGGGTAGGGTTACTTATCTCTTTTCTCTTTTTACATAACAGATATTCACAGAGTTCACAAATATATAGGAGTTTAGAGGTGCAAACGTCTGTCAACAATGGTCCTATTGTTCTACTGGGTCAAGCAATTTTACACCCTGGTTTTACATCGACACAGTCCTCCTCCCAACAATCGAACATCCAGCCTATGCAAGTTCAGCAGCAGCAATATGTCCAGGTAAAAAATATTGGCTGGACCTGCTGGCCCCAGACTACTGAGAGAGAAGGAAACCACTTTTCCATGGTTAGCATGATAGAACTAGGCAGATGCCAGCCTGTCAGATGAGCCTTCTCCAGAGTTTCTTTATTAGATCCAGCGGCGGCTCCTACCCTCTTAGATGAGGGGGGCTGCCGCCGCCGAAAAGCACTCACCCGGCTACCTTCTCCTGGCCGGGTCCCTGCGTCTGTGCAATCGATCTGATAGTCATCGGGATTGGCGCATGCGCACTAGCGGCGGATTGCCGCACATGCACATATCACCGGCTTCCAAAGAGCTGCATCTTCTGCAGCCCCAAGGTGTAGGGCTGGTGAAAAGGCAGAGAAGTGGCTTCCTACTGGAAGCTGTTCTCTGCTAATAGCAGCCCGGACTGGCAGTCCCAAGGGGGAGGAGACACCTCCCCCTGAGATTGCCTGCTGTGGGCTGCACAGACTGTGTAATGGTTAGCAGTACTGCCTCAGAGCACTGAGGTCTTGGGTTTGATTCCCACTATGGCCCTAACTGTGTGGAGTTTGTATATTCTCCCTGTGCTTGCGTGGGTTTCCTCCAGGTGCTTCGGTTTCCTCCCACACTCCAATTAATTGGCTCCCAACAAAAATTAACCCTAGTGTGTATGTGTGTGAGCATGTGGTAGAGAATATAGATTGTAAGCTCCACTGGGGCAGGGACTGATGTGAATGGACAAATATTCTCTGTAAAGCGCTGCGGAATATGTGTGCGCTATATAAATAACTGGTAATAAATAAATAATAAATCATTTGACTGGCAGGTAGTGCTTACAATAGGAAGCCACTGCCAGTCACAGTGTAGCCAGTGCAGTCACGGACTGCCCTGACTACACTGAGGTGGCACATTTTACTGGAAGTGCTGCAGACCCTAGGAAAAATCTGCCACTGATTAGATCCATTCTTGCATATCCATCCACACTTTTCACTCTCTCAGCATACCCACCCACAGTCTTCTCAGCATACCCACCCACAGTCCTCTCAGCATACCTACCAACAGTCCTGATTACCAGGTATGCCCTCTCAACTCTGTGTCAGGACATGATATAGCATGCAATAGAAAGAACTATGATAATAGGTTGGGTATGGATTGCTGGCGGTCAGGATCTCGCTGGTCAGAATACCGACACCCATAAGGAAACAAGATACGTCTAATCCTAACCCCTACCCTAACCCTCCCTCCTCGATGTCTAAACCTAACTTCCCCCCCTAGTGCCTAAGGCTAACCTCCCCACACCCTAATCCTAACCCTCCCTCCCCCTAGTGCCTAACCCTATCTCTGCACCCTAACCCTCCCCTAACTGGCGATACTTACCTTTAGGATTCCGGTGGTCGGGATACTTATTTTTAGAGAGATTTTGTTTGATCTGAGGTTGTTGCAGATTTTATAAAAATTTTTTCATTCTTATTTGACTTCAATTGGAGAATAAGACAAATAACATATTACTGCACATTGGCCCTCATTCAGAGCCGCTCGCTATTTGCGGTCGTTCGTTCTAAAACAAGAGGTGGCTATTCAAATGAACCGTTCGCTAATTGCGGTCTGTTCACGCCTCTAAGTCTGAACGAGCGAGCAAAACTTGCGGTTGTAATTTTGAAAAATACGCCCCCTTGCCGCTCGCACCATACGTCATGTCCGCTATTTATTAGATTAATCGAGTACATCGAACAGCGTATGAACTGCTCGCTATTCTTGTAGCTGGTTTTTTCAACCGCTATTTTGCGAGCAGTTCTGAGTAAAAAAAAACCAAGTGACGTGGTCAATGACGCTGCTGTATTAATTATGAACTCCCTTAAAACGCCCGTTTTGACCTTTAAGCACGCCTGTGTTCGAATTCCACACCCCCGTTTTCAAGCACCTTCCCCTGTTACCACCCACATATGCCTCCTTCTGTCACTCAAAATAGCAGACATTCGCTATATAGCGAACAAACGATTTTCGGCCGCACTGACTGGTTCGCGCATGCGTATTAAAATCCGTACGCATGCGCAGATGTGCGAACATCGGTCAGAACGAACGAGCGGCCGCTTACGAGCGGCTCTGAATCAGGGCCTTTGTCATTATAGTGTTGACAGCTCATCCCTCAAGGGGACATATTAACCTCCCCTCTAGTGCTTAAGGCTTACCTCCCTGCGCCCTAATGCTAACCCTCCCTCCCCGGTGCCTAACCCTAACCCTAGTGCCTAACCCTCCCCTAACTGGCGATACTTAACTTTGGGATTCCGGTGGTCAGGATACTGGTGTTAACCTCCCACCCCCCAGTGCCTAAGGCTTACCTCCCGGCAGCCTAATGCTAACCCTCCCTCCCTGGTGCCTAACCCTAACCCTCCCTCTAGTGCTTAAACCTAACCTCCCCCTTCCTGCACCCTAATCCTAACCATTCCTCCCTACTGTCTAACCCTCCCCTAACTGGCAATACTTACATTCGGGTGGTGGGGATACTGGTGTCGGGATCTCGATGCTGTCTGGATTTCGGCGCCGGTATTTAGACCATCGGCATCCTGCACGCTGGGATGCCGACTACATCCTAAGGGAAGTATATGTGGCTAATTTTTAGTTTAAGGCAAATTTTTTTTTTTACCAAAATAGATTTTGTCCATATTACACTTCATGCACCTGGAGAGTCATAAAGGGGGCATGTAGTGTTGTGTAGGTATATTAGAGTAATGGCATTTTCTCATTAATAACTTCATAGTTAGAGGTGGAAACAGCCACAGATACACCTGTCAGCAGTAAAGAACTGTGCTGCTGATGATAATTAAATATAATCTGCATGAATCTCTAACAGTAATCCAAGCACCAGTACTAATAGACCAATCTGGTTAAGGCAATTGCAAAAGGTTCCCCTGCATAAACTGCAACTAGCACCATAATCTGAGAAGATGGGCTGGTCACACTATAACAGGGAGGCCCACAACATGGGATCCCCCTGTGTTCTGTGATACAGCCCCAGCCTATTCAGCATAGTGCAGAATTCCCTAGGGGAAAAAAACAACACTGTGCATAAAGCACTAAAGCCCCTCCTAACACCTGTGGACAACTGTTACCACCAAGGGCACTAAGATGGGAAGGGAGTGGGTACTAATTACCCGGGCATTTTGGCGGGGCCTGGGCCAGCTGCTGAGGGGGACCAGCTTTCCTGGTATCACACACAGGGGCCTATTCATCAACACTAAAATAACGTTTTTAAGGACATTTTCCTTAAATAACGTTATTTTGGTATTCATGTAGCCACTTAGCACAGGAGATATCACAGATATCTCCTTGCTAAGTTCCCCTGCGTTAATTTCCACACTCCCCATACATTAGTATGGGGATGTGGAAATTGTGGTATTCATCAAATTCAGAAAATTATCAATTTTCGGAATTTGATGCAGTTACTATTCGCCACTGTGAGGTGGCGAATAGCAGAATCGACTTACCTGTATCCACGTGTGCAGGTCCCTCGACGAGTCCCTTCGGCGCTCTGCTCCGTCCTCAGGCTCCGGAGGCTGGTCGGACATGTGTGCTCCCCAGCAGAGCACAAGAAAGTTTAGGGAAAAAAAATATATTTTTTTAAAAATCTAATCTGTCATGTGATCTGCTGGGAAACCACATGACAGACCAACAGGACGGAGCCGGAGGCTGCTGCGTGGACAGGTAAGTCGGGGGGGGGGGGAAGGTGAGCGGAGGAGGGAGGAGGGAGGGGGGGATCGGGGGGGTACGAAACTTAACGCATCTGTAGGCAGTGCTGCGCATGCGCTGGTTTTACAGATGTAACAGCGCATGCGCAGCACTGTTTCCAGATGCGATAAGGTAGTGTAGGCAGGGAAAAGTATCTATTTCCCGAAAAGCTGTCATCGCAAAAATGACAGCTTTTCGGAATAGATACTTATGGAAAGGTGGAATGATGAATTCCACCTATAATTAGCTAGAACTCCATGAGAGTTCTAAAGCTAATTATCTCCATTGAATTTTTACGTTTAATGAATAGGCCCCACAGTATTTTCCATTTGATTTCTGGAGGGGGGTAGCCACGCCTCCCTAATATGGTCACGCCCCTTCAGTAACTGAGACCTGCAGCTGTCTCAGCGACCCTGAATACGACAATGGACAATTCAATCTGCTGCGTGAAGTTGGAACAGGAATGGGAACACATAAAGCCAAATTCTGGAAATGAGGAAACATTCACAATCAGATGTGGAATGAGGTGAATATCTCACAGAACAGTTTTAAAAATTTCACTATTTTCTTCATTATGTTAATCCCATACACATGTAGCAGCATTTCTACCCTATGATATGAAGTGTAGCTATTAAATAACGAGACTGATGCTATAATTTATGTTTAATTATATCAGGCACATTTTAACTCCGTTCCCCTTCTATGTACTCCCCTTCTGCGTCCACACACCGCAGCATTCTTATTTTCCTTTGGTCAAAGCCAAGCTGTAGCTCATCTGTCAGCTGTCTCAACGGGTTGGGTACAGGATGCTGACGCTCGGGATCCTGGTGGTCAGAAACCCGACGCCGGCATCCGGACAGAATACGTACAGACAGGTGTCGGTATCCTAATCCTAAGTTCTAACCCTCCCTCCCCACACCCTAAACCTAATCTCCCCCTGGTGCCTAACCCTAACCCTCCCCCTAGTGGCTTACCTTAATGCCTAAACCTCCCCTTAACCCCATTCCTTACCGTCAGGATGCCAGTGGTCGTGATGCCGGCACTGGGATTCTGACTGGTATAATTTTAGCGCCGGTATCCTGACAGCCGGGATTTCAACTACCTCCCATCTCAAAAGTTCACTCGTTTTCTTCTTTACCTCAGTAACTGATGCAAAACGGGGTCCCTTGAGTACAGATTTGACTTTAGGGAAAAGAAAGAAGTAACACGGTGCTAGGTGTGGCGAGTGTGGAGGGTGTTCTAGCACTGAAATCTGTTTCTCTGCCAAAAACTGCTTCACAGAGAGAGCTGTGTGGGCTGGTGCGTTATCCTAATGGAGGATGAAACCATTTTTCCACAACTCTGGTCTCTTTCCGATTCTTTCCCGCGAAGTTGCTAGAACATATTTGTAGTAATGTTGATTCATTATTCTGATGCGGAGTTGACAGTCAATACAAACTTCTAAACTTTTTCCATATTTTCATTTGTTTTTGATGTGCAAGGCCTTCCGGTACATTCATCATCTTTGATATCCTCACGACCTTGACCGTCACTAAATCTTTTGTGCCACTCAAACACACATGCACGTGACATACAATCTGCCCCGTAAGCCTAGGTTAGCATACTGAAAGATTCGGTGGGAGCTTTGTTCAATTTAAGTTAACATGTTGCTCTACTTATGAACTAGGCATTTTTACGAAGCACGGGAAAAACACAACTTCTTCAAACGCTGTGTGACAGCAAACTATCTGTGCGAGAGGGTTGCAAAACTGTTTTGTAATAGTCCAAGGTCAATGTTCCCCCACTCCCTTTTAACTCATGCAGTATGGTTTATTTATTACAAGTACAGTCTCATTATGTAATAGCCACACCTTGTAAACCATTTTGAAAATTTACAGATGATCTATGCAGATCGGCATCCATGTTTGATGTGATTAACCTTCCTATATCTGTTGCTCAGCCTCAAACCTCAACAAATGTATTATTGGAAACCCCTTTGTTTGCTTACATTATCATTTTATTCACTAGGTGGCACCACCAAGCACTTTACGGAAAGAACATACAGATTCATTGCTTCTGCCCACTTACTCCCAGCATCAAGGGACTTTGGCGTTACAGCACCTTACACCAAGGAGAACTAATAGTCTCTCTGAGACATCTGGTGTGCAGTAACAAACTTGGGAACATTATTCCTTATAATCAGCCTAGAAATCTCCCAGTTTCTGCTTCTTCTATAGTCAAGAGGTGGTGTCACATATCTTGCTGATAGAGAAGTCGTCTGATGGGAGATGTTCAGTTTGCTCTGTTTACCGCTGATGGAAGTGATGGTTCAATACTCATGAACTGTGCTGTGTGGAAAGCAACCTGCATCAAAGCACCATTTCTCCTCTTTCAAGACAAGCCTTTGATTTGATCAGTTTTTGCATTTCTCAAAGCACTGTATGTTGTCACTTCAACACTAATAGACAATGTTCAACTGCCCAAAAAGACACCCCTGGCATGGAGTGTGTACCTGTCCTGCGCAGGCCTCATACATAGGTCAGGGATGAGTAAAGTCTGGAGTGTGTACCTGTCCTGCGCAGGCCTCATACATAGGTCAGGGATGAGTAAATTCTGGAGTGTGTACCTGTCCTGCGCAGGCCTCATACATAGGTCAGGGATGAGTAAAGTCTGGAGTGTGTACCTGTCCTGCGCAGGCCTCACACATAGGTCAGGGATGAGTAAAGTCTGGAGTGTGTACCTGTCCTGCGCAGGCCTCATACATAGGTCAGGGATGAGTAAAGTCTGGAGTGTGTACCTGTCCTGCGCAGGCCTCATACATAGGTCAGGGATGAGTAAAGTCTGGAGTGTGTACCTGTCCTGCGCAGCCCTCATACATAGGTCAGGGATGAGTAAAGTCTGGAGTGTGTACATGTCCTGCGCAGGCCTCATACATAGGTCAGGGATGAGTAAAGTCTGGAGTGTGTACCTGTCCTGCGCAGCCCTCATACATAGGTCAGGGATGAGTAAAGTCTGGAGTGTGTACCTGTCCTGCGCAGGCCTCATACATAGGTCAGGGATGAGTAAAGTCTGGAGTGTGTACCTGTCCTGCGCAGCCCTCATACATAGGTCAGGGATGAGTAAAGTCTGGAGTGTGTACCTGTCCTGCGCAGCCCTCATACATAGGTCAGGGATGAGTAAAGTCTGGAGTGTGTACCTGTCCTGCGCAGGCCTCATACATAGGTCAGGGATGAGTAAAGTCTGGAGTGTGTACCTGTCCTGCGCAGGCCTCATACATAGGTCAGGGATGAGTAAAGTCTGGAGTGTGTACCTGTCCTGCGCAGGCCTCATACATAGGTCAGGGATGAGTAAAGTCTGGAGTGTGTACCTGTCCTGCGCAGGCCTCATACACAGGTCAGGGATGAGTAAAGTCTGGAGTGTGTACATGTCCTGCGCAGCCCTCATACACAGGTCAGGGATGAGTAAAGTCTGGAGAGTGTACCTGTCCTGCGCAGCCCTCATACACAGGTCAGGGATGAGTAAAGTCTGGAGTGTGTACATGTCCTGCGCAGCCCTCATACATAGGTCAGGGATGAGTAAAGTCTGGAGTGTGTACATGTCCTAGGCATGCCTCATACACCGGTCAGGGATGAGTAAAGTCTGGAGTGTGTACCTGTCCTGGGCATGCCTCATACATAGGTCAGGGATGAGTCAAGTCTGGAGTGTGTACCTGTCCTGCGCAGGCCTCATACATAGGTCAGGGATGAGTAAAGTCTGGAGTGTGTACATGTCCTGCGCAGGCCTCATACATAGGTCAGGGATGAGTAAAGTCTGGAGTGTGTACCTGTCCTGCGCAGGCCTCATACATAGGTCAGGGATGAGTAAAGTCTGGAGTGTGTACATGTTCTGCGCAGGCCTCATACATAGGTCAGGGATGAGTAAAGTCTGGAGTGTGTACCTGTCCTGCGCAGGCCTCATACATAGGTCAGGGATGAGTAAAGTCTGGAGTGTGTACCTGTCCTGCGCAGCCCTCATACATAGGTCAGGGATGAGTAAAGTCTGGAGTGTGTACCTGTCCTGCGCAGCCCTCATACATAGGTCAGGGATGAGTAAAGTCTGGAGTGTGTACCTGTCCTGCGCAGCCCTCATACATAGGTCAGGGATGAGTAAAGTCTGGAGTGTGTACCTGTCCTGCGCAGGCCTCATACATAGGTCAGGGATGAGTAAAGTCTGGAGTGTGTACCTGTCCTGCGCAGGCCTCATACATAGGTCAGGGATGAGTAAAGTCTGGAGTGTGTACCTGTCCTGCGCAGGCCTCATACATAGGTCAGGGATGAGTAAAGTCTGGAGTGTGTACATGTCCTGCGCAGGCCTCATACACAGGTCAGGGATGAGTAAAGTCTGGAGTGTGTACATGTCCTGCGCAGCCCTCATACACAGGTCAGGGATGAGTAAAGTCTGGAGAGTGTACCTGTCCTGCGCAGCCCTCATACACAGGTCAGGGATGAGTAAAGTCTGGAGTGTGTACATGTCCTGCGCAGCCCTCATACATAGGTCAGGGATGAGTAAAGTCTGGAGTGTGTACATGTCCTAGGCATGCCTCATACACCGGTCAGGGATGAGTAAAGTCTGGAGTGTGTACCTGTCCTGGGCATGCCTCATACATAGGTCAGGGATGAGTCAAGTCTGGAGTGTGTACCTGTCCTGCGCAGGCCTCATACATAGGTCAGGGATGAGTAAAGTCTGGAGTGTGTACATGTCCTGCGCAGGCCTCATACATAGGTCAGGGATGAGTAAAGTCTGGAGTGTGTACCTGTCCTGCGCAGGCCTCATACATAGGTCAGGGATGAGTAAAGTCTGGAGTGTGTACATGTCCTGCGCAGGCCTCATACATAGGTCAGGGATGAGTAAAGTCTGGAGTGTGTACCTGTCCTGCGCAGGCCTCATACATAGGTCAGGGATGAGTAAAGTCTGGAGTGTGTACCTGTCCTGCGCAGCCCTCATACATAGGTCAGGGATGAGTAAAGTCTGGAGTGTGTACCTGTCCTGCGCAGCCCTCATACATAGGTCAGGGATGAGTAAAGTCTGGAGTGTGTACCTGTCCTGCGCAGGCCTCATACATAGGTCAGGGATGAGTAAAGTCTGGAGTGTGTACCTGTCCTGCGCAGGCCTCATACATAGGTCAGGGATGAGTAAAGTCTGGAGTGTGTACCTGTCCTGCACAGGCCTCATACATAGGTCAGGGATGAGTAAAGTCTGGAGTGTGTACCTGTCCTGCACAGGCCTCATACATAGGTCAGGGATGAGTAAAGTCTGGAGTGTGTACATGTCCTGCGCAGGCCTCATACACAGGTCAGGGATGAGTAAAGTCTGGAGTGTGTACATGTCCTGCGCAGCCCTCATACACAGGTCAGGGATGAGTAAAGTCTGGAGAGTGTACCTGTCCTGCGCAGCCCTCATACATAGGTCAGGGATGAGTAAAGTCTGGAGTGTGTACATGTCCTGCGCAGCCCTCATACATAGGTCAGGGATGAGTAAAGTCTGGAGTGTGTACATGTCCTAGGCATGCCTCATACACCGGTCAGGGATGAGTAAAGTCTGGAGTGTGTACCTGTCCTGGGCATGCCTCATACACAGGTCAGGGATGAGTAAAGTCTGGAGTGTGTACCTGTCCTGGGCATGCCTCATACACAGGTCAGGGATGAGTAAAGTCTGGAGAGTGTACCTGTCCTGCGCAGGCCTCATACACAGGTCAGGTATGAGTAAAGTCTGGAGTGTGTACATGTCCTGCGCAGGCCTCATACACCGGTCAGGGATGAGTAAAGTCTGGAGTGTGTACCTGTCCTGCGCAGGCCTCATACACAGGTCAGGGATGAGTAAAGTCTGGAGTGTGTACATGTCCTGCGCAGGCCTCATACACCGGTCAGGGATGAGTAAAATCTGGAGAGTGTACCTGTCCTGCGCAGGCCTCATACACAGGTCAGGTATGAGTAAAGTCTGGAGTGTGTACCTGTCCTGCGCAGGCCTCATACACAGGTCAGGGATGGTAGTAAGGAGATGCTGCTCTGCATGCCTAATCATTTGCTCTATGACTCTGCTTTCTTCATGATTTCTTTGCACTAGACTATTTGTAGCAATTGTTCTCTGATTCTCCTATTACAGCAGCAGCTGAAGGTGCAATGACTTAATAGTTTTTAAAAATGCAACTATAGATGCATTCATTGTACATTGTACTATGGGGGTAGGAAGTCACCTTTTCAGGTTATATGCAAATTCTTCTCTTATTTTTACTTCATTCTAGTTACAGAAACGTAAACAAGTTCACTCTCTCCCCATTATTTACAATTTTAGTATATATAAAATATGCATGAGAAGATAGTCTAAGGGCCTTTCCATCTTTGGATGACTTAAGCTGCACATCCACTAGGCGACTAGGGAAAGACGGTATGATTACAACATCGTAATCGTACCGTAATCGACGATCAGTCGTTCAATGTAAGCACCCTCCATCATCCCCGAACATGGTCAATCTGTTGTTATCGGCAGATGGACCAGCATGTTCGGGCGATGATTGATGTCCGAATCGACCAGGGAGAGCACGTATTGCTGGTAGTTTCCGACATTATAGCGCACGATTACGATGTCATGTGCGCCTTTAGATTTATTGCACAGGGATTGTACAAGCCAATTTATTAGTTCTCTATAGGTGGATAATTGCTTTAAATCAGATGTGACTGCTTCCTCTTCATTGGTACTTATATATTTCATAATAACACAATATTATAGTCCAAGGAAATATTTACTATTTTAGGGACCTTACTCTTTCATTTGTAAATGAGAAGGATGAGTATGTGTATCGGGCGTATATACTCGCCAGGGTTGCCGGTAGAGGTGGGGTGATTCAATTCGGCGTGCTGATAGGCAGACTAAAGGATTTCTTCTAACGCCATCCTGAGGGTGTGAGCAGAAATCTGACTGAAGTGCAGGCTGTGAGGCTGTTTTCTGGCTTAGCGTGGCGCTAACAGATTGGCAGCGGGCACTTTAGTCGGAGAATGCCGGTTCTTGGACTTAAGTCGGAGTAAACAGTGCGATGAATTAAATAGCTCTGGGCCCAACTTCCCTGCGCTATTCACATCGCAATTAATTGAATTCCCCCTTTATACATTATATTGTATAGGAATAATGTAATATAACTGTGAGATGGAAGGAGAGCCTGTCCCTTATTTTACCAGGGGCACTCAGACCCCTAGATGCACCTCTGATGTGTATACACAGCTTCCAACATTCCCAAAATGCGGCCACACCCTTTTCCGCCCACTTCTGGAAAGGTCACAAAACTGTCTGGTAGTTCCCACCCCTTTTCACTGCCAAGAAACAGGACTGATCAGTGTAAATGGGGACTGCTGGCAGGTATGTTTACAAAAAAACAAGCTTAATTTACAAAAACAAGTGAAACCAAATGAACACTAATAAAACATTGTATTTTTATTGTGTTACAGAATGCAGATTACAAAATATTGTGCTCATTTTAGTGAAGCTTTCATGTGGTATGAGTGTAATCATAGATCTCAATTCTTTATTTACAGAATAACCAATTTTACTTGTTTTATTAGTAAATGTTTGCATGAATGCATCTCCCTACACCAGTGTTTCCCAACCTCGGTCCTCAAGGCACACTAACAGTCCTGGTTTTAGAGATATCCATGCTTAATCACAGATGGTTAAATCAAATAACTGAGGTACTAATTAAGACACCTGTGCTCAACTATGGCTATCCTTAAAACCTGGACTGTTAGTGTGCCTTGAGGACCGTGGTTGGGAACTTCTGCCCTACACAATATAGGGATTTCATTAGATGTAAAATATTTTATTTCTATAAGGTGTGTAATATCAGTTGCTATTTTGTATAGGGATATGAAATGAATAGTGTCCATTGGTCTATTCTTGCTTTTGTTTGTATGGGTTTTACTTTATTTAACTCCTATAACTTTATACAGATGGTTGAGGGGCCGATCTACTACCCTTGGGGTAGATTTACTAAAGCTTCTAAAATTGAGAAGTGGTGGTGTTGCCCATAGCAACCAATAAGATTATAGCTATAATTTAAAGTGATAGACACAGTCTGATTAATTGCTATGGTAAACACCACTTTTCATTTTTAGAAGCTTTATTAAATCTACCCACTTGTGTGATAGAGCAGAAAGATGGTGGTATAGGAGTGAAATCTACCAGACTGCTGTAAATTGTGTAGGCAATATTTACTAACGTCATGTCTGTGACAATTAACCGACTTTCAAGTTGTGTATATTTGTGTAAAAACAAACAAAAAAAACAACTCAAATATATGAAGTGGCCTATTTACCATTCAGTCTTGGTAAGAATCTCATCAATGTGTTAAATATATCATTATAAATTATTTTCAGAAATGACACTTAATTCAGGCCTGTGTCTATAACATTTTTCTATTTGTATTTATTAACACAGATGTAAAAGTGCACAAACAGAGTTCCACATAGCAGTTACACATTGTACGGGCTTAGTACAAATGAGAAATGACCTCCATATGGTTTCCCCTTTGATAGCATCCAGCTGCCATAATTGTTATGAAGAGGAAATGCAGCTTCAGTATGTAGCTCTGTGTCTAGAACACTCATTGTAGTGCTTTATAATAGGTAATGCAGAGCTCCAAGTGTACATACTGTTATGTATTTCTGAGGCCATACATGTGCACAATCTTGTGGTCAGTCTCAGATAGGGGAGTAACCCCTTTGTATGCCTTGTCACCTTATTTATATGCATGGTATGTCAGCATAAGTCTGGTTATAACATTACTTTACTGGGAACATACCTGATTGCAAGTGTTTTCTAGCACCTCAAGCCATGCGTGGCTTCCCAATAACACAGGATCAGGGGCCAAATGTAATAGGGTGAGCGTTTAGTAAATGTGGGAGTTTCTCAGTAAACTCTCACACTATTATATCGGTCAAATTGTTTCTTCAAATTGGGAAAACATCCGGATGAGAGTTTAAATCGTGACAGATTTTTGAGTCAAGTTTGCATGTTCTCGGCCGAGTTTAAAAAGTGTCAGAGTTTACTGCTAAACTCTCACCCTATTACATTTGGCCCCATACGTCTAACTTTGGTCAGTCAACCTCCGTTATGCTCTTTTTAATGTGAACCTCAAAAATCCACCATTTTTTTTCCCCATTTTTATTGTGAAATTCAACTACCCGGTTGTGTCTAAGATCATGCAAATCATTAGATTCATTGTGTTCTTGCACAAAGGCACCATACGTATGGACTTTAGCTGAAGGAGAGCTGAAATAGGGATCATGATACAATACATATGTACAATTGGTTCTGGCACTGTGTCATATTACTTTTACCTGTTATAAATGATCCCAATGATTCTGTTTAATAAGCTGGTATATTTGTATAGAAGAATATGCATTATATTAAACGTCTGAGTCATATTACAAAGGATTCATATTGCCCTTTTTTGGGGGAGAAAGGACTAAAGAATAAATTAAACAAATGCACTTTTTGATTTCTATCTTTTGTATGATTGTTATGTTGAGATTTATATGAAAATAATTATATGTAATATTAAGAGTAGTGTGTTGTACAGTTATTGTAAGAATTACATATTTCTATATAAAAATTTACAACAATAAGAGTGGTGACTTATTTTGGTATATCAAACATATATAGGCTATTCCCAGAGTTTCTAAGTTTACAGACAGACAGAAATGGTTGATTTGTTGAGAACCTTGTAAATCATACATCTCTTATGAAGAACTGCAAATCCTGTGATGCTCAGTCATCCACTATGATGTGGACATTCATGCTATTAGTCCATCTCCACAGCTGCATGCCACAGTGCAACATAGAAAGTACGGTATCACCAATATGAATTAAATTGCAACAATATAAATGCCATTTTCCTACTTTAACATAAAATGCAAGATTTAAGCCACAAATAGAACTTTTGTCAACTCTACCAACAATTTCAGACCCTCCAACATGACCCGTTCCATTAGGTACAAAATGCTCTGCTCCTGTACTTCCTTATTAATTGATGATTGCAACCACCTGTGTAGAAACACTTGTCTCATCAATCACCTACCTCACCACAGGTGACTGCAATCATTAATTATGTGTGAAGTCCAGGAACAGAGCATTTTGTACCTAATGGATCGGGTCATGTTGGAGGGTAGGCAATTTTACATCAAAACAACTTAAACATAAAATGACACCATAGAGTGAGGTTTGCATTTTGGGTAAAGTTTCCAGCACAATGGACAATCAAAGCTCCATAGTAGATATTTTGCATTGATGACAGCCAGATTTCATGGGGAAAGCATAATATATAAATATATTTTTTAACTAATAAAAACTACTACTAATCCTCACACGCACACTGTTCCACAAAAGCTAAATTTAGTACTTGGATACAGTTTGTGCCTAAGTGCAAATGGAAAATGTGGCGGGGAAAAAAATAGCATTTTGCTACCTATGCAGGGCTGGTTATTTGGGAGGGCCACCAACACTTTTTTTTTGTTTAATTTTTTTTTTAAAAAGCATTTTTTAACCGGTTATTTATATTATTCAAGCCAGAATGGGTCCTGTTGATCTGTGCAGTACTTGCAAACCCGCCTGCTCAGAGGTAGGTCATTTACTTGGGCAGGATTGTGTCAGTTTTGCAACAGGTTGTAAACCCACCGCTTGGTAAATCTGGGGTTTCTATTCTTCTAATAGTAAAACCATTAATGGTAGTTTAATTTTTTACTCCATTCTGAAGTATGGTATGTTAGCAGTTTTGCAGCAGGTTTAAGCTTAATAAATATGCAGAATGCAATAGCACCGGTTAAATACCACAAAACTGCCGGGATTTCAAACCCGTTGCTTAGTAAATTTGTCTCCATGTTTTAACAAAGTTGGTCATTATCCAGACCCATTACATTGCTTTGACTGATCTGCAGGAGCCTTGTGCATGCCTCAGATGTTGTGTGTGACATTAATGTGCCGTGTGCCATTGTTTCACGACATGGCTATTAGAAAAGGAGTGCTTTTTGAGTAGGAGCTTGCTGGTCAGGAATCAGATGACGTCGACCTTGGTCCTTTTAGCATTATATCACTTTCAGAGATCATATCATTCGCAACGCTTCAGTTGTAATTGCAATTTAATATTATATATAAAAAAATGTATAATGGTCCATTCGGTCCTTGGCGGAAAATTATATAACAGCGCATGACCTAAGCCATTTCAATTGGGAATTATACTTTACTTGATCATTTATACATGCTGCATAAAAATTATCCTATGTCTTTATAAAAGATTCATTACATAAAATTATAAATGGATGGACATTTCACCATGCAACATATATTAGTTTACTCATCCAACTTGAATTACTATATATTCCCTACGTACAATGGAAAAAGACTAACAGAATGAGAGTATATATATTTTTCAATTGTAATACATTAAATGTTAACTGGGTAATAACAGATAGATATATAGGTAGGACGGCCCTGCTCGCAAGCTAACAATCTATAGGGAAATGGGCATCGATACACAAGGATAAGTGCTATATATTGCATTTTGGTCCAGCCAGAATGCACAGTTTCTTGGTGGGCTGCATGATCCAGTCACACTGGAATGTCGGCCAAATATCAGGAGGATGTGAAAGAAGGACTATGTGTGGACTGTGAAAGAGGATGTAATTAAATATGGAAGCTATGAAGGTTATGTGGGCGGTTCTGGAATCTGATAAGCTTACCTGGAGAGGTGAGTTTTCAGGGAACACTTGAAGGATTGGAGACTAG
Organism: Taudactylus pleione; assembly: GCA_031769625.1. Taxonomy (NCBI): domain Eukaryota; kingdom Metazoa; phylum Chordata; class Amphibia; order Anura; family Myobatrachidae; genus Taudactylus; species Taudactylus pleione. Next base: position 13,945,158 of record JAUIMM010000608.1, on the reverse strand, counting down.
AGGAAAGTCTTTTTGTGCGCGGTAAGGTATTCTATAGAGTGGGTGCATCCCGAAGAAAGTCCTGTAACCGTGAATGGGAGCAAGTAATTACTATTATAATTTATTTATATGGCGCCACAAGTGTTCCGTAGCGCCTTACAAAGTATATAAACAAATAAGTAACCAGTGACTTACAATACACGGACAAGAAAAATAAACATTGCTATATTAGCGACATTTACACCCACATAAGCAGTGTTAGTTGCCCTAGTGGGGAGTAAGAGATAAATGAAAATACAGTAGGGAGAAGCACTAGAGGGTCCTGCTCAAAAGAGCTTACATTCTAAAATGGAGGGGCAGACAAACAGGTGTGACACAGATGGGTTAGGCGCGGAGGAAGATGTAGCAGCAAGTTAGGATGGCACCAAAGGGGGCGTGCTGTCGATGTTGAGTGACAGCACGCCCCCTTTGGTGGGCGGGCCGGGGGGGTAGCTGCCCAGACAGAGGCATTCCCATGAGAACGCCTACCGTTTGGGGGCGGCCCCACTGACATAAGTGATGTCAGTGGGAGAGCTTTCGGCTCTGTTTGAGCCGAAAGCTCTCTGGGGCTTGCGGCCACGAGACCCTACCACAAGGGTCTTGTCGCAAGCCCGATGGTCGCAATGGTCTTGACCATCGCGACCATCATCCTGGCTGCTCGCATTAGCTGTGTGTGGCAACCCACAGCAATGCGAGCAGCCAGGAGGCCGCTCCATAAAAAAAAAAAAAAAGACGCCCTGATTCAGAGCGAGCACTCTGTCAGAGCGTCCGGCAGCGTTCGCTCTGAATCAGGGCGTCTTTTTTTTTTTTTTTTATGGCGCGGCCTCCTGTTCGCTCGCATTGCTGTGGGTTGCCACCCACAGCTAATGCGAGCGGCCTGGATGATGGTTGTGATGGTCAAGACCATCGGGCTTGCGACGAGACCCTTCTGGTAAGGTCTCGTGGCCGCAAGCCCCAGAGAGCTTTCGGCTCAAACAGAGCCGAAAGCTCTCCCACTGACATCACTTGTAATGTCAGTGGGGCCGCCCCCAAACGGTAGGCGTTCCCATGGGAACGCCTATGTCTGGGCAACCGCTCACCAAATGGGGCATGCTGTCACTCAACATCGACAGCACGCCCCCTTTGGTGCGAGACCTGGAGTGACGGATTGCACGTCGCTATCCGGGTCTCGCGCATGCGCACGACGGAGCCGGCTCCGTCATGCGCATGTGCTCTGGGCCACGACCCGGTTGCGAGCGCTCAGCGCTTGCGACCGGGTTTGAATCAGGCCCTTAGTTCATATGTGCAATACATAGCTCTACAGATCACTGACATAACTTGTGCACAAAGCAGAATCCTGCAGAACTGCTGTGTCCCTACATGACACTTAAACCGCCCATACACGGTAAGAAAATGCACCTTGCAACACAACCTATGGCTGACATATCGGGCAGTCCACACACACGGAACGGTCCACTGCCCTACCTCCCGATATGCCGCCACCCCCTCCCCCACCTGCATAGCGATGCATGGGATCGTACATCGCATCCCCAGATCAAGTAAACATGTAGCAAGATCTGGAGGTGCGATGTACGACCCCACGGGAGCGCTCACTGGCCGATATCATGCCCATACACAGTACACTATAGCAGCGCTATCTTACCAATCCATCGGATCGGCCGCTATATCACACCTATAGCTCCTACAGTGCACAATACACCAATAGTTGTGACACAGCTGTATAGAGGCCCATAACCATTACAGTGGGAGACCTGCGTTCAAACTCGAATAAAATAAATTCTGATTCAAAACCTCAGCAGCAGCAATGATATATAATGTTGATGTCCTCTCGGTCCGCGGCCTGAGAGGGCACTGTTGCTGTCTGAGTACCGCTGCCGGCCGCCTCTGGTGGTCATACAAGCTTAGACAACGCTGCTCTCTCAGGCCGGGAGGACATCAACATCATATATCATTGTTACAGGCTGAGCATAGGCTCAATCAGGACGGTTGTTGCTCTGGCGTCCTCTATCTGGTGTCCTCTATCTGGTTACCACTTCCGCCCATACTGCGTAACGTCATCACGTACCCGACCCGGAAGCGTAACGTCGGTGCTGGAGTTTTTCACCTTACCCACAATCCTTTTCTCCTTCCTTTCCGACATTGTTCCTAGGAGAGTGAGTATCGCGCCGGAGCCGGCTTGTCCCTCTATCCTCCGCCATCCGCCCGCCCGGCTGCCAGCACTGACCCCGGTGACCGTGCACCCTGTCAGGGCTTTCCCCACCTACCCGCCGGGGGCGGTATTAGCAGGCTGGCTGCAGGAGCAGTGTGTGCGGGGCTGGCGGAGCCGGGGGAATGACAGCCTGAGGCTGACACACGGGGCTGCTGTTGGCCCTTCTTGTACGGAGCTGCAGCCGGGACGGGCCATAACAGTCTGGGCGCTGGCTGTATCCTGTGTCTCTCATCACTGCTGTGTGTGTGTTTCTCTCCATAGAGATGGCGCCTGCCAAGAAAGGAGGTGAGAAGAAGAAGGGCCGCTCCGCCATCAACGAGGTAGTGACTAGGGAATACACCATCAATATTCACAAACGGATCCATGGAATGTGAGTGCCCATACTGTTATATAGCAATACCAGTCTGAGTGTTCTGTCCGGCTGCATGCATGTACTGGGGCTGATGGGTGGTGAATACCTAGTTTGGTAACCGTAAAGTATTGTGTCCTAAGTTATACGTAATGTACACATTAAGGGTGGTATGTACTAACACTGAAATGCAGTCAAACCTCTGAAAACTAGTTTGTGAAGGTATGACAGTGTTCCCCCCTATGTATCGAGTCCTAGAAATGAAACTTCCTGAAGTTAGTACCCGATGGGCAACGCCGTCTGTAGATGGTGTTTTCTAATAGAGCCCTGTGGGCTTCTTTTTGCGTAAATCCTCAGGAAAATCCCTCCCAGTGTCCCCTGCGGCTCGCGTATGCGCAATAGGACTCCTGGGTCATAAACCAGGATGTACCTACAAAGCAAAGGACAGCTCTTAATGGAAGAGCTGTCACTAGTGTTTTTATTCGCAATTATACATGCATACAGTGTTAATAAACGCCACTATGCAATAATTAGCGGGATGTATCGCTTGCAGTATACAATGCATGATACTTCCCACCCTGAAACTGATATAAAGTCCTTTTTGTGTCAGTTGAGTCTAAAATAAAACTTTAAGGGGTCTATTTACTAAGCAGTGTTAGGAGACAGAGTGATAAGGTGCCAGCCAATCAGCTCCTAACTGCCATCTCACAGGCTGTGTTTGAAAAATGACAGTTGGGAGCTGATTGGTTGGCACCTTATCACTTCACTCTGTCTCCTAAAGCTGGGAACACACTAACAGCTATATCTGTTGAGTGAAAGGAAAATCTGGTCTCTCTTCCAGGGTTTTTGAGAAAATTTCTATTGGTGTTTGCTCCCATACATTACCAGATATTCCTTCCCATCAGACAGATTGGACAGATATATCTGTCAGTGTGTACCCAGCTTAACACTGCTTAGTACATAGACCCCTAAGGGTGATGAGGTACCAGCCAATAAGCTGTCATTTTTAAAACACAGCCTGACATGGCAGTTAGGAGCTGATTGGCTGGTACCTTACCTCCGTTCACTTTATCTCCTAACAGCTTAGTAAATAAACACCTAAGTGTTAATTGTTCTTGATTGAGAACCCCCTTATTATAAATGATGGAGTAACAGGTTTAGACAATGTATCATGTTTAAAATTGCTTCATTTGTATTTTCAGTGGCTTCAAAAAGAGAGCTCCTCGTGCTTTAAAGGAGATCCGTAAATTTGCAATGAAAGAGATGCGAACCCCTGATGTACGCATAGACACAAGGTTGAACAAAGCTGTTTGGGCTAAAGGAGTGAGGTGTGTTTATCCATTTTGTACCTGTTTTAGTATATAGTATGATTGCCCCTCATATATTTACAAGTGACTGGAGCGGTCTCCAGTTTGGCAGAACACCATGTCTGGATGCTGGGTTAGCAGAATCTCTTTGCTATAGGCAATTTTTTTTAATCACCCATCCAATGCACAGGCCATTGTGAGTATATTGTGGCAGCATATATTGTTAATTTCATTTTCTTCATTTGCTAGAGGACTTATTGACTTTTAAATTAATTTGCCACGGTGTTTGTAAAAGGGAATTTAGATTGTAAGTTGCACTGCACCCAGAGACTGGTGCCTGGTTACAATGCTGATTGGTGCTGCAGCATATGCCGGTGAGACATAAAGTAAATAAACAGTTGAATGCTTCTTTGAAAGGGTCCTTACCAAGCACAATTTCATGAAGTGGACTAATGCACATTTGCTCCAGGTGCATCTATTCACGGGTGCAAATGTGTTTAACGTGTTGGATCTTGAAATACAGATGTGGAACTATAACTGTGCTATTAATACCTTGTCATCTACAATACATAAGACTGTTTGTGAAATTGGTGCCATTGCTGCTGCACAGCACTAGGGCCCCACTGGTCAGGGCACTATGTAGTTTGCTTGGGCTCCTTCCTACAGTCCATACATAGAAACATAGAATTTGATGGCAGACAAGAACCACTTGGCCCATATTTACCTTTTGGTAACCTCAATCCTATGTGATCCTCAGTTCTTTGTAAGGATATTCGTATGCCTATCCCAAGCATCTACTGGTAGGGTTGTTTCCATCAGAAGCTGATTGACCTATGCAGTTGTGGAGCAGGGACTAACTGGAATAAATATTCTATGTAAAGCACTGTGTAATAAGTAGGTATTCTTTAAAGATTAAAAACCTAAGGTTTACAAACTTCAGTTATCTTACTAGCCAAAATGTTTACTAGCTCTGAAATATATTTGTCCTATACAAGATAGAACTTAATAATAAACGTTATTAATACAATTGTTATTATTTTATGTCATGGTATTTGTCTAACCTAATGCGGTTTGTGTACAGGAATGTTCCGTACCGCATACGTGTTCGTTTGTCCAGAAAGCGCAATGAGGATGAAGATTCCCCCAATAAACTCTACACATTGGTCACATATGTGCCAGTTACAACATACAAAGGTACCAATTGTTTTTCTTAATGATTTACTAATCTGTTTAATGTGTTTGTATATATCAGTCCTTTGCAGTATCCCCTGTACATAGGTAATTAGAATATCTCACATTAGTGAATGCAAACTGCATTAGTGGTTCCTTTTTGGGTACTTTACATGTGCTGGTATTTGATTTAAAAGTTTATATGATGGGGATATCTGCAATGGATAAGTCATGTTTTTCTTGTTTGTGTGGCCACTTGTTTGGAGTGGGAAAAAGTTGTCCTGAAAAAGTATTCAGTGAGGAATTGTTAATGTTTGCTGCTGCAGGTTTCAGAAACCTAGTTTTAGGCTACAGTGAATAGGCAACATTGCAATGTGAAAATCACACTTTCTGCGAGAAAAAAATGCTTATCTAAATGTTAAACGACCTCTTTTGAGGAGAATACAAACTTGTAGCTGTATGTGTAGTGTTTATTCTTTTTTGTATTGGTTACTTTTCCCTTCAAGAGCACCTGTCACTTGTTACATAGTTAAACTTTCTGCTCTTGAAGTACCAAGTCACAAGCATTTGGGGGTATTTATGGGGAAATTCATTTCAGCATGATGGCCACAAAGTGTGTCTGGAATGGTCAGGAAAAGGCACTTAACAGCCAGTAACATTGCTAATTTACATCGCTCTTCCCCCATAGAGGTGCTCAGGAAAGCTAGCGATGTTTGACTAGTTTTATATAATACTGTGTGTGCAGGCGAATCTTGTGGCAGCACTTAGCTGGGAATTTAGGGCCTGATTCAGACCCACTCGCAAGCGGCTGTCCGCTTGCAAGTGGGTCGATGTTGTGCACTGAGCATGCGCACAACGGCGGGAGCTCCGTCATGCGCCAGACGCGACGAGCAAAGGACTTTCCTTCGCTCGTTGTGTCTGATCAAAGGGGGCGTGCTGTCGATGTTGATTGAAAAACTCAACCGCAGGCTCCGGCTCGCAGTGGCGATGGTCAAGACCATCGCGGCCATCAAACTGCACGCTCGTATAGGCTGTGGGTGGTGACCCACAGCTATACGAGCGTCCAGGGGGACGCTGCATAATTATGGAGGGCGGCCCTCATTCAGAGCGTGCGCTCTGCTCAGAGCGTACGGCTCTGAATGAGGGCCTTAATCTCCCCTTAGATGGGATTTTGTTACCTGTAACTTTTTCTATAGACTTCAGCCAAAGCAGGGATTCTATATTCCTTGAATATGCAGGCTGACAATTTTTGTCTTTGGTTTACTAGATTATACTATTTTCATAGAAACTGTTGGGCTAAATATCTAGAGCAGTGTTTTTCAAGCTGTCCTCAGGGCCCTAACAGTTCATATTTTCCAGTCCACCTAGCTGGAGCACAAGTGCAGTCATTCCTAACTGACCCATTGTAAAGTACATTCTACAGATGTTTCCTCATACACTATTGCTGCAGTCGTACCAAACAGAACTTCCAACTGACTCTGCTTGCGCTTAGTGTCTATTTCTCATGCGTCTTAGGCCCGTATTCAATAAGTGAACAGCCGAGATCCGCAAAAAAGTATGACTTTTCACCAGGCGGAAGCATATCTCCGTTTTCAATTGCAAACACTTATTGTGTACGCGAAAATGCAACGCAATGCAATAGGTGAAAAACATTTGCCTCTGAATAGGTGGAGAAAAAATTTCCAAAGTTGCTATTTTGGGGTGCAAAGGTGGGGAAACCACTCAGCACCCCTGGGACAGCCTCAAAAAGGATAACGGCACCAAAAACCCTGAAAAAAAGTATCCTCGAAAAAGCAGTTTGAAATTGGGGGGCGAAGAAATACAAAGTGGGGGGTACAATGATAAAAAGTATCAAAATAGACTTTTTGGGGGTCTGCAAGTATGGGTGAGGTGCTTTATTGATTGCAGGTGTTTGCTTAAGGTGCGTTTTTTTTTTTTTAAAACTTCACATTAGTGATTATTAAATACACCCATTTTCAAGTACCCCAAATTTGCCAGGACTACTAATTTTCTCCCAAAAAAAAAATGCTTAATGCTATTCTCCATCACTTGTGCAAAGACGCTAATTAGAGGCAATTGTACCAACTTAAGTACCCCAAACAGTTTAATTAGGACTAATCGGGCACTACTACACTGATCCCCTATGTTTCTGCATCTTTTTGACGGGTTCAGGCTGATTTCCCCAATTTTGACACCATTTTTTGCCTGTTCTGACTTCACGTGTCTCCGTTTTTGCGTCTTTTGGAATTGAATAGGGTGAATCTCTGGCACGCACACGATAAGTTTCCGCTGCTAAAATACGCAATGTATGCAAAGTCCAGCAGGCAAAACTTTTATCGCGTACGTGAATCGAATTGAATACGGCCCTTAGTCAGAAACAAATGTGACAAACCGCTTCACAAATCTGCAGGTTATATTTGCAATACAACAATTGTATATCTGTGTGTGACTGAATCTGAATCTGTATACAAAGCGGCCTCTACTTTTTCTCCACGCCAAGGTCCGTATATAGATTGTCGCACACACAACTAAAAGTGTTGCATGGTGTATTTAGGATAGGTGTATTAAGAAACATCTGTAGGTCCAAGCTTGAGAAACGCTGGCCTCAGGGATGAAAAATTGCCCTCAATATAATCTAGAGTAAAAACCCTATGGCAAGTTTTTACCTATTAAAGCATTTTTTCTGTTAATTTTTTTTCATGTTGGATGTTACAGCTTGTTTTGGATAATATAGTGTTGTACACATTTTAATTAAATTGTCATGTTCATGCTAATTAGTCATTAATGCATCATGACCTCTGTTCATTTTCAGGTCTACAGACAGTCAACGTTGATGAAAACTAACTGGATTCTTCATTGTTGAATTAAAACGTAAAACTGAGCAGCCTTCTGTGTTTAAGTTTTTGTTTTTTGTTTTTCTTTTTTACTTTTCACATACAATAAGGTAATTGAAAATAAGATGTACCTGTTTACTGCAGCTTTAAATGAACGAGAATAAATAGGTGAAACTCCACACCTTTAGCATAAGATAGACTGCAAAGAATAATATTCACTCGGCACTGTCCTCAGTGTGATCCAATTATGATATACGTACACCGATGATTGCCATGGCACCTGTGAGAGGCTGATAAAAGGTGTCAATTTCTCTGGATAGTCTCTCACTACCTGGGGAGCAGGCTGACAGACCTGTTCAGAGAGACTGCTATGCTATGGCAAAAATAAATGCTGTTTTGTGTGATTTGGACATTGGGTACAATTAGAGCTAGACAGGCCAGGATTTTTATGGCTTGTTTATTCTGTGCTACGAAGTAAAACTAGCTATGACCACTTGTACCAAGACACTGGACTTGTGTGCTATTAATCTGCTGCTGCAAAAGAAGTGCTACCGTTTACCCCAGGTATATGTGTGTGTGTGTGTCGTAATTGGATCACACTACACTGGTTACAGTGTGGAGTGAAAATTACTCTTTGTTGTCTAGAATTTGTTCTACAGGTGGTGATTGAATGTGCTGCCAGACACAGGGCCCCAACACTTAAAATAAGGTGCTATTTAGTAGTACTGTACTAATAACAGTATTTAGTTACTCTGTCAACCGGTTCATAATGGTAACATTCAGCATGTCGACATCATGAACATGTGACGGTTAGGCTGCGGTTAGCGTGAAATATTACTGTCAACTGCGCACTGTCAACATTCATAAATTTGACATTCAGTGGTAACATTCTGATCATCGACATGGTATGCTAGATAGGAAAACGTACCTGTACCATAACAGGAGACTGTTGTATTTGTTTGGTGCCTTCCTGTCTATTCTGCTTTTACCCAAGGCGGGAGGCGGTATGTATATGAGGCACTTGTACCGCCACCAAAACGAGGAGCTCTCGCTCTGTAATTGTAGTACTAGCTTCAATGCGCAAAAAGGCTAAATGCAGCAACTTGTGTCCATGGTCTGTCTGGGAGTTGCCTGCTGACAGGTTTTAATGGCCTATACACAGTGTGAGTCTAAAGCTAGACATACACTGAATAATGATTAAGATCCAGCTGATTCATGACCGTTCTTATCGTTGAGTGTTTGTATATGAGCGATAATCTTTAACTAAAAAAAGGGCAGGAACACGTACATGTTGAAGATTAGTTTATGGTCATACATCGCTCCATAGTATGGAGGCATGGCTAAAATACATCGCCCCCTTCACTGTCTGGTGAGATCATGTATTTTGGCATATTATGCTGTGCTTCTCAAACTCTGTCCTCAAGACACACTAAAGCTGGGTTATATTGGCCACTATTGGTTATTCAAAAGAAAATAGGAACTGCACTGAAAAAATTCTGCTGCTGTATCAAAAAATGATGTGTTTCTTAAATAAACCTACGAACGGACTACATAGATAAACATACACATATCCATAATGTTCCCAAAAAATGTTTGTGAGACCTCAGTCTAGCAGACCTGTTCTTTGTTAAGTCCGTGGTGCTCCCCAGAGTCAATTTACAATTTATAAACCGGAAGAGAAAGAAAAAAAGGGACTGTTTGTGGGGGCACACAATAGGTATAGACATTTTATGGTCAGTTAAACCTAAAAATTAACCTTTGGTCATATCGGCCAATCTTCCATCGGATATGCTGCACATCAGATGGGACGCGACGTATGATGCGATTTGTTGATATTACTACTGTAATGTTCTATCGTGTCTTTGTACAGAGGATCATGCACAATATATTGGTGATCCTGCAGCCTGTTGCAAGATCAATGGACCGTTCAGGTGTGTACCCAGCTTAGCAGACCAGTTTTTAAATATATCCATGCTTCAGGACAGGTGGTTAAATCAAAATGACTGAGGTACTAATTAAGTCACCTGTGTTCAAGCATGGATAGCCCATAAACCTGGACTGTTGGTGTGTCTTGAAGACCAGGTTTGAGAAGCACTGCTGTAGTGTATGGTCAGAATAAAACTATGTATCTTATGTTGTATGTGGGTTACCCTAAAGGGCATTGATTGTATTGTTCTTCATTGGGATGATTGATCTGAATGGAAGTCTGAAGCAGAAACATTTTAGATTAGTAGTCATTCACCTCCTTGGCTTTTTACCTTTTTTGTTACATTACAACCCGGATATGTAATCACCCAATTTGCTATGAAGCCCCTCAAAAGTTCTGGCGCACCAATTACCTTCAGAAGTCACATAATTAGTGAAATGAAGTGCACCTGTGTGAAATCTAAGTGTCACATGATCTGTCAGTATAAACACCTTTTCTGAAAGGCCCCAGAGGCTGCAACACCATTAAGCAAGAGGCATCACACCATGAAGACCAAGGAGCTCTCCAAACAAGTCAGGGACAACGTTGTTGAGAACTACAATTCTGGGTTGGGCTATAAAAAAAATAATAAAATCCAAATCTTTGTTGATCCCCCCTGGAGTACCATCAAATCCATAATCATCAAATGGAAAGAACATGGTACCACAACAAACCTGCCAAGAGAGGGCCGCCCACCAAAACTCACAGACCGGGCAAGTAGGGCATTAATCAGAGAGGCAGCATAGAGACCAAAGGTAACCCTGAAGGAGCTGCAGAGTTCCACAGCAGAGACTGGTGTATCTGTGCATGTGACCACAATAAGCCGTACACTCCATAGAGCTGGGCTTTATGGAAGAGTGGCCAGAAAAAAGCCATTACTTAGTGATAAAAATAAGAAGACACGATTTGAGTTTGCCAAAAGGCATGTGGGCGACTCCCCAAATGTATGGAGGAAGGTGCTCTGGTCAGATGAGCCTAAAATTGCACTTTTCGACCACCAAGGAAAACGCTATGTCTGGCGCAAACCCAACACATCCCATCACCCCAAGAACACCATCTCCACAGTGAAACATGGTGGTGGCAGCATCATGCTGTGGGGATGTTTTTCAGCAGCAGGGACTGGAAAACTGATTTGAGTCGAGGGAAAGATGGATGGTGCTAAATACAGGGATATTCTTTAGCAAAACCTGGTTCAGTCCGTCTGTGATTTGAGACTGGGGCGGAGGTTCGCCTTCCAGCAGGACAATGACCCGAAGCATACTGCTAAAGCAACACTCGAGTGGTTTAAGGGGAAACATTTAAATGTGTTGGAATGGCCTAGTCAAAGCCCAGATCTCAATCCAACTGAGAATCTGTGGTCAGACTTGAATATTGCTGTTCACAAGCGGAAACCATCCAACATGAAGTAGCTGGAGCATTTTTGCCTTGAGGAATGGGAAAAATCCCAGGGGCAAGATGTGGCAAACTCAGACTTATTAAAAGCGACTTGCAGCTGTAATTGCCTCAAAAGGTGGCTCAGCAAAGTACTGACTTTAGGGGGCTGAATAGTTATGCACGCTGAGGTTTTCTGTTATGTTGTCCTAAATGTTGTTTGATTCACAATATAAAAAAAAACACAACTTCACAGTTGTAGGCATGTTCTATGAATGAAATGATGCACATCTTCAAACAATCCATTTTAATTCCAGGTTGTGAGGCAGCAAACCAAGAAAAATGCTAAGGGGAGTGAATACTTTTGCAAGTCACTGTATATCTGCATAGAAGCAATGCAAAGGTTTATATTCAGATTTGCTATGCTAGAAAAGAGACCTTATTTTATGGCCTAAAATGTATAGCAAGCATCCAGTAGAGCACATATTTATACCTGTAAGGGAATCCTTTTATTAAGTGAGTCATTTATTGCTCCTATGTAATGCACAATATGTATGAAAATATTTCATCCTCATCTGTCCAACTATAAAAAAAAAAAAAAGGCAGAAAAGGGAGAGGTTAGAAACTGCTGGGAAAATTTGAGCTTTCATGAAACCATGTTAATGAAAGGATTAATGCACTTGTTCATTCATTTGAATGGTACATAACTTGATTAACAGATGATACATTAATGATAGTAAAAAAAAAAAAAATCCATGCAGAATCACTAAGCAGAAAGCAAGGACCGCTATGGGCAATTGGTTGTGTTACACAGGACATAAGTAGTGCTCTGCAGTTGCCCATTCATACTGATTAAGACCAAATACTATACAAAATGTACTGTAGTTTAATCCTAGTTATGGGCTGTAGAAAATTGCAGGGATAAGATATGGAATTTAATTCCTGAAAAACTGCAGCACTTTGAAATGAAGCTACATATGGAAAGAAAAATAGAAATACAGAACAAAGGAATATGAACACTGCTTAGCCTGTTTTCCTCGTCTTTCTTCATGGGTGCCTTAAATCTGACATGGTCTTCAGTGTGACGTAGGCCAAACTTTCTTCGCTCGAGGAGAGGGGAAAGTGTGGTGGTGTTGAGGGAGGAGGCGTTTGTCCTGGTTTATTACAGCATTTTTCTCCTTTCACTTAGCTCATTCATGTCATTTGAAGTATCTCAGTGCAGTTTTGTTTTACCTGAAATGTCTAACTCACGTGACTAAGCTGAGAGCATATCCCAGCTTTTGGAAGATCATTGTGATTCAGAGTGTGTTAGTGATTACTGTGAGGCATCAATACATTGTTTAACAGTTGTATATTATTCTCAGCATGTTCTGCCCCAATGAGAACGACATCACCAGCCCAGGACATCCTTGTGTCTTGCCCAATAGATTACTGAATACCCGTCCGAAGCCTCAGTTGCAGTCACCACCTTCTTCAGGGTCCATAGGGCTCCACAGGGAGACATTGGAGTGTAGGTGGGACCTGGAGGACCGGAGACCAACAAAACTCCAATCTCTCCCTGCGAGCCCTATGGACTTCGAAGAGAGTTAACAAAGCTAAGTTTTACCATAACGCATTTTTTTTCCTTGTAAACTGCTCAATAAAAAAAATAAAAAATTCTAAGTTTTAAAAATTATTTTAAATTATATATTAATGTTTTTGTTTGTTGCTTAATAAAAAATATTTATAAAAAAAAGAGTGTACAGAAATAAGAAATGGTATAAAGAGAAAGTTATACCAAACAAACATATTAGGTACATATAAAGTCTCATTAGGTGTAAATCTTAATTATAATTGAAATAAAGTAACACCAAATATGTGCCATCGGAATGCCAGTAAAAAATATGATCCACGTGAACACCGCATGATGTCAACAGAGACAAGAGTCCCAGGTGCGAACCTTAAAGAAAACAGAAGGAGAGAAAAAAAAAAAAATGGGGGAGAGAATAAGAAAGGCTAAAGTTGTACGTCTAAACAGGTAATATAACAAGAGGGTCGTCCAGCAGCAATCTTGTCTCAAACCACGCTGTAGATATGAAACAAGTATATAATGGTACAGAGCTTGGGTGACAAAGAGTCAATAAAACTCTCCCAAAGGGCAAAAAAAAAATTTCACACGAGATTCTCTATGGAGGGAGGTTTCCACCTAGTCCATTCGAAATGCAAAGTATTGTTTTGAAAGAGATTCAGTGTAGGAGGTCTGTCCTGTATCCAGCATTGCAGAATACTTTTTCTAGCCACAGCTGAGACCACTAAAAGCAATCGCCTACAGCCCTTAGAAATCCGAAGATCTGGATCTAAAGGCCCCCATACATCAGAGATTTATTGCAGCAATCGATGGTGTATAAATAAAATTCCCTTTTTCAATCGATTGTGGCAATTCTGCAATCGATTGTGTGTACAAATCTTTCCCTTTTTCAATCGATTGTGGTAATTCTGCAATCGATTGTGTGTACAAATCTTTCCCTTTTTCAATCGATTGCAGAATTACCACAATCGATTGAAAAAGGGAAAGATTTGTACACACAATCGATTGCAAATTGCACGATTGCTGCAATCAATCTCTGATGTATGGGGGCCTTATCTCTCCCAGAATTGCCCACTCAGGAGTTAAAGGCGTGTAGTTGAGGTGAGTACTGGTGAACATGAGTACTGGTGAACATTTGTACTTGTTTCCAAAAGTGTTTAACAGAGGGGCAGTCCCACATACAGTGAAAAAAGGAGGCTTCATCATGACCGCATTTTAAGCAAGCACCAGTTGTCAACATACCAACAGACTTGCAATGTTCGGGAGACATAACCTCTGTGAAAGTCATTCAAAAACATCTCTCTAAATTAACTAGCTGTTAAAGTAGCAATAGAATAAGACAGTCTGTAAAAGCTGAGGCAAGGAGAGGTGAGGAAAATTTCCAGCCAACGGGAAAGACCAACCTTGACAGAGGCATGATTCATAGCAGAGCCAAGGCATCTATAGTGAATGGCCATAATTTTGGTGGTTGGAGGAGGTGTCCGCATAGAGTCTAAAGAGTTTTCCCAATCAGCTGGTGAAAATTTCTGTACCGCTGAGGCTGTATAAGGAACAGCTTGATGAGCAGCAAATAATATGAGGAGAGGGGAGATTATATTTTTCCAGTATTTCCTCCACTTTTAGACAGCTCTTTCTGGAATCACTTACAAGGGATCTCAAAGATGTTGTAACCTGGTCCCTCCAGAATTGAAAGGTAGAGTGCATGACCATTCTGAAATTCTGAGTTTTTAATGGGAGGCAGAAACAGCGATTGATAGCTATTAAGCCTCCATTTTTTTTACGAACAGCCTTCCAGGTGGACCAGGCAGACATAAGAAGGGGGTTGTCAAGGTTCATATTTGTGAGAATGCAAGAAGGGAATCGGTCCTTGGTCTGGTAAAAAAGATTGGTCCACTACGGTGTCAGTGTATGTATGAGTAGAATGGAGCCAATCCCTTATCGCCATGAGATTGCAGGCTAAGCTATAGTGGGTGAGATTTGGGAAATTTATCTCCCCGTTAGAAGTAGGTTGTTGGAGTTTTAAGAGGCTAATCCTTGGGCATTTACCGTTGCATATGAAGGCACGAAAAGCTTTTGAGAGACGCTTAACTTTTTGTGATAATACTATTGGGAGCTGCTGGATAGGGTATAGCAACTTGGGAAAACTAATAATTTTGAGGAGGTTGGCTCGACCTAAATAAGATAACGGGAGATTAGACCAACTACCATATGTATTTCGGCTAGCGTAGATTCGATGAATAAATACAGAGAGTCGATGCATTTGGAAAGCTGAATGCCTAGGTTTGGAATGTTAATGAAAGTTAATGAAAATCTAGAAGACCAATATGGGGTTACTTCAGGGCCTAGAGACATCGCCAAGGATTTCTCTGGGTTCATATTTAAATATTTTATAAAAATATATATATATATACACACACACACACAGTATATATATATATGAAAGAAATTAAAAAGGGCGCTGAAAAATTGTAATGCAATTGTCTTATGGAGGATCATTCAATTTTTGTATATAACAATTCCAAATAACAGCTCATTTGTGTATAGAAGTCAAAAAGACCAGTCAGTTCTGGATCGAAGTCAATGGGATTCCTTTCCTGCAGATGGACCTGATAATTCCAAAAATTCTTTGTATGATAGGGGAGCAGCACACTGCTCCTCCAAGTATTGGTAATCCACTTGACTTAAACTGCACTATTCCCTCACACCAAAAAGTCACTTTTGACTGCAGCTCCAAACACACCATGTCAGTCTCTGTGATGCTCATATGTGTGGTTGTTTCCATAAATTGATATGTCATCCACTTTAGCGCAAGTTAGGGGTATTTTTGGTGATTATATATATCTATATTTCCTAGGGGGTGGTTTACAACTCCCCCCATAACATCCCACCCCCTATATGCAATAGACCCCCCAGGGGTCATAAATTCTAATAATACCCCCCCACACACACACCCCCCATTAGTAAAAAAAATAAAATATATATATATTTTCTAAACCAGTGATTCCTCAAACTCTGTTCTCAGGACCCCACACAGGTCACGTCAAGTCACCCAGCAGGTGGCACAGGTGTATTCATTACTCACTGACACATTTTAAAAGATCCACAGGTGGAGATATTTACTCCACTTGTGATTCTGTGAGGAGAGACCGAGTTTGAGAACCTGTGTTCTAAACCAACCCTCCCACCTGTAAAAATACCCTTTTTCTCTGTGCACCCCCCCTACCCTATGACCAGTATGTTTTTTTTAATATTTAACACACAAACCCCCCCCAACATCTTAAATTGAAAGTCAAATTAAAAATAAGAAATCACCATGTACAGCTTGCACAATTTCACGGTGGTCGATCAAATGGTAATCTTCTGCTGGGTGTCCAGAAAGCATTTTATTAGTTGGCTATGTTCTCTCGCAGGATCCGAGATGCCATGTCGTGTTTGATGAGATCAATCTTACGGATGCTGGTGTGAAATGGTTTCTGGTGATTGCCCCGCAATTTTTCCAATGTTACCTGTATTTCTAAACCATGACCACAAGATGGCAGTGTTTTATCAATTTTCTTCAATATTGAGGAAATATGGGGCTCATTAATGCTGAGTACACACTGAGATATGTTGTTCAATCAGCTAACTAATTACATATAGTGCATCAGCGGGGTGTACAGATCTGTCTGAACAATATTGTTCAGACATATTGCATTGGCCTTGCAGCACAGCAGATATCGCTATATTTTTGCAGATATATCTCTGGATGTGTGTAGGCGACCTGCTGACCGCCTGTACACTTGCTGCAGGTACCGCTGGTGCCTGACCTCATAACTGGGCGGACAAATTTAAATTCCCGCCCAGTTGTCATGTCAGCGCATACACATCGATCGGCAGATTGGTAAGTGTGTATTGGCTTACCAATCGGCTGCTCGGTCTGCGGATCTATGGATCATCCAGGTGTGGACATATTTGTGCTTAAAGTAGGGAACAGACAAACATTAAGAAAAACATTTCTATGCATATGTTTAATCAAATCATTTTTGAACTGGACACATTTTTAAATATAACACTTGCAACAACTGATTATACTTACACCCCACTATGTTTTTATATAGTTTGCTGTGATTGTAGTAAATGCTTAAATTTAATTATCCTATTTGTACATTATATAATATTTGTGTCTGGGCATGCATTGAAATCTATTTGTCCCATTTCTGTGAACCCGCCCTAATTGGTACAGACGTGCATTCTGAAGAGACCTCCCATCTATTCGCTGATATCAAAGGTGGCTGTATTTTATGTGGCTCTGGCTTTTTCAATATAATATGCGTCCTGCATTTCTTATATTTGTAAAATCTATGTGGCTTCCCGTTATATTTAGCATGGCTTCTGGTTTTCTGTTGGTGTGTGTGTGAATTTACAGCAGTTCTCTCCTATATTTCTGTTTTTGTATAGTTTTATATATATATATATATCTATAGCTGCTATGCCTACATCACCCACAGCTCCGCCAGGCTTTCCTGAATCTATTTTCCTAGAAAAAAAGCTCTCTCCATCCACCATATTACATATTTAGAGTAGCTGGAGTTAGAAAGAAAGGGTTCTTTACAGTATATAAATATATATATTATGCTATAAAAATATTACATACATTTGACCATTCAAAAGAAGAACAAAAAACAAAACCACTAATTTCTCTGTTTTTTAATTCTATCTGGGTCACAAAATACATATATAGGGCAATTTATTACACATTGGGAATATAAGTATAACGTTGCCATTTATGGAGCAAGTTAACTCTCGCTGGCAGCGGTCTGGAGGGCTCCAACAGGTTTTCAGCTAGTGATCCCCACAGTCCTTAATTCGGCCCTGAGCATAGGTCCTGCTATCAGGCTACAGTATCAATTATACCACATCAGAGTCCCCACTTTTATATGTCCATTAATCAGATAAACAAGCCTTAATCAGGAGTTTATATTATAATTTTCTTTTATGTGCTGATATACTACACAGTGCTGCACACATAAGGGATTATGACACAAATTACATGTAATGACATGAAACAAGGTAAATCTGCCCCAATGAGCTTACAGCCTAATGGGTTTGGGGAACACTTGATACACAACAAAGGGAATTATCAGTTATAACAATGGTAGGAGATGGGCATGAAAGTGTGTTGCTATTATAAGGCAGTAGCTTTATCCTTGATGCATGCTTTATCTGTGCTGGCCAAACCCCCATAAGGAGGCATATGTCCTCAACCATGGCCAACCTCAACTCTAAGGACCTCCGGACACTAATGTCATTCCACCAAGATGTAAGATGGCACATTTGGGCAGGGTAAACAGTTCCACCACTAACAGCAATTTACCTTTCAAAGAAGCCTAACCAAGGTCATGGTAACCCAACCACCTGACTCTATGAGCCCCTGGGAAAAGAAAAGTACTGTGAAGCAAAGGCAGACCTTCCTGCCCAAACACAAATGAATGCTCTACAATCCAAACATTACAAAAGTCAAATGGAACACCTAAAATAAATAAAAAAAGGAAATTGAAGACCATAATACCAAGAAAAACTTTTGTCAAATATGAACCATTCATTTAAAGAATGTACAAAATAAAGTGGAATGTGGGAGGGAGGGAGGGAGGTGGGTTGGGTAAGGTGTGAGGCAAGGAAAAAAAAGACACAAAGTAATCATAACAAAACAACAAAGTGCAAATATTAACCAGAATTTATGAATGTAACACTTAAGCCGACTTCCATCCGCAAAGCGCCATGATATAGGATGGTGAAAACACAGAGAACCCTGTGGATGTAGCTGCCCCGATATGAAATGATTGAGTTCCGAAGTCACGAAGCGAGAGCACAATTGATGACAACGCTTGGAAACCCCAGAAAATTTGTATCTCGTTAATGGTGTTAGGGACCACCAAGGCAATACAAATCTGAATGTTATTAAAGTCCCATAAAAATGAAGCCCAGAAGTCCCTCTTCATTTCAGCCGGCAGATGAATGAAGTGATGAGGCCGGACAACTCCCAAAATCGCTCTTTGAAGCTTACAGCAGCCCCATCGGAATCAAACGACATGCAGAGTTGAACATACCCAGAAGGGACTGCATCTGCTGCAGTGTAACCTTCCCTGCTGCCAACGCAGCCTCTACAGCATTCTGAAGTTTTCCAACTTTGTCCAAAAGCAATCTGCAACAGCCTTCAATTTAGATACCAAGATAGGACAACCTCGAAGTGGGACCCTCCATCTTTAGCTACAAGGACTCTATTATTATTATTATCAGTTTCTTATATAGCGCAGCATATTCCATTGCATTTACATTTGGAAATAACATTAATAGAACAAAACTGGGTAGTAACAGACAGACGTAAAGGTGAGAGGGCCCTGCTCGCAAGCTTACAATCTATAGGGAGATGTTGATACACAAGGATAGGCGCTACATATTGCATATTGGTCCAGCCAGATTGCAGAGGTCCTTGGTGGGCTGTATGATCCAGTTACACAGGAATGTTGGCCTAGGGTTAGGAGGATGTGAAAGAGAATATATGTGAGGTTATGTGTGGACTGTAAGAAGGGTTGTAATTAGATAGGGAAGCTATAAGGTTATGTGGGCGGTTCTGGAATCTAATCAGCTTGTCTGAAGAGGTGAGGTTTCAGGGAATGGTTGAATGTTTGCAGACTAGCGGAAAGTCTTATTGGACGTGGGATCCATAATCTTATATCCTGCTTGCGACATAATTCTTCTTTGTTAGCACGTCACGCCTAGGGAGGCCAATCTCCGGATTTTGGTCTTAAATGTTTTTGTTTTTTTTGTTTATAAATCTCGGGCAGCGCTGAACACCTCCAGCAGAGTGCTCAGACGCTGCTCGGCTCCCCCTTCCCAGGCACTGTGCAGCATGACGTGAGGACAGAGGTCACGCTACGCAGCCCAATGCCGGCTGGACTGCCCACGTGACCCACCTCTGTACAGGACACAGTCCCAGGTATCCCGGGAATCCCAGGATCAGCCTCCTTAGTCACGCCATACCGCGACCTGAACACTGCACATTGTTAATAAGATGCAAGTAATGAATAATGCTTGGCATGCATCTGTGGCCTAGATTCTAGATGGCATGCAGCAAAACATAAACACCGGCAAGCCAATTCGAATAGGACTTAAAAATGTTTAAGCCCGCACTGTTTTTGCCCTTAGCCGCCCTGAACTCCTTCCTCACCTTGTTGGTAGGCACAAAACGTTGGCACAATGCATAATTGCCTTGCACGATTCTGCAACATCCTGGGGTACAAGCCGTGCAATACAGCTGTATTGTCACAGTTAAGCACCACAGGACCGAATTTGACGCAACTTCCTACTATGCTTGTTAGCATGCCTATCACGCCAAACAGCCACTCGCCATGCAAACTTTGCAGCTTTCTTAGACCTGCCATCGCTATCTGCTGCTGATTACTCAAAATAAACTACTAGCATCGCTGGACCCAGGAGATCACCCCCCGACATCCTCGCAGATGTCTCATCCACAGGAGCATCCAGATCATCCGATAGCTCGTTATAGACCCAGCAAATGAAGGAGAAGGTCCCTCGCAGGCCGACGAAGAGGACGTCCCTGCAACTGGACTAACTGTAAAGAGAGCAGTGTCAAGCGCAGGGGGAGGAGAAACTGTAGGAGCAGCAGAAGGCAAACTCACCAGTCCTAAAGCCTGCAAAACCTGACCTATCCGCATCGGCAATCAGTGACTAAGCAACTGGCATGAACAAGGGCTTACCAGCGGGCAGCTTGCCAGAACAGAAAAAGATAATCTGAAGAACTGTCAAAAATAGCACATTTATTCACTAGATTAGCAATAACACAGTATTACAAATAATATTGTGTGAACGGCTCCCAAAAAAATTAACCCGGGTCGATTTACCGGGCAATCTTACTCGGGTTGAGAGCAGGGTTGAAAACGGGTTGTTCCCGTGTCATGCGGCAGTGTGAACGGGTGCTACCCAGATTATTTGACCCGGCTATATTCTGCTATTAGCTGATTGGAGCTTCTGGGGCGCTGGCAGATGATGTCATTTGTCAGGGCCCTGCAGAGAGACGCACACACAGCCATTACTTGCCTGCCTAACCTCCTGCACACAGCCTGCACCACAGCCTGACCAACTCCCACAAAACGCCGGCTGATACACAGGCTGCCACAGTCAGAACTGCAGCCTGCACCACAGCCTGACCAGCAGCTCCAAGCGCAGGCTGATACACAGCCATAACAGCAGCCTGACCCACAGCCTGTTGCTACAGCAGCATGTGTGCTTCATCGAACTGGACCGATGCCGATATCAGAGAGCGACTGCTCATCAGGGCGGAGGAAGAAATTAAACGCCAGATGACCGGCACAGTTAAAGATGCAGTAGTGTACCACAATATAGCCCAGATGCTGGAGTCCCGAGGGATAAAACGCACGCAGCAGCAAGTGGTCAATAAATTGAAGGCCTTGCGTAAGCAGTTCACTAAAGTGCACGATCATAACCGCAACAAAAGTGGTGCAGGCCGCAAGGAATGGGTGCATTACCAATTGTGCTACAGCGCTTTTGGAAATACAGCGCTTTCAAACTCCATAGCACTGTCCTCCTCAATTGCGCCATCCTGCTCCAGCCAGCAGGAGGACAGTCAAGAGGTACCGGCTACACAGGTTACCCTGCCGTCCTCGCAAAGCAGACCAACATCACAGCTCCTACTGACCGATGAACCTGGAGAAGGTAGTGGAATGGATTCATCTGTGAATGCTGACAGTATCGCTTCCACCATAGATGAGGTAGTTGAGACAAGCTCAGAGACTGCGCCCCCTAAAAAGACCCCTCCGCTACGCGCTAATAGTAAGTATTTTAAAAAATAAAAACACCCACATCACACACACACACACACACACACACACACACACACACTACATTCACTTAAATCCAAATGGTAACTGTTGCAGAGTGCTGCTAGCGTGCAGGTAGATAGAAGGCCACAAGCACATAGACGCAAACACCACTGCTATCTTTATTTCGGCTCAGTGCATATTATATATTTGTTTTTGTTTTTCCCCTTTGCAGTCTACAATGTGCCACCCAAAAAGAAGACGCTCAACAGGTCGGAGCAAGCGGCTAGAGCGATGACTTCTGTGATCGTGGAGCATCTCCGCGAATTGGATGCCGATATTCAGAGGCAGGAGGATGCTAGATTGGATCAGTTTCTAGAGTCCGAAAGGCAAATACAGCAGTCATTTATGAGGCAATTAATGGATATGCAGGAGAGACAGATGTCTTTTTTTGAGCGCACATTTGCTCGTGGTTTTCCCAACCAAACACAGGCATTACCACAGGCCCCAGTGTACCCAGAACACAGATTTGGCCAATGCAATATGGTGCCCAATTATTACAACCCTAGCACTAACCCTAACACAACACAAACAAACCAACCAAGAGTCACCACAGTATACTGGCCTTGATTCAGACCCACTCGCGAGCGGCTGTCCG
The DNA here is from genome assembly GCA_031769625.1 of Taudactylus pleione. Taxonomy (NCBI): domain Eukaryota; kingdom Metazoa; phylum Chordata; class Amphibia; order Anura; family Myobatrachidae; genus Taudactylus; species Taudactylus pleione. The sequence goes on along the minus strand of JAUIMM010000608.1, from coordinate 13,922,872 downwards.
CTCGCGAGTGGGTCGATGGTCTGCACTGCGCATGCGCACGACGGAGGGAGCTCCGTCGTGCGCATGCGCGAGACGCGAAGAGCGAAGGACTTGCCTTCGCTCGTAGTGTCTGATCAAAGGGGACGTGCTGTCGATGTTGATTGACAGCACGCCCCCTTTGGTGGGCGTGCCGGGGGCGTGCCTGCCAGACGGAGGCGTTCCCAAGGGAACGCCTACCGTTAGAAGCCGGCCCCACTGACATCACTAGTGATGTCAGTGGGAGTGATTTTGCGTCTGATAGAGCCAAAATCACTCCTGGCCTTGCGGTAGAAAAACTCAACCGCAGGCTTCTGCTCGCAGTGGCGATGGTTGCGATGGTCAAGACCATCGCGACCATCATCCTGCACGCTCGTATATGCTGTGGGTGGTGACCCACAGCTATACGAGCGGCCAGGAGGACGCTCCATATTTATGGAGGTGGGCCCTGATTCAGAGCGAGCGCTCTGGTCAGAGCGTCCGGCTCTGAATCAGGGCCACAGTGTATAGGCAATTGCCGTAAACATGGCCGGAACATTTGCTATTTTAGTTTTGTTTTTTATATTGTGTGGCTAAAATTATAATGTTTTTTGGGTGAAGGCACTTTTCATTTTTTTTATCACTTTTACAGTGTATTGTTTTGACTGCAGGGATAAGGCACTTTTCTTTTATACGGGCATATGATGCTTGACATATGTTTACACTGTTTTTATACTTTTGCAATAATCTGAGATTATGTTAAAACTGTTCTATTAAAAAACACAATATATGCACTAGGGATGTGCAGGCTCGGTTCTACTCGGTTCCGTTCGTTTTTTTTCCCCGAATCTTATTGGGTTTCAACTGTCACGAGTTTTGGATAGCCAATAAGATTCGGTAAAAAAAAACGAACGGAACCGAGTAGAACCGAGCCTGCACATCCCTAATATGCACATGGTTAAAGTAAAAAAAAAATTTTTTCAACCAAATAAACCAAAATCATGTTTGGAATTTGAAATTTTGCATTTTATTTTAAACCAATAAATGAAGGTTTGTTGCAATGGTGACCCGGATGAGCTCGGCGCTGTCATCATGCTCCCTCACGTAGCTTACTGCATCACTTGTAATGCCCCCCACCTCAGTGTCCTGCACATTCCACTCGGGAAGGAAGTGGTCCTTTTGTATTTCACAAATATTATGAAGTATGCAGCAGGCTGCTACTACATGGGGCATGATTTTTAGGTCCACATCATTCCTTTTCATGAGACAGCGCCAATGTCCTTTTAAACGTCTGAAAGCATTTTCCACAGCCATCCGGGCAGAGCTAAGGGTGTGAGTGTAGGTGACCTTTTCCGGGGACAACTGTACATGTTGGGTATAACCCTTCATTAGCCAATGCTTCAATGGATATGCCGCATCGCCAATGATGTGGACTGGGACCTCCACCCCATCTATGGTCACCGATTTCTGTAAAAAAAAAAATATATATATGGTCACTATATATGTATTCACATGGTGGTCAAGTAGGTTTCAGAAATTTCATGTATTTTACAGCACAATATGTTGACAAATACTTTGGAATATCATGCATTCCACACCATTACACACTTAATATTTTGCTAAAGCACATAAGTATAGTGGACATAAAGAATATATGGTCCTTTTACGGACCATATATTCTTACCTCTCTAGGGAAAAGCCATCCACTCCGCTTTTCCTCTGCTATGTTAAACAAGTCAGAGTTGGCTAGTACTCTGGCGTCATGTGCCCGTCCAGGCCAGCCTATGAAAACATCTGTAAAACTAAAAAAAATAATGAGTATTCTACCAACAAAAAACATAAAATAAAAGTAGATATGAAAGAACAATTCATACAAATTTACTTACCAGTATCGGTGGTCCACAACTGCTTGAAGAATAATGGAATGCCACCGTTTTCGATTATAATAATCCACTGGGTTTTCATGGGGGGCGATGATGGGAATGTGGGTCCCGTCTATGGCACCAGCACACTGCGGATACCCACGCCTGAGGAAGCCTTGGGTGGTTTCATCTAGGCGCTGTCCTTCTGGCAAGGAGATAAAGCGCTGGTACAGGGTATCCACTAATGCCCACGTCACCTGGTAAATGATGTTGCAGACTGTGTCAATCCCAACACCAAATAGACAGGAGAGTGTGCGGTACTCTCCGGGGGTAGCATACCACCAGAGTGCAATGGCTAATCTCCTGATTGGGGTGATGGGCTTTCGGTAGTTGGTGGTCTGCATCATCAGTGCTGGTGCCAGTAATTCCAATATATAATAAAAGGTGGCACGCGACATCCGAAATTGTTCCAGCCACTGCTCCACTTGGAAAGCTTCTACAGTCAGCATGAAAGCTTCTCCATGGTGGCGGTCTCTGGCCCACATTCTTCTATTTCTCATGGTGGTCAATCTCATCATGGTGGTGATGTTGGCTGATATCAGTGCTCTCCTCCTGCGCAAATATTGCCGTCGAAATCTGGCCCTCTCAGCCAAGAATTGCGCTCTCCTCCTCGAACCCTGCACAAGGTGCCACATCATAAAAAGCTGCATCCAATTCTCTGTTGCTGAAATCAACAGAAAGCTGAAAACAGTGAGGACATCAGGAATACCCACATGTGCTCCGTCTGCCATCATTGCTGCAATGCTGTAAGCAGTCCCCACCCCTCTCTTTTGTTGCCATTTGTGACCTCATCTTTGTCAGCCCTTAAAAAAGACCATTTTTAATGACATCTATAGGGAAAAGCAGGGATTACCCGGGTTCAGTGTAAACGGGGCAAACCCGGGAATAACCCGGGTCGAGTTGCAGTGTAAACGGGGTCTGAAGCCGAGTTCGACCCGGGATTGCCCAGTGTTCAAATTCCAGGGTCAGACCTGGGATTTTGGTGTATAAGGGGTATAACTTAACCTAGAAAGTTTGTAAACTTGTTAGTGAAGCAGAAACTTTGTATGGATATACTGTATGTAGCCAACAGCTGTCACAAAGTACATCTGCTGCATGATCACACAGTCAGGGAGAATATTTTAAATTAGCAAACATACTGTAATGCAGTCATTCAAATTCTGTAATACTTAATCCCAATACTATTCACTTTCAAACAACTGCTCCATTATTGCCATCAGCAGGGGGAAAATTTCCAAGTCATGAATAAGTTCTCACTGACTGCAGGCAGGATAATAGGTGTAAAACTCCAGGCACAATTGATCAATGTCAAATCAATGTGTGAAAGCACATTTCTCCGCCTCCCACAATATTCGGCTGCTTCCTCAGACAGTATACCGCTTTTATACTAAAGTCCCGGGTCTGACTCAGGATTTGGAACACTGGGACTGATTCAGACCCACTCCCTAGATGCGTTCGCACGCAGCCGTCAGCTGCCAAAGTATGCAAAATCGCACCTCAAGACATTAACACGTCCACTATGTCTTGCCGTGCGATCACGGTATGTAGTTAGATGCCCACCAGCCTGTCACGAGACGCCCACTTTCCCTTAGTAACACACGTCATCTCCAGGAAGTGAATGAAACATCGAGTAACATCGGACCCATAGGCAGCACTTGTGGCTGACCATACCCTACCACAAGCACTGAGAGTGCTGCTGTGTGTAATTCAACCGTGTGATGTGTATGCTGATACTGTGTCTTAATTATGCACGCCCCTGAAATGGCGTTAAGATGCACAGTCATGCCTGCATTCGCACCACCACCCCCCCGTTTCCACCGACCACCCCATCACCACCCACAAACAGCTCGTCCTGTCACTCATTCTAGCGAGGCGTCTATGTGCAGGGTGTGAACGCTTCACGATAGCATGGACTAGTTTGCGCACACGCACTGCATCTTATACGCATGCACAGATTGCAAACATTGGCAGGCTACGTGCGGACACAGCCTATCGACCGGGTCTAAATCAGGCCCACTGTTCCAAATCAGGTCAGACCTGGGACATACCCCTTTCACACCGAGGCACCGATCCAGGTTATTCCCGGATCAGTGCCGTTCACGGTGCACTTAGGTGCAATGCAGGCGCTTGGAGATTACATCATCTCCTTCCGCCAGAATGAGGCTTTCCCCTTGCTGTTAATGGATCCCGTGTCGGCTGACCCAGGTTACCCGTTTACACTGAGCCTTGCCTGCGTTCTTCCCGGGACAAAAACTGCTCGCTAGCAACGGTTGGCTTCCCGGGTGACTGGAGCAGTTTCCACTGACCATAATCCCAGGTTGATGCGTGTTCACGTGCAATAATCCAGGATATTCAGGTCAGTGGAAAAGGGGTATCACCAGAGTCCTGGCTGTCCTTATAGTGCATGCACTGCTTGTTCCATTTATTGAACCAATCGCCATAATCGCCTGCGCACTGGACCATGCATTCCACACTGGACTCCTGACATAGAGAATTGATCCAGGTATGTTTAGCTCCTGCACACTAGATGTATATTCCAGATCAGCTGTTGTATGAGTCCCGGCAATTGGTATCCAATCCTTATTCACAGTTTGCATAGGGTAATAGATCAACCCGTTTTTAACCATAACATAGATGGTGTGTGAGTGTGCATGTGTATATATATATATATATATATATATATATATATATATAGTATGTATCTTGCTTGCTCATTATACATTTTAATCATAATATATCAAGTTATCAGTGCAACATATACAGTCGAGTCACATTATGACCACCTCCTACATTTGATGTCGGCAGCGCATAGCCCATGAAGTACGTCACGTGCCGTGCGCTGGCTTCGTGGGTATATAAGGTGTGCGAGAGGCCGTCTGCACACATATGTCAAGTTGCTGTCATGGGTAAAAGGGGTGATTTATCTGAGTTGCATAAAGGGATTATTATTGTCTTTCGGGCCAAGGGTGGCAGTATTTCTGAAACAGCGCAGTTTGTGAACTGGTCGCGTGCTGCTGTGGTGAATGTGTATCTTGACTGGACAAATGGCACCATTGCGAATAACCGACGTGGAAACTGTGGAGCACCATGTGCCATTAATGTGAGGTGAACGTCGGCTACGAAGGTACGTGAGGGCTGACCGACAGGCTACAGTGGAGCAGCTCACCATCAAGTGAACCTGGGGGCCACCAGACGTGTGTCTAAAACGTCAGTTCAGCGAACCCTGCTGCGTATGGGGCTCTGAAGCAAACGGATGGTCACTGCACTTATGCTAACAAAGGTTCATCGGCGGAAAAGGCTTCAATATCCATGCCTGTATCGGAATTGACCTCCGCTGATTGGCGTAGGTTTGCCTTCTCCGATGAGCCATATTTTCTGCTTCATCGAACGGATGGACGTTGGCGTGTCAGGCGAGAAACATCGGAGAATAAACACCCTGCAACCATTGCTGGAAGAACACAAACTGGTGGTGGCAGCGTTATGGTCTGGGAAATGTTTTCATGGCATTCTCTGGGCCCACGCATCCATGTGGAAGGCACCCTCAACCTATTTGGTTATGAATCCATGCTTGCAGAGCACGTACACCCATACATGCTTATTGTCTTCCCTGAGGCGGATGGGATCTAGAAGCAAGACAAGGCGACATGTCACACGGCTAGAAATGTCCAACAGTGATTGGATGAGCATGACCAAGACTTCCAAGTACTTAAATGGCCCCCTAATTCCCCAAACTTTAACCCAATTGAGCATCTGTGGGATCACCTCGATCGCTGTATTTGCTCTATGGATACTCCACCAGGCACCCTCCAGCAGCTGTGGGATGTACTGCAGTCAGCATGGCTCCAGATACCTGTGCCAACCTACCAGCACCTTATTGAGTCACTCCCAGCCCGTCTAGCTGCTGTCCATGCTCCACACTGCAGTTACTCTGGCTATTAGCTGGTGGTCATAATAATGTAACTCGACTGTGTATGTGTGTGTTCACGCTACCACATCAGACACACATATGAGTATATATGCAAGGAAGTAAAAAGAAGAAGCTGCAATTAGCAAAAAGACATATGATGCCTATGTACATTCACAATAAAAATAGAATAACTATTATAATTAATAGAATGGTCCATTAATTATTAAAAAACACTAATAACCCTAAAAAATATATGTAACTGATGTAATTATGTAGATCCAGACAGAATATGACTAGTCTGTCATACCACACGTCTCAATGAGATAATTTAAGCTCAGAGAGAGGTGTGTATATAACATAGCGACCATGATAAATCATCTACCTATAAAGGGTTTTTAATAAACATGTAGACTAAATATAAGAGCAGAAATATATATATATTTTTTAAACAAAATCATAACTAGAGACAATATGAATTAAAGAACACCCATAGAGGGTAAATGACAATCACAAGATGCTAATAAAAAAGATTTTGAATGTATAAATGTATATTAAAAGTTATGAGACATAGACCACTAAAAAGACATATACCATGAATAACTGAAATGTCTTAAGTCGGGTACACAGTAGACGATAACGACATATCGTCCACATCGGCCAGCGTGCACCGGCTATGTCGCTGACGATGTGCTCGTCGTCAGCTCCCAGAACGGCAAGTGTGTACGCACTGGCCAATGCCAGGACCCCAGCTGGGTCCCGACACTTTACGAGATCGTGCTTGGTGCACATCGGCTAATGTGTATCCAGCATTAAGTACAACATGCAAAACTGAGATATATTTAGGCTCAGTATGCATATATATATGTCCATAGACATACCATCATCATGGGAATCTTCAAATTATGTGCTTGTATGTGTATATATATATATATATATATATATATATACACACACACACACAAAGGGCTGATCTTAAATGTTATTAAATTCCACTGTATCATTTAGACCAGGGGTGGAGAGCCTTTTTTCCACCGAGGCTAGCAGAAAAAAGCTCAGAGGGCCAGACCAAATGATTCCATGGGCCTTATACGGCCCCCGGGCAGAAGGTTCCCCGTCACTGATTTAGACCTTGGGCCACAAAAGTTTTTATGTGAAAAATCCAATATGCTTCCCTTTTACATAGCATATTGTATCGATCTCTCCCCCTCATGGTATGTTCAATACATTCTATGGGGCAGATTCAATTAGCCACAGGGTTGTCCCCACGGCTAATTGCTGTGCTGGTCCTATTCAATTGCCGGGGATTCCTCGCGCGGTTCCCAGCAGTTGGACTTTACCTCGCAGCACTTGGTGGTGCGAGGTAAAATCCACGTTATTTGGGCTCACGCGCAGGAGAAAAAAACTCGTTTACGCGCGAGTCCAGATTTTACGGCGCTGGGAAAACGCTATTTAATTGAATAGCTTTTCCCAGCGCAGCTGGGATTTAGGATGGCAATTAGTCGCGGGGACAACCCCGCAGCTAGTTGAATCTGCCTCTATATCTGTAATATTAACCTTACAAAAGCTCTCACATTGGAAGCTTCCTATATGTTTAGAAAAGGGATCTGTTTTTTTTTTTTTTTAAATCCAATTCCTTCTGTATTCCATAAATCTAATATGTAGTGGTCTGGTAGTGCGGCCAACATATTGTATGAAGCACCCACATTGTATTACATAAAAAAAACACATATGCAGATCTGCAATTTGTAAAACTTTTTATACTATACTTTTAATTTGATACAAAATATATAAATTCTATTGTTTATCTCAATGTACAGTATATGGACATGTTGTACAACCATTCTTTCCACACCGAAGGGATCCAACTGGTTTATAAGATAGCCATGAATTAAACGTTAAGATTACTTTTTTATCCCTTTTGAAGTGGCTGGGAGCCAATTTTAATTTAAGATTTTTCGCACGTCTGAATACTACCGTATTTTGTAGTTCATTTGAGGAACCTAAAATATCATCTAATTGAACTATTGACATCATTTTCTTGATTTTTTTTGTATCCTGAGAATAAGAATTAATTTGAGTAATGAAAACCACAGATCTATCATTCTGTGTTAATTCAAAAACTTTTCTCTTCCGTAAGGACTCTTCCTCTATTAGTCTATTTCTATCTTCTTCTACTTTCTTAAAAGATTTAACGGTGACAGGATATCCCTAATCTGAATATAAGTGATATAGCGCTCAATTCAATGCAAATTGAATAGCGTCGGGAAGGAGCTCCCAGAGCTATTCAATTCAGCATGCTCTTATGTCGGAGAATGTCTGTTCTTGCGCCTTAAACATGGTGTTTAGTTGCGAGAACCGGCATTCTTTGAATTAAGTGCCTGGCACTATGCTGTTTCTGCCACGCTAAGGGCATAAAACAGCATCGTGACAGTAGTTATGTCGGATTTCTGCTTGCACCACAGGAGGGGTGCGAGAAGAAATCCTTTAGTCGGACTTAACAGTGGGCTGAATTGAATAGCTCCGGGAGCTCCTTCACGTTGAATTGAATTGAGCCCATAGAGAAGTGGCATGTATCTCTTAGGACTCTAATTCTGAACAGTTATGGTTAATCCTACAAAACTGTCCCTTAGGAATATTATTATACCAATTCTTAAGGTGGTTTCTTCTATAATTTAAGTATCGACTTTGATCCACCTCTTTAATATAAGTTTCAGTGATAATTCTATTGTCCCTTGCTGTGCAATGTCTCAACAAATTATAAACATCCCAAATAAGGAAAAGATTGTCAATATATCTGTCGAAGTGAACAGGTTTGCCCCATAATGCTCAACCAATATATGTTCTTCTTCAAAGAAACCCATACCCATATATAGGTTGGCAAAACAAGGGGCAAACCTGGTTTCCATTGCAGTACCCAAAATTTGCACAAAAAAAGTGAATCAAAAGTAAAATATTTATGTTTAAGAATAAACCTAATAGATGACGAAATTAAATATATACATTTTTGACGTATCTCCTTCATGGTTAAGATAGTATTAAACAGCTTCTATTCCATCCTCATGTGGAATATTTGACTAGTGACTCAATGTCACAAAAATGGTAAATTGATTTTCATTTAATATCTTTGATTAGTCTAAAAAAATGAGAAGTATCTTTCATATAGGATTATAATGAGTAAGCAAGATTTCCGGGATGTATACAGCTGATCTGGAATATACATCTAGTGCACGGGAGCTAAAAATACCTAGATCAATTCTCTAAGTCAGAGGTTTTCAACCACTGTGCCGTGGCACACTAGGTTGTGTAGTGTGTAGTGTGCCGTAGCGTGAGAGCCTCCAGTCACATTATAGAATGGACCAGGCAGCACTGCCGTTGAGCTCCTCTGGAAGGCTCAGATGCGCCTGGGCCATGCCTAGATGCAGTGGCGTGACATCACAGGTCATGCACGTCGCGTTGCCTGTCTGCCCGGCTGCCCCACCAGTCACCCAGCCCTTTGAAGACCCGCAGAGAGTGCTCTGACAGTGGAGGAGGAGCCGAGAAGATAGGGGAACATGTGAAGAGAGAAGCTGGTAAGGTAAGTGAAGGGGGTGGGGACACACAATAACGGACACTGATGGGTACGAGGGGGGGAAGAGAGCCCGATGAGGAGGAGGGGGGAGAGTGCAGAATAACAGATAATGATGGGGAGGAGGGGGGAGAGAGCATAACAGAAACTGATGGGGAGAGAGGGGGGAGAGAGCAGATCAGACACCGATGGGGAGGAGGAGGGAGAGAGAACAGAATAGACACCAATGGGGAGGAGGGGGGAGAGAGCAGAACAGACACCGATGAGGAGGGGGAGAGAGCAGAACAGACACCGATGGGGAGGAGGGGGGAGAGAGCAGAACAGACACTGATGGGGAGGAGGAGGGAGAACAGAACAGACACCAATGGGGAGGAGGGGGAGAGAGTAGAACAGACACCAATGGGGAGGAGCACAATAACATAGATGAGGAGGAGGGGGAGCACAATAACACAGATGGGGAGAAGGGTGGTGTGCACAACATAGATGAGGAGGAGGGGGGAGCACAACAACACGAATTGTAAAGACGGAGGACACAACAGATGAGGAAGGGGGATAGCACAATAACAGTTGGAAAGAGGGACACAACACAGATGGGGAGGAGGGGGGACACAATAACACAGATGAGGAAGGGGGGTAGCACAATAACACAGATGGAAAGGGGGGACACAACCCAGATGGGGAGGAGGAGGGACATAATAACACAGATAATGGGGGTAGCACAATAAAACCTATAGATAGAAGGGGGACAACACAGATGGGGAGGAGGGGGGACACACAATAACACATGTGAGGAGGGGGGACAATAACACAGATTGGGAGGAGGGGGCAGCAGAACAACACAGACAGGGAAGTGAACCAGAGCATGGACTGTACGGCTGCACCCAGTGACTCCTTCCCCTTCACAGAGCGTAATTATTCAGAAATTATTGGAGGGGGGGCGCCAGTCCCTTTCTTTGCCAGGGGTGCTCGGACCCCTAGATACACCCCTGGGGCCAATGTATGTGTGTTTTATTCCTGTGGAGGCCAATGTAGTGTATTTTATTCCTGTGGAGGTCAATGTAGTCTGTTTTATTCCTGTGGAGGGCAATGTAGTGTGTTTTATTCCTGTGGAGGCCAATGTAGTGTGTTTTATTCCTGTGGAGGCCAATGGATGTGTTTTATTCCTGTGGAGGCCAATGGGTGTGTTTTTTTTTTATTTGGGAGCCAATATGTATGTTTTTTCATAGGTCGCATATGCTGTATCGCCGGATGGTGTGCCTTGGCAATTTAAAAATCTTGCGTAGTGTGCCTCGAGTGCGGAACGCATGGCCCAGTGCCCAGGTGCCACACTGGGGCCTATTTATCAACAAGTTTATCATACATATCAATTGATAAAACTTATTGCGTATGATAAAAGGTGCTCCAGCCAATCTGCTCCCAACTGTAGTTTTTAAAACAGATGACAGTTGGGAGCTGATTGGCTAGAGCACCATTATCATAATCAATGAGTTTTATCACTTGTTGTGAATGATAAAACTCTTTGATAAATGAGGCCCTTTGTGCGGTAAACCTCAAAGACTAACTTGAACAGTTGCCCAGCCACCTCCAGTTGCATAAACCACCATAAGTAAAAGGTTGGGACATGTCAAAAGAGGTTTTCAGCGGAGCAGGTGTAGTTGTTCCCCTTGCTGTTGTTGGACATGATTGAGAACTCCTCCCTGTTGTCCACCATGTGCCTCACAATTAGTTGACATACCTCCCTAGCCATTCGCTGAGTGTCATACATGAGATAGGAGAGGGTCCGGAACAGGCAGGCTCCGTCTCCTGTGATGGGGACAATGGTGTGAGGCACCATTTCTCTTTTAATATTCACTCATTTGCCATGTTCAAGAAATGAAAAATCCAAAAACAAAGCAAGTGACGTATCCAAATGGAAAAAAAACTAGTCAAAGTGTTAAGTGGCGGCTTCAGAGGTGGGGCTACAGTGCTGTCCAATATTCAGATAGGGGAGCCACACCAGTCACCCCAAATGCTGCCAAACATCACTGGCAGTTGGTGTGACTCCCCTACGCTGGTGACTACGCTGCAGTCCCACCTCTTCCACTCAACCCAATGATCTTACAGTCCAATCCGGCTGGTGGAATGAAAACCTGGTAATGTATGGGAGCAAATGACAGTCGACCATATGGTCCCAAACACTGGAAAATTGACAAAAGAGATTATTCAATTTTATTTAGTTAATTTGTCTGAACGACCATTTTTGTCTGTTTTCCAGTGTTTGTGAGCAAATTGTGGATTATCATTTGCTCCCATGCCAGGGGCGCATCTATAATGGGTGCAGGGTGTGCTGAGAACATGGGCCCCTGGGTCCAGGGGGGCCCTGCATCGCACACCCTGCACTGTAAAACAACTAGAAAATGGCCGCGGCGGCCATTTTCCCGTAGTTTGCACATGCGCAGTACAGACACTATAGACTATGGGCACACTCTAGTGCCCAGAGTCTATAACTCTGGCGCTGGCCGCGCACAACTCAGTGCGCTGCCGGCCGCTGGGTGGAGAGGAGGGGGCCCGTGTCGGAGACTGCACACGGGCCCCCTCCTCTCTAGAAACGCCCCTGTCCCATACATTACCAGGTTTTCTTTCCAACCAGCCAGATTGGACAGAAGTCTGACTGATAATTGTATAGAGTATGCCCAGAATTAGTGGTAGTCATTATACGAAGAAGTTTAATTAAAGCAGGAACTACTCAAAGAGTATCAATGTAGGACAAATGTCACCATAAAATGGCAGCCCTTTATATAGGGCTGTGACCTGCACTGTGACATCACACTGCATGCAGGCAGCAGCTAGAGATGGCTGTAGCTTAGATCAACACTGAACCCAACCTGCCACATTTGTATAACATCAGTTAACATGTGTGAAGGCCGGTGCTTCCAAGGTGACTGCAATTGTTGCTGCTAATGGGATATATAAATCCTAACTCTGTATCCCACAACCAAAAGAGGATGGCGGCTCAGGGCATTTATGCAGTTCAAGCGATTGTTTGCCACTGCGCATGCATGTAAGCCGCACTGCGCGCGCGCAGCGATTGAAGAGGATGGACACTCGGGCCTATTCATCATTACTATAAAATCGATGGAGGTAATTAGGTTTAGAACTGGCATGGAGTTCTACCTAATTACCGGAGGAATTCATCTTTCCTCCTCTCCATAGGTATCTATTCAGAAAAGCTGTCATTTTTGCAATAGTAGATACTTTTCCCCATCTACTGTAACTTACCGCAGCTGTAATCAGTGCTGTGCATCCGCCATTACGCTCCCAAAAGGGCGCATGCGCAGCACTGATTACAGCTGTGGTAATTCTGTGTCTGTCCATCCTCCCCTCTCCCTCCTACCTTGAAGCCTGTCAAAGGTTGCAGCCGTGGACTCCGACCTCCCGCCCCCGGTCTGCAGCGGACAGTATTGCCAGGCAGAGGGGGCGGGCTGAAAAATTTACTTTTTAAAAAAAAACTTTATTGTGTTCTGCCGGGAGAACACACAGTGCAGCAGCTGGAGCCGGAGGAGGGACCAGGGAGCGACGGAGGGAGCCGAGGAGGACCTGCTCACGCTGAAAGCAGGTAAGTATAACCCGCTATACGGCATCTGAAATACAGTAACACCATCAAATTCTGAAACTACATAATTTTCGGAATTTGATGAATAGCCTAATTTTTACATCCCCGTACTAATGTATGGGGAGTGTGGAAATTAATGCAGACGGACTTAACCAGGAGATATCAGTGATATCTCCTGTGTTAAGGAATACAAAAAAATGGTAATTAAGGAAAATGTCCTTAAAACCGTTATTTTAGTGTTGATGAATAGGCCCCTCAGTTATTATAAATTTAGAGGACAGTTATAACTATTTTAATGTTTCTACAAGGCCTGGTTCTTGTATTGTGTCTCATCATGTCGCACCATCAGTAATAGCACAGATAATACATTCACCAAGGATAAAGCAATAACAACACACTTTCACATCCATCTGCTACCATTGTTATAAATACATAACAATAATTATGTCATGATGTCTCTCACAGAGTGCAGAGTGAGGAACGGTTGGACAGCGGAGGGCGCAGGAGTTGGGCTTCAGATAAGTTCTGTTTGTGTTTGTATGTCATTATGTGTAAAGGGCACTACTACTATTGTTGTCAATGTATAGGGGGCACTACTACTGTGGGAAATTAATAGGGGGCACTACTACTGTGGGCAATGTATAGAGGACACTACTATTGTGTGGCATAATGTGTATAAGGGCTACTTTACACTGATGAAAAAGGGGCCCACCTTAAGGACACCCCCCCTTTTAAATGGACACGCCCCTTTCCCTGGCACGCGTATAAGTACAATCTATGATTTTCCATACCCCCACTTCAAAATTCACACTTCGACCACTGCCCCACCCCCTAGGGCTTATTAGCTTGCTGCCTCCCACCACTGCATGATGACAAGCAGCCCGACCAGCCACCCGTTTGTCATTGCGCTACAGTACTGTGCCTCCAATCTGCGGCTGCTGCTGAGAAGAGCTGGGTGTAGCTGTCCGAGGTGCTCTGCAACATGACTCTCTCCCGGCTCCCCCTATCCAAGCTGAGGCATGAGAGAATGCCCCGGAAGTTCAGTAGCGGAGCAGCAGCAGTGCAGAGTAACGGAGCCAGTGAAAGATTTTCATAGTGACCCAGCAGTAAAAATCCCCTATAATAGTAATAAGGCATTGTTATTTACAACTGTAACATTATATTGGATGGTGTTTCTTTGTGTTTTGTACTTTTTTTTCTTCCTCCAATGATTTTTTGCGTTTGAAGCCTCTTCCGTTATTTTTGTTAGGCATTTGCATTTATTGTTTCCTATCGTCATGATTATTTGTATGTGAATAATTAAATAAAAGTATAATGAATATGGAAAAAAACATACGTATAGGGGTAGGTGACGGGAGGTAGTCGCAGATTGCCACACTTCATTTCCTTTTGAAAAAAAACCCTGAGAGAGGGGAGAAACTAGTCAAGGCTTTACAGAGGTATACTTTCTGCAAACCTCCTAATAACGGGACATCACCTCTGTGGCTATTAGTGGCATCCCAGAATTTGGAGAACTGCCTATCACCATCAGGGGCAGAGCCGTCTTTTTTTATCAGCGGAGAAGCGACACACCACATGGAGTCGCGGCATACAGGTATCCATTTTCTCCACTTATAACCAATCATACTGCTGGCTGGAGCGACGCTAATCCAAGGACAGGGTCACATTTTATGTCCCTGGCCTGGTTGGGTGCTGCTGGAGCGGTGCCACCATAAGGAGACGCCACAACGTGGATCTATTGTGAACAACTTAACACATAAGCTGGAGCCCTGTGATCCAGAACGTGACGCAGGATTATGTAATAGTCAGGCATGAGCTTTTGCATTGACACGTGGCTCATTCCACAAATAATCTCGTATGGTGACTATACATCAATATATCGTTTCACATCTAAAGCCTCTTTTCCTTATGTATATGTGATCTATTCCATATAAGATATATAGAGGGGATTGAATTTTATACTGGTCTCAAATATTCTATTGAAGCGTTGCATAGACACATTGTGTAGTTCAATAATAGTAACATTGTGTTAGTTATTTTTACAACAGGTCATATTGATTGGAGGCACATTTATACTGTTTTAATGTATGAATACGTTTTTAGTTTTAACTGCAGTTCTCTTATACATGTTTAACCAATATCTGTTTAATACATTTTTATAATTACACAGTCTTGGGTTATTTTGTATTGGAACTAGCGCAGACACCTCTTTTACATTTTGTGGTTTTTTGTGAGTGAATGTGCAAGACCCCTCTGGTGTCAGCAGCTGGTTCCCATACTAGACAACATTTGAATTACAGCGCACCATCTTTCCTTCCTTTTCCAGTCATCAGTTACTCCCATACCTTACCAGATTTTCATTCCAATCAATCAACTAGTTGGATGGTTGGACAGAAAATCTTTAGGTGTGTACCCAGTTTAACATAGATCTGCTGAAACAATCTGCTAAAAGGATTGTGTCATCATACACACTTTTCCAATGTTTGGTAGACCAGCTGCCACTCACAGGGATGAATTGGGAGATAGATTGATAACACCAAGTTGCTCCTCCATGAAATGAAATTCCTCTGCTCTCTGTGTATAACACTGAATCAATGAATTTTTTTTTTAAATTATATAAGAAACAATGCCTTTATCTTGCAGACAGTTGTAAAAAGGCTGCATCTCTCAGTACATTTCCTGTTAGTAAGGATCAGACAGTAATACACAAATGCAAAAACCAGAGGGCGCTATACAGAAGAAATAATTAAATATGAGTTATAAAATCATATAAGATCAGTAGGTTGTCTTTACTGTGTCTACAAGTCCTTTCCACTTGGATTCCCCAAGGTGTAGAATTGTGGAGGTTCATCCAGGATGTTCCTAAAAATACCCTCTCACCAAAGATCACCTGACAAGAAAAAGGCCCAATGGCCGTTCAATAAATAATTGGCAATTGTTTTTATTTTTGATAAAAACAATGCATAATTTATAAAAATTGCTTGCAGTATAAAGAAGGTGACAAAGTATCCTTAATCTCTATACAGTTGAGGTGATGATATAATCCCGCCACCACCATTACGGGTGTGAGTTCGATTGGCAGGATCTTCCCGCTTAGGGTCGTATTCAATTAGCTGCAAAAATGGTTGTTTTTTCGCCATGGGCGAAAACAGAAAAAAAAACAAAAAAGCGGCGATATATTCGTCAAAAACAGGCGAAAACGCAATTGGCGAAAAAAAACTGGAGAAAAGTTTTCTCCATCCCAGACCAGGCGAAAAAATATGCTAAATCCTTATTTTTGGCTAAAAATGTGGGGATTTCTTTCAAAATCCTTTGCCCCCCCCCCCTAATGATAAATTACCCCCCCCCCCAAAAAAATTGTTAATTGCACACTTTGGCGCAAATTTTGGGTTAAAAAAAAACATAGAAAATGGTTTTAATGTATTGGGTCTGATTTTTCAGGGGGCGCTACGGTTGTGTGAAGTTTTTAAACATCGCACGCGGTCGCAGCTGGTGTTTTTTTACGGTTTTTAAAATTGCGTTTTTACGACACGAAAATATACTTGCACCCATTTTAACGTACCCCCAATTTATGTGGAACAGTAATTTTCTGGAAAAAAAACTTGCTTTGTATAATTTTCAATGGTTTTTATTTTTTTTCCACCCAAAATTGAGCGGTCATTTTTCGACAAAGTGCGCAACTTCCGAATTTTTTTGGGGGTAATTTATCATTAGGGGGGATGTCCAAAGGGTTCTGAAAGAAATCCCCACATTTTTAGCCAAAAATAGGGTTTTTGCATTTTTTTTCGTCTAGTCTGGGATGGAGAAAACTTTTCTCCAGTTTTTTTTTGCCAGTTGCGTTTTTGCCTGTTTTTTGACGAAAATATTGCCTTTTTTTGTGAAAAATGGGCGCTTTTGCCTATGGCGAAAAAAATGTCAGTTTTCGCCGCTAATTGTATACGGCCCTTAGTGTATGGACACGGCACCAGAATTCCTACGCATTTCGTCCCGGAGTTCAGGAGTAAGAAATCAAGAATTATAATGCAATGTCGTAATTGATGTACTGGAAATCGTTCATAGATCATTCATTGCAATAAACCCAAACGGGAAAAAATTGGCGCTTTTGCCTATGGCGAATAAAATGTCAGTTTTCGCCGCTAATTGTATACGGCCCTTAGTGTATGGACACGGCACCAGAATTCCTACGCATTTCGTCCCGGAGGTCAGGAGTAAGAAATCAAGAATTATAATGCAATGTCGTAATTGATGTACTGGAAATCGTTCATAGATCATTCATTGCAATAAACCCAAACGGGAAAAAATTGGTTGATTGCACAATCACACAAAAATGGGAATTCATGTGTGTGTGTGTAATAGTATTTTGGAGAAAACCATGGGGGTGGGGTGCCTGTAGAGGTAATTGATAACATGTAGAGGAATATTACTGAGCTAAAGCACCCCAATTGCACATTTGCAACCGGTGGTGCTATTAGACAGATTTGATGACCAGTTCTTAAAAAACTGCCAATGATTTTCCCAATTTTTTTTATTGTTTTAAAAGGCAAATAAAAAGGATACAAACATAGAAACACAAATCCCGCCCTCATACACCATATAAAGTATTTAGAGAAGCTGGGGGTTAGAAAGAGAGATGGGGGAGGGTCGCTGTGAAGTGAGGGGAGAGGTAGGGGAATCTTACCTGATGTAATCAGGTCTGTCCACCCCTGCCTACAGCACACAGGTAGAGGATAATACATGTAGGCAAAGTTTGAGGCACACACACATAGTTACACTCTCGCTTAACTTGCAGGCCAGGTAGTTGAAGTTGTCTTGTCACTGGAGAGTTGGGTCCGGACTGTAGCACCTCTGCCTTCCTATTTCCCATGGTGCCTGCAGGCAGGAATCAAGAAGAGGACTCTTCCCAATGCCATTTAGCCCAACCCCCTCCTTGGAGCACACCTCCTACCTTTCATCCTCCTCTGCGTGCTAACAGTAACAGCCCAGGCAGTTTAGATGCTGCACTGGGCACACAGCAGTCTTAATATTACTGTTCGAGGAAGGGGGGGCAAGTGAGGGGGCTCAAAGCATGTCCCCCCCCCCAGGGGGCGGGATAGAGCAGAGAAGAGGCAGGCAGCAGGAGCTGCTGCACTGACCCGGAGGTTGGTGGAACCATGGGACAGGGCTGGATATAGCAGAGGAGAAGCATCAGCTAAGTTGCTGCATGGACTGAGAGGCGACGCAGAATGATGCAGAGACTGAGCGGTCTGGCTGACTGCGGCTGCATCTTTCCAGGCTACAGTACTGCTGTGGACCGCTTTGTCAGACTGCCCCTTGAAGCACCCATAGAGACCAGAGAGTGTAACCAGATGCACAATGGATGCAGGAAGCGGCAGCTCTGGCAATATGATACAGCTGCAGCAGACAAGAGCAGTTGGTTAGCTCTGTGATTCCACTGCAGAAGGCCAGACAAGGGGGCACCTGGGCTCTGTGATGTAGGGGTCTACAGCCGGTCCAGGAGAAAGGCCTAGGGACAGGGAACGAGCTGCACCACTGGAGAGAACGGAGTCGGTAACATCCCCACTCACAGAGACTTTGGCGCTTCAACGGAGTGATGCGGCAAAGGTGTCCAGGTAGCACACAGCCAGGCAATGGAGGTGCAACTGAGCTGCTCCAATTAGATCCGCGAACATCGGGTCCAAGGGTAAAGGCCCCCATACATCAGAGATTGATTGCAGCAATCGTGCAATTTGCAATCGATTGTGTATAAAAATCTCTCCCTTTTTCAATCGATTGCAGATTGCAGAAATGCCACAATCGATTGAAAAAGGGAAATATTTTTATACACAAGCGATTGCAAATTGCACGATTGCTGCAATCAATCTCTGATGTATGGTGACCTTTACCCACACACCCATTCAAAGCTGGCCCAGCTGCAGTGTCCTGCACCCCATGTACCCCCGCCCCATGGTGACATAGAGGAAGTCACCAGGGCTCAGAGTGGGAGGGTTGAGTGTGTGATTGTGGCCACAGAATGTGCTGGGGGCGTGCCCTGTAGGTTGTTCGGGCCCCGTTGGAACTGTACTGCATGCTGTACTGATGGAAGGTTCCTGATTACGGAATGTTTCAGAAGACCTTCAGGAACGGTGCATTCCACCTGAACAAAATGCATTGTGTATGAGGGAGGTATTTTTGTTTTTCTATTTGTATCCTTTTTATTTGCCTGTTAGAGTAATTCTAAAATTTGGAAAATCATTTGCAGTTTCTTAAGACCTGGCCATCAAATCATTCTAATAGTACTGCAGGTTGAAAATGTGCAATTGTGTTTTGCTCTGTTATCAAACGACTATGTGTTATCAATTACCTCTACAGCCCCCCACCCAGACTGTTCTTTTCAAAATACTTGTATATATGTTAATAGTTTGCCACCTTGCATTTTGTTCACCCCCTCCCCTAATTATGCTATATTTTTTATTATTTGTGCTTGGTCCTATCTGCCTACCGTCACCATATAGTTATTTCATTTGGACATGGTACCACACTCTCCTAATATTTTTATTTATTTGTCTATCCTGTTCTACTATGTATTGTTTTATTTGGGCCTAGTTTTTCACCCGTCCTTTATATATATTTTATTTTCTTTGATTCAACAGAGAGCAGAGGATTTTAATTTCATGGAGGATCACCTTGGTGTTATCAATTTTTCTCTCAGTTTATCACTGTTATCAATTTGTTTCCCATTTCATCCGAGTGGCAGCTGGTCTGTCAAAGATTGGAAGAGTGTATACGGTGACACAATCAGCAGATTGTTTCAGCACATGTAGATCGCTGCAAAATTGGACAGGTGTGTAGGCATATATTGGGTGTTGAATCTGTTACCAGGGGGTCTATTTACTAAGCCTTTGATGGCTGGTACTTTATCTCTAATCAGCTCCTGTCATGTTACAGGATGTGTTTGAAAAATTAGTTAGGAGCTGGTTGGCTGGTACTTTATCTCCATCCACTTTATCTTCATCCAAGGCTTAGTAAATGGATCCCAATGTCTCTAGTAGTATTGTGTAAAGAGTCTGGTCTGGAGTTGGATCCCTGGAGGATTGGACAAGTATGTACCCGTTTTACGTCATGTAATGTCACATCAGATGAATAAATAACTTTATCCCATGTTTCTAAATTTAAAAAACTGCAGATAAAATGGAGGGAGGTGTCCAAAGGGTTAACGGTGATAGGACACAAGTTGTTATATAGTGAAGATATTATTCAGATTTTTTTTCTGAAGTTCAGGACCTTATTGACAGATGTAATCAATAGTTGCTATCCAAAGTCGCTTAAATAAAGCAGGAACTACTCATAGAGCATCAATGTAGGACAAAATGTCACTACAAAATGGCTATCAGTAGCTTGGCATCCTTTATATAGGGCTGTGACCTGTATTGTAACATCACAAGGCACGCAGGCTGCAGGTAGAGATGGCTGTAACTTAGATCAGCTCTGGGCCCTACCTGCCACATTTATATATCAGTAAATGTGTGTGGAGGCCGGTGCTTCCTTGGTGACTGCAGGTGCTGCTGCTCATGGGATATCTAAATCCTGGCTCTGTATCCCACAACCAGAAGATGGAGACTCAGTAATATAAATGCAGTTATGACTGTATTAAGGTTTCAACACGGCCTGGTTCTTGTATTGTGTCTCATCGTGTCACCTATGCCGCACCACCTGCAGCAGCACAGATAAGACATTAATCAATGATAAAGCTACTGCCTTATAATAACACACTTTCCTGTCGATCTACTACCATTGTTTTAAATAACAATAATAATTCCCTGTTATGAATCAGGCGTTTCCCAAACCTCTAAGGCTGGGTACACACTGCACAATAAATTGGATGATTTGTTGTTTTGAGGCAAATTGGAACAAGAAATCATGCAGTGTGTATATAAGGATATATAATCCTGGTGCTAGGTAGTGATCTTTAATACACACAAAATAAAAAGCAGCTGCCTTCCTGTAAAGAGGAGTGCCAATCCCCAATGCAATCAGACAAGAGAAAAAGAAACACAGGTGGCACTGCTACATGTGCAATGAAGAGCATAAAATATTCAATTTACTGAATACAAAATGTATTTAGTAACCGTGTTCTATAAAGTATCATTTACCATTTACTTGTACAGTGAAACGATTACATCTAATCGTAGATTCATTTTCATGCGTGGTGTGTACTACTATATTTAATGTTATTTTTATTTATTCACGGGAGCATTTATTGTGTACATTTTTATCATAATGAAATTTTGTATTCAGTAAATTTAATATTTTATTCTTTTCATTGCACATGTAGCAGCTCCACCTGTTTCTTTTTCTCTTGTCTGCGTGCAGTGTGTATGCCCAATTGTGCGCTCCTATGGGTCACGTGACACGTTTGCTGTCTCGTTTAGTATGTACCCGGCCTTAGGGCCATATTCAATTAGGAGCGAAAAGTCAGTTTTTGCAGAAAAGTATTGCCGATGACGTAATTTTCGCCCATTTTCATTTATCCTCATATTCAACTTTAGCGTCTTTTCGCCGGTTCGAAAATGCAATGCAATGGGCGAAAAAGTTTCGCCTACGACAACCCGGTGGAAAAAAGTGCAGAATTGGGGTTTTGGGGTGCAAACTTTCAGAAATCATGGCGATACTTTTTCGCTGGCAAAACCTCAGATGACTGCAAAAAGGACTCAGACTTTTCGCTTCAAATTGAATATGGCCCTAAGGCTGGTTTGTGTGTGGTCTGTTATAAAGAGACACCTAACCAGTCCAGTTTACCTGTCCCTGGACAAGAGCCTTCTTGGGTATCTTCTTTATCCCAGGAAATGAAGCAGTTTGTGGATCGTCCACAGCATGCTATGTTTGCACCTCCTATGCATCCTTCCTGGGCTTTGTATAAGGGGCACTAATACTGTGGGCATTTTATAAGGGGCACTTCTATTGTGTGGCATAATGTGCATAAGGGGTACTACGGTGTGGCACACTAGACTGATGAAAAATGTCCATGTCTCCTTTTGAGTGGCCACACCCTCTTTTTCAGTGCACACAATAAGTACAACCTTAGATTTTCCCCACTGCGACCACTGAGTAGGACAGTAATGACATTTTAATATGTAATCATACATTACATTGTTACATACAGCGGAGCTTCCAAAGGCTGGCAGGCAGTTTTAGCCTGAGGGGAAAGCCCACTCAGGTGGGCCAGTGTGTGCTGCTAGAAGTGGGCAGGTCATGCAGCAGGTGTGCCTAGTACTAGACTGCAATCCAACCCCCTTTATCTCCATTCCTGCTGGACATACATATATATACACCCTCAATCTCTGAATAGAAATACAATGTAATAATTAGAACTTATAATTTTATGCAATGCTGTGCCACATTACAGGCACATAAGCTGAATTCATCTATACGGCTGCACTGCCCTGATCTATCCGCTTCCAGTAGTAGCCATCATATGTATTAGTGCACATTTGGTTCAGCCTGATTCAAGAGTTCCATTGCTGCATGCACACAATTCAGCTTAGCCCGCAAATCTGCCTACTCGCTCACAATACAACCACAGAACACGTATCTGAATGTGGACGAACACCCCATTACCACCCAGTAATGGCATTCAGCTGCAACTGAGTAGCCTCTGCTTGCTCATAGTTGCATGTGCTCATCACAAAGAGTTGCTATTGATCTGTCTGCAAAATGGAACTTGCGTAGAACTGAATCCCCCTCTAGCTTGACAACAGGAGAGTGGAGTCTAAACTTGGTTGCCTGTATCATAGAATTAGTTTACAAGCCTTTTGCCCCTGAGGCTTTTTTCAACCCAGTGTAGAGCCTATTTTTGGCTACCCACATTCCATAGCAATATCAGTAATTTTGTTATGCATTGCCCTACACACAAATTATACTTTTTTTTTTTTTTTAGAAGAGTTTGTCTCTTTAGTAACAAGCATTAGCATTCCTCCTGACATGGCAAACAAAATCTACCCAAAATGGTAAAAAAAAAAAAAAGTTAATTGTATTGATTATTTATTGGAATTGTAAGAAAGTAAACTAGAAGCAAATATGTGCATCTTTTAAATTTTTTTTTCATAAACTCCACCAAGAAAAATATGAGATATGGTAAGAACTTACCCTTGTTATCTCTATTTCTACGAAGTCCATAGGGTTCCACAGGATACCTTGGGGTATAGGTGTGACGTCAGTCATCGGGCACCAAGGAGTTAAGCTTTCAGCCTCCCAGGATGCACTAGGTCCCTCTCCTATACCCCGCCCCCGAGCCAAGGCACGTCAGTTAGTTACCAAGCCATAGGCCGGAGGAGGAAAAGGAAGAGAGAGAAAAAAGATCTGGACACATACAAGAATCACATTCTCACCAGAGGGAAACGGAAAAACCGGTGACCAGAGCAAAGCCCATCTGCAGCACAGGTGCGACAGGGTGGGAGTCGTGTGGAACCCTATGGACTTCATAGAAATAGAGATAACAAGGGTAAGTTCTTACCATATCTCATATTTTCTACTTCAGGGTCCATAGGGTATCCACAGGATACCTTGGGGATGTCCCAAAGCAGTATCCTTTAAGGGTGGGGACGCTCCTGTGCAGAAAGGAGAATCCGCCGCCCGAAGGAAGCATCCTGAGAGGCGAAGGTGTCAAACCTGTAATACCTCACGAAGGTATGGACAGAGGACCACGTAGCAGCCTTGCAGATCTGGACTGCAGAGGCACCACGTCGAGCTGCCCACGAAGGACCCACAGACCTAGTGGAATGAGCCTTCAGAGAAGGAGGAACCGGTAGGCCTTCATGAAGATAAGCTTCAGAAATAGCCATACGGATCCAGGCTGCCAAAGTTTGCTTTGAGGCAGGCCAACCCTTTTTACGGAAGCCATAAAGGACAAACAAAGTGTCAGACTTCCTAAACGAAGAAGTGCGGTCAACATAAGTCCTTAAGGCCCGCACAATATCCAAAGAGGCCTCACCCACGGAAAGACCCGGTGAGTTAAAGGCCGGAACAACGATTTCCTTGTTAACATGAAACTGGGAAACAACTTTGGGAAGAAACTCGGGCCGAGTGCGGAGCACTGCCCTGTTCCCATGAAAAACCAAGAAAGGGGGTCTACAAGAAAGAGCCCCTAAATCAGAAACACGTCTGGCCGAAGCAATAGCCAGAAGGAAAACAGTCTTAGCTGTCAGCCATTTAAGATCCACTGAGCCCAGTGGTTCAAACGGCAGTCCTTGGAGAGCCCTCAGGACCACAGCCAAATCCCAAGGCGCCACAGGTGGAACAAAGGGCGGCTGAATGCGGAGAACACCTTGCATAAAGGTGCGCACATCCGGGATTGTAGCAATCCTACGGTGAAACCAGACAGACAGGGCCGAAACCTGTACCTTCAAAGAAGCAAGGCGAAGCCCATGATCTAGTTCCGCTTGTAGGAAGGCGAGAATCCGAGACAGACGAAACTCCCGCGGTGCATAACCTCTCGGTCGACACCACTGGAAGAACGTATGCCACACGCGATGGTATATCCTCGCGGAAGACGGTTTCCGAGCTCGCAACATGGTAGGCACAACCGAGCTGGAAAACCCCCGGGACCTCAGCATGGCCGTCTCAACAGCCACGCCGTCAAAGACAGCCGAGTCAGGTCCGGGTGAAGGCAAGGACCCTGAGACACAAGGTCCGGTCGTAGCGGCAACCGCAGAGGACTGTCCACGGACAGACCCTGAAGGTCTGAGAACCAGTGCCGTCTGGGCCACGCGGGAGCTATCAACAGGAGCGTCCCTCCTTCCTGTTTGAATTTCCGGATTACCCGTGGAAGAAGGGAGACCGGAGGGAACAGGTATGCGAACCGGAACGTCCACCGGACGGACAGAGCATCCACCAGAGACGCCCCTTCGTCTCTTGTGCAAGACCCGTACACCGGCAACTTGTTGTTGTGCCGGGACGCCATGAGGTCGATCTCTGGAAGACCCCATCTGTCCACCAGCAGTTGAAAAACGTCCGGGTGCAGGGACCATTCCCCCGGATGAACATCCTGGCGACTGAGAAAGTCTGCATCCCAATTTAGCACTCTCGGGATGAAGACCGCTGATATGGCCGGAAGATTGCGCTCCGCCCATACCAGGATCCGAGAAACCTCCACGAGAGCCGCCCGACTTCGGGTTCCTTCTTCCCTGTTTATGTAGGCCACGGTGGTAGCGTTGTCCGACTGGACCTGTACCGGGCGACCCTGGAGAACCCGATGTGCCTGCTGGAGAGCATTGAAGACCGCACGGAGTTCCAAGATATTGATTGGAAGCTCCGCTTCTGTCGGCGTCCACCTGCCCTGGAACAAGTGTGGACCCGAAACTGCTCCCCAGCCCCGAAGACTGGCGTCCGTTGTCAACAGGACCCAATTTGGAACCCAGAACGGATGTCCCCCGCTGAGATGGGTCGTCTGTAACCACCAGGCAAGGGACAGGCGAACCTCCGGGGTGAGCACAATTGTCTGGGACTTCAGAGACTGCGGCAGCCCGTTCCACTTGGACAGAATCAGGTGCTGCAGAGGTCTGGAGTGAAACTGGGCATATTCCACCATGTCGAACACCGACACCATGGAGCCCAGTAACCTCATCGCCGAGTGTAGAGACACCCGGCGACTGAGCAGACAACTGCGCACCCTCGACTGTAAAGCAGAGATCTTTTCCTCCGTCACGAAGATCCTCTGCTGTTCCGAGTCCAATAAGGCTCCGAGGTGCAGAATCCTCCGAGACGGGATTAGAGTGGACTTCTGCCAGTTGATTATCCAGCCGTGCCGTTGCAGTAGCGCAATGGTCAGGCCCAAGTGGCGTAGAAGGAGCTCTGGAGATCCTGCCACCAATAAAAGGTCGTCCAAGTACGGCAACATGCGGACTCCCTGCAGCCGCAGAGAAGCCGCCATGACCGCCATCACCTTGGTGAACACACGTGGTGCTGTTGCCAGGCCAAAAGGTAACGCCCGAAACTGGAAGTGGTCGCTGCGGATTGCAAACCTGAGGAACTGTTGATGGCGCAAAAGAATAGGGACATGCAGGTAAGCGTCCTGTATGTCCAATGACACCATGTAGTCCCCAGGTTCCAGCGCCAGAATGATGGACCGTAGGGTCTCCATCTGAAACTTCGGTACCCGCAAAGACCTGTTGAGAGCTTTGAGGTTGAGAATCGGACAATACGACCCATTGGGTTTCTGTACCAAAAATAAGATTTGAATAGAAACCCTGGCCCCTCTGGGAGAATGGAACAGGTACTATAACTCCAGCCTGGAGCATAGTGTGCAATACCTTCCGCAGCTCCGTAGCCTTGTTCCGGTCTGATGGTAGACCCGTGGTGAAGAATCGAGCCGGGGGTCTGTGCCGGAAGGAGAGGGCGTACCCGTGGGAGACCACCTCGAGAACCCAAGTGTCTGTCGTAGTGACCGACCAACACTGGGCGAACTGCAGCAGGCGGCCTCCCACTTTGGGATCCCCCAAAGGGAGGCCCGGACCGTCAGGCCGCAGGCTTGTCATCTGGCTTGGGGGCCGGACGTCTGGTACTCCATGCCTGCTTCCGGGGCTTGGCCGATTTCTTAGGGCCAGCCTGTCGAGGAAAAGACTGTGGTTTGGGCCTGCCCTGGGCCCTAGATGACCGAAAGGACGATGGTCCAGAACCAGAAGGAGCAGCGGCCGACGGGAGACAAGCCGATTTGGCTGCCGCCAGCGTGGCCACAATCTTATCCAGATCCGGACCGAAGAGAACTTCTCCGGTAAATGGCAACGCCTCCAGACCCCTTTTGGAATCTGCGTCCGCCTTCCAGGATCGCAGCCACAAGGTGCGACGAGCAGCCACCGCTGCTGAAGAAATTCTAGACACCAGAGTACTAATGTCTAAGGCCGCCTCGTTGATATAAGTGGCCGAATCACGGAGATTACCAATCAACTCCGCCTGTTCGGTCGGACAGTCGGAATCAAAAGATGCCTCTAATGAATCCGCCCAGCGCTCCATCGCTCTGGCAACCCAGCAAATGGCCATAGCCGGTCGTGCTGCCCCCCCCCGCAAGGGAATAAGCGGACTTCAGGCAGTTCTCCACCTTGCGGTCCGTAGCATTCTTAAGGGAGGACATGGATGGCATCGGCAATGTGGCACTACGGACAAGACAGGTCACGTGAGAATCCACCTGTGGAGGGGATTCCCACTTTGCAAAATAATTATCCGCGAACGGATAAGCCACCGCCAGGCGCCTCTGCGGCTGGTATCTTTTGCCAGGCTGTTTCCACGCCTCCTCTAAATGGTCCACTAACTGACCTGAAAGAGGAAAGACTGTGGCATCGCCCTTCACATCTTTAAAAAAGGCGTACTTAGATTTAGCCGCTGGGGGAACTTCGTCCTCAATCGCCAAGGCTGTGCGGACTGCCCGAATAAGTCCAGGAATATATACCTTGGACTTAGCGTCAGCGTCCTTAGTATGGAGAGGTTCCTGATCGTAAGGATCCAGAATCTCCCCATCATCAGACGTCCCCTCGTCATCCTCATAAGGAGCCGACAGAGACGCCACCGGCCGTTTATGTGGCCGGATCACAGACTCCCCTTGCAACACATCCGACAAGTGCTGTACAGAACTCGTCAGGGAGTTAACCCATGCCGGCTCCTGAGAAACCGGGAGCGGGGAAATAGGGAGACTGTGGGGTACCACCAATTGTCGTGGGAAACCCTGCATGGGTGACGACACCACTGCTGGGACAAACCTATCGGTGTAAACGCGGGTTGCGGAGCTAACTGGCCCACTAAGGTTGTAAGCGCCTGAGCGAAACAAGCCCAGGGCGGCTCCTGTACCGGTGCTGTAACCGTAAGAGGCCGCGCCATGGACAAACACTGCCGGCAGAGGCCCTCCGCGCTACCCTCCCCCTCCGCTAACGGTACTTTACACGTAGTACACTGTAGCCGGAGAGGAAAATCACTTTCAGACATGATGGCACCAAGTATGTGACCCCTCTCACCAATTATATATCAAATAGGTGAGAGACCACCCTGCAGCACCGCACCGCAAGGGCTTAGCAGAAAGAACAGGGATAGTAATAAAGCTGACAGTTTAGAAGAAAAGTTACAGGCAGCAGCGCTAGCACAGTCACATACAATGCAAAGAAATATCAATTCCTGCACTAACAGCGCTGATCAATCAACTACGCAGACACAGGGCCTGGTAGGACACAGCGCAGCATACACAGACCTTACCCAAATTGGAGGAGAGGTATGCGGGGGGACCCAGACCACGATGCTTCCGTCCAGGCTTCCAGCAGCGTTCACCATGCGTTCAGAGGAAGATGGCCGCCGAGGAGCAGAGGGAGGAGCGCTGCCACAGGACCAGTCGGGAGCGTGCAGAGAGGGCTGTGTGCAGCGGGGGAGGCAGCGTGCAGAGAGGGCTGTGTGCAGCGTGGGAGGCGCCGGCTGTGAGACAGGGAAGGCGCGCTCCCCTGGCATGCATTTAACCCCTGGGACGCCGCAGCGCTACCGCGCTGCTGCGGTCTGCTGTCCCAGGGGGTAGTGGAAGCGCAGGTTGGTCGCCTGTCTCCACGCTGCAGCCAGTCCCCAGGGAGCCCCCTGCCTGGGGACTTAGGACCATGTGATCAGCGGGGACCCACCGCGGGACCCCGCTGCTTACCTTTGCCCCCCTTGAATCCGGCCATGGTCCGGAACATCTGGGGTCACCGCTAGCTGTGACCCCAGATGCTCACCAGCATCCCCGGATCGGTACCGGCGTTCTGGTACCGGCGGGGGTGTAGGGAAGACAGCATGGACGTCAGGACTGACTGTCCATGCTGTACATCCAGATGTGCAGCCACAGCTGCATAGAAGAAAGCTTCAGGGGCTCTTCTAGCCCCCACTCCGACAGGTGCACCCGACTCCGGCCGGGTACCAAACTAAACTGAGGTGCCTTGGCTCGGAGGCGGGGTATAGGAGGGGGACCTAGTGCATCCTGGGAGGCTGAAAGCTTAACTCTTTGGTGCCCGATGACTGACGTCACACCTATACCCCAAGGTATCCTGTGGATACCCTATGGACCCTGAAGTAGAAATGAGTTATGGTAAAATTTACCTTTGTTAACTCTTTCTTTGAAGTCCATAGGGTCCTCAGGGAGACCTTGGGGTGTAGGTGGTGGATGAGGACACCGGTCCATCCCCCTATACCCCGCCCCCGAGCCAGAGGCACCTCAGTTCGTGACAAGCCAAAGGCCAGAGGAGGAGAAGAGAGAAGGAAGACACAGGAATCACACTCTCACGGAGGAGACGGGAAACCGGTGACCAGAAACAGAGACCATATGAAGCCAGGTGCATCAGGACGGGTGCCCTGTGGACCCTATGGCCTTCGAAGAGAGAGCTAACAAAGGTAAGTTTTACCATAACTCATTTTCTTCTTCAGTGTCCATAGGGATCCACAAGGAGACTTTGGGGATGTCCCAAAGCAATCATTTAAGGGTGGGGACGCTCCTGCGCTGAGAGGAGAATTTGGCACCCAAATAAAGCATTCTGAGAGTCAAATGTATCAAAGACATAGAACCTTCGAAAGGTATGGACAGAAGACCACGTGGCCGCCTTACAAAGCTGTTTAGCTGAGGCGCCACGGCAAGCTGCTCACGAGGGACCCACAAAGCGAGTAGAATGAGCAGTAACAGTAGCCAGAACAGAAAGACCTGCCTGCGTGTAAGCCTGTGAGATAGTCATGCAAAGCCATCTAGCCAATGTTTGCTTGTTGGCTGGCCATCCCTTCTTGTGAAATCCATAGAGCACAAATAAGGAGTCTGATTTCCGAAAGGAATGGTCCACATATATCCTGAGGGCACGGACCAAATCCAAGGAGGCCTCACCTGCCGAGAGCTCAGGTGATTGAAAGGCCGGGACTACAATTATCTCATTAATGTTGAAACTAGTAACTTTTGGAAGGAACCCAGGGCTTTGGAAGGAACCCAAGTACTGCCCTATCCTGGTGGAAAATTGGTGGAGCGACAGGAGAGCGCCCCTAAATCTGACACTCTTCTGGCTGACGCTATAGCCAGAAGAAAAGGAGTCTTCACTGTTAACCACTTAAGTTCCACAGAATCCAGGGGTTCAAATGGAGGACCCTGGAGGGCACGAGAACTCCTGACAAATCCCAAGGAGCCACTGGAGGGACAAAGGGAGGTTGAATCCGGAGGACACCTTGGAGGAAGGTGTTGATATCCGGTAGTAGAGCAAGCCTACTCTGGAACCAAATGGACAGAGCAGAGACATGCACTTTCAGTGAGGGCAGGCGGAATCCTAGATCCAATCCAGCTTGAAGGAAGGACAGGACTCTGGAAATCCTAAACACCTGGGGGTCGTAAGCTTCTGGTACTACACCGTTGGAAATATGTATGCCACACTCTGTGGTAGATCTGAGCAGAGGCTGGCTTACGTGCTCTGAGCATAGTTTTAACTACAGCGCCAGAGAAACCTTTGGACATCAGGAGCGATGCCTTAAGAGCCACGCCGTCAAAAACAGACGACCCAGGTCTGGGTAAAGGCAAGGACCTTGAGACAACAGGTTCGGTCATTGATGCAGCAGGAATGGAGTGTCGATGGAGACTCTGAAGATCTGAGTACCAATGACGTCTGGGCCAAGCTGAAGCCACCAGCAGGACAGTGCCACCGTTTTCTTTGAACTTCCGAAGAACTCGAGGAAGAAGGGAGACTGGTGGGAATAGGTACGCAAACTGGAAGGTCCACTTCAGTGCGTCTACAAAGGTTGCCTTGGCATCTCTTGTTCTGGACCCGTACACTGGCAGTTTGTGATTGTGTCAGGAGGTCCACCTCTGGGAGGCCCCATCTGTTCACTAGGAGTTGAAGCGACCATTCGCCGGGATTCACGTCGTGACGGCTGAGGAAGTCTGCTTCCCAATTGAGAACTCCCAGGATGAACACTGAAGATAGCCGGAAGGTGACCCTTGGCCCATGTCAGAATGTGTGACACTTCTGTCATTGTTGCCCGACTTAGAGTGCCTCCTTGATGGTCGATGTAAGCCACTGTTTTGGCATTGTCGGACTAAACCTGTACAGGTTTTCTGTGAAGTATGTGCTGGGCCAGTTTGAGGGCCCTGTAGACAGCTCGAAGTTCCATTATGTTGATTGGCAGGGTTAATTCGACCGATGTCCAACGGCCCTGAAAGGAGTGTGGACTGGTCACTGCACCCCATCCCCGAGACTGGCGTCCATTGTTAGGATTACCCAGTCTGGGATCCAAAAGGGGCGACCCTTAGTTAGATTGATGAGAGGGTGCTATAGGTACATGTAGGTACGCGTCCTGAATATACAGAGATACCCTAAAGTCCCCAGGCTCCATAGCGAGGATGATGGTGCATAGGGTTTCCATCCTGAACCTTGGCACCCTGAGGAATTTGTTCAGGGATTTGAGGTTGAGGATAGGCCGATGAGACCCATTCGGCTTCTGAACCAAAAAGAGAGAGTAGAATAATAACCAGTCCCTCGCTGAGATAGTGGGACTGGCACAATTACCCCTGCTTGCAGCAAGGACTGTATGGCTTTCTGGATTTGTAAGGCCTTGTTCGGGTCTTAAGGAGAGCCTGTGTAGAAAAATTTGTGGGGAGGCCGTCTGAAAAATGAGAGGGTGTACCCCAGTGAGAAACCACTTCTCTTACCCAAGCATCTGTGGTGGTTTGACACCAGCACTGGGCGAACTGAATAAGTTGGCCTCCCACTCTGGGATCCCCCAGAGGGAGGCCTATCCCGTGAGGCTGAGGGTTTATCCTCAGGTTTTGAAGCAGGGCATCTGGTGTTCCAGGCCTGCTTGGTCCTTGGTTTGGCGGCCCTCGTGGAGGCCGACTGCCTAGGAAAGGAATGACCTGAATGACCTTTAGGTTTTCCTTGAGGACGAAAGGACTTAAAAGATGTAGTCTGAGGCCTTGTTGTAGAAGTTGCTGGAGGCAGAAATGCAGTTTTTGATGCTGCCAACGTGGTTACAATCTTGTCAAGGTCTGTGCCAAACAAAATCTTCTCATTATAGGGTAATCCTTAAAGGCTTTTCTTGGAATCCACATCTCCATTCCATGAGCGCAGCCACAGGGTACGGCGGGCAGACAGAGCCGCAGCTGAGACTCTGGAGGTTAGGAGACTGGCATTCAAAGTAACTTCTACAATATAGGCAGCTGCATCTCGAATGTGAGCAACAAAAGACATCTGATCTCTAGAAGCCTCTGAGGGAAAGAGAGTCTTCAAGTGCGTCAGCCCAGATCTCTATAGCTTTAGCCACCCATGCAGTAGCCATGGTTGGATGGGCAACAGCCCCTGAAAGAGAGTATATCAATTTCAGGCAAGTTTCTACCTTCCTATCCGTAGGATCCTTCAAGGAAGTAACTGTAGGAATAGGCAACGTATCGCTTTTAATTAAACGCATAATGTGAATCCACCGTAGGGGTGTTTCCCATTTTGCACAATGAGCCACAGGAAAAGGGTAACATGAGGTCAGACGTTTTTGTGGTTGAAACCTCTTACCAGGCTGCATCCATATGTTCAGCTAGTTGATCCGATAGAGGGAATTCTGCTGAAGCCACATTCTGTCGTTTAGACAGAGGGTGCTTGGATTTAGGAGCTGGCTCGTCAGCTTCTGTTAATAAAATGGATCTGATAGCTCACACCTCAGAGGGGGTGTGGTCGGAGGAGAGCAGCTCAGAGAAGCGAGACCTCAGATGAATGGCGCCCTGAGCTGAGGGTCCGCTTTAATGGAGAAAGATGACCTTCCCATGCTGATTGTGTACCCACCGGGCCGCTGGATTTCTGCTCCATATGTAACCCTGGTGGTCTAGTGGATCACGATGAACGGAGCCTGTGTCCACACTCAGTGCCTCCAGTCTGTCCCGAGACCGGAGGTATGACTGCCAATGTGCGGATCACCGCTAGCAATGACCCGCCTTACCTGTCCCCTTGCGTCCGGGTTGCAGTCTGGGTCTGTCCGCTGGGCCGGCTAGCGAAGACCCCGGGATGCCCGCAGAAATCCCCAGCCGAATCTGGCGTTACAGCGCCCGGAGGGGTGACGCAGCGACAGCGCAGACGTCCTGTGAACAGTCTGCTGCTGCGCGCTCACAGGAAAATATATAATAAACAAATCATAAAAAGAAAGCTATTTGGGCTGCTGCATAATGGTGACCAGACTCCAGCCGGGCACCGACGAAACTGAGGTGCCACTGACTTGGGGGCGGAGTATAAGGGGATGGATCGGTCCATCCTGGGAGATAAAGCTTTAACTGCGTGGTGCCCGGTGTCCTCATCCTACACCTGCACCCCAAGGTCTCCCTGTGGAGCCCTATGGACCCTGAAGAAGAAATACTTTGTTTCATGCCAATCAAGCAAATTCTAGTTTTCATTTTGCAGTATCTGCTTGGTTGCTATGAGTAAACAAGCACTTTAGTAAATTTACCTTCTACTGTAGTATAGTCTGAAGCAGATCAGAATCTTCAAACACCCTGTGTGTATAGGTGCCAATATGCTGGAGATAAGACCCTTTTAGTGCCCTAAATCTCCCGCTATCTCTAAAATTCCTGCAGTGTAAAGGGATGTTGTCACCAGAAAATAGCCACTATGGGCCGTATTCAATTCGTTTCGCATCGGCGAGAAAGTTTCGCCTGCCTGACTTTTCACAGCCTTCGCGTGTTTTGGGCGCAAAAACTTTTCATGCCCGCTCCCGGTTTACTCCATATTCAATTGCCAAACAGGCCAACACGGGAATGGCGAATGTGAAACAGGCGAAAAGTGCAGGTTGAATGGGGGGAATCGCTCTGTACCCCAGAAAAAGATGAGCTGACTTCAGAAATCATTATGGTAGGTTAGTATTAGCCCTAATTGAACTACTTAGGTTACGTAAGTGGTGGTAAATGCTTGCTATTATCGTTTTGGTAAAAGTAGTGAAGAATGGCAAAAAGCAGTGTTTTTTGGAGCAAATAAGTAGTTCCGTCAAATTTGGGGTGCTTGTAA
Source organism: Taudactylus pleione (assembly GCA_031769625.1). Lineage (NCBI taxonomy): Eukaryota > Metazoa > Chordata > Amphibia > Anura > Myobatrachidae > Taudactylus > Taudactylus pleione. The sequence continues at coordinate 13,888,917 of JAUIMM010000608.1, read as the reverse complement.
ATGGGTACTAGCATATTTAAACGTCTCTAAAGTGAAGTTTTAAAAAACTTAAATTCCTCCGTGATACAAGCACCTGCAATCCCAAAAACACTTGGCCCCTTCTTAGAGCACCCCTAGAAGCTAATTTCGCTAGTTTTTGAAGTTCTCCCCACTTTGTACATTTTCGCCCCAAATTTCAAAGGCTTTTTTGGGGGTGTTCCTGGAAGTTTTTTTATTCTTTTTTTTTTTTTTTTTTTTTTTATAAATTGTCCATTGGGGTGTGTACAAAGGGTTTTGAGTGGTTTCCCAACATCTGCACCCCAAAATATAGATTTTACACTTTTTTTTCACCAGCTATTCTGTGGAGAAAAAGTATTGCTTATTTCAGGACCTTAAGTTTTCGAATAGGCGAAGATAGACTGGAATTGAATATGGAGATAAAAAAAATCAGGCAAAGTTTTCTCAAAAAAACACGCAAAAACGGTTTTTCGCTCCGAATTGGATGCAGCCCTAAGTGGGCAAATCATTGGAAAGAGGTATTAAAGCCAGGACAGGCTAGATCATCCCCATCCCTGATTCAGTTCACAATGATTTCTGTTGTGTAGTAGAAAGTAAATTTATAGAAAAGCTCCTGTTCTTCCCCATCATGCATACTACATGAAAAACAGTACAGGAAACATAATAAAAACATGTTTATTGAAAAGTGCAGCTTCTCACAAAGCAAGACAAAAAGCACAAGGTAAGTCAACTGGACATCTCTAAAGGACATAAAAATTCCAATGCAAATCAAATACAATAAAAGTTTCAATTCCCAGCATTGAAACATTACTATTAGTGCAAACAAAACTGACACTCACATATACAAAACAGTGGACATATGACATAAACCTGTACGGATTTTTTACAGTAAGAAATATTTGGCATGCCATTAATGGACACTCCATACAAATTGGTCAGCTTTTTGCCTGGAAGTTATAGGGGCAGCTGAGCTACAATTGGCTTCAAAGAGATGCATAGGAAAAACTAAGTGCTCCCAAGACTAATAAAAACCTGCCCAGTGTGCTTTGGTAATCAAGAATGCAGAATTTTACAATGTCGGTGTCTTGGTAAATCAAGATTGTTAATATTCTATTCTTGTTGTCTTTGTTCTAATCACTTGTCCTCAAAGTAAAATAAATATAGTGTTCTAGAATTGTATTTTTTTTCCTTTTACTTTCTTACATGAAGCAAATGTCAATCATTTTTCTAAACTGTTGTTCGTTGCATCTTATTTTTGAGTGGCAAACACTTTAAGCCTTCAGGACAATGCTGATTAAATCACATCAATTGGGGTTTCCATTAGCGTGTTGAACTATAGGTTGGTAGGACAACAATATATAAATACACAAATGATAAATAGCTCGTTAGACAGGTCCGGTCCGCAAACAATTGTTCCCAGAAAGCTAGCTGCCAGACTCTGAAATCCTGAAGACAACTAAAAGAATCTTGGTTCAGCATAAAATGGAGGATGGCTGGTTCATTCCAATAGTTTTTAGACTGTATGGATTGTTTTTAGCACTTTCTAACTTTGGTTTCAGTTCCCAAGGCTTCTCAAAGAAATTCACTAATGACTGCTCAGTCAAGAGAGATGCCAAAATGTGTTCAAGAGAAACCGCCCAGTCTGATTCAGTCAGTGGCATGGACTGAGCAAGATGTTGTGGAGCATTAGTGGTCTCAGAGAACACACAGTCCTGGTCTGAGGAGGAGGCACCATTTTCTGAATCTACAAATTCATCTGAAGCGCTTCCTGAGCTTATGCTAATGCTGCGTTGCCCAACCTCTCCGATCTGAAGCAGAAGGGTTGTTACCGTGGCAATGGCTTGGTACAGATCATTTTCCTCTGGGTCTTCATGAAACAGGCTGTACATTGTTTTGCAAAACTGTATAAATTCCCTCTGAAAAGATAAAATACAAATAAAACAATGGGACGACACATAAAATGTGGATGTGAAACATTTCCTCAAAGGTCAAAATTTGCTGACCTTACATTATTATTACTTTACAAGAATGATCACATATCACTTCAATTCATATAATAATTCTACAAGTTCTGCCCAGAGTCAGATATGCACAGTGGGAAACCACCCCTTCCCCAGTGACTTCCACTGTCAGAGATGGGGCAGGCTAGGAGAGGAGAATCCTGCAGCACCGGCATAGGGCAAGTATTACAGCAAATTAATATGTGCAAGACAGGGCTAGGCCAAGTAAATGGAACCCCAATACCAAGGTCCAAGTAGAATTATGTGCAGCTGAAAAGGGAGAGGGTTACTGGTATCACTCATAAGTCATATAATAGTGACTTAATATGCATTGAAGGAGTGACCAGTAGGGTAATACCAAGAGTGGTGTGACCTATGCCGCTGCCCATGGTGCATGCATGGCCAAGGGGGAGGAATGGTTTCTGCCTCGGCAGGCCCTTCTGTTCATCTTGTGGGGAAAGAGCAAACGCTTTCTGCTCCCAAAATTCTTTTTGCAGAGAAAGTGACGTTATAATGTCACAAGCACTGGGGGAAAGAGCAACGCAGACCTAATGAGAGCGTTGAAGTGCTTTGGTATGGCGCTGGAACCATAGTATTTGATGGCACATAGGTGGATGTTTTAGATGAGTAATATTCTAGTACTAATTACAGTCAGAGAAAGGAATGGAGAGAAGATCCAAATAAACAACAGATTCTGAACACTCTACCTGGGTCATTTTTGGTAATTCTTTCTCTTTGTTTTTCTCTTTTTCTCTCTTCAAGTCTTTAAGCATCTGCTTTAGTTGCTTTTGGTAGTCCTTTTCTCCGCCTGTGTAAGAAATTAATAAAATTAGGTTTAAAATGACAGCAATGAAGACCTTTGATCTTATTTGCAATTTGATGTCATATAAACTCAGTAATGGTCAATTTAAAATTAATTAAAAAGAAAAAGTACAAAGATAAACAAAGTTAATATGTAATGTATTAAATACAGGCATCAACTAGGCATGTAAATGATACATTTAAAAACGCTTGCTATATTACATAAAAATCAGGTAAAAAATAATAAAAAATATGAGTGGATATTTTGACAAAAATAAACTCATACCATTTGATTTTGTGAGCTTCAGTGGTCTGGTAGTGGACAAAAGAGGCCCTTTCAGTGGTGATTGACAGTCATGGTCATTCTCTGTAAGAGCTGATTAAAAACAAAACAAAGTCAGCAAGAGAGTCTTAAATAAAACCACTAATAACAGACTTCTACATAATAGCGTAGGGCATGCGCTGCAAATACTAATTCTACAAGAAAAACAAATGTGTATATACTGAACTGTAATTAGGATAACGAACCCTCGTTTTAAAAGTAAATAAGGTCCTGCAATCATATTGGCTAGTTCTCAACTGCTCACTGCTTATCTATACGCTCTGTGAAAATGGTGCCTGGTAGAAGACCTGCGATACAGATCTTCATTGCATCTTAAGATCGAGTTATCTGCAATTATATCTTTAGATGGTGATCGTTCATACACACTAACGGCCATCATCTATCCTGCAGCCGCGGGTCCCACTGGCATGGAGGCGGGTCCCCGCGGCTGCCGCTGTGTGTGTACGGGCGGTCTGCACCTGCCGATGGACAGATATGTCTGCAGACCGCCCATACACACCTGCCGATGGACAGATATGTCTGCAGACATATCTGTCCAGCGGCAGTGCAGCACAGCCAATGCGATATGTCGGTGAACGCCGACGTTCACCGACATATCGCGGGTACAAACTGGCCAACGGCCAGCAGATATATTGGCCAATCAATTGATCGGCCAATATACTGTATCGGCCAGTATGTACCCAGCATAAGTAGTTTAGGTTTCAGAGAACACAATACTTACAATGGCAGTGATCTACAAAACATTGAGAAACAGTCAAAGGCAGATTCTGGTCTCCAAATGGAGGTGTGGACTTTCGGCCGCATCAGAGTGACGGGCGGCAGGGCAGCGCAAGTTTCGGCACATCACAGTGCCGGTCGGTGGAAGATTTTTTACTGAGTGGACCGCCCAACAATTAAAGCGTGGGGAAAACACCGATAGTCAAGGTAGATATTTATTCTTTCAAAATAAATGCATTATTTTGAACCCAATACTTGCGAATAATTCACCTGGTGATATATGAAGTCGGTACAACAATTTGATTTTTTCATTCATCTCCCCATTGTATATAATATCTGCAGGAAAAAGGAGACAGTTTAACTACCTTTGTTTTTCTCTACCAGAAAAAACATACACAAGTTTAATCTCACACACTGATGCAACCTTGAATACTATAGGAGCTACTGTTGATTTATAATACAACAACAGACACAATTATAATCACCTAAACACCAAGCAAATGATTTGAACTCAATGAGATTATCCTGATTTTCATCCAGCAGACGGAACACCCTTTCAGCTAAAACAGCTGTGTGAGGACCCCACGTCCAAGGGGAACATAGCCTGAAGAGGTTCACAAATTGCTGACTGTCAATCTTGTACTGTTCTGCATAGGGCCTTCTGGGATCATGGCGATCAAGTAGTGAACAGTTCCCTTCCCAGTAACAACTGATGAAATGCTCCCTCTGAAAAAGTGAAGAGAGAAAGACACATCCACTCACTTACACAAATAATAAAACATTATTACAAATACATAACCAATTGCAGGCTTTCATGTTTCTTTTTATAGTAATGCTTTATTCAAGTGCTTTACTGCATCACTGAGCAGGCATATTAAACCAGCTAACAGCAATGAGAGGTAGGTGCACAGAGTATTACACAAGGAAGGAAGCTGGATTTTGTTATACAATTCTAGAAATTGCAAACTTTCTCACATTCATATAGAAATCTATTGCCAGAAAACATTTATTAATTTTTATCTGCACAGGGCTATAATGCATTAAACATTTATAAACCCCTCTCATAAGTGAGAAACTTTTACCTTCGCTTTAGTTTTTGTTATTTAAAAAAAGATCTCTAAATGTGAAATACGCATCGTCTATATAACCAGTAACAAACACACAATGATATAACAATGTGTATTCAATACTAGCAAAATGGCCAATAGTTATCTGGCATGTTGGAAAGACAGTTAGTAGATGGCTGCTATCTGCCTTCCCAAACACTAAACAGGATTGGTCTGTGTTTAACTGGAAAATACAGTATGTAAAGTAAAAATAACGCAACATGTTTCACATTAAACTTAAGTTAAAGGCAGTCTTCTCTTGTATCAGCAATTTCAGGCAAGTGGACTGCAAAGTCCTTCGATGAGATTACTAACAAAAAGTATACATGTAGTTGGCAAGGAAATATGGAAACCCCCAATAAAGTAACGTAATAGTACATTGGGACCCCATGTGTGGTCCGTATGGCATTTATATGTCATGACTTTGAGTCATTCTGTGATTTTGAAGGAGGGGTGCACGTCATTATTTCACAATACAGTGACTGAAGTGGTAGAAACCATTGTCTCAGGTGTTGTTCCAGAATATTGCATACATGCTCTTATTTGGGTCAGATCAAGTGACTGAGAAGGCCATGGGATATCGATAACATCAGTATCATGCTCAGTGCTCCGTGGATGGGGACATTGTCATCCTCAAAGACACCTCTTTCACTAGAAAACAATGGCTGCAACACTGGGTGAAGATGATCACTAGCGGTGACATGGCATTCTAAGGGAATTTCCAGGAAATTGGGCCTTACAACGATTAACCTTGACTTTCAAATTAATGTACAGATATCATGGAGTATGTGCTTCCTCCCAATGTTCCCCTGGCTGACTGTATTTTTCCATCAGAGTTTGGACGTTACCTTGCACTCCATTACTTATGATACATTGCAAGAGGAGATGTTCTGGACACTGAAGCTCCTGCCAGACATCACTTACTGTAGGTATCCCCATGCTAATCATAAGGTAACTAAGGCAGGTTAGTATTTTTATACATTACCCTGACCGTTCTCGGATGTTATATGCTGAATTACAGCATGGGCCACCCTTGCTTTCAATAAACTTGGTGTTCCCCATTGATCCTTGCTTATCCACTACCTGTAATCCCTCCAGTCACACAACCATTTAAAATATATTTAACTCTGATAAACGCTTGAAACTTTTTTATTTATTTGCAAATGTTATCAGCAGCTCTCTAATTTACTACAGCTTGTATCTTAGTATTATTGGTCTTGTAAAGGCCAATTTATCCAATAATACTAATGCAGAATCTATAAACATGGGATTCAAAAAGAATTCTATAAGGTTATACAATGTGCTGTTGCTACTCAGCACACCCTGATATTGCAATCCACATCAGGTAACTGGCCTGATATTGCATAGTATGTGCCCTGGAAAACCATGATGCTCGACAACAATCACGCATATTTATACATGTAGCTGCTAGATGATCTCCTGTGTGTCCAGTCATCTCACACAGGAGCATAAGCCATGCCAGAGGGGCCAATACACGGATCTTCCAAATTGGCCACTGCATGTGTGACCAGACTGAAAATACATTCTATGGCCCAACACTCACATAAAGCAGCCAGGTCATTTTATTTAAGTTCTCCTTTCTCTCACCTTAAACATGTCAAACAGGTCTTCTAAATCTTCATGAAGAAATGAAACGTCCGGTGTAACAACTCGCAACTAAACAGTAAAAAGAGAGCTAGACTGTGAATCATACATGTGTAAGTTGGGTAAGGAAACTTGCAGTATAGGGGGTAAATGTAATAGTCTGTGGACGGCAGGCATCGGCGAGTTCCGTGTGAGACTGCTCGATGTCTTAAAGTAGCAGTCATTTAAAAGGCAAAACCAGGATGAGTTTGCCTTTTAAGTGACTTCTACTTTAAAACATCGAGCAGTCTCGCATGGAACTCACTGATGCCTGCAGTCCACAGACTATTACATTTTCTTACAGGTTTCTACAAGTAAAAAAAAAAAATTATTTCTGAACCAAAAAGACCTGTAGGTTTATCATCACACATAAGGGATCACATGTAGTAGGAACCCTTATCCAGTCACACATCATCCCACAAATCACTGGCTTTAACAACACTCCAGGTTTAGGATATAGTTCCACAGCACGGTCACATATCAGAAGCATCAGTACATAGTCGTGCCTTCAAAAGTATTGCAATCAGCACATAACTATAACTAATATGTTCAAGCATATGAACATAAATGATGATTAATTAATAATTATTTTTCGTTTTGGATATTTAATTATATTTTGCCCTAAAAATTTTGAACGTAGGCATTACCAGTGTCGCAGCCCTGGACATATGCTGGTGGCCCTTTAAGCACAGATACATTTGATATTAAGCTAGATAAATTAGATTTGCAGCATTTTACAGGGGACACAATTAGCCTAAATGTTTTGATTGAATTCACTTGGTTAGATATACAGTTGCTATAGATGCGAGCTGCATCTACAGGCTGAATAATTTGTCTCCAGTGAAAATCCCATTGATTCTACGATTCCACTTGTTTTACACAATTCATTGTTTGTAGTATTTTTAAACGTTACCTGTGTCATTTGGACTAAACATGAACGATTACAGACAATTATCTAACATTTTGCAGAGGAAGGTACTCACAACATTTTGCTTTGTAGTCTCCTCGTGGTTTTGGAGAACACGGATCCTATGTTTACAACGCAAGTGCTCAATTTGTTCCACGGAGTTGTTGCCAAATTTCTGGAATTGTACAAAAGTCCATCAAATTCTATCACATCACCCCGTATACAATGATAATGTGCACAAAAGTCACACCACAGAGATAATACATAGGGATCATTGTGATCTGGGGCTTATTTTACACACCTCATATGAATCCCGTATTAAATCTGAAATCTCTGTAACTGGAAATGTCTCTTGCTCGTTGTTCAAAAAATTATGCAAGTTCCCAGTCTGTGGCAGAGGGCTCTCCTCATTCTTCACATGGTCCAAAAATCTATGCAGAAGAACATTTTTCATTAGCATGTGATCCTTCCTAGAAGAGCTACCTTGACAAAAAACAGCACTGTAATGATATTAATATAACCATTAAAACACACAATGACAAAGCCTTTAGATTTATGTTGTAGTTACATTTCTTTATAGCTGACTATGATCATGTGAATTGTGTGTGTGTGTTGGTATTTGTATAGATGTTTTGCTACAGGAATAATTATTCTAGTATTTCTACTTTATTAATTACGCCAATGGGAGCTATGTCAACAAGCAACAAGGATATACAGGTAGGACATAAAATACATTCAATGGTCAGTAACCTGCTTAGAATCATAAGTGCATGTCCGTCATCTTTACTGTTGCACAAATCCACAGCTGTGGCATCCAGAACAGCCAAACCAATCTGGAAAATGGCCTTAATGCCATCAAAGAAGACACAGTCCACAACGTTCACAGCGCTCTGCAGGGGCATAATACTGATGAACAGGGTGAGGAACCACGATAGGGATATGGAAGCCAATGTGGTTAAATCAGTGATATGTTCAGCCAGTTCAGGAAGCCGCTCCTGTATGAGTTCCTCGAAGACGGATTGGTCCACCTGAGCCCCTGACAAGAATACAACCCAAGTAGGAGATGAGAAGCTAAATACAGAGTAACATCACTCACTCATACCTACAATTCCATTAGAAATATGTTAAACTAATCTCAATGGCTGAATATATGAGCATATATATATATATAAATAAAAAATAAAGTGGTCACCAGGTTAGCATTTAATGACCGTTCATCTGAATTTTGAGCCCTCCCAGCAGTGTCAGTGAGGTCACTCCCAGCATAACACACCACACATCTACAGTCTCCAAACACTTTTGTTATTTCCCATGCTTACTCCTCACATTCCTACTCATGATGAAAACAATGACACTCCTGAAAATCAACCAATGACATCACAACAGTTTCATCAACTATAATGTATAACAGTATAAAAGAAAGGAACAAGACACACAGGGATCTTACATACAAGGGGGGCATTTATCAAACCTAAAGATTGGAGAAGTGGACAAGTGAAGTTGCCATTAGCAACCAATTAGGCTCTAACTAGTGTTTATCAAGTTCAGTCTAAAAAATTATACATAGAAACGGATTGGTTGATATGGGCAACGTTCCAGTATTTAGAAAGTTTGCTACATCTCCCCCTTAGAAATAAAAAAACATTTTCTAAAGCAGAAAAGATGAAGATGTGCCAAAAAGTACAATAATAAAGATGAAAAATAAAAAAACAGAATGCAAAGGATAATCTATATATTAAAAATCAAGTGCTGATAAGAGAAATAGACAGATGAGGGGTAGAGAGAGATGGGGAGAGAGCAGGAGAAAAAGAGTGAGGGGGCGCTGAAGGGAGAGAGAGGAGAAAAGCGAAAGGAAAAAAATAAACAGGTAACATACGGGGACTTCTAGTACCTCATTTTACCATTGTGCCAGATATATACATTTGCAGGATAATCACTGGCTGCTTTTAATTTTTGTATTCATATAGTGCATTTACATTGTCATGCAGCTGGCACCCTCAAAATACAGGATTAGCCGAGCGTTGCTTATTGCTGTTCTATTTTTATCCTATGATGACATTTTACAATCAACACTTCAACGTAGCACAATATTAATGTTAATTTCTACCACTCCAACTATTTCCCCAAAGAACACAAATACCTTTTAACTAAACAGAAATGAAGTAAAAGTGTATTGTGTTCAATTAGACATTGTAAATAATTTGTGTCCCTTTTCATTCACTTATCTTCGTAGGGGTCTTATTATACCTGCCCCCGACATTCAGGGAGGGGGATATATTAAACCACTTAACTGACGATTTTATTTAATCAAAACCTCACAGAAATTGTCTTTTTTATTTAAGTTTAAAAATTACTTTTTAAAATATATTTACATTTTTTATTTAAAAAAATATATACCTAGGGGATGTACTGCATCCCCCCCCCCAACCCCCCTGTTCATATGCCTCCATTGTAATTTAACGGCCCACCCCACATCAAAAATAGCCCCACAGTGTGAAAAGACCCCCTGCAACAACAACCCCCACCCTCTTAGTCATGATAGGCACCTGTGGCAGAGCCCCCACCCTCACTCCCAGGGACAACGGGATCCCTATTTAGTCGGCCCCCCTCGCCATGTATCACATATACACACACATTATATATATATATATATATATATATATATATATATATATATATATATACACATATACATACATACATACACATATACACACAGATCCAAAAGTAGTGGCACTCACATGACTTTGTATCACTTTAACAATGTGGTGTGTTCACACCTAAAACACGATAGGTACCTCCATACAGTCAACGCTTTCATTTAATACAAAACTTCATCAGGACGTCCTGATTATCAGTCCCCCCTGCTGCAGCTGATCTCTGCACACTCAGATCAGCATAGCGGTGCTCGGAGGGGAACGATGTTCCAGTCCTTGCACTTTTAATATCGGCACATGCACCCCAGCATGGTATTCGGGGGTGCAAATCTGGCAGTGATGTCGGTGGTCGCAGACCGCCGCATCATTTCCAGGGGGTCCAGGGAGAAAGACAAGTACAGAATGGATCTTGTCTGCTAAAGCCGGGGGACGGAGCGGGCTGGTGTGGTTGCATGTAATGCGACCTTGTCAGGTGAAGCATTTCTGTGCGACCACACCAGTTAAGTGGTTAAGTTTCCTCCTTCTAAGCTAGGGGCATGTAGCAATATTTAGAAGGAGGCAAACTATACATAGTTACAAGACTGGTTGATATGCTTGTTATGAATGGGAACCAGTAATGGGCGGTCAGGTGAGGCAGAGCTTTTCCTGTCATCCTTAGGTATACTCCAGAGTTTTGACTATAAAAAATATAAGAAAAATGTAAAGAAAATATAAATATCTTCTTTGTATTATTCTAATCATTTTTATAGTCAAAACTCTGGAGTAAAAAGTGTATGGCAGGTGAGGCACTGCCTCCGATGTCTACCTTTTCTGCACATACCTGATCAAATCACACCAAAATTCCAGCACTATATACTGCTGCACCTTTGTATAATGCCCACATGAATCCTCTAGTTCATATATGTATGAGTAAATCTGGCTCTAATAATAGCCAGTGCCTCCCCAGGGTTTATTTGCATTAAATTGCCCCTGAGAAGCAATGTACAGTGGTGGCCAAAATTGCGGACACATTTTGAAATTTGAATGTTTATCAACTTTGAATGCTTATAAGAACTGTTTCACTTCACGCAGTGCAATGATTCATATATCAAATGAAAGGAAATGTAATGCTGAATCCAACACAATAAACAGAGGTCAAATATTTGCATTACAAGGGAAGTTATGCCGTGAAAACAACACTTGGGGTGAAAATCCCTGTGTACTTATGATGTTACTGTCCTATCAGTATTTTGTTGGGTATCCTTTATTTTTCAAGACTGCAGCACAGTGACGTGATCCAGGATTGTGGTGTTAAGTGAAAATGGTCTTTCTTATGCAGCAATTGTGAGAGAAATTGGTGGGAATGTGACAACGTCAGGAGTACGAAAGTGTTGTTTACGCTATCAGGAAACACAATCTATACAAAACAAAGAAGGAAAAGGCCGGAAAAAGTGCACAACAGCTGTTGATAGGAGAATAAAACGAATTTGCGTCAGGGACAGGTGGATGTCATCTGCGGCCATTAGCAGTAAACTGAGTGCAACTGGTGTTTTTGTCAGTACAAGAACGGTACAGAGAAGACTAATGGAGGTTGGCCTAAAAGGTAGGATTCCCCGAAAAAAGCCATTGCTGAATAAAAAACAGCAGCAGAAATGAATACAGTGGGCAAAAGAACACATTGCATGGACAGAAGGTCAGTGGAAACAAGTGATATGGAGTGACGAAACTAAGATATCGATATTTGGTAGTGATGGGAGAAAATGTGTGAGACGTCACATCAGGGAAGAGGTAGATCCAGATTTTATTCAAGCAACAACAAAGAATCCTACAAGTGTTATGATCTGGGCATGTATGACAGCAGATGCTGTAGGCTGCCTTTATGGCATAGATGGCACACTGAACAGCAGAAAGTACCTTGACATCAAACAAAACTTCTACCTTCTATCAGGGATCTTTTTACAGATAATGCACCATTTTTTTTCCAGCAGGATTCAGCTCCCTGCCACACTGCACGGATATGCAAATAGTGATTCACGGAGAATGACATACAGGTGCTGGGATGGCCAGGAAACAGCCCAGACCTAAACCCCATAGAACATTTGTGGTTCTGTTTGAAAAAACTGGTACATCTGAGGCGTCCATCCAATAAAAGACAATTAATTGAGGCTATGATTGTCTCATGGCACCACATAATAAAGAAGGAAGAGCTCCAAACATTGGTTGGTTCAATGACACATCGCTGTGCTGCTGTCTTGAAAAATAAAGGATACCCAACGAAATACTGATAGGACAGTAACATCATAGGTACACAGGTATTTTCACCCCAAGTGTTGTTTTCACGGTATATCTTCCCTTGTAATGCAAATATTTGACCTCTGTTTATTGTGTTGGATTCAGCATTAAATTTCCTTCCATTTGATATATGAATCATTGCACTGCGTGAAGTGAAACAGTTTTTATAAGCATTCGAAGTTGATAAACATTCAAATTTCAAAATGTGTCCGCAATATTGGCCACCACTGTATAGAGTAATATGTGATAGGGCATGTTGCTCTATATTTAGAGGCCTTACTAGCAGGAATAAAGATCACAGGCATTTCTTACTGAAAAACTAAAAAAAAATTCAGGAATTGCATCAATACTACAGAATGGAATCCTCTCGCTAATAAACACAAAATGATCCACAGCTTGCAGACGGAAGGGATCGGCTGTGTCCCCGGATAATGGCAACATGCACATAAGCTTTCATTCTTTTTAATGAATTTGTAATCAAGTAATTTCTGCACGCCATTGGGAGGTCTATGCATTCCTACCATCAATACAATGACATGTATTGCAATTGTCTACTTCTGTAGAGGGTGGCAGGACATCCATTAGTTATTAGGTACCAAACTCCCCTAGATTGTAAGCTCCTAGGAGCAGGGTCCTCTTCCCCACTGTCTCACAGCCCTCTTCTCTAGCACTTCTATGACAGCCTTCACCTTCCCAGCTGTATTGTGTATGGAGAATTGTGTTGCTAATTGTTACTTGTGCTCTGTTTATAAGTTGGTTACAGTAGTGTAATGTAATGTTCTGTGTACCCTTTACTGTATGTACGGCGCTGCGGACCTCTTGTGGCGCCCTATAAATAAAATGTAATAATAATAATAATAAACTCACCAAGAACTCTGTGATTAAAGTAATCTGGAAGCATCCTTTCACATACTGCAACTAATAGCCAAAATGCCTCTTCCTCTTTGGCATAGAGAAGTAAGACTGAAGTCAGAATATTCATGGACTAATTGCCCAAGAGTATGTAAAGAAAAAGAAAAATTAATTGGTACATTAATACATTTTTTAATTTTCTAACCAATCTCCATACATTTTAAACTTAATGCATCGTTTATTGTTCTGAAACTAAAAATAACATTTTGTAATTAAAAAATGCAACAGTACTATAAAAGGTCATAATTCCCTGTGTAAGTGAAAAATAAGACTAATTATGCTGCAAGGGTTAAGCTGGGCACACACCTTATCGATCAGTGTGTATGGGCTTCTATGGGGTCGGGAGGTCGGGCTGACAAATACTAAACAGCACATAAGATGCAACCTCCCAATCCCGACTGTTGCAGCAGCAGTATAAGCTAACGCTCCTGCAACGGCCCAGCATACAACACTATACAATCGTCAGCCCGTTCATCCTATATCAGGTGATCAGGCTGAGGATTGTATGTATAGGTGTGTACCCAGCGTTAGTTTTACTGAAGCCCTTTTTTCATGTAATGTAGACAGTAAGAGATAAGCTATATACAGCACATATGTAGAGTCTTCCAATGGTCCATTTTGTGCACAATATCAAAAAGCACAGCCCCAATGAAGCAACAGGTCAGAACAGCAAGAGATCTGACCCTTACAGTCACAGTATTGGGTTCTGATATTTAGGGGGATCTGTGATTTCAACCTCAGTAACATCAATTTTACTTACAACCAGTGATGAACACAGAATAAAGTTTATGTCACTGTATGAAACAAAAGCATACATCCTTAAACTGTTCAATTGGACCTTGCATCTAGTGAAGTCCTGAATGTATCTGGTGTATTTTCCACCTCACTTAATACCACACAATGGGCCTGATTCAGAGCCGGACAATATTTGCGCTCGCTCGTTCAGAAAAAACGGGTGGCTATTCAAATGAACCGTTCTCTCTTTGCGGTCTGTTCACGCCTCTATGTTTGAACGAGCGAACAAAACTTGCAGTCGTTTTTTGGGAAACTACGCCCCCTGGCCGCTCGCATCCTACGTCATGTCCGCTATTTATTTGATTAATCGAGTACATTGACCAGCGTATGAACTGCTCGCTATTCTTGTGGTTGGTTTTTCCTACCGCAATCTTGCGAGCAGTTCTGACTATAAAATAACCCAATGACGTGGTCAATGACGCTGCTGTATTAATTATGCACACCCATAAAACGCCCGTTTTGACCTTTAAGCACGCCTGCGTTCGGATCTCCACTCCCCGTTTTCAAGCACCTTCCCCTGTTACCACCCACATACGCCTCCTCCTGTCACTCAAAATAGCAGGCATTCGCTATTTAGCGAACAAACGATTTTCGGCCGCACTGACTGGTTCGCGCATGCGCATTACGATCCGTACGCATGCACATTTGTGCAAACATCGCTCGGAATGAACGAGCGGCTGCTTACAAGCGGCTCTGAATCAGGCCCAATTTTCACTACAAATTACACAATATCTGTACACAAATCTTACATATACTGTCATTTTTACAAAAGAGGCCTCTTCTCAAACAGCATACAATTTAACTGGATGGTTAAAACTATTCTCTGATAAATCGGTTTGTGAAAAGTGCAAAACATTTAAAAGGCACTGACCACAATTTAAGGTACAATTTCAGTTTCTGGTCAGGGACAGATGGCGAAGGAGTTTAATGTATGGTAAGAATGATTGAGTTCCCATTGTAAGGAGGGAAAAGTTTAAAGTTGAAGAGATGGAAAGAATGACATATAGGAAGGGATATTTTTATATGTAGGAAAAGGACTATGAGGTAATGTGATGAGCGACTGAATAACAAATTGTAGAGATTATAGGGTGACATTAACAGACAAGGGGGTAGATGTACAAAGCCAAAAAACGGTATCAGAGCACGTTATGTGCGCTGATACTGCTTCTCCCCGATGTATGATAGGGGGTCTGGGCGGTAAATGACAGGGGCGCTATGCGCCCCTGTCATTATCGGCGCTGCTATCTACAAGATAGCAGCGCCGATAGCCTGGGCTATGTATGAACGGTCAGATCGTCTGACTGTTCGGCCGGCTGTAGCTGTCGTTATCGACAGCTACAGCCTGGCGCTAGCCTATCCCCACAGCTGTCCCTGCTGCGGCGGCTGCCGGCTCCAGGGCTCCAAGTGGGAATCTCGCGATACTTGCGAGATCACGCGCATGCTCAGTGGAGCCGGCCGGGACAGAGACACAGCGCATCAGCACTAGGCTGATGCGCTGCTGTCTCTAACGGGTAGCGCCGGAGGGGGGGGTTAACGCTCCCCCTCTCCGGCCGATGAAATGTTTATACATCTCATCGGTAGTGCTTCCTGCTTCGCGGGAAGCGTTATAGCAGCACGTTAAGTATAATACATCTACCCCATTAATTGAAGAGGGTGAAGACAAGCACTAGGCTGTTTGGTGGCGATTATGCAATACAACCGATTTGGTGGGATATTTTACTTTGTTTCCGGTTATGTATACCTTTTATATTAGTCTTGTTTTTTTAGCACATAAAAGCTATTTTCTAGAATTGTTAGCAATGCTACCACTATTAGTAGATATTTATAATGGAGTCTGAATAAATTTGTCATAACTGGATAATAATAAATACTAAGTAGTTATAATAAAGATTGCAAGATTTTGCCTGTGCTGCTCCCTACCTCTGCAAATTTCTCCCAATCTCTACTAAACTTCAAACAAGCTCTCAAAACTCACTTCTTCATCAAAGCCATCCAGCTCTCATCCTAATCCACTGCTCCTTGCTACTTCCTCACGGTCTACCCCTTCTGTGTTACCAGTCTGCCTGCCTCTCCCCTTTAGATTGTAAGCTCTCATGACCAGGGCCCTCTTCCCTCATGTGCTTTTCCTTTCCCTTACTTACACTATCTTATACTCCCTACAAAGGCACCTAACCTTTGGTTGCTGCCGTCCTGCTGCTTACTTGAGTATTATGATGGTGCAGCAATGGTTATGTCCTTGCCCTGCATTGTTTTTTACTGTATGTCACTATTTTCTTGATGTGCTCATTTGTAAAGTGCTGCGAAACCTTTGTGGCACCATAAAAATAAAGGATAATAATACTAATAATAATAAACAAGCTGTAACAAGAAACTAAAATTATAATTGTAGTATGATGCTAAAAGATAGTCTAAGATTTCACCTGGCAGTATCCTATTTTGGGGTTCCTATAGGCATATGCAGTGAGTACTCTCCTGAGAGCTGCAATGCCAGTCTCATTCTGGAAGGCCGGATGCTCAGGTAGGGAACGGTGAAGATCACGTTCTATTTCTTCAGTCACCATGCAGCACCTGCCCATGGATTCCTCCACCAGCTTCATGTAATAATCTGGGTGAGTAGCCAGATCCGTCACTGCATCTAACAACAAAGTATTCTATTAACTAGTGTATGCCATGTAAAAGGGTACATGTGACTCATGTTACTCCAAAGTATGAATAAAGTATACAACACAAATTTCTTAGTATAACATGTTCTGCTATTTACAAATGAAATACAAACCTACATTTTCAAATGTATATTATTGACTCTATAAAAATCTAAACATAAAATAAGTTAAAGTGTAATATGTATAATGCTGTAGGCTGAAAACAGGGATTGAAGTATATGAGTGTTATTACATACGTACTGTATAAATATGAGTAGGTGGTGCATCTATGTACAATATATAAAATAGTATTTGATGATGAATTTATATTTTATTTCATCTTTTTATAAAACACTTCATTCATATATATTTGCTTTTAACACAAATCTTTTGTATAAAACATGCGTTTTTTAATGCATTAGAACTTTTCCACTTGCTAATATAGTTATTGAAGATGGGCATTGCATTTAAAATCAGCTTCCATCAACGTAATGACATCGGCCAGGGGTGTACCCAGCTTTACAAGCACTGTGCAGAGGAACAACAGACCAGATCATGCACATTCCAACATGGGATGGATTAGGTAGATATTATAGTGTTACAATTCTACATTTGGGTGCATCTTTACACATTTTTACCAGATTGTTATTTTCTGTGCATCCTATCTCTTCCCCAAAAGAACTATGATCACTACCATACCGATATTCTGAAATACATTGTATTAGTAATCATTATTCGCCTCTAAAATCCTGTATACATAACAAATAACCGTTAACATCCTTATGAAAATGAGTTGCATCGTGCGACTCAGTGCTCCCCATCCAGTTACAGCCCATTTTCCTGCTAACCTGTCACCTATTGATGCAGATCCATGCAACTTTCAACTGCTATTTTGACTCATGCCCAGGCTGATATCTCCGTAAATTACTCATGTGCAATAGTGTAAAATCACTGATTCCATCTGCGATCTTAGTGACTGCCAGTCAATACGGAGAGCATTTCAGTGACTGCCAGACAATACTCACAGCATTTTTAATGAGTACCATACAATACTAATAGCATTTTAGTGACCACCAGACAATCCAGAGAGCATTTTAGTGACCACCATATAATGCAGAAAACATCACAGCAACCACAATATAATAGAGAATATGCCACCATGCCCACCATATGCAAAGAGGGTTGCAATACCCACCATATAATGTAGAGAGCGTTGCAGAGCCCACCATGTAACGCAGTGTCACAGTTGTCCACAATGTAATGCAGAGTGTCGCAGTGCCCGCCAAGTAATGCAGTGTCGCAGTGCCCGCTATGTAATGCAGTGTCGCAGTGCCCGCTATGTAATGCAGACATGCAGTGCCTGCCATGTAATGCAATGTGACAGTGGCCACCATATAATGCAGAGAGTGTTGCAGTAACCTCTATATAATGCATAGACCAGCAGCAGTGTCAGGTGTGTTTCTGCCTCCACTCCTCTGTGTCAGCTGCTGGGGAAAAAGTGTGGGGAAGCTGTAGCTGCGGGCACTAATTAGGGTATGGAGGAAGCCGGCAAAGACAATGGAGAAGTGCCCGTTTCAGGGCTGGCATCCGGAGGCGTCCGCCTTCATTGTCTACGGCAGTTCTGTCCCTGCTCACTACTATAGGTGCTCACCTGAGAATATGAGCCACAATTCTCCACGAAGGGATTCAGGTATTCCCATGGCAACAAGCTTTCGGATTTTTTCTGTGCGAAACATACAAACTGTTCTCCCATACTCCGCAAAATGATCCATCCACAAACGCTCCTTTATCTGCTCCCGTGTCTGCAAATAGAGGACACAGAAATCCATATGATAACAGCTTTTGTAACTTGCATTTTACTAACTCACTACACAATGTGTTATTTGCAACCATTATAACAGCACCATGCTCAGTTTTTGAAGGACACATGACACCTGTCAACAGGATCACCCACTGATTTCTTCAACACCTGCCATTATGCATTTAGGCCCTCATTCAGAGCCGTTCGCTATTTGCGGTCGTTCGTTCAAAAACAAGGGGTGGCTATTCAAATGATCCGTTCGCAAATTGCAGTCTGTTCACACCTCTAAGTCTGAACGAGCGAGCAAAACATACGCTCGTTTATTTGTTAAAAACGCCCCCTGGCCACTCGCACCATACGTCATGTCCGCTATTTATTAGATTAATCGAGTACATCGACCAGCGTATGAACTGCTCGCTATTCTTGTGGTTGGTGTTTGCTACCACAAATTTGCGAGCAGTTCTGGCTATAAAATAACCCAGTGACGTGGTCAATGACGCTGCTGTATTAATTATGCACACCCATAATACGCCCGTTTTGACCTTTAAGCACGCCTGCGTTCGGATCTCCACTCCCCGTTTTCAAGCACCTTCCCCTGTTACCACCCACATACGCCTTATTCTGTCACTCAAAATAGCAGGCACTCGCTATATAGCGTACAAAAGATTTTTGGCCGCACTGACTGGTTCGCGCATGCGTACTAAAAACCGTACGCATGCGCAGATGTGCAAACATCGCTCGGAACGAGCGTACTGCCGCTAACGAGCGGCTCTGAATGAGGGCCTTAGTTTCCACAGACTGTATATGCGTATATATTTCACAGACTGGTATAGGCGGTTGTGAGTGTTGTCGTTTTCGGTATGAGGTTACTCAATGTGTTGTCCATCTCCAATTATCGCATGTATTTATATAGGAATAATAAGGTTAAGGGACCAAAACGTTACGTCCACATGGTATATGATGATCAAATTTGTCCTTGTTTTGTTAAGAAAGCCTGTTGAGTGTCCTCTATTTATTTTAATTTTATGGATAGATTGATAGCTATTCCTCCTTCATCCCTGGGGGACACTGAAACACTGAGGTATAGGAACTGGAGTGAAGGGACTCTCACATCACTTTTTCCATTGTCCGATGGAGCCAGGCACTCTCTGGCTGTTCCCTCCAGCATACTGCAACAATATCAGCAGAAATACTTGAATCCTACATAATAATAGAAATTCAGAGGTATTAGTTGCATACATTTAAATATATGAATAAGTGCAGAGCCAGCGTCAAGGCTCCTCTATACCGGCGTCCCTAACATTAAGGTGTTCACGTCTGAGGTGCAGGGCATCCCAAAAGAAACCAGCCAAGACCACCTCCAGGGCATCACACGAAAAAGGGAAAAAAGGTGATCGTTAAGTATAGATGTGTAAAGATAATCAATAAGT
This sequence comes from Taudactylus pleione, assembly GCA_031769625.1. NCBI lineage: Eukaryota > Metazoa > Chordata > Amphibia > Anura > Myobatrachidae > Taudactylus > Taudactylus pleione. Next base: position 13,868,894 of record JAUIMM010000608.1, on the reverse strand, counting down.
GTTAATATAATAAGAAATAATTTAAATTGCATAAATAATAAACAAATAGAAAGGTGATGAAAAAGTATCTATGTGAATTAAGTGGTGATGCCCTGAAAAAGGCCCAGCCAGAGCAACTCTGTGGGCCCCACGCCCAAATGCTCACCCCAAAATAATTAATGCTACCTAATAGTAGCACCCACTACTAGGTAGCATTAATTATTTTGGGGTGAACGTTTTAGCGTGGGGCCCCGGAGTTTTTCTGGCTGGGCCTCTTTCAGGGCATCACCACTTAATTCACATAGATACTTTTTCATCACCTTTCTATTTGTTTATTATTTATGCAATTTAAATTCTTTCTTATTATGTTAACACTTATTGATTATCTTTACACGTATATACTTTACACTTCACTATCAACTTTTTTCCCTTTTTCGTGTGATGCCCTGGAGATGGTCCTTGGCTGGATTCTTTTGGGATGCCCTGCACCTCAGACGTGAACCCCTTAATGTTAGGGACGCCGGTATAGAGAAGCATTGATGCTGGCCCGGCGCTTAATCATATATTTGCAAACATATGCAACTAATACCTCTGAATTTCTATTATTATGTAGGTTTCAAGTATTTCTGCTGATATTGTTGCAGTGTGCTGGAGGGAATATCCTTCTTTTTTCTGTAGTTCAGAGTAAACCCCGCCCTTTACAAGCACCTTTGCAATATCATTAAGCTGATGTGAGCGACCACTATACTTTTTATTTGCGACTCTCTGGCTGTAGTCATGCTAATGTATTGCCTATTTTAATTTTTTATTTTTAACTGTTTTTGACAGCTAGCTGGAGGTTATACCCTGAGATGGACTACGGAGATGCTGCAGCAGCATCTCCAGGAGTCTGACTCAGCCAGAAGGGGGTGGACTTGGTCAATAAAACTGCAGGCATGTGCATTGGATCCCCGAGGATCCAGTGCAATAGGTTGCTCTAGGTAAGCGGGCAAGTCAAGGGTGGTGACGCACAGGGCCTCCACTGAGTAGCTGTGTTCTTCAGTGCACACTTTCCCTAAATTCTATAGGTAGACAGCTTTACATCCAAAGATGCCTTTTGGGTATAAGGAGTTGCTCATGGCCAAGGAGAGCAACTTTCCTTTAATGATAGCTTTGGTCGTCCCTAGTGTTCCCCAGGTATCAAAGAGGAAATAGCATTTTTATACTTATGCTTTTTGGTTCTGTTTTAGTTATACTGTATGCATGTATAAATATAACAAAATATAATAAATGTTACGCACACCATATATTTGATTAAATATATACTGTAATAAATATGGAAGCTATTGCAGTAAGAGAACAAGGCATGAATTAATGTTAACAAAAATAAGATGAAATCCAAGCATTAAAATATGGTGAACTTATACCTATGTTAATTAAAAATAAGGTGTATAAACAGCAATGATTTATACCAAACATCAAGGCCACAAAAAAAAGGGAATGTTGAGGCTCTCCTACAATTAGTACCAAGAAAAACAATTAGCACCTTAAAATTAGCAATTTTGGAATGGCAACAGAGAACATAAAGACATCAGCGTTTCAAGTTTGTTATGGTATTTTAAATAAAAAATAGCTTTACAGTCTGTAGATATTGTACATCAGTTGGTAAACATGAGTTATAAACCTGTGACTTTCTATATATGTATGTATGTGTCCTATTTTCAGGGATGAAAGCAATCTAAGCAAGAAACATTTTTATAAGTTGAGCTTCTTTATTGCAGCAGAAAATGAAGACTCGTGACATGAAACTCATTATTTCAATGGGAGTGTTGTATTTTGTTGCCATAGTTGTAATGTCGACATGCAGAATGTCGACATCGACAATCTCGACACTCATCATGTCTACATGATTAGAACGTTGACAAAATGTCCCTGGTGGATTAGTGGTTTTGCGGCTCCAGTGGGGTCTTCTGGGTTCAGCGGTAAACACCTGATGACTTCCAGCAGATCCTGCACAGCTTCCAGGGGTGAGTATTGCTAACCCTCTCCCTAGTACCTAACATTAACCTCTCGTCCTGTAATCTAACCCTCTTCCTTAGTGCCTAACCCTCCTCCCTCCTGCAGCCTAACCCTAACCGTACGGTGCCTGCAGACATTTCACATTTCAACATTGTGAACATGTTGACATTCTGCAGGTGCCGACATTTCAATAATGTCGACATTATGACTACATCCCATTTTTACACCTCGCTGCTTTTTTGATGCTGTATTTAGTTTAACATTTCACACGGTTCTGCACATACATACAAACATTCACACAGGGCCGGCGCTACCATTAGGCAGCTGCCTAGAGCGCCGGCCACTGGAGGGCGCTACTGAGTCCGAAAAAAAAAAAGTTAAGTATGTTCCCGAGAGAGATGGAGCTCAGCACGTCTCACGTCTGCTTCCCATCTGCGACCGACAGCCCCAGCCCCGATCCTCAGCCTCCTCTAGCGCAGGCAGGGAAAACTCCCCTGACTGACTGATTCCCCCTGACATTGGCAGAAGTGGGGGGTGGAGCCAATACAACAAGCCCCACCCCTTATCACCCACGAATCGCGGCATTTATTACATTGCGAGGGGGCCTAACGATACAAGGTGCCCCCATTAGCAACCTGCAGCATCAATAGGGTAAGTATGTTTGTGTACTGTGTACATATGTGTATCTATGTGCATGTATGTGTTATTGTGTATATGTGTTAGCGTATGTATACAGTGTAAGTGTGTGTGTATGTATACAGTGTATGTGTTAGTGTGTATGTATGTGTTATTGTGTATATGTGTTAAGGCTCATACACACTAGAGACGATGTGCTGTATGAACGATATCGCTGAATGATTTCCCTTGAACTTTCTGTAGTGCAGGACAAACGATATTGGGTGTACACACAAAGATAGCTTTAAAGATCTCTTTCAGTGAAGTCATCCTGACACATCTCTGAACAGGCAATTCTTCACAATATTGTCAGATTGGTCTGCATGTACGGACGACAAAATACATAGTTAAAGACCCACGGGAGCACGCATCATTGGCCGTGCACTGCATACACACTGAACGATATGAACAAAATATTGTTGACCGATATCGTTGTCGTCCATAAAGATCGTCTAGTGTGTATGCGGCTTTAGTGTATGTATACAGTGTATGTGTTAGTGTGTATGTATGTGTTAGTGTTTATATGTGTCGGTGTATGTATACAGTTTATGTGTTAGTGTGTCTATGTGTTAGTGTATGTATACAGTGTACATTATGTATGTTTTACTGTATGTATACAGTGTATGTGTTAGTGTGTATGTATGCTGTTGTGATCAGTAGTGATTCAGACCCTTAGGATGATTTCCGGCCTTTTCATTACACTTCACATGATTTCCGGCTTTTTCTAAATCTTTACTATGGTTTATGGCTTTTTCAATGCATTTACCATGAGTACTGTTTTTACCCACACCCTTTTTATATACAGTATAATGTATTAAAGCACCACTGTTTTTGGGTTACTACAAGATTATTTGGAAACTCCAGTCTGGAAATCCTGCATTTGCAGCTAGAGAATGTGCAGCTGATTATGGAGTGATTTTGTATGGGTATGGGTGTAATGCAGAGGGTTCCCAAACTCTCCCATTATAGTCCAGGTTTAAGGATATCCATGCTTGAGCACATTTGACTTAATTAGTATCTCAGTCAATTTGGTTTAACCGTCTGGGCTCAAGCATGGATATCCTTAAAACCTGGACTGTAATGGTGGAGTTTGGGAACCTCTGCTATAATGTATGGTGGAGAGGGTTGTGGATGGTATTATTGTATTGTGTAGTGGTACTGATTTAATGTATAGTGGGAGAGTGTGGGTGCTATGTGTAATGTGCAGGGAGAATTGCAGATTTTATTTTTTCATAACCTTGTTCTGAAATCTGACATTTGCAAACCCCTCCCTCTAGAAATCCTGCGTTTCACCCTGCACAGCATTCTGCATCAGACCTGCATCTGGACAATGCGTCTGAACTGCAAACATGGCAGCCAGGTGGTGGTAAGAGTTGTTATTTTATTTGACAAAAATTAAGTGTGAGAGGGCTGGTGAATGGGTAATAGGTTAGTAGGGGCCGTAGGCTGAAGCTTTGCCTAGGGCGCAGAGAAGCCTTGCACCGGCCCTGCATTCACACACTACATAGTCAAAAGTAGGTGACACTCCTTCAATTCTAATTTGTGTGTGTTTTACCATTTCAGCTTTGCCTATTGCTAACAAAATTCAAAACCAAGCAAACAGTCTCCATAATCAAACATTCACAGGAGAACGGGTCACTTAAAAATTGTCTGCCTTGGTTGTGGCACTCATTACTAAATTAAATTGTCTCTGAAAGCAACATCAGCACAAGAAATGTTTGTTGCAAGCTTCAGGGACTGGGCTGCCAGAATCAGACCACAGCACACAAGACTCACATCACCATGCACAATGCCAAACATTGGCTGAAGTGGTGCAAAATGCATCACCATTGGACTCTGGGGCAGTGGAAACATTCCCTGGAGTGATAAAACACACTTCATCATCTGGTCGTTTGAATAAGGGTTTGGCGGATGCCAGGACAACGCTTCCTACCCAAATGCGTGTTGCCAACTGTACAGTTTGGTGGAGGAGGAATAATGGTCTGGGGTGGTTTTTCATAGTTCGGCCTGGGCCCTTTAGTTTCTGTTTATGCTGCAACATACAATGACTATCTAGAGAATGGGGAGCTTCCAACTTTGTGGCAACAGTTTGAGGAAGGTCTTTTCCTCTTTCAGGATGACAATGCCCTCATGTAGTAGAAAATATATTATATGGCTGTGCAGTATAAAATAGAAGAAGTATAAGCAAGGTATACAGTATATGGGAACAGAAAAGTATACCTGGAGTGAACTGTATGTAATAGGAGATCTCTTTGCTCTATGGTAATTCTGATGTAAGGCTACCAATATGGAAATTGTAATGGGATCCTTCATACACATGACAAGCACCTACTGTACATATTTATAAACCAGGCAAAGAACTGCGAGCAAAGGTAACTTGATAATGTATATACCATTTACACCAAGCTATTTTATAGTATGTGTAAGTTTGTTATTGAAGATTATGCTAATGAAAATATGTAATATCTTAAATGAAGCTCCACATCAGCATGCAACCTTTCCTGATATAATTGCCCCTGAGTTAGGTGCATCTCAGCTTATATGGTTACCCATTTGTACATATAAATGTACAGCCAAATTTATGTGCAAGAGGCTATAAGTAAATATGTACTGCATATATGATTGCAAGTTCCACATCTAGGATATCTGATATAGGGGGAGAGCTCTGGAAAGTGATCAAGTGGAGAGTGATAAACTACCAGACACTCAGCTCTTTACTGTCATCTTACAGGCTGTGTTTGAAAAATGAGAAAAATGACAGGAGCTGAATGGTTGGCAGTTTAATCACTTTCCAATTTATCACTTTCCAGGGCTTAGTAAATCTGCCCAATAGTGTGCCTGTTAATAGTATTAATGAGACATATGTCTAACACAAACGGAATTCAATTCCAGATAATGCTACATCACCTTGATTATACCTAGACTTTACCTCGCACCCCCATAGAGTTGCACAGGAAAATATGTGAAGTTGAGGTGAAGATGATGGTGAAGTAGAGGTGATGTAATACCACCCAGAATTTGGGAATTTGCCCTATCACACTGACATAAGTAATTCTGAAAGCCATTCATACCAAAGTAAATAAAAATATTAGCATAATATATTCTCATCGTTATCCTGATTAGGCAATAATGATGACTGGGCCTTTTGTTAATAATACTCACACATTGCCCAGGGCCCTAAGAATTCCTGTACTATATCCTAGACAGTATTTAGCCTTATCTGTACAGTATTTAGCCTTATTTGTGTGTTAAAAAATTAAAATAAAGTAGTAATGTAATATTAGTAAGTTTCCTGACATCATAGCATACTCCTGTTTGGTGAAATCACTAACAGACTAAGAAATAGGCCATGCACAATAAAATGCTGGAATGATGTCCCTTTTTCCCCCTCAGCAATAAATTTACTTTAAAAAAATGCCTAGTTAAGCAATCTTCAGAGTCTGGGACATATTACAAGCACGGGTTCCATTTGTAACCTAGGTAATAATTATACCCTGTCTAACTACACTACAGTTTTTTTTACTTATATTTTATGTTGTAACTTGTAAACGTATCTACTCTACTTTAATGTAATAGAGGGAAAATATAATAGTTAAGAGCAAAAAAAATAATAAGAAATCCCCAGACAGAATTTCCAAACCGGGTAAACATCTAAACTTCCTCATTTAGACCCAGGATCATAGGCCAAAGTGGTAAAGGAATAATCACCCTCTTGCTTCTGTTCACTGGGATTTCTTAGCACTTCATGTACACTTCACAGGTTATGAACAAAGTACACAATAAAGCAACTGTAGTTTGGAAACGCATACTACAATAAAAGTACACCGTTCCTCCTTACAGCACACAAAGATGTATGAAGAAATATACCGTACCAATCCAGTGTCAGGGCTTTCAGTTCCCGTCTGATGAAAAGTAGCCATCAAGGCTTCTGCATTTGTTGACAGCTTCTCCTTCTCATTTCCACCTTCCTCATTTTGATTAACCATTATGTTCATATTTCCAAAACCTTCTTTACCAAACACCTGTGCAGCAGGATATTTACCGTATGTTAGAAAGTTGTAAAATGTCTCTGCTAACTTTGTTTTCTAGTAGTTATGAAAGAAGCAAAACTATCTTCTTGTTCTTTAGATCAGAAAATCATCCAAGCCTAATGGCGGAACTGTCAATTTACAGGATATCTATTTAACATGACCAAAACTTACTAACTGCATTGTACACAGGCCTACATTTCCTGGTAACAAAGGCTCAACTAGTTCAGTAAAACAGCCAGAAGGCACAAGACTGTGGTTTAGGACTTGCTGTCCCAATTTGCATTGCACAGGTAAGAGTTCAAGTAATTGTTAAATATCCTGGAGAAGTAAAATGGATCACCTGGCACCTTGGGGAAGTTAGCAAATATTGCTTAACTAACTAACTAACTAACTAACACACACACACACACACACACACACACACACACACACACACACACACACACACACACACACAAAATATATTTTCTAAGAACTGCTTTGTGAGGCTGTTGAATTTTTTTTAACAATATGAGATTGCAAAGCAGTATGTTTGTGAATCATTATAGAGTATGTGAATTATTCATTAGGGATAAACAGTACCATATCTTTGTTTTTCACAAGCACTGTGCTGGTGTTGACTTGCTCAAGTCTGAGGAGTAAACCATTAACGAGACTCTCTCTGTCTTTCAACTCAATAAACTGGAAAGCCATCTGTTGCCTTATGCTGATAATAATGGGATTGGGTAGTAGGCTGGTGTCCTCCATCTTCTCCACACTTACTACCTGTAATAAAACACACATGTTCAGATAAAATGGGAAAACATTGGAACAGGATATTGGACTAACAAGTGAAATTATGTGACCTCTCTATAATTCACAGAATATTTAAAAAGAACCGTGTAAAAAGAAAAGTAGAAAAAAAACCCTTAAGGAAATACAAGCCAGAATTAAACAAAAACATTGGTGCTTCAAATGGGGCAGCTTAACTTGTTACTAGCAGAAAACATTTCTGTACAAATGTATTTCTTTCAGTCCATTAGATAAGTCATATAAAAAGATTTAAACAATTGTGTTAGTGCACCTCTAATAGAAGGGATCATAGCTCTGAATGACCATCCCTACCTCAACATTGCTTACACACAGACACCCAGGGACAAAAGGCATCCTAGTAAAGCATGAGTAAGATTAGCAGAAACATAGGAGTACAAATGAGGAAGCAATTAACATCCTACCTCTTTAAGAGGTATGATAACATTACATACTCCATCCTCTTTACTGGCAAAACATAAATAGCTGTCAGAAGTATATATCCTGCCAGGTGTGTGGCACCGATTGAAGGGCGTCCACAGGGAACAATCAACAACATCATACAACTTCTCTTTTCTTGGCAGTTTGAACATGGACCGAAAAAACTCTTTCCGAGCCCTTGCTTCAAGATCCCTTTAAAATAAAAAAATATATAATTTAAAATGTTAGTAAGTATAATGCAAGTACTACCTTCAATATAAGACAACATTTCTTCCCTGGATCTCCTCTAATATTAGCTGGATAAAGATTGTGTTGTTACCCTTGATCATTTGTACCATATGTCACATAGCCATAGCCATGTGCCGTGGGGGAGTTGCAGGGGTGCCTCAGTTTGGTGTTCCAGTACCAAATCAAATTATTTATGGTCCATGTGATAGGCAAAACCACTGGTGGCTACTAATTATAAAATATTTGGACAAGCAGAAATGCAACCCTGTCCACCACCACATAACTGAACCTAGAAATTACAGGTAAGCACAATTTACTTAATTTAATAATTTTTTGGCTAGGGGTGCTGTAAAAATAATGTTGATACTATAGAGCTCCATGATTCAAAAAAGGTTGTGAACCACTGGACTACACCCATAGAAGGGAAGGTAGTTTGACCAAGTTATTTTGCCAAGCTTATTAGGTCTACCTTATTGGTACATAACAAAATTTTGTTTTATATAAATATCGGCTTACTGAAATATATCTGTATAGCCTACATTTAACCCTTAAAATTACGGTCTGCATGATATCCGCATGTACCATGAAAGTGGATGTAGCAGGCCCGGGATACAAGTAGGGTGGTGAGCATGATTCCTTGCTGGCAGTGCTGCTGAAAGTACAGTACCTACTGACAGTGTAAGAGGAAATGTAGGTGGAATGTAAGACATTCGGAAGTCACAGGGAACCACTGGGGGAAAGGCTGAGGTGGGGAAAAACACCCCTACTTTCATCAAATAACATATTTAAACAGCTTGTCTTAATACCCATATCAGACCAACTATAACATAAAAATGTTATATTGCGGAACTGAAAAAAAATTGACGTGCTAAACATGAACATAGATGTATTCAACTAAAATAGATTTGACTAAAGAAATAGAAAAGAAATAATGTAGCCAATATATGGTTTTAAATGAAACTTGTTCCAAAGTATAGTAATATATTAAAGCAGTGGTTCCCAAAATCATTGCTTAAGGCACCCCTAACAGTCCAGGTTTTAAGGCCATCCAAGATTGAGCACAGCTGATTAAATAAAATTGATTGGTGTACTAAGTAAGTCACCTGTGTTCAAACATGGATATTCTAAAAGCTTGGACTGGAGTTTGGGAACCTCTGTATTAAAGTACATTATCACTTAGTATGTTACATAACACTTGCCCAGTCTACACTCTAGTACAATCTCCTCTTTTTTTTCATGCAATATACTTTTTGGTTGACAACGAAGTATAGGAGAGATGCCACCAATGTACTCATATATACAGTTGTGGACATGGCATATCATGAAATGGCAGTTCTCTGTTCTTACATTTTGTAAGAATTAAAAAAAAGTAATGAAGAAATTGTGTTGGTTTACAAAAAGACTGTATGCAAAGACTAACAAAACCAAAAAATTGTCATGATCTGAGCTGATGTTGCCCCTACCACTGTGCACAGATTGTTGGCTGCTGATTGGACTATATACTGATACTCCATCCATTGCTGCTGTATATTATGACCACTTTCGCCATGGGTATACATCTAGGGTTGTCTATTCCAGATCTGAGTTAGCTGAGTACCTTGACCACTGTTGGATTCTAGTAGTGCCTATCTAGACTCTCCCATCACTCATGAGGAAGTGAAGGATGCTGTTAAATCTTTTTATGTTAGTAAGGCGCCAGGGATTGATGGGCTCCTAATAGAATTGTACAAATAATCAATTAATTTGTTAATAAATTATTAGAGATATTCATGGCTTTGTTGGAGGTGGGCTCTGCCCCACTATCAACGGCTAAAACCTTAATTGCAGAGATTCCCAAGCCTGGTATAGACCCGGCCTTCCCGGATTCTGATTGTCCTATTTCACGATTATTTACGGATGTAAAAATTTTGTTGAAAATTCCAGCTCTTCATTTGAACAAGGTGTTTCACAAGATAAAATTAGCCCAACCAGACTGGTTTTATGCCTGGACAGTCGACTGCTATTAATCTCCGAAGCCTTCATACTTATTTACAAATCGCTGCGGAGGGAATGGGGTATGCCTTGCTTGTGTCCTTGAATGTGTTGAATCGCTGTTTTTATGGTAAGTGATGTCTCACTTTATAGTCCTGGGTTTTTGGCTTGGGTTAAATTGCTTACTCTTGTCCAGCAGCAGAGGCCTCTGTTTATGGTTTTGTCTCAGACTCATTTGCCCTTGGTAGGAGTACTAAACAGGGATTTCCACAAAGCCATTAGTGCTATCAGCATACTTGCCAACTCTTCCTGATTTTCAGGAAGACTCCCTGAAATAGTAGCAATCTCCCTGATTGCACCTTACCCCCATTATGTAGCTGTATATATATAAAAAAACAACCATACAGTATATACATTCAAAAGGGATCATCAGTATAATTTCCTGGCATTGGTTATAAGGCACAATGATCCCTATGGCTACATGCATTTTCTGAAAAGTATCAGTGTGTTTTCATCAACAAATAGATCTTACTAACTGCTTTGGGGCTCATTTACATTTGGATGTAAATACATTTTATGGCACATCTCTCAGATGTAGCAGTACACGTCCACTTAACGTGCTCATAGGTGCTGCTTTCACTATCTCCCTGAAATGCTTTTTCAAAAGTAGGCAAGTATGGTTATCAGAGATTCCCCTATGCTTTCTGCCTTGATGGTCTCTGACTGATGACATATTGTTATTTTTGTCCTGTATGGAGCACTCCCTGCCAGCTCTACTGGCGATGATGGATCTTTTTGGTTTTTATTCTGGTGTTAGGATAAATTGAGATAAGTTTGCGGTTTTACCCCTTCTTCCTACCGTATCATGGCTGGAATCATATGCCTTACCTCTTCACTGGTGTATGCAATTTAAATACTCAAGTATCCAGATTGCTAACTCTCCATCAGCTTGTGTAGATTTGAATTTAAATTATTTGAAGGTTAAGTCAAATGTCTGACGTCGTTTCCCCCTCTCGGTTACTGGCTGGGTGAACCTAAAAAGATGTTTATTTAGCTTAAGTTGCTGTATATTCTGCAACACTCGCCAATCTATCTTCCTCATTCCCTGTTTTTTTTTACAAATTACAGTTATCTGACTTCCTTTATTTCGAGGTATAAACGGGCCTTTATAGCTTATAAAACTACCGTATTTGCCGGCGTATAACACGACTGGGCGTATAAGACGACCCCCAACATTTCCACTCAAAATATGGAGTTGTATGTTATCAAACATGTCCAGTAAACATAAAACAGTGCAAGTTTATTAAGGAGTATGACAGGACATTTTCTATACTGTATTGTACTGATGACCCGCCGCGGCCGCACTGGATATTGCGCGATACTGGATGGTATGTAGAATGAGGTGGGCGGGCATCTGGAGGCCACTATGGGCACCGGGCGAGTATCGGAAGGCCACTATGGCAGCTATGTCTATCCCAACTGAAGTGCACCCGGCGTATAAGACGACCCCCCCACTTGGAGGCATGTTTTTCAGGGCAAAAAAGTCGTCGTATACGCCGGCAAATACGGTATATGCAGGCCTAAAAGTGAAGGAGGCCTGACCTTGCCGGATATGAGGCCCTATTATCTAGCAACTCAGCTTGTTCATCTCATAGAGTGGGTCTCTGCTCCAGAAAAGGAGGATTCCCATTGGGCTTTGCTGGCAAAGATGGGATTAGGGTGTACACCTTTACAGATTTAATTGGCCAAGTCCTCATTTACCCAGTGTCGCCCTCTTCTCATTAAGGTGCATAGTTTGGTTAGCAGTGGCAAAACTTTTAGAGGAATCTGGGATTGACTTGGACTGGGATCACCACTTTGAGGTAACACTACTTTTCCTGAACTTCGCGCTTTGATCCCTCTGACTGTCTTATGGGGGTACATTATGTGTGTCATATTTATCAGTTTGGGGCTTTTCAATACAGATTAGGTACGCCCTCTGTGCACAGTTGGGGGCAATCTACCTGATATCTCCGAGTCCCCTTGTAGGTCTTTTGCTTTGGCCCATCTCCAACCAAAAGTCTATGGCCCTCATTCAGAGCCGTACGCTCTGAGCAGAGCGTACGCTCTGAATGAGGGCCGGGCTCCATTTTCATGGAGCGTCCTCCTGGACGCTCGTATAGCTGTGGGTCACCACCCACAGGCTATACGAGCGTGCATTGTGATGGTCGCGATGGTCGAGACCATCGCGACCATCGAATTCGCGAGCCGGAGCCTGCGTATGAGGTTTTCAACCGCAAGCTCCGGAGTGATTTTGGCTCTATCAGAGCCAAAATCACTCCCACTGACATCACTAGTGATGTCAGTGGGCCGGCTTCTGACGGGAGGCGTTCCCGTGGGAACGCCCCCGTCAGGGAGGCACGCCCACCAAAGGGGGCGTGCTATCAATCAACATTGACAGCACGCCCCCTTTGATCGGACACAACGAGCGAAGGACTTTCCTTCGCTCGTCGCGTCTGGCGCATGCGCACGACGGAGCTCCCTCCGTCGTGCGCATGCTCAGTCCATAACATCGACCCACTTGCGAGCGGACAGCCGCTCGCGAGTGGGTCTGAATCAGGCCCTATGTCCCTATTGCACTCTGTCGTATTTAGGTGTGGATGGACTTAACTCCCTTAGGCAACGAGGCAACTTGGGAATTCTGTCTGATGAGGACTGGAGCTTTGTGATGGGATCCCCTTGTATGCCAATGACTTTTGCTAGATATCAGCAAAGCCTTGTATATTCTGAGTTTAATGGACTCCAGCTTGGCTCAGTAGGTTTGGACGGTTGCTATGGCCCTGTCATCAGCCTCCTGTGTTCTGGTCCTGTATAAACAGGACTGGGAAACCCCATGCCTGTCTTTTTGGATTGGACCTGGCAGATTCTCTAAATTCCTATCTACAGCTTTATGTTAATAATCTTTTTGTGTTAGCTAAGGTGTGTCTCACTCGAACTTGGATGATCCCTTAGACGGTGTAATGGTTAGCGCTACTGCCTCACAGCACTGAGGTCATGGGTTCGATTCCCACTATGGCCCTAACTGTGCAGAGTTTGTATATTCTCCCTGTGCTTGCGTGTGTTTCCTCCGGGTACTGGTAGGTTAATTGGCGAAGCACAAAAAAAAAAAAAAAAAAAATGCCCATAGTGTGTATGTTTGTGAGCATGTGGTAGGGAATATAGATTGTAAGCTCCACTGGGGCAGGGACAGATGTTAGATATTGTCTGTAAAGCGTTGCAGAATATGTGTGCGCTATATAAATAACTGGACCTTTTTTTTTTGGCCCATTGGTGTCTCCCCCCCTTCCACCCATCCCTTTCTCCTTCATTTTAAATTTTTCCCTTACATGTTTATGGTTTATACCATAGGGTGCCTTGAGGGACCGAGTGTGGGAACCTAACGGCCCAGGTTTTAAGGATATCCATGCTTGGGTACAGGTTAATTAGTACCTCAGTCTTTTGGTTTTAACCATATGTGCTCAACCATGGATATCCTTAAAACCTGGACCGTCAGGGTGCCTTGAGGACAGAGTTTGGGAACCTCTGGTTTATACTCATTTTGTGATTTTTCTAACTATTTTGGGAACTGTTTTATTTGCATTTATTTGTTATGCTGACTGATGGACTGCCCCTTGCCTTTTGTTTCCCCATACTAGCTCACTTGGTTGTACGTCTGTTTCCAGTGCTACCTAATTTAATTGCATTTTGCTTGGTTTGTCTTTATTGTTCGTTTGCATTTTTAGGTTTGAAAATCAATAAAAATA